>OX421953.2:7515000-8765000 GCA_949128155.2 Xanthia icteritia
AACCAGGGTAAAGCAGTGGTGGCACCCTGGTAACGTTGTCCGTCTGTCTGTCTGTCAGTCTGTCAGGACTATTTTTCTCAGGAACGCGTTGAGGTATCAATTTGAAATTAATATCAAATACTTACGTAAGTTTATGGTTCCTTGGAGCTCTAAAAAATGTAAGCTTCTAAGTCAATGCAATACAATAATAAGCCATTTTTGCGACATATTTTGGTACTTGCCGTTGACCTAGAATCATGAAATTTGGCAGAAATCAGGGTCTCACAGCACAAGTAATGGAAAAGGTCCGAAAATAGTTAATTTGTAGTTTTAATATTAATACTATTACAATAATTTAAGTCGTTAATATATTTTAGCGATTACAAACTTACATTTGCATATGGAGAATTAATCGTGACGTATATCAATGTATAGGAGTGCGTGTTTTTCAACTACAAAGTTAAGTTTGTTTTGGGATATATTTATCCCAACTACTGAACACTTTTTTTTTTGGACGGCAAATTATCAAATAACTTCTCCCGCTCTTCGTGTCAGACTCTTACTGACTAAAACCCACCCGTGTTCCTTCCGTTGCCTGTACGTTGCCAGGGGCCACGGTATCCCTTTCGGACTTTTTTCCTTCATTGTGCGTGGTCCGACATGCACTTGGCCGGTTTTTTTTCGATCTAGCTCTCATTCGCTAAGTGTGCAGAGTATAACGTGCGATAAGGATCACTTCGTTCCAATTATCGATTCAAGTTCCATGACCCTGATTAGCATAAGCATAGCATAATCATCCTATATTGTTCCCACTGCTGGCAAACAGACGTCTTCTCTTCGAGATGGAGTAGGCTGTAATCCACCACGCGGGCCCAGTGCGGGTTAGTAGATGTCACATGTCTTCGATTTTTTGGCTCTAGGACATGCCGATTTCCTCACGATGTTTTCCTTCACCGTTTTGAGAGCTGTGGTGATGAAATTGTTTACACAAAGTCACGCCTGCCTGGGTTCGAACTCACGACCTACAACGAGGCCACTGCTCTACCGTGTACCCTAATTACGTAATACACGATCAATCGGAATTTGAATCGTTTTGAAACAAATTGCTAATCCATTGCTTCATAAGTTCGAAAAAAAAATCTGCTCAACAACGTAAATAACGCAATGAATGTTGTTGAACTGTCAAAATGAAACAAATTTGCCGTAATCGTTTACGAAAATGTGTGTTGCGTAATTAGATAGCAGGTTATTATTACAGAAAAAACCTTTTTAAATACATAGCCACCTGATAACAATAACAGTGAATATAAATTATAACTATGCGAATATTAATGACAGCCAATTTAAACCTAAATTCGGTTACCTGAAGTCAGGGCATATCAATTTATTCAAAAGAACCTCGTGTGCTAAGTCAAGATATTTTATTTGTTTCTCTTTCTCAGGTTTCACGAGGTTCCCGTCATGTGGAACGGTCACATCGACTATCATTGCGCGGCGCGTTAATCGATCTATCACCACTATCAGGCTTATTGGCAACAGTCAATAGTCCTGTTAGTAATGAAGACCGATCCCAGTACAACGTGACATGGTCATTTTTGAGAACTGGCTCGGTCATATACTTGTAACACTTTCAGAAACCACAAGTTTATATTTCAAAGCTAGTGAATTATACTATAAATACTCGCCGTTAGCCAGACGAGAACAACCAGAGATGATAATAATAATATGCCTGATGGACTCACCCGGACGGTGGCATGCCCGACATGCGTCAACCGTCCCGTCCTTCATAATATGTCTCCGGTAGTTATTCATCAAGATAAGTTCGTCCATAATTGCACTGATGAAATCTTTAGTTTCCACGAAAAGGTCACCAAAACGTAGCCAGGATTCGGACGCTAGGAAATCTACACCGGGCTCATGAAGAGCCCGATAGAAGCACCCGTAAAACTCCTTGCTTTGCCATACCTCCCTGCGGTCATCTGTAGTAAGTAACACAGGCATATAATAATAATCACTAGCCCAAAGCCAGTTATTATTATTATATGCCTGTGTTGTCCCACTGCAGGGCAAAGGCGGGAGCCACTGTCCCACTGCAGGGCAAAGACCTCCCGCCTTTGCCCTGCAGTGGGACAGTGGCTCCCTCTTTCCACTTCTCCCGGTCTATTGTGATTGCGGGCTAATCCTTTAAAAAGGAGTCCAGCTCATTCCACTATCTTTTTCGGGGCCTGTCGCGTAGTCGTTACCTGCTATTTGGGATCTACTGATTGCTGATTTCATCAGCGGTCAGCGTCCCCTATTTGTGTTTTGGAACAAAGTATAGAGTTCCTTATCCAATCTGTGAGTTTCGACACCTAGTATACTTCGTTTCATAGCCCTTTGGAGTAGAGTGTCAAAAGGCCCCTCCAAGCGGGGACTTTTGACACTTTGTAGAGACCATGTTTGCGCTCCGTAGTTGAGGGTGGGAAGGATGCTCATATCCAAGCATTGCATTGCCTTAAAATAGCTGTAATAATAATTCCATGACTGAGTAGGTATCATCGTAGGAAGAAACTCAAAAGTCTTACACAACGAGTTCTGAAATGAGCACAAATGTTACCTTATCTTAACTACTTTCTGTCATAACACCAGTCTAGGTCAAAAACTTCTCATTTCTGAAACGAACGAAATTCACCACACTTTGTGCTCATTGCGTGACGGCAATATAAGACTGGCGTTTTTTTCTCCATTGCCGCAATTTTCATGGTATTCATCTAAACATAAATCAATGACTTTATGCCTCCAAAAAATACAGCCGAAGAGCGTTTCGCCTTCATTTTTTCCGGTACTCAAAAAACACTCAGTATTGATACCATACTCTCAAAATAATAGTCCATTTCACTTTTTGAATGCCATTTACCCGGTCGTGATACTAACGAATAACGGCTCGTAAAGATTTTAGATTGCCGTAGAAATTAAATATTATAGTCAGGCTAACAGGTTGTTCGTCAAACGTTTGCAATTACTATAATAAGTAAGCCATTCATTAATTTAGCCAAAAGACGTTCACTGCTGGACATAGGCCTCCTCCAAGCACCGCCACTTCGACCGCTTCTGTGCTCCCCCCCCCGCATCCAGCGGATTCCTGCGGCCAGTGAGCAATGTACACGCAATATGTAAGCCATAATTTTATGCAGTACTAAGATATTTATCTCATGCGGCTCTCAGCTAAAGAAAAAAACAGCCGCAGGTGTCGATCAAAGGTCAATCCGTGGATCGGTGCCCATCTATTACACGAGCCTTCCGTGCCACGGAAAGCACGGTAAGCCGTTGGTCCCGGCTGCCATTTCTAGATCAAGACAGACGGGTAGTCAGTAGCTCGAAAGTCTGACACCCAGTCTTTTCAAGGGTATCATCGTATTATCCTGTATCTGGGTTGTGGAGGTCAGATGGGCAGTCGCTCCATGTAAAATACTGGGATTCAGCTGCATCGGGCTAGACTGGAAGCCGACCCCTACATAGTTGGGAAAGGCTAAGCAGATGATGACGCAGATCTTTTACTTGAAAGTTGACTTTTTAGCTACCTTTTTTTTTTGTTTTCGGTTTGAAACCTTCAAAAGGCGCCCGAGCTTTGGAGATAAGACCGGGGACTGTGGGATTTTCACCTCGCAAAAACCACCCCGGTGGTCACATCTGCAGATGGAAGGGGCACTGTTACCTGTCAAAAGACCTTGGGAATAAGATGTTGATGATAGATGTGGGTTTTTACCTCATTAAAACCAGTCCAGTGGTCACCATCTGCACATACATGGAGGTCTCTCAAAAGACCGATCCGAAACCCCCTTTGTGAAAAATTACCTACTTTCAAGTTGCATTTATGAGAAGATTCAACACTACTATGCCAGTTGCACGCAGCTATGATTTAACAATTTGCAAGGTTGTTAAACTAAACTGTAATTATGTCTTACTAATTTGTACTAAATTGTAATTAGACTTCCAAGCAAACTAATTTGTTTTGATAAAAAACATTCGTTTCAAGCAAGCTACAAGCAAGCAGTCAACCTACTTTTATGCCCGTTTTCATTAACACTTGTTGACACCTAAATTGAAGCGCGCTTTTGGATTTTCAACGCTCGGCTCTCCACCGAAAGTTGAAAATCCAATAGCATGCTTTTATTTAAGCATTAGTGTTAGTGAATTTGTGGGCATTAGAGATCATTTCGCATAACACTTGAAAAGTCCTGATTTTTTCAAGGATCAGTCAAAAATCTTTCGAGAGCCATAGGTATCTTCACTTACCTACGTTTTCATGAACTGGCCGTCAAGCTATCCTCAACCAAAAGAAAATTAGCAGCAAAATAGCCGAAAACACCTGAACTCCGCACCTATAAGTCTTTCCCACTCAAAGTTTAACTCGTAATAATTCCCAAACAGCTTAATTGCCACCATTAATGGGTATTATCAAACGAATTTATCTTTTCTTAGATCCTTAGCAGACATACTACTTTTAGTATCGGCAATTTGGCGACTTCATCAGCGCTGCATCGCTTTTTGGCGACTTGCTCGGCCTTATTACAAAATAAGGTCAAGCCATTTTTGAGTATCCAACTTTATTTCGACTATTTTAAAGTTCTAATTACAAAAACTAACGCTAAACCCGAGGCTCGGTTGTCAATTTTGTTTTAAAAACTTTACTGTGGTCGGAATAAAGTTCAAAATACTATAACTGGCTGATTGGAATAAAGTTAGAACTCATGTTGTAATGAGACTGGCTGCGTTTAAGGGCGGAATCAAAGTTTTGCATGTTCCGAATATTCCAATAGCTAAGACTGGCATCTGAATGTGTGCAGAGTGCACCGTTTAGTATCGAACTTCCGAATAGCGACTAAATTGCTGAAGCTAAAAAGTATGCGAGGTGTAACGCTGATCAATCTGAATAGACGAATTTGCCTTTATGCATGCACATACACGAAACTTTTCAGTTTTCGAACTAAGTCCGACCGTCGTCGTAGACAATCAACCTTGAAGCGAGTTTTGATAAGAACAGATGGATTTCGAGGTAGAATTGACCATGTAAGAAGCTCAGCCGCTGTTTGATTTTGAGTCATGAGCCATCCCAAACAGAGAACCAGAGTGAAGCCCCTTCACAGGATATGCCTTACCTTGTTTCCTGCACAACCAACTGCACCTTCCAGTATTTAAATAAAGCCACAGATGAATACAGATGGAACACTCCGCAGTTTACATATGAAGCAACAAGTACGCGGCGGGCCAATCTTGCTGGACCAATTCAGTGAGTGTAACGTAGTCAGAAGATCTAAGAGTTACGCGATAGAAAGAGAGGCAACTCCTACGTGAATATAACTGCAGGTAATTAGCGCTGTGCGAACTGAATTGCGCTGTATTGTGTAGTAGCAAGAGTCGCTTTTATTTAAATGATTTTGCGGAGTGAACCATCTGTGGCTGCATAGCCTTTTGGCGACTCACTCGAACTTAAAAAAGATCGAGATCTTACTTTAGACCCAGGTTTTAGTCATGCAGCTGATGTAGCCATTTTTTATATTCGAACTTTATTTCGACAAAGTAAAAGTTCTTATTACAAAAACTGGTGTTAAACCCGAGTCTCGGTTGTCAATTTTGTGTAAAGAACTTTACTGTGGTCGGAATAAAATTCAAAATACAATAACTGGATGAAAGATCTGGGATTGGATTACATTTTGTAATGAGGAGGGTTGCGTTTAAGCACGGTACGTAACAAAAGTTTGCATGTTCCGTAGATGCCAACAACTGGCATCTGAATGTGTGTGGAGTGCAGCGTTTTGTATCGAGCTTCCGGATAGCTACTAAATTTCTGATTGCTGAAGCTAAAAGTATGCGGGGTATTAGGTGAACCTGCACCAGATGAATTTACCTGAATGCATGCATTATACACGAAGTGATCGCATACATGTATCAGTTTTGGAACTAAGTCTGACCGTCACCGCGTCATCGTATGCAATTGATTTTGAAGTGGATTAGATCCAAACAGACACTCGCTGTCGCTGTCAGTCGCTGTTTGAGTTTTAGTCATGAGCCATCGCAAACAGAGAGCTAGAGTGGAGCTCCTTCACAGGATATGTTGATTATCGTTTCCTGCCCATAATGCACAACTAACTGCACCTTCCAGTATTTAAACGAAGCCAAGAATAGAGCTGTCCAGCAGGGTAATTGCGTAACACTTGAAATGACAATCGATCGCCATGTCTTTAATTTTGACATCCATTACTTCTTATGTTCGAAAAATTCGTCTGCTAAACAACGTAAATGAACGCAATGAACTCAAAGTCAAACTCAATCTCAAAGCATTTATTTCAATTAAACGATTTACAGGCACTTTAGAATTGTCAAGGGGTCAGATATGAAGCTAGTTGCCCATTCCAAAGCGTAGTTAGTGGGTTACTATGGAGAAGAACGGGCAAGAAACTCCACGTACACTCTTTTAAATCATAATATTGTTAAAAAATATTGATTCATTCATTCATGTTGAAATTACACATGTGAGAACAATGTAGAAATACGTGCACGTAAAAAAACGTGGCTGAACTGTCAAAATGAAAAGAATTGCGATCGATTGCCATTTGTGTGTAACACAATTATCCCGCAGCTGGCTGCAAAGTGGTCGGAAATTATTTGTGTCAAATTGACGAGATATTTATTAAGAAAAAGAAGATGTCACTATTAAGCTACCGAACAGCGACAATATATCTGCCTAGCCTTTTCCCAACTATGTTGTTGCCAGCTTCTAGTCTAACCAGATGTAGTTAAATACCAGTATTTTACATTAAGCGACTGCCTATCTGACCTCCACAACCCAGTTACTGGGTAACACGATACCCCTTGGCAAGACTGGTTGTCAGACTTCGGGCTGCTGACGATCCGTAACGACTGTCAAAGATGACAGCCGGGACCAACGGCTTAACGTGCTTTCCGAGGCACAGAGGGGTCTCGGTATGTTAAGATGGTCACCCATCCACGGACTGACCGCGGCAAACGTAGCTTAACCTGATCGATCGACCCGTGCGGTTGTTATTAGGTACTTAGCCACGAGCTGCTCCCAAACAGCGCCAATCTTTGACGCTAAATGTAGCTTGTCTGCTAAGACCCTTAAAGTGCTAAGACAGGGCTGAGGAAGTTTTAAACTGCTGGCCTAGTTTCTTTAGAGCCCATTGTCAACGAGGTCTTAAGGGAAGGACACATTAGCGGGCCGAAGTAGGACGTAATCTGTTAAGGCTTCGAAAATTTATGACTTTGATAGCAGGTAATAGAAATTATGAAGGCAAAAATGATTTAGTAATTTTATAAGGTAAAAAATGGTATCCAAAAAGGAAAGACTAAATATGGTTTCTTGGTAGTAGAAAACTATTTCATCGCTTTACCTCAATCAGTAAGTCACGTCCAGCAATCATTGGTGTTTTAAAGACAAAAATATCTTTCATTTGATGGCTCATTAATTAATAATGCCATACCTGCCCCGATGCCCTCCGCATCACATACTTACACACTGACTTATTAGTATTACTTGTTAAAATGTTAGGAATATCGTATAACTTTACAATGTTTGTAAATATGTGAGCACCATGCATCTATCACATAATTAATTTGTCTGTCATTGCTTCATTTTTCATTCTTTTTACCTATCTTGGTATAGTATGTATCTTATGCTGGGTGCAAAGTCTTCACATATAATTATATAATTGATGTATACAAGATATTGTGAATTTTAAAAGAGTAACGGTGGAGTTTCTTGCCCATTCTTCTCTATTCGAAAACTACCTTTTAGAAGGGGTGACTAGAATCAATTATTTTTTTGTAATTGTTTACGTTCAAAAGTGCCTTTTATGAGCCTTATTGGAATAAATTATTTGACTTTGACTTTACCAAGCCAAACGATTTCCTTTCAACTTTTCTGTCACTGGCGCTTTTATACTTATTTATTAATAATATGCCTTCCTTAAATACGTGATTTTCAATCATTTGGATTACAGATCATATAATGATGAATATAAGATGGTAGTCATTAAAAGTATTCACACAAATGTGTGTCTTAAAATCCAGTAGTTTCACATGAATTAGCCTGAATTTTCAATTAAAATTACAAATGTCTGTTAGTTATTTCAAACTCATCATTTCGTTATTTCCAACTATACCATGTATTATTCAAACGATCTACTCACAATCATTCCACAAATGAAATTGACGTTTCAAAACGGTTCCATTTGCCCAAATTTCTGCTTGCCCAACAAAATGACGAAGCTCGCTATCTTACACTGTTAATTATCACACTGGCAATGTTCCGTATGCCCGAAACGCAATAATCCTTCAGTTATCAGTGGGTCGAACAATACGAGGTGATGTCAGCCAGAATAAAAGGCTTTGCATGTCGCCTCTAAATGTGGCGTGCGAAACAAATTTTGGGGAATTTTGTTGTAGTTTTGAGAATAGTGTTACTGTAATGTTGAAGTGTAGACAAGTTTGGTGGTTTATTTAAGGGTTTTGTTCCTAATTTGTGAAACGAGATAACAAACAATGGTCATTAATCTGGCTTTTTATTAAATAGTGTTTATTTTTACGCCATCGCCTGACTGTTTTGTTTGATCTGATCTGTTTTTCTTAGGCAAGCTATGTTTAAAAATAATACATAAAATAAGCAACAGGTAAAGACATTGATGTTTTCTACCCTATTAATATAAAGAGAAAATATTTGTATTTTTGTTTGGGAAACACTGCAATTTATAACTCATCCCTTTTTGTAGTAGCAATTGTTTCTTAGGTAGAATAGACCCTTTTTAGTGTATATTTAAAAACTCCAAAGTGCGCAAAAACATAGGCTCCGAGAAAAAAAAATCCAAAGTTCTTTCGGTCCAAACCCCAAAAATCAAGGTCAAACCAAAAAATATACATGTAGTAAAGCATAGTCGACGGGGCCCGCTTAGCGGCCCTGTCTGTAGGATTAAAAGGAACCTAACACGAAGGGAATGACGGAGGATCATTCGCTCGCTTTGTCCTGTCTGAGACAAGTCCCGGGCTCGCTACACTCGCTCTTGTATCCTAAGTCCTCACTGCGTTTTTACTAAGTCGAGATGTGTCGACAACATCAAAAAGAACAACTATCAAACGTTAGCGTCACTTAAATTCGATTACTTTTCGTTACCACGATCTTTTAAGAATACAAATAAAACTTTATTATTTTTTTATTTAATTAATTATATGTATAATTTGCTTTAAAATTCAGTTAATCTGCACTGTAGCAGATATTTAAAAATTAATTTAAGTTAAAAACTTACAATATTAATAATAAAAACCATTAAAATCCGCTGTCACTTTGTCTGAACGTAAAACCGAACAACCTAGAAGTGAAATTCGAACATTATCTGTGGTAAAATTTTATTGTGTAAATAAGTTGAATTTTCTTTCGATTTTTTTCTCAAAATCAGGCGTTTGCGCAGTATAATATTTTGCGAAAGTGTTTTACATGAAGACATATCTACACACACCTTTACATCTACACTAATATTATATTATAAAGAAAAAAGATTGTTATTTTCGTATGTTTGTATTTTTGTTTGTAATGAATACTTAGTACGTAAACTTCCTTCGAAAACAATATCCAATGACAATTATTTGTCCCGAGTTAAAGTGTGAATGCATGACAGAGTACATAGCATTTGTAACGCACTCGTGATAATAAGAAATGATTTTTCAATAACCAGACAACTCTTATTTCTGAGGAATAAATATTGCGGTCTGACAGCTTCTATGTGGAAAATATGTCAAACTGTTCCAAATATTCTGCTATTGCTTAAAATTGTCTGACTATTAAATAATCAACCCTTAAGGATCTCGCGGACTAGACGGCCATGGCTCCGGCCAGTCGTGGTCCGTGGTCCGTGGCCCGGTATGCGGCTAGTTAGCCGTTGCGTCCAAGAGCGCAATGCGTATCGGTTGCTTTAGTTTACCACTGGTCGTGGTCGTGGGCGTCTAGGACGCCAGATCCCTTATTCCGCCTCCTTGAATACCTTCCCAATTAACATACTCACTTACCAATTTCGCATATTACGTCTTCATGTTCTTTCAAGCGTTGTAGCCTACTTTAAAAGGCCCCGGCTTATTATCACCCGGCTCCCTAAGCGTGTGCAATGGAAAGACACTGATTCCCATGAGCCCTAGCTTTGATATACATCCCCCATTTAAATTCGTCCTTCAGAATGTGAAGGTTGAATTCATCCTATAAATGATGTGATTATAGTTCACAGATGAATGGGCTGGATGTAAATAAACTAGGGGTTTGCCTGCGACTTTGTTTTCGGATTTTCCCATACAAACTTTAACATTGCATTTGAAGGGCATTTTTTATGTAAGGATCCAGTATACTAGTTATCCCACTATCTCATTTCCCAAACTATGGATCGCTAGCGAATATTGCGTGGGCCTTGAAAAAATTATTCTCAGCTGTGATTAATATTAAAACTGAAAAGAAGGCGCTTGTGGCTAAGTAATAACAGCTGCATTGGTCAATCCATCAGGTTAAGCTTCGCTTGCCGAGGTTGGTCCGTGGATGGGTGACCAGCTTTACATATCGAGACTCCTCCGTGCCTCCGTGCCGTGTCCCGTCTGTCATTCATGGATCTTTGACAGTCGGTACGGTCGTCAGAAGCCCGAAACTCTGACAACCAGTTTCGTATTACCCAGTTATTGGGTTGTGGAAGTCAGATAGGCAGTCGCTCCATGTAAAATATTGGTATTGAGCTGCATACGGTTTGACTGGAAGCCGACCCCAACATATTTGGGAAAAGGCTATGCTGATTAATTGATATTACAACTAAATACCAAAATAAATTGGACGTATCAAACCCATTGCGATTAAAAGTAACTAAAATTGAATTTGATGCTAAAGCTTTAATGACAAAAATTACGAAACAAAATCCTTCTCATTGAAATAGCACACCTTGTATTTAATTAGGTATTAAAATTTTCGATTGTAATTGAATGTGTTTTTCTTATTTGAACAGTCCTTCATTCATAATAGTTAAAATTGCCGCATTTTTCACCATGACAGCCAAGAGGTTACTCCCGAATTTGGTAGTTTTTGTTAGATGGGTGGCGGTCCAGTCAACTTTGGGAACCACTGTTCTCAATCTTCTGTTGTTTTTCCGCATCTAAACTTTAACACCTTTTGAAGATGTTTTTTTTTTTGTTTTTTTTTATGTCATCCCTCTGAATTCATTACGAGTGAAGATTGCTGAAGAGACTCTTGTTAGGCAGTTTGATCTAGTCCTTAATACGGAAAGCGGTACTTATAGACACGGCGCGTTTAATTGTTAGTTCTTTTCTCTGGAGTCCTGACCACCTCGCGCGTCGGTAGTTAAGACCATGTTCCTGATAAAGCTAGAATACTCATTGACTGTTCATCCTAATCGGTTCAGTGGTTTAGCAGTGAACGAAAGAAAGAAAAATTGTTTATTCTGCACAAACAAAACGACAATTACAAAAAAATAATGCATAAAATACACATGTAAAAAGTAGCCAAAAGCCTCGTATTCAAGCAGTAGAGGTTTGAAAATTTTATCTATTGCTTGATGTCAGGGGGAAACAAACTGTGTGACAAACAGACAGACTGGGATATTATCACATTTATTTGTACGTAAGTATAGATTTTGTATAGATTGTTACAGGTATTGTTATGGGTAATATTACGTCCCTTTGAATTGCTGTGAATTCGGAGGAAGCAATTTTAGTGTCGATGCTTTATAGCTGTTCTATAGAATCGGTATTATATTGTAGTAATGTTATATTGCGCATGTTTCCATGAAATTATTTTATGGTATTCTATGTTTTTTTTTATTTGTAACATTTTTCCTATCGCTTTCCTGCAATCTGTGGGAGTGATTTTGTGAAAAGAGACGGAAGTATGTAACAGGAAGCCTACTTTAAAATAAACCATACGTTGCGTTGGGGAGTTCAGAAGAACAACGCGGTCACACAGACAGAGATGAAAAGCGACTTTAATTTAATATATTACGTTACTATCGACCCACTTCTGCTTCGCACGGGAGCTGATGCACACGTCAACATCCCAATGTTGATACGGTTAAAAACAAAATGCAGTATGAAACTACCAAGAAACTGCAGGATGATCCCAAATTATACAATAGCAAAATATAGTTCTGATCATCGCCGGGTGGACAGGCCTTACAATTAAAAAAACAAAAGTGGTTTATTGCCTACGGATGGTCCCACTATTTCGTTGAACTGGGATAAATGAATAAAATGGTGAGTCCTTCTCCATTTGAGGAGTTTGGACGTCCAAATACTTAATTATTAATGTTTTTCAGCCTAAACCACCACTACACTAGTGGTGGTGACTCACTAGTGGTGTTGATTGACAGATTGATTTGATATACATGAACAAATGTAGGTTATCGATACAATGCACTTTAATGCAATTTATTCAAGTGAAGATTACTGCGTTATCACAAACAGCATTTTGTTTTGAAGGCCAGCTGTGTTAGTACGTTTTCTGATAAGCAAAACATTAACTGAACATTTCCTTTAATGTTGAGACATGATAGGACATGTTCACTCGTAACTAAGGTTCTATATCAATCAATCTGCCTCTACACTGTCATCAAACTTTATTAATTGAATTCATAAATTAATTTCTATAATAGCAGTTCCTTAATTCGCCGAGGAAAGGTCATTGAACACTGTCAGTCATGGCGCCACGCCACGTGCCGTCAACCTTAATTATTTTGCTGCGCGTAATTTTAAATCTGTGATATCTTTTTATAGTATTCATTATAATGATGTAATGTACGGGTATATTTTAATCTTAATTAAATGGCCAATTTTAATAACATATTTTATCGAATAAGGATTAATAATATACTGGTTAAAATATCTTCGGAAATAATATTTTTTATAAATGAAATTCTGAAAAATAAAAATGGCTACTGTGGGTCATCCTTAGAAGATAGACATACTACCGCGGACTTTTCTGTTAATTTTGTTAAGATATACAATCCTGCAGAACATAAATTTTATCTATCTGTACGTTACGTTTACGTTTTTTTAATATAAAATAATTATATATATAATCCTTCCGGAATACATTCTCTAAATGATGCTGAAAATCTCATCAAAACCTGTTGCGTATTTTAGACGAACAACGCGAACATACAAACAAACGCGAAAAGCGAGTTTGTGTAATAATATTTAGAGATTAGAGAAGATATATGTATAAATATATATATATCAAATACAATTCTAAATGACATGATAAATTACAAACCATGCAAAAGGTAATTCAGTCAGCCAACAAACGAGATTACTTTATACCGACATGAAATCCCAATCACAGCACAAAGCGAGCCAAACTCCATTTTCACGAATTACACTAATCATTTCCACAACGCTATCATGTTTACAAAATGTATGGAATATGTGAGCGGACCTAAAACATTCCATTTGAATAGACACGGAAACTAGAGATGGATGGCGAAAAATTTCCAATATAGGAACGAGAGAATGATGTAGTCATTCGGAAGATTGGTGGTCGGAAGATGTAGGTATTTAGTGAATGAATATAAGCTGTTCATGCTCATTTTTCGCACGTCTCATACGCGTTCGAAAAATGAGCATTTGCGTTTGAGGTAGTACATTACTCTCAACTTGCCAAAATCAAGTGCTGTCTTTTTTTTTTTTTTTTTGGGTGGGAAATTATCAAATAACTTCTCCCGCTCTGGGCGGAGCGGGAGGGCGTGTCAGACTCTTACTGACTAAAACCCACCCGTGTTCCTTCCGTTGCCTTCACGTTGCCAGGGGCCACGGTATCCCTTTCGGACTTTCCCGCAACCCCGGCAGGCATCGGTCCTATCGGACCCCTTCCGTTGTGCTGACATCTCTTTGAGGCGCGCGTGGAACACAACGCGCCGTCGACCCGGGCCTGGTCCTTATCGGACGGGGAGCTACCCATTGCTCACCGTCCGCAAGCCCGCGCCTACGGTGGCCGGGAATCGGCCTGCGATTCCCGACGCCCAGGGCGTCTCCTGCGGCGGCTAGGGGCGTGAGGGCGCGAAATTTGCCTCTCCCTCACGCGTTCTGCCTCCTCCTTCGCGAGCATTACTGCTTCGCAGAAGGAGGTGACGGCCTCCCATGCCCTCTCGCTCCGTACCATGGCCTGGACTAGGGCTGGACGCGAGAGATCCCCGCCGCCGATCGCCTCCACGAGGACACGGCGATGCTCTGCCCAAGCCGGACAGACCTCCACCGTATGCTCAACCGTGTCCTCCGGGCGATCCACGCAGTGATGACACCCGGGCGTTTCCTCCCGCCTGATACGGAACAGGAACCTCCCGAAACAACCGTGTCCGGTGAGGACCTGCGTTAGGCGGAAGGTGAGGACGCCGTGGCGCCTCTCTAGCCACTCCTCAAAGAGGGGACTTATCGCCGCAATAGTGGCGTGCCCAGCACTGGGTTGCAACAATCGCACTCTCCATGACGCCATGAGGTCCCGCCGGAGCTCTGTCCGCTGTGCCGCGATTTCTCGCGGCAGCGGAGTAACGCCCCGGCGTTTCGCCTCCTCGCGCCACTCCCAAATGTGCGCGAGGACTTTTGCCTCCAGATCCCATGGCGGTAATCCGGCAAGGAGGCTCGCCGCCTCACCGGAGACCGTGCGGTATCCCCGGACCAGCCGGGTGGCCATGACCCTCTGGGACGCGTTCAACCGGCGGGCTGGCCGCCGCCTCAATGAACGCGCCCAAACCGGTGCCATCAAGTGCTGTCTTGAACTTTGATTGCCTCTTATATATGCCTATCGCACTTATAATTTATTATGAGTTCACTGATATGTAGAAAATTTATCCTTTTAACACAATTATAATAACAAAATATCATTTATTGCCTAGAAAATAGTAATTGAAAAAAAAAAATTGAAAATAGATAATCGACAGCACTAAAATTTTTAATTTGAATTAAAAATTTGTCTGTCATAGAAAAAGAACAAGGCAAGTACTCAAAAAAAAAAATGACGTCCATCTTAAAAATTGGTCCATCGGGAGTATCAACCCTGAATCCCACTTCAAATGAATCACTCATCTAAACTGATCCCAATGACAAACTAGTTGCCAACTGCCAACCCTGTAGGAACTAATTTCATATCAGTGGTCGTAGCCTGACTGCGTCAGTTTTCGCGGAAACCTAATATTGACTTGGTTTACTACGAACAGCAGTGAAAAGTAATTTGTGAATATGGCACTGGAATAATTTGAATGTGAACCTGTAATGTTCATTTTGTGATTGAATTCCTTTATTTACGTTCAACGGTAATTTTAGCTGGCAATTTTAAAATTGTGATTGTTTTTGTGGTCTGATTAAGTTTGAGGTATGAGCAATTTTAAGTTTCTGACTTCGACAAATGTCGTGAATTCAAATATTTTTGCGAAATAAGGAATTTTATTTGCAGCAAATTTATTTCGAGAGCTTTTTTGGTAAACATTTTTATTCTTAACCTCTTATTTCAATAACAATATAATAATCAAAATAATTATAACATTATTATTCTTATTTATTAATTTATCGAACATAGCTAAAACTATTCAAAAACCAAATTAAAGCATCGAAAAATTCATCCGCATCGCTGTCGACTGGTAATTGGGTACATTATCAGTCGACAGCGATGCGGACAGACCGGCCGCATTGCAACGTTTTATGGCAATGCTTAGCCTCTGCCCATCTGTTATTAAATGATTATAATTAAGTAATTATTTTATCGTTATGGCCGCGTAATGAATTTTGATTTATATATATCGTAAAACAGCGCTGGAATTTGCAAAAACCGTAAGAAATTTTTAATTTCTTTTTTCGGTTACCACGATCTAATTCTTAAAAGAATAATTTTGTCTGCTAGATTTTTATTTAATATTTTTCTGTGTACCTAATTACTTATTTTTGATAATCCTGGTTAACCTGTAATTGGCGGTTGTGTGAGCTGAATCGTTCCGAATCATACCAACCAGAACAAGTGTGTAGCACGCCTAGAAGTAATAAACGTTATCTATTAGTAAATTCAAATTATTCAAACTAAAGTAGAAGGAACGACAGTTGACGACGTATTAAAATTTGTGTAACGTGCAATGCAAACAGAGGAGAGGATTAGACGTCGGATCAACAATATTACAAACATGAACACACCCACTTCTTTGTGTTTATTGACCAGTGTCCGAGCTATTTCTTTGTCCGTTGTTCAAGTCCCATGGTCTTAGGTACACGCTATTATCATCATGATCATCATTTCAGTCGAAAGTCTACTGCTGGACATAAGCCTCCCCCAATAATCGACACATCGACCGGTTCTTTGCTTCTCGCATCCAGCTGACTCCTGCGGCCTTTATAGGCATCGGTCCGCCTTGCCAGCTGTTGCTGAAAACCATCACTGGAGCTCTGTTTCGCATAAGGTCGCAGCATAATGCTGAGTGATGGCCGTTTTGCGTGGATGTGACGCATATTTTCCCCCAAATTCTTATTTTCGGGTTTTTGTTCTTTCTTTGCGTCATGTTTACCGCAAATAAACTTATTTTCTTTCTTTTTTTTCTTTTACCTTGTGGAAGGGCTTCCAACGCTACGGGTACGCGGTCACTACTCCAGAACGTTTCGGTCCCATCGGCCATCTGTTCCGCGAGGAATTTGCCCTAGCCACTGTCACTTAAATTTGACAATTCTTTGGGCTATGATTTTACTAAAGAAGAAAGCCAGTTTTGGTGTCTCTTATTTTAGAAGCGTTCATGAATGAAAGTACACATTACATTATATGAAATAGTTAAAGGGCTTCTTTTGATACATCAGCTTTTATTTATTAAGCTGCAGAAAGAAAAAATAGAATAAACAGATATTTGATTAAATCTGACTGTCAAAACGCAATTATTTGCAATATCTAAACGCAGAAACTAGATCGGTAGCTATGGAGTTATCATACTCATCAGGATATGGTATTTCTATTTCTACAATTAGGTATGCTAATTAGCAGGTGACAACAAAGCCAAACATAGAAATCATTAGCTCAGCTACAACCAAACGCCAAGTAAACTAAAATATTAACTCAAAACATATTATCGAGCATCCAATAACGCAGTGAGTAGTATTAATACGCAATTTTAGTAGGCAGTCGTCACAAAGCGCGACATTCGAAATCATCAGTACGGACACAATGCGACTCAACGAGATTGTTTTGTATTTTGAACAGGGGTGAGGGCTGAGTGGTCAGTGAAGCGGGTATTGATGGATTTTTTTAGGAAATATATATGGTTTCTGGTAAAAACAGGCAGCAAAAATCATTCTGTAGATGTGGTTTTTTTTTTAAACTTTGCTCCACACTAGGAATTTCTCCTGTATTGTGGGTGCGTTTACAAACATTTAAACTCACATACACAAGCTATGTAGATGTAATCATTCTTCTAAGTAATCTGCTGCACGGGTAGATCGATCAGGTTAAGCTACGTTTGCCGCGGTGGGTCCGTGGATGGGTGAACATCTTTACATACCAACACCCCTCCATGCCTCGGAAAGCAGGTTAAGCCGTTAGTCCCGGGTGTCTTTTGTAGATTTTTGACAGTTGTCGAAGTCATCAGAAGCTCGAAAGTCTGACAACCAGTCTTACCAAGAGGTATCGTGTTACCCAGTTACTGGGTTGTGGAGGTCAGTCGCTCCATGTAAAATACTGGTATTCAGCTGCATCCGGTGAGACTGGAAACTGACCCCAACATAGTAGGGAAAAGGCTGGGCAGATGTAATGAGGTATTAACGGTGTCAATAAATGACCAAAAAATCATAGTTATGTTTTTACTTTCAGCGCGCACATTGGTTACGGCAAATTAGAACAATTACAAAAAAAAAAAAAACTTTCTGATCTTCATGAAATTCAGCTAAGTTTGCGTGTAAACTCTAAAACAGTAATTAACGTTACAGCTATTGAAGCAAGTACTGGGATTTTGAGCAACTTTTTTTTTTTTTTGGTGTTAAATTATCAAGTATCTTCTCCCACTCTGGGCGGAGCGGGAGGGCGTGTCAGACTCTTACTGACTAAAACCCACCCGTGTTCCTTCAGTTGCCTGTGTGTTGCCAGGGCCACGGTATCCCTTTCGGACTTACCCGCGACCCTGGCAGGCATCGGCCCTAGCGGAGCCCGTCACTTGTGGCGACATCTCATTGCAACGTGCCGTCGACCCGGGCCTGGTCCTTATCGGAGGGCGAGATACCCATTGCTCACCGTCCACAAGCCCGCGCCTACGGTGGCTGGGAATTGGCCTAGGATTCCCGACGGCCATAAATATGTACCCACTGATTGAACTAATTGTAGCTTTTTTGTAAGCGTGAGTCACTAGGGATTGCGTCTAAAGAATTCTTTCATCGTTTGATGAAAGAATTCTTTTAACCGACTTCTAAAAAGGAGGAGGTTCTATGTTCGTAGCGCATGTTTTTAGTTATTTTTAGTTTTTTATGTATGTCCACCGATTTCTTCGTCAATTGTGTGGACCGATTTTGAAAATATTTTTTTTGTTTGAAAGTGTGTGTTCTTGAGGTGGTCCAATATAAATTTAATTGACTTTGCTTGGATAGTTTTTAGTTTTAATAATACATATTTTTCCTACTTAGTCTTATGTGGATAATAATCATGGTAATTTCCTGTCACTGTCATTTACATAGCAGGTAGTGGCATTCGAATTTGTGTGGGGCAGGTACCCCCACTGAAAAGTCAGAAAACATCAATAAAAACTTTTTACCAAAAAAACCTACCGACTTCCAAAAAAATCACTAAAAAGTCGGTGGCAAACAACGAAAATTGAAAACCAAAGACATCGACTTCCGAAATTAAAGTTATTTTTCATTTTATAATGTTTTTTTGGGAGTAGGTTGTTTTTTTTTTTTTTTGTAAACAAAATTGCGAGTAGTTTTTGTTAATAATGAAGAAATCTCTGCTTATTCATCGTAACGATCGATCATTTAGCCTGTGTTCAGCAGTAGACAAGCTTATAATAATTATGATAAGTACGTCACAAAAAAAGTCATACATACACCTAAATATTCCCCTCTAGGTTGGTACACCATACTAAAACAGCCACTCGCTGTATGCTATGCTCTACCCGATGTCCGCATATGCTGTACCCTATGTCCGCTACCTAACAAAACTGCCTTCACATTCCGTGATTCCGCATAATGCGACGCAACTACAATTGACCTAAAATACACGTGCAGGTACAATACACTTGCAATGTTCGATAAACAATATTTCTGAGGCAACATGTCTGTATTGAAAATGATATTTTTGAAACAATGAGGATGAATGTACTGATTGTAACACTATATATATTTTTCGTTTCATTTTATTTTATTTCAGATCTGACATCTGATTCAGAATTTTTCAACGATGAAAAGTGGATTGATTGTAAAACATTGCAATGGGTAGTAGATTCATATTATTTTAATTTGTTGTAAGTTGAAAATCATCGAAGGAATGGAATCTAATCTATAAAACAAAATCAGTTTAGTTACAACATTTATAACTCAAGAACGTCTGCACCGATTTTTATGATCTTTGATTTCTTGGATTTGTCTCCGCCCCGAATAGCAGAATAAGTAACACCGGAACAAAAATTCTCGAAAATAAAAAAACATGATTAATTAATTAATTCGGTAGGTAAGTAATTAGAACTACCCGGGCGAAGCCGGGCTGGAATAAAAAAAGTTGACAATCCACAATATTCTGAGTTTAGAATTGGTAACTATTACGGTTTGTAAGGGTCAGTCCACACCGAGACGTGACGCGAAGCGCGCACTTTTTAAGATAGCGATACAAAATATAACTTTATTTACTACTCAAAAAGATAAACATTTCATTGAGATAATTCGAAAATACCTCGCGGCGTCGTGTTGCGCCGCGCTGTGCCTCGAGATGCCTCGCGGCGCCGCGCTGCTCAGCGCGAAACCACTGGCCTCTTCAAGCATCGTCGCGTCGCGTCACGTATCGGTGTGAACTGACCCCAAGTTGTCGCGTGAATAAGTTATCTATAATTAAGGCGGGCATAGATTGTTAAAAAGTCATAAGAAGAAGAGGAATTATGTATAACAAGTTAAGGCAAAGAAGAGCCTATATTCAGCAACGGCGTATCGCAGAAAAGGACCTAGTTCTTGAAATGAAAATTGTACAATATTTGTAGTCTTTATAAATTACTAGCTTCCACGAGCGGCTTCACCCGCGTTTTTATAAATTATAGCCTATGTTACTTTGTGATAATATAGCATACTACTGGTAAAATATATTTTTTTAAATCGGTGCAGTAGTTTTTGATTTATAAATGGTGTAACTAGCCCTACTTTGTTTTATAGATATATATTCCATTCCTTCGATGATTCGAGAGGATTTTATTCATTACAAACAAAAATACAAATATTTCGTCTTTGGATTAAAATTGACTTAATCCAAGTAAACCCAAAAGCAAAGCTTAATATCGAACAGAGTTTTTAATTAACCTTTGTTTGTTCATTATTATAATAAAACCTTTTGTTTACCTTTTCTGATTGTGGTAATAATAATAATGCATGTCATTTTATTGTTGGTTAAAAAATACCACAAAGTAAAATAGGTAAAGAAGGCCGGCTCCGTACAATATTGGTGTGTGCTATCTGACATTATGGCAAATAATTTAATTTAATGTTTTGTATTTAGTAATGTTAATTACTTTGCAGACTATTGTATAGAATCTAGTTCTTCTAACTTAACAGACAGGTATGCTGCTGGGGAGTTTGTTGCGCCACTACTTCTTCCCAGCTAAAGAACTAAAAAGTGGTGAAAGGTGGGCGTTTTGGGAGATTGTCATAATTTTGACGTTCCAAAAGTGCTGATTCTCGGCCAAGTTTGAAAAAATTAGTTTTGGTTTTCAACGAGCAAAAACGCACGCTGTACATAGACACGCTTCACGTACTGCGAGAGTTGAGCACATGCGACTATCATTTATTTGAGATAGCCGTACGTGAGCGTCTATATGTGCGTGCGCCTGTTTTTGAAAGAAAGAAAGAAAAAAAAGGTTTATTTGTCAAAGAAACATGTGCATACAAAAAAACAACAATAAAAACATAACAGAAATATTCGCCAGCTGCACGTCATGACTGTGACAAGAAGGCTTCCACTCAGCATAATTCTGTGCTATGAGGGACCCACAGCACAGCGCTGATTTTCAGTGGTCACTCGAAAAATACGTACGGACGTACGTGTTTTGCTTGTTATATGAAACTAGCCTTCTGTATCTGTTTTGTGTATACGATACCGTACTTCATTATTAAACATTCGAGTATTAAGACCTTAATTTTATAATTTTATAGTTTACTGATTGCAACATTAATCATGTTGAAGTCTAGAATAAAATAATATGTATTGTAATAATTATTTTTTAAGGTTTTGTGTTGTAGCCGAAACAAATATGTTAACATTGTAAAATGGTGATTTTAAATTGTTATATGCAAATATTATGGGCACACTAATGAGCTATTAAAACGATTACTTTGATTAGCTTTTAGACGATTAATGATAACATAACATCACGCCTGTAATCCCCAAAGGCTCGGGTATAGGTGTACCTATATACACCCACATTTTTCCAGTTATGTTTGAGTCCCGTGTAATAGGGGGCGAGCCTATTGCCATCAAACGGGCACATGTACAATATTAACGTAAAAATATTATAGCCGACGAGACGAGGTTATTTAATAAAATTGAGCTAGACCTAATATAATATAAACACGAACTCATAAAGATACGTATAAAAATTATGAAAATCTTGATTACATATTTTTTATAGCATGTCTATAGGTTCCCTCTGCTAGATACAGCATTAATCTTCATTTGATCACAATAAAATGAACAAAAATTTTAAAAGCCTTAAAGATTATTCCATTCATTTAGGAAGCTACGATGTCAAACGGCGAAGGTCTCAAAAACACCCCACTTTTAACCCGACTACGGCGAAGCAAAAAGAGGGTTATGATTTTGACCGGTATGTATGTATGCATGTATGTATGAATGTTCATCTGTTACATCATAACTTCTAAACTTCTGATCATAATTTGACAAATAAAGTATCGTTGGAAGCGTCTTGATCGTCCGCTGGTTACACACGTTACGTTGGTTGTGTGACATCACATATCATTCAATATGGCGCCGACTAGAGGACATAAAATTATGAGCTAAAAAAAAACAAAACACGCCCTAAAAAGTATGAAACAAGAAAATATTTCAGACAGAAATCAAAACATAGGTACAAAAATGGTCAAGGTAAAGCCCCGCATGCCATTATGATTTTGTAGGTGTACACAGGCATGCGACCCACGGCTTTACATATTTTTTATACTTTTTAGAGCGTGATTTTTCAGTAGTCGTTTTGAACTTACTTTTTATTGCGATAGAGGTTAAGGGCCTATGTAAATATGCAAACGGCGTTTGTTTGACGCGCATTAGGGATCTCGCGCTCTAGACGGCCACGACTATGACCAGTGGCCGCAGCGACTATTGAAACCGGTACGAATCGCGCACTTGGTCGCAACGGCCAACAAGCCGCAGACCATACAATACTACTGGTATAGTAATGGCCACGACTGGCCGGAGTTGTGGCCGCCTAGTGCGCGAGATTCCTTACATGGAACGCGCGTATTACAAACGCTATGTGCCAAGGCCTTAAAGAGAGGTCGCCTTTAATCACCCCAGAAGTCAAAGACCCCATAACTCTTTAAAAGAAACAAAACTAACTCCAACACAAATAAAGCTATTTCACCCCAACTCCAATTCACCATCGAACAGGTAAGATTTGTGTAAAATTTTGCATTATTATTATGGGTATCAATGTTTAACGGTAGTAGGTCACGACACGTTTGTGTACCAGATGTTACAACCGCAGTGATATCATGATTGTATACACACTGTTTACTAGGATGTGCAACGGATTTGTTAGGGGGAACAGTTGGGTGGAAGCCAAATGTGATGTTAGGCGGTGTCGTTGTATGTTTTTATAGTGTTATGGTGTTATGAGCGAGTGTTACTGCTGTTTTAATATCTTTAACATCAAAAAGGTTTTTTTTTGCCTTGTTTTTTTCTAGCGTTAAATATACCGAATTTTTGGCTGGGCCTGGTGTAGGATACTAACCTACTTCTTTTTTTTACTTTCTTTTTCCTGCTCTTGTCCTATGTTATTTGTGATCAGCGTAAAATATGTGTTTTCTTTTCCTTCAACCTCTCGGGTTCTTTTTCATTAAACAGGACCTTGAATATATGACCAGGACCGGAATTGGAATAAGTATTCCAATTCTGTGTTTATTATTTGATTTCCGTTTGAAACCAATGCAACTTTTACAACGTCATTAATCAGTTCTTCTATTTGTGTGGTTAGTGACTAACCTGGTATCAGAGTTTTAAGGCCGCCCATGAGGCCATGGGCACGGGGATCGGAATCATACATTTAATGCCATGACATTGCTGCTGTGCTCCGAATGTAATCTTATATTAACCTATAGAAAATGTATGAGGACCAATAGTGACGCGGCAGAACTATTGCGGCAGCACTGCCGCGTGAAGTGTAGATCGGACTCATACATTAAGCGTGTTACCGTTTACTCGCGCTACGACTTAAAATGATGTATATAAACTGACGGCTTTGAAGGCGGTTCCACGAATTTTGTTGGTGTTAGCTACACCTTTTTCTTCTTTTGGTGTGGTAAGTGACTAACCTGGTGTCAGAGTTTTAACCGGTTCAGTCCCAGCGGCATCTGGAGGGATCGGTTATCGCGCGCACCCTTTAGGGACCGATGGCATTTCCGGGTGCCAGAGCGCGACGGCCGGAGGCGTCACCGTTACTATATTATTTTTGCTTAAAATATGGAACTAAATCAATGCTTTTTATTGTCTATGGCTTACAAATATTATTGCCAGTGTAGGAAAAATATTAGGCCCTAACGGGGGCGCGCGGTAACTGACCCCTCCGGGTGCCACTGGGACTGAACCGGTTAAGCCGCCCTCGGGCCTCTGACTTAGCTTCACATGCCGTCGAGAAATATCTCTCAGGCATGCCAGTTCCCTCAAGAGGTTTTCCCTCACCGTTTTTTAAGCAAGTGATATTTATACAATACGCACATGAATCCGAAAAGTCAGAGGTGCGTGCCTTGGGTTCGAACTCGAGACCTATGATTTGGCAATCCAACGGTCACACCAATAGGCTATCACTGCTCAATAAATCAAATAATAATAGGTCTTTACCTATGAAATTGCCGTTTTGTATGAAAAAATTTAAACGAATTTTTTTCATGTATTTTTTATTTGTATTAACTGAAGTAATCACCCATGCAATCAATGCGTCTTTGCCAACGCAGTGGCAGTTTATTGATGCCCTTCTTAAAGAAATCAGCTGGACGGGAGGCAACAAATTCTTCAAAGGCATTTTGTACTGCCTCTCGGGTATTGAATGTTTTTCCCGCCAAGAAGTTATCCAAATTCTGGAAAAAGTAGTAGTCTGTAGGCGCAAGGTCTGGTGAGTAGGGCGGATGACGGAGAGCTTCCAACCCCAGTTCTTGCAACTTGGAGACCGTCTGCTGTGCAGTATGAGGTCGCGCGTTGTCGTGCAGGAGCAGCGGAGACGAGCGATTGACCAATGCTGGTTGGAGATGTGCCAGCTTCTCCATCATTGTGTTCAGTTCTTCACAGTACACATCTGCAGTAATGCTCACCCCGTTTGGTAAGAAGCTATGATGAATCACACCGGCGCTAGACCACCAAACAGTGACCATCACTTTTCTAGGGGTAAGTTTTCGTTTAGGGCATTGTTTAGGTGCTGAACCAGGATCCAACCAACTTGCTGAGCGCTTGCGGTTATCAAACAGAATCCATTTTTCATCGCAGGTTCTAAATCCTAAGTCCTAAATTCCTTCATTTGTGTGTCTGTTGAGCAGTGCAAGGCACGTCTCGACGCGTACTTCGCGCTGGCGATCATTGAGTTCGTGGGGCACCCATTTGTCAAGCTTTTTTACCTTGCCAATTTGACGCAAATGGATCAATATTGTTTTGACGCTAACGTCGAAAGCTGCTGCTAATTCAGCCGTAAATTGTGTATCATCAGCTTCCACAATCGCCTTTAATTCGTCATTGTCGACCAAAGTCTTCGGACGTCCGCGAGGTTCATTTTTCAGGTCGAAATTTCCAGAACGGAAGCGAGCAAACCAATAACAGGTGGTGCGTTGGTTTGTAGTGTTACCTCCGTAAACGTCGTTGATGTTGCGTGCCGCTTGTGCCGCGTTGCTGCCACGACGGTACTCATATTCCATAATTACTCGAATTTTTAACGTATCCATGATGACGAAAAAGGTTGAAATGCGATGAAAATGTAACACTAATCAATAAACAAATGACTCCTTTTGGAAAAAAAAATCCATGTTTTTAAAATAAAATTAATTTGAAATTAGAATTCTTAGCCAAACAAAAATTATTTTGATTTGAAATGGCCAGTACTGCAGAACGGCAATTTCATAGGTAAAGACCTAATATGAGAAGAAAAGAGCTCGAAAACCAAGAGAAGAAACCAACAAACGTAATTTATTTCGAAGCAGCATTAGAAGCTTTCGCTCTGCATTTGAATTTTTAGCTAGCTGTTTGATCGCACATCTATCCACAACTATCTTCAAATCGCTAGCACTCTAAAAGCCACAAATCCAATCACTTTTATCGTATCAATCAACATTACATCTCCGCTTTCCATTACCTCCACCACTGTGTCAGTCAGCAACAAAATTCCGTTCAGGCATAGCATGCTTGTAATTTGAGTCCAAATGTTGCTATTTTGATGTTTTGCGATGAGAATAATTTCGCTCTGAAAACACGTAGGTTATATTGAAGCGTATTTCGTCGTGAAAGAGAAGTTTTCAGTGAACATTTTTGGCGAGACATAGTAATGTAATTAGGTAAATAGCTTCCGCCCGTGACTTCGTTCACATGGACGTCGTAAGACACCACAATATACTACAATAACAGCCACAATTTTATAAAACTTCCCTGTATACTACGTACGTTTGTAGTTTTGTTCTCAACAGCCAAAATATACAGAGAGTCAGGCTTGGCGACGCGGGAGCAAGCGACGTACAGTTGTACCCGGGAGAAGCAGGTTGTCTTGAAGTCGACACTCGCAGCCTTCAGTGTCTGCCCCTGTGACTTGTTGATAATCATCGCAAAGCAATGCTCACAGGAAACTGTACGCGCTTCAACTGGACGCGGTATAAACACTGTCTCGCCAACGCCTGTTAGAATTTTCGCCTCGATGACGTTTCTCTGCAAAGACACGACTTTGAGCCGGGTTTCATTACACAGCTTCGGCGGAGTTAAGTAATATTCTTACGATACACACATACACTCATGACTTTTTCCCATGGGGGTGAGCAGGAACTTCAGAACGCCAAGTGTGACAGGCCTTTAACGCCCTATAGCTCCGGCCCACTTGGAAGGAAGAAAATATCTTTCGACACTCGGTAATATTGTAACTTTCATCAGTGACAGAATTTTTGTATTCGGATCAGCACTTCCAGAAATTACCTCTTTCAAACAAACTAATAATTTTAATTTTTTATAAGTTAGTTTAATTATGATCATAAACGCGCATGTGACCTAATCTAATGGCATGTATTTCATCGAACTACAAATAGTTCATTTTTAGTTTTCCTAAAAATATTAATGAACACTCTTTTAAAATATGCATGCCTCTTATTGTAAACTTCAAATTAATATATCCTATTTTGGTGTCCTAAAAATACGAAATTGCCAGGTAACTGTGAACAACTATACAACGCTCGCTGACACTGCCGCGGTAGCTCCTTTCGCTCGCTCGGCTCATGCGCGGTTGGTCACTGTTCTAACCTAACACCTAGCCATTTGTCCGGGGTGCCCTAAGTCACTGCGACCGACTGGGCTCGCACGTGGTTGGTCACAGTTCTACCCCAAACCCGTGGTCGGGGTAGCTTACTTACTGCGACCAATTGTGAGAATAGGCCAGAAAGTTAAAAAGAGACTCGTTTACATCATTAGTATCAATAGATCACAATTATCATCGCATACGAAAAGAGATGATCATGTAAGCATACTATTTACTAGCAGACAAGCATGTTTTTAATAGCACGAGTATAGCCTTAAATCTGTTGTTGTAAAAGCAAATCAATTTTCACGGCTCCGGCTTAAGACTTAGGCTAAATATTTTTTTGATATTCAGATAGCTTATGACCTAAAGAGGTGCCATATTTTATGAATAAAAAATATAAAAACGCTAAAATTCACGTGTATTCTGGTATTAAACATTCAATAAGCATGCTCGTTCCTTATGTGCCTTTGCTCAGGAATAGCACTAGTAGGTATCTGTCTTTTGTAATTTGTATGAGAAAACTGGATACAGTACCACACAACTCAGATGTAGCATGAATTTGAAAATTTGCATTCATTAATTTCAATTTTCCGAATGTATTTGGTTAAATGACTTTACAAGTTATTGCGTTTGCATAAAGATTATTTTCACCTAAAGGAGTAATAAAGATTAGTCATTTTGAAGGCGCACTCAGTTCGGATGGTGATCGGTTTTACAAATTTTGCAGATGCTACATCTAAGTTGTGTCGTACTGTACCTTGTTATACCAATGATGTAACACTGCTCAGAATTCACAAATCCGAGAATTTTTCAGATATACGGAACAAAAATTTAGTCTGAAGATATGAACTTGTAACATGTAAAAATGTTAGTGTTTCGAATTTCAGAGGGCACTGACGAGTGGCAATTGCTTTCAAAGCGTTTTGTCTTTCTACAAAGAATTTCAACAGGATGGACTTATGGTGCATATGCCATCTCTCTTCGAGTGGGAGTGTGTAATCAACCACGTGGGCCCAGTGCAGGCAGGTAGATGTCACATGTCTTCGACTTTTTGGTTCTAGGACATGCCGGTTTCCTCACGATGTTTTCGTTAAAAAAGAAAAAAAAAAAAAGAAAGAAAATACGTTTATTCTGCACAAACAAAACGCACATTTAAATAAAATAAAAACACAAAATACACAAATACAAAAGTAGCCAAAAGCCTCGTATTCAGCCAAGAAACAAACGCTATTTATAAAATTGATTCATTCATCGGTTGATGTCAAGGCCACAGACAAAGACGTTCACCGTTTTGAGAGTAGTGGTGATGAAATTATTTACACAAAGTAAAGCGCCTGCCTGAATTCGAACCCACGACCTACAACTCGTAAGTCGGGGCCGTTACCACTGGACCACCACTGTTCTCTTTCTGACATAAGGTAGCATAATTAGGACAATCCAATATATTTTTGATTTTTCTAACATCGTTTTTGCCGACAGTATGTTACTTTGCCTAGGCCCTCAGGTATGTATGTAAATCTAAAGCCGATATCGCAAATTGGACAGGTTGGCACAAACAAACGAAAATAGGTTTATATCCTAACTATAATATTATAAATTCGAAAGTGAGTTTGTTTGTTTGTTACACTTTCACGCGAAAACGGCTGAACGGATTTGGTTGAGATTTGGCACATGGGTAGACCATGACCTGGGTTAGGAGGCTACTTTTTGTCTCGATATTTCCACACAATCGAGACTTATGTGGGTGAAACCGCGGGGTCCAGCTAGTTCCTGATAAAAGTAACCAGGCTAGTTAGTTCATATAATGTTGCAATATTCTTTTTGAAGAATACATGCATGCAAAAGTCACGTTACTTTTCGTTTAAAAACATGGGATTAATTTCCACGGAAAATGTTCCGGTTAGTTCTCTACATCCAGTTTCGTTACCCCTAAGTTTCAATTTCCTTTCAAAATAGTTAGCTTAAAGACTAGTACAGTAATTAGAGCATAATAGCGTTACAAGTCGTTCGAACTCACACATGTAAACATTGAACCGAACAGAATCGGCGAACATTCTCATTGGCTCCATTATGCATTCACGTTCCTCTCAATTGCACTTCTCTGAACCAACTTTAGACTTTATCTCTTTATCATAAGGTAGTATATAAGCGATTTCGTTGGAAGATATAATGTTGTAAATCGAAACTGAACCCAAGTCTGCCAAATTGTTTCTTGAATGTCTTAATGGCGAGGACTCTACGTCAGCCAAATGAAGTGGAAGATTTTACATCTTTGAATCGAATGGAATACGGAATAAGGGGTTTTATTGTAAAGAAAAAACGGGACGTGTGTTGTTATTCGGAAGATTTGTGGGCATTTGTCTTTGTCTCTGTGTTTGGGGAAAACTTTGTTTTGTGTTTTTTATTTGAGATTGAACGATTTAAACGTGTTTGTGGTCAGAGTTGTAAGAGATGTGTTTAAATAAGTAAAAATGCAGCGTATTTAGCACTCCCTCTTTTTATGTTACTTTCTGGACTACTGATTTGATTTCGTATTGTTTCATATTATATTTTTGCCGTCCATTAAAACCATTCACTTTAGCCAGCGAGCGCTCAAATCAATTAAAGAAACATTATATTCTCCTATTTAATGATATGAGAAAGTTGTCACAAAACAACACTAAATGTAATGAATGTGAAGTGTGGATCCAAAAACTTCTACCGAGGAAGAGACCAAGAACCCTTTTCTTAATTATCTCAATATATTGATGGAGTTTGAGATTCCAGAGGACTTAGAAAGATTAAGGGACTTAAACATAGCTGGCGAAATGTGGTTATACTTTAGGTACATCTCTGCTTAACCCTTCGGGGATTACAGGCATAGTGTTATGTTATATAGACAGATTAAAAATCAAAAAAGATAGTGTAGAATTGGGAACCTTGAGGAATATTAGACACAATTGCTGGTTAGGGAGTGGTAGATGTACTCACTCAAATGAGTCTGGCGCTAAAATTACGTCAATTAAATCTTGTTATTTCAGATTCTGGCTTTCAAACCTGCTATCTCTTTGTCTCATACAAAGAGATAGCTGGATTAAGTAAGATCATTCTATATGACCCATATAACAATAGGACCCAAACGTTATAATATATTCTACATATGTTTGTATGGTGTTCCTGAATATAAAGCATGGTTATATTGTATCTCTACCATAGAATGTTTTGGATCATGCATTATTATTATTTTACCTGTGAATTGAAATATTAAATAATAACTTTGACGTCTGTCTTAATAAAATAAATTATGATAAGCAACATATATATATATATTTCATTTATCCATATGGTATTAGTAACAAAGACTTAAAACGATGTTAGTAAAACTTACAAACTAACCTAACATTAACTAATATCTACGTGGCTCAACACATGTTGGCACGTGTCTCCGCATCCAGTGCATAATAAAGGGGCTGTCCATCTTGCCGAACAATGTTTTTAGGGTGCTGTTGGGGCTTCCGCGCAACCTACCCATTATGGATGCCGCCCGCTTTCTCATTATGGCATGAAAATCATCAACACGGGCTTCCGCGAACATCTGCGAAGCGCTGCAGAAGCGCGGAAGCCCCATCAACGTCCTAAACCCATTATTATACTGAACGCGTAGGACGTTATAGACCCTCTGCGTATACTTCACCCACAACCCCATCAACGTCTCAATCCCGTCTTTTTTGAAGCCATAGCATAATCAGGCTATTACCTTCTTAACTGCAGGGTAGCTGGCCTCCTATCTGTGAGGCTTATACACCATGTGACCCCGGTTGGTTGAAGTCACATGTCTGTGTGGCTAGGTTTTGTATTAGTTCACGCAAGCGGAACCGTGGGCACTAATAAATAAATAAAATTAAAATTAAAAAAAGCCTTTTTTTCCTCTGACTCTTTATACTTCAACAAGTTATTATAAACTTATAACATTTAATCATATTATAATTTCTGCTTGTTAACCCTTTATTAGCAAATAAGCTTTTATCAACTATCAGGTCAGGCTCTATTGCGACATAGGCTTTCTTTATGTCCCTTCAAGTTTTCCTGTGGACGCTACTGCAATAATTCACTTTTATTTTTCAAAACCCACGAAAAAAAAAAGATTTAGCACAAAATTTAAAAAAAAAAATATTGTTAACCTTTTGCTCTAAAACCTACTGACCGAAAATCCTTGAAGCCTAAACTAGGTGAGTTCAGAATCGGCTTTATAGGAGCTTAAATTTTAGAGGTAAGAAACGGGTCAGGTTTTAAAAGTGAATGAGTGTTTGCTTTATCCCATCTCAGTCACTCGTTCAAGGTATCGCATCAAAATGATAGTTTTATACTTTTATAGTAACGCGGCTTTTCTTGTATGATTTTATGTTTAGAGGGAAACTGATAAGTTGTTGAAAAATTTAAACAGTAACTACTGTGTTTAAAAAGGTTGCATCAATGATTAGAGGGGCCCCGCTGCCGGTTCTGGTCGGCCATTTGGTTGCTACTCATACAGTTACTGCCAGTGCTGTTGTGGCTACCAGCGCTGACTAGGTGACGGCAATGATTTTGTATAACTAAGAGAACCTAGGATGCAAGAGTGAGCAAAGTCACCTCGGTTACTGGGCCACCACACAAAGCACAGGCCTTATTAGAAGGTGCTTGGAGCTTCCCTACATCATCGAATTAGAAATGAAGAGATCCACAGGAGTACCAAGGTAACCGACATAACCAGAAGAATTGATAAGTGGCATTGGGCAGTGCATATTTCTCGCAGAACAGATGGCCGATGGGCCCGAAACGCTGAAAGGTTCTGGAGTGGAACCCCTCCCACAAGGTGGACCGATGACCTTGTGAAGGCCGCAGGAAACCGCTAGGTGCGGGAAGTACAGAATCAGTCGTAGTGGCGGTGATTGGGGAAGGCCTATGACCAGCAGTGGACGTATTTCAGATGGAATGATGAATGATGATGAAGAGAACCCGAGAGGATGCAAGAGTGAGCAAAGTCAACTCGGTTATTGGCGAGACTTTACATTCAAACTAAAGGTGTGATTCCAATACCCGCTGAACGCGGCATTGCTGCAGCGGAGTTCGGAATCATACACATTTATTGCCGTGACAGTGCTGCCATGCTCGGAATGTCATCTCATATAAACCTATAGAAAATGTATTGGGACCAGCTGTAGTGATGCGGAAGAACTGTTGCGGCTGCTGCATGCAGCGGGGATCGGAATTCTACATAAAGCGTGTTTCCGTTTACTCGCGCTACGACTTAAAATTATGTATAAGTCGGGGAGAGATCTTAATTGATCAATTCATGAAATGAACATCGACCACTGGTCACATCATGATGTGGTCTGGCCAGATTATTGAATACTCAACGTTTAACAATATGAACAGTTAAACGCACGACTACTTCATGATGTGGCCAAACATTAGTGTTCATATCGTAAAATAGTTAGATTATCTACCGGTAAAGGCGTTGATGTCGCTTTGTTTTTGTTTTGCATCATGGCGGCGGCATATAACAACTCAAACAAAGTAGGTGGACCACGCAAAAAAAGTCGATGGACTTTTACTGGGTTTCCAAATATGATATTATGGAAATCGATCAACTTGGAAGTAGCGCTTGGCGGCCGCTGCCGCGGCGTCAAATGCAACATAGCATTTAAAATTAGATTAAAAAAATAAAAAGGTACTCCGCTTATGTGGCACTCCGACCAAATGGGTTAGGTTAGGTTAGAACGGTGACCAACCGCGCGTGACCCGAGCGAGCGTAGCGAGCTTTGCCGCGGCAGCGGCCGGCGAGCGCTACTTCCAAGTTGGTCGCAGTTATTTGGCTATTTTTACTACACCTTACACCATGGATACCCTACATTAATGATATGGACAAACGTCGACTAAAATATCATTAAACGTTGACGTTTAAGCGATATGGCCAATGTTAGCTGGCCATTTCATGAAATGGTGAATTCTAAGATCTGGCCACGACATATATAAACTGACGGCTTTGAAGGCGGTCCCACGAATTTTATTGGTGTTAGGTACACCTTCTTTTTTCTTGTGGTTAGTGACTAACCTGGTGTCAGAGTTTTAAACCACCCGTGGGCCTTTGACTTGGATTCAAAGGCCGTCGATAAATATCTCTCAGGCATGCCTATTTTCTCATGACGTTTTACATCACCGTTTTTGAAGCAAGTGAGAAGTATATAATATGAAATGAAATGAAATCAAAAATTCAAAAGTCATTTATTCAAACTAGGCTGAGAATCAGCACTTTTCGAACGTCAAAATTACATAAGACAGTCCCCCAAAACGCCCACCCTTCACCACTTCCTAGTGCTTTAGCTGGGAAGAAGAAGTGGCGCAACAAACTCCCCAGCAGCACAGCTGTCTGTTCAGTAAAAAAGATTCAAACTCAAACTCAAACTCAAACTCAAAGCATTTATTTCAATTAAACCATTTACAGGCACTTTTGAATTGTCAAGGGGTCAGTCAGTCAGAAATATGAAGCTAGTTGCCCATTCCAAAGCGTAGGTTCCTATGGAGAAGAACGGGCAAGAAACTCCACGGACACTCTTTTAAATCATGATGTTGTTACAAAATATTGGTTACATCATTCATGTTGAAATTATACATGTGAGACCAATGTAGAAAGACGTGCACGTAAAAAGCGTCCGTTATAAAAAGATAAAAACAATTCAAAAATTAAAATAAGCCGTGGCAGATAAGAGATGAAAAGTCCCTACTGACGGCGCCCGTTCACGAACATGACGCATGGATCAGCACCGTTTAGCTCAACCATTTTGAAGGGAACTTAACGATCCAACACACACGCCACCACCAGCGAGACATTTGAGTGAGCATGACATACTCTCAGCCGCCAGGACACATTCAAGTCAATGAAAGACGTACTCAGTAAATGGTAGCTTCATAGAAGGTACATGGTCACAGTGCTCACACATGTGCTATGCAATTATATAATACTACGAGATTGAAGTTATACAATTCAAAGATAATTTATGCAATCTTCAGCAGCTCCGACAATATTTTCGAATGCTAAAATTAAATTAGTTTATGCGCCCTTGTGGAGCTGGACCAGCGTTGAGCCAAGCATTTTTGTCACCTATATAATCCCCCAGCTTATAATATGCTTGGTAGCATAGTGTGCGTTTTATACAAGATTTAAATTTAGTTTCATTTAGTTGTAGTATGTGGGGAGGTATTTTATTATAACATTTTAAACAGTACCCCATGAAAGATGAGTCTACTTTCGCCAGTCTGAAACCCGGTTGAACTAATTGATCCCTATTTCTAGTACTATAATTGTGTCTTTCACCTCTTTTACTGAAAAGATTAAGATTTTTCCTGACGTACATGATGTTTTCATATATATATTGACAAGGTACCGTCATGATGTTAATGTTTTTAAACAGTTCCCTTAGAGAATCGCGCCTGCGGAGGCAATATATTGCTCTAATGGCTCTTTTCTGCAGAATAAAAATAGAGTCGATATCTGGAGCCCGTCCCCATAGTAAAATACCGTAAGACATGATACTATGAAAGTAACTGAAATAGACTAGCCTTGCGGTATCTATATCAGTAAATTGACGGATTTTTCTTACAGCATATGCTGCTGAACTTAGCCGTCCTGCAAGAGATGTTAAATGCGGACCCCATTGCAGCCTTGAGTCGAGCGTGATCCCCAGGAAAACAGTTTTATCAACGAATTCTAGTTTCTCCCTATTCAATACTATATCACAATCACTACTTTTAACATTCGGTAAAGCAAATCTTATGCATTTCGTTTTTTTCCCATTTAATACTAAATTATTTGCAGTAAACCAATTTTGGACCTGAAGTAGGGCGTTTTAGCGTTTTAGGGCGATTCTATATAATAGTATGCAAAATGATATTTACATTACGCAACACAAAACATAATTTAAATGATAAAATTAATAGCCAAATGACAGCTAGCACACGCCAATATACCAACACAAAAACATCGAGAACTATACTCAAGCAGAAATAAAAATAACTTAACGAAAACAATATCTAAATAAAAGCCTCCAGACATAAAGGGCGTGCCCGCTTACATATAGCTGTAACTAGAAGTTATAATTGATAAACTAGGACCATTGAGGTAAATTAAAAAAATATCGAGGTCGCTAGTACACACACATAACGGAGTCACATATTGCAATACAACTCATAAAAAAAAAAACATTGTAATGAGTAGATTATGTCAACAATAAATAAAGTAAAATTATAAACAATTATATAAACTCATATAACCTGTCAGTAAGTAAGCTAATTCTGGAGTGAAAAAATGAAATTGTTTATTCTGTAAATAGGATATTGCAATCACTTTTACACGTCATATTAAAAAAATATTAAAAAAAAAAAAAATTGCTAGATGAGTTCGGCGTTTCCTATCTGACAACTCTGAGAAGAAAGACCGAAACAAACTCAGAGGTCACAGTCTCTTCTAAAGTCCAGACATAATCTTGGTCAGGCCATATGAGGACCATGTAGATTAGTGTCTGAAATGGTCTTTTGATGAAAGAACTACACAGATTTGAGTAGACCTGTCCAGTCAGTGCAAGCATTTCTCAGTAATCGTGGAGCTCAACTCGGAACTTAAGGAGCTCAACTCGACGAACAATACCAAAGAAAGGACATTTGGGTAGGCCGCATAAAGTACTCAAACTGCCAGACCATCATTAAAACTAACTGAGAAAGAAAACAATAAAGAAAGAGGAAAACAAATAAAAATAAAATATCCACATAGTCCTCACATTCACAATAATTAAAACAATATAATACTTTACAAAGTAATCATGTTATTTTGTATATAATTTTCAACAATAAAATACGCACATGAATCCGAGAAAGTCAGACATACGTGCCTTGGGTTTGAACTCGGGACCTATGACTTGACAGTCTGACGGTCACACCCCTAGGCTATCACTGCTCTCAGGTACACCCGCAGTAGGTAGACGGCAGTAACTGCCATCTAAAGACACTGCCGGTGCGGTGATTCCGTGCTTTATGGGGCACCACATCTAGCATAGGTTCGGCCTCTTTTTTGCGTGTCGATTGCAATTTATATAGGGTCAGCCTAGAATTTAGATACGAGTTTGGTACCTTCAGTAGCGTCCATCAGTTCCTGCATCGTGTCCTGTTGCCTGCATGATGCAGGCAATAGGACACGCTGGACACCATATTAAGTGCCCCATTGTTTCTGTCACCTGAACCACGGTAACACAATGTTTGTTGTTCCTGGTGTAAGCATTATATACACCAAATGCGCAAACGAGAATGGCTTATGTCCTGTTTTCAGCAGATTATATTTAGAGGACTGTCTGTTGCTATTGCTATTAATTTGTTTTATTTTTTCGACAAACTTTTTGTTAGCTGGGTGTGGAATAACGGAGTAGACTATATTAAATAACTTTTGGTCTCGTATATTTCTGTCTAATTTAACAAAAATATAGCTTCTCGGACAAACAATTGATAATTAAATTAGAGAAAAGTTTCGTCCGTCCCGATGGTGTCCGTCGAATCAAATGGTTCGATTCCCAACATTTTACTTTTGGTAGTCCGGCCCAACAAAATCTACCCAAACATTTTTTTTTTACAGTATTCCTTCCGTTGAACCAAACAAACAGACAAACAGATATAAATAAAGCTTCCTAGACAGCTTGCGCTTAAAGTTTCAGCCTTTATTGGAGGCAGGCACGTACCGCTACGTGGACTGAAATCACGAAGTAATAAACTAATATTGCCAGCGAATTGTTCTTCTTCAATTTTAATGGAGTTTTCAATTCCGATGGTGTTTTACTTTGAACTTTGATGGGAGTTTTTAGTTTTATGTGTTGTCATTCAGTGTGATAAAGAATTGTGTCTTCTGAAAGTTTACGTAACAGTGTACTACTTTACGAAGATTTTCCTACGCTCCAGTAGAATTCTTACCACAATTTAGTTTATTTACCTACACTCGACGTAGATACACCTAATCTCTCACGCATTGATTTCGATACATACACACACATTAAATCATGCGCGCATGCACCCATACCTTATCACACATGCACACACTCACACACACCCTCACCTTCCTCTACATGCTCACACACTCTCACTCACATAATATACACACGTCAAAACAGAATCACATAAATTATTACAGCGGTAGAACGACACTGTTCATTAATTGTTGTAACAGTAATAGTGGATAAGGATTTTGTGGCCGAACACTGTTTCTCAAAATACAGTAGTGCTATTCTGTAACCATCTCACCGTGAAAACTTAGGTGAAGTGAGCTCGGAGTGAGCTGTCAGTCCCTAGCAGCAAGTGGAATGACAGCTCACTCCACGCTCACTTCACCCAAGTTTTCACCGTGAGATTTTTACAGAATAGATCGGCAGGTTATCACCTAGTTTGAGAGGCAGGGTTTTAAACATTTTGTTACAGATTTTACAACAAAACGTAACATAAATATATCTATCTACTCATTGATTCTGTAACTATCTGTATTTTTTCAGTTACTATGGGCTATGTCAGTTACCTTGGTTCTCCCAAGGTAACTGACATAGCCGGACGAATTGCCTAACTTAAGTAGCAGTGGGCTGAGCATATTGCTTGCAGAACAGATGGCCTATGGGGTCGAAAGATTCTGGAGTGGCGACCGCGTACTGGAAGACGTACCGTTAGAAGGCCTCCCAGAGGTTGGACCGATGACCTGGTGAAAGGCGCAGGAAACCGCTAGATTCGAGAAGCACAGAACCAGTAGCAGTGGCGGTGCTTGGGGGAAGCCTATGTCCAGCAGTGGACGTCTTTCGGCTGAAATGATGATGACGCCTTTTCGTTTATTTGAATTATTTCTGAAAAATTACAAAACATAGCCTAAAGGGCTGGGTCTGGAAGCTTGAAACGCACAAGAATTCTCTTAAGGACGAAGATGAGCAATAACGAAGGATTTCAAAAAAATCAACCCGTAACATCAATGTAGGGTGAAAGTTTGTATAGAAATTCGTCATTTTTGTCGATGGGATATTATTATCCCATCGGGCACACAACTTGTAGATACGGATTTTTTTTAATCCTGCTTACCACTTCGCCATTGGCGTCTCTATTAAACACCATTATACTGATGTCATTACCATACGTAAACTAATAGTCCTTTCACCTTCACGCTTTAAACTAAAAACCACATAAAAATAGGTTCAACACAGCCATCAAAAACTCATAAAACCCAGTAAAGCGGCAATACCCAACGGGCTTCACAAATCGACCACCAAAATCTACGTTTTATGACGATATAAAAGGCAAAAATTGTTACACAAAGTTCATGCGTGTATTTGATACGTAAATGGAACATGAAATAAATAAGAATATGGGCTTAATATCCCTGGATTGATTGGTAGGGTTCCATCGTTCGTCTTTTGTTTCCCCGGGCTGGTCAGTCGACCAGCCCGGGGAAACGTTTGGTTCCCTAGGCGTACAGAATGGTAAAGCAATGTAAATTTCCAATGTATAGTCAACTCATTAAAAAAAAATCGGCCAGGTGCGTGTCGGACCACGAACAATGAAGGGTTCCGTAGTTAGGATGAATTTATCCTAAAAACAAACTAAACATTATAGTGGGAAAAAAAGTTCTCCCACACATCGACGGTCAATTCTCCAACTGCAAATGTAAGTTTGTAATCGCAAAAAAATATTTCTTATGTTATAAAACTACAGATTAACGATTTTCGGACTTTTTCCTTTACTTTTCCTATGAGACCTAGACCTTTACCTTGCTTCTCGTCTTCAAATTTCATGATTCTAGGTCAACGGCAACTACTCTATAGGTTTTGATTTATTTGCGAGTATCAAAATATATAGCATAAATGGCTGAATTTTAATTCTTTTATTGCGTTGACATACAAGCTTGATTTTTTTGAGTTCCAAGGGACCTACGTATTTGAAGGTCATGACAGACTGACAGCCAGACAACGACAACGAAGTGATCCTAATAAGGGTAACTTTTTTTCCTTTTGAGGTACTGAACCCTAAAAAGACCGTTGTTTTGATACCTACCTACCGATTGATGATATTGATGCAGCTAATATTCTCTACAGCTTGTGCCGAACTGCCGACACGAGAAAAAGACGTATTTAATTTAGATGTAGATAAGCAACTACTCTTTTAATTTCCTACTGAACATTTACATTTAGGATAATACTTCTTTTTTTTTATCCAGCCAAGTGCCTGTCGGACTCGCACACGAAGGGTTCCGTACTACCGTACAATATTAAGCAAAAAAACGCTTTTATTTATTATTTATTTTGTTTTTATTATGTTGTTTAGCGGCAATAGAAATACACAATCTGTGAAAATTTCAACTGTCTACCTATTACGGTTCATGAGATACAGACCGCTGATAGACAGACGGACAGTAGAGCCTTAGTAATAGGGTTCCGTTTAGCACTCTTCGACTACGAAACCCTAAATATATGTTTTTGGGTAGCATTCATTAAGGCGGCCCCTTCATGGTGAGTGTATAATTACCGATAGATAACTCTAATACCAGAGGCATTGCAATTATGTTACCACGCGAAGCTGAATGCAAAATTGAAAGTCTTCAAATGCCTGTTATTATTATAGTAGCGTTTGCATTTCACACTATCTTATTCTGAAAGTATTTGGCATTTTCACGTAAAAGTTCACAAGGTCATCGGTCCACCTTATAGGAGGCCTTCCAATGCTACGTCGACTTCCACAAGGTTGACTGATGACCTTGTGAGGGCCGCAGGAATCCGCTGGATGCGGGAAGCACAGAACCGGTCGAAGTGGTGGTGCTTGGGGGCGGCCTATACCCAGCAGTGGACGTCTTTCGGCTGAAATGATGTATAAGTTCATAAATTTAACATCTCATAAACATACGTGTACATATTGACCTCAATCTGACGCATTTTCTTACGTAAACCCGTGTGTCATTGTTAGTTATTTTAACCCTTAACCACCTGACGTGTTTTTCAGTTACACTACCACCTGACGTCGGTCCTGGATACCGTTTGCGTATTTTCCATATTTAATAACCATTATTTAAAATATTACAATACAAAAGTCACATCTGTATTTTAGTTATATTTTTATTCATCATAAGTTTTTAAATTGTGCAAAAGTATGCATTTACATATAAAAAATCAACATTACAAAAATATATAAATTTTAGCAAAAACTCTAGGATCTTCGAAAATCTGAGATATTAGTAGGAAATTACACTGTAACTCAATAGTTTTTACAAATATAATTACGTATAACGTTTAAATGCGCGCGCATATGGAGCTGCCGAGGTGCACGTCGCGTACTGGTGGAAGCGAGGTAAAAGTACATGGACACATAGGTGCGTCAAATGCATAGTAATGGAATAATTTGAAAAAGAAAATCGCCGGAGTCTCTCAGACCGACGTCAGGTGGTTAAGGGTTAAAGTTCAGAAAAGGGTCACATTGTTCTATTATGGTCTGCTAAAAACAGAATGTCATCAGTCCTAAGTGTAATGTAGTATCGTCACGACATTGTGACGGTTTTGAAATCGTGTGGTAAATTACTGTCTACCTGTAACCTATAAAAATGTATTGGTAATAATAAATTATAGGTATCAGAAGTGAGGCATAACCTTCTGATGGTTGATATCTATCATAAACTTGACATTAAAAAGTGTTTTTATATTACTGTGTGGCAATCTAACAGCTCACCAGAGGCGGAATTTAATCCTGTATTTTTAAGAACAGTGGCCATTCTAACCTCGGTTTCAATCTGTCAAAAATTTTTATCTATATTTTTGACAAGTTTTTCACATTTGTTGCTGAGGTTTATCTGTGCCTGCTGTTTTCCTTTTTTTCATGCACACTACTTGCTTTTCGAATTCACTTTAGACATTGGTAGTATGATCTATTGGATACACAAACTTAGTGTATATGACGTGCTTATGAAGTAAATTTTGAATTTAAAATGAATATGTTCTTTAGTACTTTTGTCACGTGAAATTGTCTGTCACTCTATAAATTTTCTCTGAATATATTTTTGCTACGATCTATTTCTCCCAGTCGTTTCTTTTATCTTACATTGGTTATGGGCCCAGGTACCCAGACATCCAAATCGCAAGGCCCAGGGTGGATAGAAGTAGCGTAGTTTCAGTAAGAAGTCTGGAGAGTTAAATAAAGAGTTACATTTATTTTATATGGTCGACATCGGCTTTGCTTGCCATAATCTATCTTCTTCTTCTTCTATATATAAAAATCAATTGCCGTGCGTTAGTCTCGTAAACACAAAAACCGATGGCTCGACCGATTGTAATGAAAAGTTGTTGCGTGCGCGCAGCTAACAAACAAAAAAAAAGTCATTCTGGGCATTAGCTAGTAATTAATAGAATAGAGATTGGAAATATATTTTGAACCAACTTCGGCTTAGGGCGTCGCTGAGGGGAGGACAGCAAGATGGCACAGGCTGGATCAAGGATAGATCATTATTATTATAGGGGGAATTTAAAGCTACGCGCCCAACTGCGGCGCGGGCTGGCGCTTCATCGGGCAAGGTTAAGTGGTCAACGCCACCAGCTACCTTTATACCAAAAGCATCGCAGCGCAGGTGCGTTTTTACCCCAAATACAAAGCTGATAATGTATATCGTGCCTGTAAGTACACTGATACCCCCTTAATACCTAGAACATAGCAACGCCTTACGATATAAATTGGTATGATGCAGTTGGTAGACGTGGAAGTACTCCCCCGGACGAGTTCCTTCACGAAGACCTCTACTGCTGGCATAGTCGACCGAACGTGAGTGGAAACAAAACCAGTAGCTATAAGTAGGCCTCCCATCATTATCTGCCTAGCCTTTTCCCAACTATTTTAGGGTTGGCTTCCAGTCTAACCAAATGTAGCTGAATACCAGTATTTTACATGGAGTGACTGCCTATACGATATCTGACCTCCATACGATACCCCTTTGGTAATACTAGTTGCCAGGCATTCGGGCTTCTGACAGTCATTACACACGTAATGACTGTCAAAGATTTACTAGTGACAGCGGGCAGAGACCAACGGCTTAACATGCTTTCCAAGGCACGGAAGAGTATTTGTATGTAAATATAGTCACCCATCCACGGACCAACCGCGGCAAGCATAATAATAATAACGATCAGGGTAAATTATTTACCCTGATCGTTCGACCCGTGCGGCTGTATTCTATTGAAACACCATACTACGCTTGGCCAACTCAAGAGTATTAGCACCGACGACGACGTGATGTTGACTGCTGCCATAACTGACACTACAACCAACTTCCAAAAAAAAACAGTACAAAGTGAAAGCTAACTTTATTTCGGAAGTCAGTGTCTTTGGTTTTGAATTTTCGTTTTTTTGCCACCGACTTCCAATAGAATAAAGTTAAGTTTTGCACTTTGCAGTGTTTTTTTTTTTGAAAGTTGTTTGTTACTTTTTTGTAAAAAGTTTTTAATTTTAACTTTTTATTTGTGGTACCTACCCCACACAAATTCGAATACCACTACCTGCTATGTAAATAACAGTGTCAGGCAGTAATTATAACATCATCCATATACACTAAGTCGGAAAAATACGTATTATTGAAGCTTACTCAAAAAGTTCCTGAGCATAGTAAATATAATTTAGGGACCACCTCGAGAGCATACCTGTTGAAATAAAAAAGGAATTTTGCAATCCTATATGTATAGGACAGAGTTATGCCCAAACATACATAAAAAAAATATATATATAAACATTCGAATTGCGAACCTCCTCTTTTTTACGAAGTCGGTTAAAAACTATACAAAACTAATACTTTAATTCCCCAAACCCAAAGTAATAAATATTGATATACGCAGGTCATATTTTCAGGAATATTAAACTCGGTAGAAAGTTATTCGTGCAATACATAACAGAGCGGGACCTTATACAGAATCATTAAAATAAATGTCGCATACTAAGCGACCCAGACCTTGCTAAATAAAAGTAAACTTTATGACCTACATAATAAGAGGTTCTTCGATCATGTATTTTATCAAATTAGTTTTTTTTCCAACGTGTTTAATAATAAAAAGCCGGTCTAATCTTCAATATCCGCTCTGAAAGAGGAATTATCATATAAATAGCTTATTAGTTTTGACCCTGTCTTACAGGTTTCTACCTGAACATTCGATATTAGACATAAATAAGTATGTGTAACACCTTTGACCTTTAACTAGGCATATAAATCCATTGCTCCTTTACTTTACATTTCAACAAAAGTTCTTCAAATAAATGCTGCAATGCACATCACACATCATGACATTGGTAGCCATCTTTTTTCTGTTTGGATTTCATCTCGCCCTCAATAGGAATTCTGATAAATGATTGAATCTCAATAATATCGTGTGTCACGTAACAGATTATTTTTTCATGCCTATTTTGTATTTCTGACACGTGTTTAAAATGTATTATCACTGTTTTACCTTACGAAGTAAACATGTTTATCTTCTTTTTTCCTAAGAAGACATAGTTTTCAATACATCATAATATTTAAACACCCTTTTAGAGCCTTTTTTTTTTTTTTTTTTTTTTTTGGGTGTGAAATTATCAAATAACTTCTCCCGCTCTGGGTGGAGCGGGAGGGCGTGTCAGACTCTTACTGACTAAAACCCACCCGTGTTCCTTCCGTTGCCTTTACGTTGCCAGGGGCCACGGTATCCCTTTCGGACTTTCCCGCAACCCCGGCAGGCATTGGTCCTATCGGACCCCTTCACTTGCTGACATCTCTTTGAGGCGCGCGTGGAACACAACGCGCCGTCGACCCGGGCCTGGTCCTTATCGGACGGCGAGCTACCCATTGCTCACCGTCCGCAAGCCCGCGCCTACGGTGGCCGGGAATCGGCCTGCGATTCCCGACGCCCAGGGCGTCTCCTGCGGCGGCTAGGGGCGTGAGGGCGCGAAATTTGCCTCTCCCTCACGCGTTCTGCCTCCTCCTTCGCGAGCATTACTGCTTCGCAGAAGGAGGTGACGGCCTCCCATGCCCTCTCGCTCCGTACCATGGCCTGGACTAGGGCCGGACGCGAGAGATCCCCGCCGCCGATCGCCTCCACGAGGACACGGCGATGCTCTGCCCAAGCCGGACAGACCTCCACCGTATGCTCAACCGTGTCCTCCGGGCGATCCACGCAGTGATGACACCCGGGCGTTTCCTCCCGCCTGATACGGAACAGGAACCTCCCGAAACAACCGTGTCCGGTGAGGACCTGCGTTAGGCGGAAGGTGAGGACGCCGTGGCGCCTCTCTAGCCACTCCTCAAAGAGGGGACTTATCGCCGCAATAGTGGCGTGCCCAGCACTGGGTTGCGACAATCGCACTCTCCATGACGCCATGAGATCCCGCCGGAGCTCTGTCCGCTGTGCCGCGATTTCTCGCGGCAGCGGAGTAACGCCCCGGCGTTTCGCCTCCTCGCGCCACTCCCAAATGTGCGCGAGGACTTTTGCCTCCAGATCCCATGGCGGTAATCCGGCAAGGAGGCTCGCCGCCTCACCGGAGACCGTACGGTATCCCCGGACCAGCCGGGTGGCCATGACCCTCTGGGACGCGTTCAACCGGCGGGCTGGCCGCCGCCTCAATGAACGCGCCCAAACCGGTGCCCCGTAAAGGGCCATGGACCGCACGACCCCCGCGTATAGCCTCCGGCAGGAGGCGTTTGGACCCCCTAGATTGGGCAGGAGCCGCTTCAAAGCAGCCCCGGCCCGCTCCAGTCTGGGAGCCAAACGTCGGAAGTGCTCCACGAAGTTCCACCGGCTGTCGAGGACGAGTCCTAGGTACTTCATCGTCGACTCGACGCCGATGTGAACTCCTCCTACCGTTATTTGGGAACCCGACGGTGGCGCGTTCCGAGGACCATGAAAACACATGGCCTCGGACTTGTGCAGGGCCACCTCGAGTCCCAATTGCCGGATTCTGCCCACGATTGTCGCAACCCCGTGTGTCGCTAGTTCGGCCGCCGCCTGGTGCGACCTCCCCTGCGCCAGGACCAACGTGTCGTCAGCGTAGCAAACGACGCTGACGCCGCTAGGGAGGTCAGCGCGCAGCACCCAGTCGTATCCGATGTCCCACAGATGCGGCCCCAGGACCGATCCCTGTGGGACACCGCACGACATCTCTCGCCGGTTCCATTCTCCCCGGTGACCGGGGTAGATGACGGCCCTGTCCGTCAAATAGGCCTCGACCACACGACAGAGGTAGGTCGGCATCCGGTGATACCGGAGTGCCTCCCTGATGCAACTCCAGGGCAGGGTATTGAAGGCATTGGCGATGTCTAGAGACACCGCCAAGACGACCCCACCCCGGGACACAGCGTCCCCCGTCGTGAGGGCTCGCACGCGCATGATGGCGTCAACCGTGGAGCGCCCCCTGCGGAAACCAAACTGACTCTCCGCCAAATCCGGCCCCACCCGCACCAGCCGCCCGACGAGGCGGTCTGCAATGACTCTTTCAAAGAGCTTGCCCACCTCATCGAGCAGCACGATGGGCCGGTAAGCGGACGGAGAGTCCGCAGGGCGCCCCGGCTTCTTAATGAGGACCAGTTTCCCCGTTTTCCAGCGAAGTGGGAACTGGCCCCTCTCCAAGCATGCGCTTAGGAGCCCCCTTAGTCGAGGCCCGAGAGCCTCCAAGGCCAGGACCCAGGCTTTCCCAGGTAAGCCGTCGGGTCCTGGGGCGGTATTTTTGGCATTCAGCCTACGTACCGCCACTCTCATCTCTACCTCGGTCACCTCCGGAGCATCGTCGTCGTCGTCGGCGGTGTGATCCGCATCGGGCACCGCAGTAGGCGGAGCCATGGGCGGGACCCTTTTAGAGCCTCATGTTCACCCAAATAATTAGATATAATAAAAATATCACGATAACCACTTAATGATGGCAGTACGTAAGTACAGTTAAATACCTGTCATAATATTAAAGTTATTAGCGGTTGAAAATGGCACGCGTTTCGGTTTAAGTGACACAGCCCACCTGATTTCCAAATTAATGTTTAGACACCCACAGGAATGATAGTATTCTATAAAGCATGGAAAGAAAGGTTTGGTCAAATATATTTTTGTTGTGTATTTGGTTATGGTACAGACCATTAAACAGAAATACTTTCTCTACGGGACCAACATCCCAAACAAAACTTCAATCTAATGTCAAACTTCAGTTTGATGGTCTGTACCACCCCCTATTTGACTAAATCTTTCATACATGCTGTATAGAATACTCTTATTCCGAAATATGACCATACATTTCTGAGACACGCTGTTTTTTGCCACACCACTAGCCCAATTAATTTTGATTACATTTCCCACCCACCACTCTACGCACTTTTAACCACGCGTACAAAACCATCGATGTTTATCTTTATTACGTAAATTACACACAACCCTAATCGTTGATATTACGTAGTTATTAGCAGGAAAGCACTTAATAACTTAGGTGACATTATCAACGTCAGATCGGTGGCTCGGGCGATGTAATAAATAACTAAAATTACACCCGTCTTTGATAAGGAAACCCTTACTAATGAAAGGGAGTGTCGGGGAAAAAATGTTCCGGTGAGGTCAGAATTTTGTAGATTTCGGCGAAAAGGTAGATCGAAAATTGTCTTGGGACATGGTTTTGATGAGATTGTATAAATAAGAGGACCTCAAAAACTGGATTGTTTAATAATGAAGAGTTGTCATGGGTAACCAGGTCAGCTTAATTCAGCCTACTTTTTTACAATTATACGCAATCACCTCAATCACCGTAATCACCGCAGACAATTCCGACTCACCGTGAACTGTGTGGCACCCGGTTCTGACTCACTGGAACCTCAGCTGGCACTGTGAAGCATCGCAAGATACAAGACTCAGCCCACTATCGCCCTCGGTCTCCGGAGGACGATAGACACATGCGAACTACGCATCAAAAAGACCTGACGTCACACAAAAATCCTGATGTCACACAAATCCTGCATCGCGCAATTAGAGTTTACCATTCGATCGACATATATATAGGGCAGTTGCCCGCCAAACACGACACCCGTCTGGTCGGAGGATCCACCCTTTTCTAATGAGGATGAGTGAACTTTATACCGTGTTCCTCATACCTCTAATAAATACTATCAGGCCCCGTTCCCCCGGCGATGTTACGATATTTGATGGTAAAATGTTGTGATCACAACATCCCACTGTCCTTAACACTATACAGAAAAATATCGTACTGATCATCGCCATGCGAACGCTTCAGGGATGTTCAATTGAAACTGACCGCGAGCTTTCCAATCTAGAAAAAATATCGACAACAAATTATCACAATGATGGACAATCGTCATGATTGTATCCTTGCCAGCCCCTGGTCATACCATCACAAAAAGGTCCACATTAACCCAATTATTTCGTAATCAAAAGAACATTCAAAATCTTTTAAGACCAAATCATAATACAAGGGAAATCACTTACGGATCGCTGATATTCATATTTTATTGTTAGGAGCCATTAAAATGATATTATCGAATATTACTAGAAAGGTTATAAAATGAATATTACGGGTATGGTAATATTTTGATTTGACTTTTATAGATAATTAATGATCTAAGTACCTACAATGCCTTAGTTTCGATATTAATTTATTCTGGCTGATCAAAATAAAGATAAAAAAAGGAGCGAGCCTTACAGTAGTCACTTATGATGTCATCTCGCCTTGATAATAAGCAATATTAAAACCGCGGGGCCTCGCCAACTCTAGCACCGCGCGCGCTCATTGGTCAAATCAAATAGCGCGCGCTTTCCCCGCTTCCTGTTACACACTTCCGTCCCTTTTCAAAAAATCACTCTCACATATTGCAGGAAAGCGAGAGGAAAGATGTTACATAATGAATAAATCTGCAAATTGTTTACAAAAATTGTCATTTAGGTATCTCGTCGAAACAGATGTACAAAAATATTTAAGCCATTCCATCGGCAAGTATGACCTCATCCCGTATTTAACCATTAAAGAGATATTTTTTTTTAATCCTTCCTCAATGTTAACTTTCGATAAAAAATAAATTCTTGTGCAACATGTTTCTATACCCAGCGACTTAGTACGTTATCTGTCAGTAAATTAATTTTTTTTTAAGTAAAACCTTGAATTCCATTAATCAGATCATAGTGTTCTCTAACGGCCAAACCGAATAAACCTATCCATGCCCAGTTTTAGCATACTGGAGATAAAAAAAACCTAATCTATCTATGGTTTTAACGTCCGAATAATTTGTCAGAGAATAAGGAATCTTACGAAATTGTGGGATGATATTTCATTTTTCTTTTCTTCTTTCTTTTTTTAAAACATTGCCCCACACTAGGAATTTCTCCAGAATTATGGGTGCGTTTACAAACATTTAAACTCACATACACAAACAACCAGACCCGGAACAACTACTAATATTAGGTCTGTACCTATGAAATTGCCGTTCTGCAGTACTGGCCATTTCAAATCAAAATAATTTTTGTTTGGGTAAGAATTCTAATTTCAAATTAATTTTATTTTAAAAACATGGATTTTTTTTTCCAAAAATAGTCATTTGTTTATTGATTAGTGTTACATTTTCATCGCATTTCAATCTTTTTCGTCATCATGGATACGTTAAAAATTCGAGTAATTATGGAATATGAGTACCGTCGTGGCAGCAACGCGGCACAAGCGGCACGCAACATCAACGACGTTTACGGAGCTAACACTACAAACCAACGCACCACCTGTTATTGGTTTGCTCGCTTCCGTTCTGGAAATTTCGACCTGAAAAATGAACCTCGCGGTCGTCCGAAGACTTTGGTCGACAATGACGAATTAAAGGCGATTGTGGAAGCTGATGATACACAATCTACGGCTGAATTAGCAGCAGCTTTCGACGTTAGCGTCAAAACAATATTGGTTCATTTGCGTCAAATTGGCAAGGTAAAAAAGCTTGACAAATGGGTGCCCCACGAACTCAATGATCGCCAGCGCGAAGTACGCGTCGAGACGTGCCTTGCACTGCTCAACAGACACACAAATGAAGGAATTTTGAACCGCATTGTTACCTGCGATGAAAAATGGATTCTGTTTGATAACCGCAAGCGCTCAGCAAGTTGGTTGGATCCTGGTTCAGCACCTAAACAATGCCCTAAACGAAAACTTACCCCTAGAAAAGTGATGGTCACTGTTTGGTGGTCTAGCGCCGGTGTGATTCATCACAGCTTCTTACCAAACGGGGTGAGCATTACTGCAGATGTGTACTGTGAAGAACTGAACACAATGATGGAGAAGCTGGCACATCTCCAACCAGCATTGGTCAATCGCTCGTCTCCGCTGCTCCTGCACGAAAACGCGCGATCTCATACTGCTTGCATGGGTGATTACTTCGATTAATACAAACAAAAAATACATGAAAAAAAAAAATTAATTTTTTTCATACAAAACGGCAATTTCATAGGTAAAGACCTATTATATTGCTGCGGCAAAGCTCCTACGGACCCCGAAGTGAGCCTGCGTGCTGCAAAGCCGAACACGGTGTACATCTCCCGCCTGCACTACACCACTAAGGCGGAGGACATCGTGGAGTACGTGCGCCAAAAGACGAGGTACATACCGAGGGTGCAGTTACTAGAATCGCACCGGAACGTCAACTTCAAGGCGTTCGTCGTGCGAGTACCGAACTGTTATCTGCCTCTCGTCATGGAAGAAGATGGTTTGTGTGGTATGTTTAATTAAAAGTTAAACATGTATGTAAACTGTTAATGATTAATAAACAATAAAAAAATAAATAAAAAAAAAACTTTTGGCCGCAGGATGTGGTGTTCCGTCGCTTCCGCGGACAAGTTCCACAGGGCAGCATAAAGTCGTGCAAAGTGAAGTGCTACTAACATAGTCTTATATATTAGCCTTATTTATTAACACAAGTTTTTGTTTATATTAAAATATGTATGTTTAGGTTAAGGTATTTTTCTATGGGCCACTGTCGCCTGAAATAAATGGTATTATTATTATTTTATTTACTTCATTCAAATACTTATTTATTACATTTTTAAATATTAGTATATAAAAAAATAAAAACATTTAAAAATATAAAAAAATAGTAGCCCACCGGTATCGGGAACAGGGTCCAAGCTACCGGCGCGGCGGCGGTCAGGGCTCCAGAGAGAGGAACCCCCTAACAATGCGAGCCGTGTCCAGGAGTACCGCTTTCAGAATCAAGCCCTTTATTATTATTATTATAATAGGTCATACAAATATTTGTTCCGTGCGGGAATCAAATCCGCGACACGCAGTGCAGCAATCAATCGCTTAACCACTGCTCAAACCGTGCCATCAAAATATTCAATGATATATAGAATTATTATACTGTCTGTCTGTCTGTCTGTCTTCTACTGAAAATAGGTTATTGAGTTCGGTCGCTAGTAGTATTTGAAGCAATCTATCCAGTGTTACAGTCTGCTACAATCAAACTCACTTTTAGTCACTAGTACTTTAATCATTTAATTTGCTTGCTGCACAGTTAGTAACAGACTGAACCAAGAGCTAAAAGCGCTACGTCGGTTAGCCAACAAGAGTGAAGACTGGATGCAGCGCGCCACCTTGTTTAGTAAAACAGTACCTAACATTAATTGACATCTTGAATACAAACCAAAACAATTCTAAAATTCTTTTAAATATTCGATTTATTTAACGTTACATAAAATATAAGAATTAATTAATGCATAACTTCAAAATGCAAAATCAATGTTTAACAAAATAAATGGATCCCAACCATATCAAAAGTAACGCCATCTAGTGGTAGATGACAGTCGTATTCAACGTAAAAACTAAATTTTAATGTTTATATTAGTTTTATATTCCATTACGTAATTTTATTTTATTTTAATTTAAACTTGCTTATTTTAGTTATTATATAAGTATTAGTTCCATAGTTTAGTGTTTATGGCACACCTTATATTTTAATGGGGCATGCGGTGTTAACCTGTAAGAAATTGTTCCACTAACCTCAGATTATATTAGATATAACTTCAACTATTTACAATTGTAAATAATTGTTGGTTGGCCAATAAAGATAATAAAAATAAAATAAAAATGACTTTCATCATACCCACACATCAATACCTAACAGATTAATACTCTTCAAAAATTAATAGCTTATCTTATTTCAACTCAATTCTAACACTGGATTGCCAGTAAAGGTCAATGAAGAGCAGTAACAATCCACCATTGGTCGCCAGCTTTCCATTAATGGATCAACACGCATCATTTGTACCTACGCCACTGGCAAAACATAGAGAGCAAACTGAATTTTTACTGAAGACCAAATGTACCTGTGTGTTTAACAAATAAATAATCATTCATTCATTCATCATTCATTCATTCATTCATCATTCATTCAACACAGCGTGTTGTGCTAACTCAAAAACCTCTAAATCATCCATTCCAGAACCCAAAAAACGAATGCCTACTGGCCAAACGTTTATCTCTCACAAACACACTCACAAATCAACAGACCACTGTTCTAGGTCCAGATTTATTATCCAAAACTGTTTCGGAAACGCAGTCCTAAAAGTGACGTCAACTCTGTATATCAAGGGGTTATTTGTATCCCTGAATATATCGGCTACCGTCCACACTATTCATCATTTTCGTCACAAAATTGGTGCATGATCGCAACAGGTGTTGGACAAAACATTGTTAAGGGTGACGCTGTACTGGAAGCTAATATTTTGAGAATATTATAGGAAGCCTTATTTGAAGGGTAGTTTGGGAAGGCTTATAAGAGAGCCTATCTTCTAGGAAGTTTAGAAATAGAGATAAAAGGTAGCAGAGATTTGTTTGCTAATTACGAGTAGCTAGACTGTAATCAAATTTACCTGACGGATCAATTATTGTGGCATATCTGACCATGTATTGTGATCAGCAGTTATTACAGCTCCATAATCTGCAATGAAAAATTACAAGCTTATAAGATTTAGGTGACAGCAAAGCCTTCCGTTCAGCACAGGACCGAAATGATTGATTGTCGTAGACAAAATGGTTTAGCCAGTGTACAACCTCGGCGAAATCACACCCATAAAGCTGTGTACAATCAATCTATAAGAACCATCACGACCATACTTGACGACCATAATATAATAATATATATGTTTATTTCGTAATCAACAAATAACAGGTTTTTACAAATAAGTTGTATAGGCCTTCTTTTAAGTATATAGATAGCTGTACAGCCCGATTCAAACTTAATGGCGGCTCGGAACATGAGGCGAGTCGCTGCGCAGTAACGAATTCACGGCGGGGGTGAGGGGTGGAGTACTCCGCAGCGAGTGGCTAACTTCCGAGCCGCCATTAAGATTTATTTTTTTTTATTTATTTTTTATTTATTTATTTCCTTACATCTATCATTACAGGCCTAAACCTAATGCGACAGTGTAGTACTTACTCAGCTAACAGTTAAAAAAAAAAAAATCTATATACTATTTACTTACATACTAACAATATTATTTAACTTAAAAATAAAACAATGACTTATTTATCCTTAGATACCTAACAACAAATAACAAATAACAACAAACATAATGTTTTACTAGAATTACCTTACATAACTAACTACATTCAATAGAACCCTTGCGAATTCATTCAAAGCGCACGCAAAAATATCCAGTCTCTCATGGACTTCATTCACCACCCGGATTGTTCGGGTGAGGGGTGCTTTCGCCATTAGATTGGTTCTAGTCACAGGCACGTTCAGCAGTTGCGGGCGTCGCCGCCTCCACACGTACCGGTCCGGCACGTTAAGCTCGAGGTGACGCAGTACTCCCGGGTTATGTGCCACGCCCCGCAGTAGCTTCACTACATACGCAGCAAGACTAAAATCCCGGCGAACCCTGAGCTCATTATACCCCACCATGCCCAGTACAAATAGCGTGGGGTACATCAAGGGGTAGAACGGATACACCCCATATAGTTTAAAATACAAGTGCCTAGTAAACTTGTTCTGTACCCGCTCCAACATGACACTGTATTTGGCTTCATGTGGTGCCCAAATGACCGCACTATGTTCAAGATGGCTAGATTGAATCGAACTATACCAAAAGACCTCCCCATTCCATATCTAAAAGGTCAATAACAAAACTATAACTAGAGTATTTAAAAATAATGAATTAGGTACCGTGACCATACTTAGAACCTTGTCATTGTGAACTTGAACGACACAAGTGATTTTACTTGTCACGGGACGGCTACATTTTCTTCGTAAGGTTTAATGTGGCAAGGTCCAAAATAAAAGAATTTTAACAAATAAGGTACTATACCAAAACTAGAACTAGAGAATTTAAAAATAATGAATTATGTACCGTGACCATACTTAGAACCTTTTCATTGTAAACTTGAACAACACAAGTGATTTTACTTATCACATGACGGCTACATTTTCTTCGTCAGGTTTAATGTGACAGGTCCAAAAGCGATCAACGTCTCTGTAGATTGAAACTATAACAGCATGATTGTATTAAGGGACCTTTGCTCTATAAACTGTATTGTTATAAATTCCACTACCCCATAAATAGCATTGTATGTCGACTTTAAATTGCTTCCACTTTTGACAAAAATTTACTAGTAAATTGGACTAAATGAAATGAATGAATTAATGAATGAAATGAAATTGTTTATTCTGTAAATAGGATATTGCAATCACTTTTACACGTCATATTATTTTTTTTTTTAATATTGAAAAAAGAATTTGCTAGATTTGTTCGGCGTTTCCTATCTGACTATTCTGAGAAGAAAGATTGAAACAAACTCAGAGGTCACAGTTTCTTTTAAAGTCCAGACATAATTTTGGTCAGGCCATATGAGGACCATGTATATTAGTGTCTGAAATGGTCTTTTGAGGAAAGAACCACACAGATTTGAGTGGACCTGTCCAGTCAGTGCAAGCATTTGTCAGTAATTGTTGTTCGTTGTTGTCTAAATAGTGGTTCAGTTTTGACTTTTAAGTGACTTTGAGTGATGGCTGAATTATTTATAAGTTAACCATAGAAAGTAGATATTTTAAAACTACCTAACCATTATCACCATTTGATTTTTTTTTAAATGATACGACTAAAGAAACAATGCAGAAGCGCCCTAAAGCTTAGAGGTCACTTTTAAATATTTAAAGCATTCGGTATTTAATGTCTTTTCAGAATTAAAGTTTTCACGTGGAATAAAAGTTCAATAGAATCATAAACATGACTTAAAGCAGAAATAGACTTTGATAGATTTATGACGTGCAAGAGACATTCAACCTTCATCATCATCATTTCAGCCGAAAGACGTTCACACATACCATCCCCCAAGCACCGCGACTTCGACCGGTTCTGTGCTCTCCGCATCACAAGATCATTGTTCCACCTTGTGGGACCTTAGTGTAAAGCCATTACAAGGTCGACTATGCTTACAAGGCAATATCGTTATTGTTAAATTAATGTACAATTTACAAGATAAGTCGTCGTTCTAAGCTCGATCAATCTTAATTATTACAACCATTAAGGACAAACTATCTGCGACATTTTGGGCGATAAGATTCTGAAAGCTGTTATGTATTTAATTGTCATTTTAATCCCTTACATCTGTTTTAAGCACACAATGTGCGAAGAAGATTACATTCTGTTTAACAATACATTGCAATTAAGGTGTCAAATCAAACATTTGCACTGAAACATTTGCTTAAGATTTTGCAGTTCTGAAAAGGTTGAATGTCAAATCAATGATAGGGATCGCAATATTAAAGGTGCTCACAGTACTCATACGATACAAAATAGTGTTCTTTGTCATCATAGCCAATAACAAAACAAAATAATGAACAATATTACCCAATATCTTTGACATATCTCGGGACCCTGATTTCCCGGGCCTTTGGAAGGCGTACGAGCGACCGAAGCCCACTCACAGAAGCCCCTTAGACATTTTAAAGTGTTGAGGTACCAACCGACGATTATCCCTGTATGCACTATGCAAGTGCACCCAAGGACAACCCCCGGTTGGTGCAGGACTATTGCAGAACTTGGAAACAAAATATATTGGGCTATGGATGGACTATATCTCCTGCCTGATCAATGTTATTTAATATCCGTTACCCAATATTATTATTGTTTTATTGGGTTTTTCTTTCTAGAATTTTTCAATAGCTAACCGGAGTTCTCTGGACTTGTACCCGGTGGATGGCAATAGGTTAGCTCCCAATTACATGGGAATTGAACATATATTATATAACTGGCGAAATGTGGGTGTACTTGGGTACACCTCTGTCCAACCTTTCTGGAAAAAATCCAGGTTCCAAGCTGCTACTGAGAAATTTCTGGTGAAAAAAATCCAATAACACTGCCCGATCTAGGAATCCAACCCAGGACCTCATGCTCAGCAATAGTGCTTACGACGACTAGACCAACGAGGCAGTGACTTTATACATACACATATTGAATTTTAAAACTTCGTATATCCTCTGCCTATCTTTTAGTGCAGCCTATTCTTCCTCAAGGAAGCTCCGTACAAGTTTGGACAAGATTGGCGAAGTTGTCAAATTGGGTTTACGACTTTGTAGTTCCGGGCTTATTCTGTCTGTGCTAGTTATGTTTACACTGGAATGACGTGGTTGTCAAACATAATGACGTAGTTGGGAAGGATGATGAAAGTGTCCTTTAGGTGCCTAATAAAAGTGGATTGATTTTGAATTGAACTGGTTTCACAGTTTTTTTTGAGTATTTTATTAGAGCCTTTTATTAATACACTGGCAGCGCCCCACGGTTTCACCCGAATAAGTCTCGATCCTGTAGGAATATCGATATATAGGAACCTTTGTGTTAATCTAGTATTATCGATCAGAAGCGAAATATAATTTTAAAAATGCACGAAACTAACACAACACTTATATATTTTAATAATTACAAGTACAATGGTAAAAATAAAATGAGAAATATGAAAATAGTTCTTAAATCCTAGCACAACCGTACGCTCCGATCGTATAGGTAGGAAAAAGGGAAGAATGTTTTTTTTTTTTTTTTTAACTAGGGCATCTTGCAGGTGACCACTAAGGTCGTGGCTGCTTAACCGGACTGTCCTGTGGCTGCCAATAGCTTCTACACTAAGGGCCTCCAGCCAGGGGCATAAAACTATTCTAAATTAAAATTAAGCGAATGCTCGCTAAGGGCACCCCCTGTGGGGTACGAACCTCGGCTTAGGGCATTCGCTGAGGGGAGGACAGCAAGTTCGGGGACAGGCTGGATCAAGGATAGATCATTATTATTAATCGGGGAATTTAAAGCTACACGCTCAGCTGCGGCGCGGGCTGGCGTTTCATCGGACAAGGGGAAGAATGTTCACGCGCAGCTCTTTTTATCAACTCGCCACCTACTGAGACTCGATGACGCGATCGATGGCCACGCTGCTTGGTAATGTTACACTAGGTTATAAACTATCTGTGTGCCAAATTTCATCCAAATCCGTTTGGTTGTTTTTGCGTGAAATAGTAACAAACATCCATCCATTCATTGTGACGAGCTTTCGCGTTTATAATATTAGTAGGATATGTCGCAGTAAGATGGTTATAGACGTGATATAATTATATACCTAGGGATATAGCTATATACCGTAATATAGTTAAATGAAAGCGGTTCATAACTATCTTACTAGGAATATAACTATTATACGAGCACGATCTAGTAATATAACTATTAGGGCAATCCGACCAAATAGGTCAAGTTAGAACTGTGACCAACGCGTTACGCGCGTACGCGTTTCAGCGCTACGTCGAAAATTGGTCGCAGTAACAAAATTAAGCCTTTATTATGTGACTATGTGTCATTTACACTAAATGAATAGCGAAATATTATATTTATTTTAAAATCGGCACATGATCGGGGCCACTAAGAAACACATGGTCAGCTCGACCATCCTAATAAATTACCCTAATGAATAACAATAGTTCCCATTTCTTTAAAATTGTTAAACAATATTGAACCTCTTAGAATCCCATCCCATTTATACTTTATGACTTGCAGATTGTAAGTTAAGGGCCAAAGCAGGGATCGTCAACATGCATGCTCTTACATGAATATAATGAAAGTAAGATAAATAACAAATATAAATTTAGAGTCATGCTTGAAACAATAAGTTATGAGTTTGATTAACTATTATAACTGATATAACTATTTATTATCTTATAACTGTAGTTATGCTATTGTATTGATTGATTGATTATTCTAACAGTATTGATTGATTGATTATTCTAACAGATAGCTAAAATACTTTAATTAGGTTTTGTGCTAATAACATAATAGTATGGTTTTATAATAAAACATATAAATTGTAACTTTGAATCTTCCGTCGGAAAAGGTTGATATTCCCTGGACGCAATGCAGCGGGCATGCACATCTGGATACAATAAATGTTCCCGACCTACTCGGGCAACAATTAAGAGAAGTACACAAAAACAGCAATAAATCTATTCTGCAAAACTGTGGGAAGCCGGACCGTGGTGTTTTAGGAATTTAGAAAGCTGAGGGATGAGGACGAGGCAGTTGATTTTGAATCGCGAAAGACGAACGACGTGAGTGTCCAGGGAGTTAAGTTAGGAGGATTGGTTTAAGACCACGGTAGGGTGCGGACGTAATATACTAGGCGAGTTATATTAGGAGACTTGGTGAATACCAAAAAGGCCATGTCCAGTGGCCGTCGTAAGATAACTAGTATTATTTATTAAGTTAAATATAGTTGGGTTGAAGCCCGGATTAGACTAATGTAGTATAACGAAGTATGTGTGTGTGTTTGTTGGTGCGACTGGGTGAGTCTTTCATTATAATAATCATCCTAGGTTGGTGATGTAATTAGAGTTCTTGTAACTAAACAGGCGGTTGATTTTGAATCGCGAAAGACGAGACGTAAGGGCGGTGCCCGAGGCTATGCTGGTAATGTGTGCAGTATTTTGTAAGTGAGTTGTAATCTAATTCTCTCTAAGGAATTATTTGGTAAGTGTCAACTTTAATTAACTTTTATCTTTAGATTTGTATTGTATTTATAGGTAACAGCTAGGTGATATCGCTGTCGAGTTATTATTGATCGTTTATACCAGAAAGGCGAAATAACTCTTATCTAGTATCGTGTTCTATAACTAATGTACATTCTAGTGTATTACGTGTCTATGTCCTAATCCGTACCTTGGCAGATTATTGTCATTTGCATTTAGTTATAGGGAAATGGCGAAAGCCTTCCGCCATACTTGACACTGAGCACTAACGATCCAGACTTTTGACGATTGTTGACCTTAAGCTGACGCACCACATTTGGAAGGCAGAACCATAAATACTCACAGTTCATTTAAAATTGAACTAGGCTATAGAGCCAATCTGTAATTGGATTATAAAACAACCAAATGTTAATGATGATTTCTGTATCCAAAAAGGCCTCGCCCCAGAACTCTTTGCGTGAGGCTTGTTGACGTACATTTCCGGGAGAGGGGGTAGGCTTCACCAAGTACCCCAAACTGAATCGATAGTCCGTTCTAAGGAACGCTAGAAATCGTGTCTCGTTAAGCTACAACCGGCTTTCGGGCCTCTCACAAATTTATATTAGCGAGACACGTCATTTGGATGCCCAGATCGAAACGCCCCGTTGTCAGATAAGGACGATCCACACGGCTGCCGATTACATTGCAAGCATCCTCTAAATGGGGCAGATTAAGGAAATGGGAAGAGACGAAATTCCTCTTCGGCGTTCACCAAGTGCAATCGTAATGAGTTCTGCTAGAGACTGAGTCTACGGTGCACTTGCGCTAGTTTTGTGTTAATTTTTAGTAAAAGGGCTAGGCCGCCGTAAGGGAGTCTTGTACATTACTACGCGTTTAGAACTACTCAAAACTAAACTTATCTTACTCAATAACAGTTGGACTTCGCAGTACTCTGTCTTAGGATTGGGTAAGATATTTATATTGTGATTAGGGAATGTGTTCCGTTAGAATCGTATTAGTTCCTCAGAGGTTCTATGCGTTAGGTCTAATGGATCATGTATAATGAGGCAAACGTTGTTAAACGGTTCCCGGTCTCGCTAAAGTGGGTACATTGTAATCAGACAAATTAACGTAGCTATAAATAATTATATAAAGCGCAAGCGTAACGATCCCTTTACTCCTTCACTTGATCAAGACTGTATTGCAGATATAGGTGCTCAACTGCGAGAGGAGGAGACGTTGGCGCTCCAACATTTATTATACTAAATTATATATATCATATATTTTGCATACCCTCTAATCTTCTTAGCTTCATATTGTATTAGTATTATAATACTTATGTTTACTAACTGTGAATTCCCAATATTAACTTCACCTTGAATCCCCCCCTGTCCCCTAGCTTTTCTAAGTCGAGACAGGGCAGTTTAGTTTATGGGAATTCTTCTCTTTCTTATAACGGTGGGAGAGTGTCCAGTCTGGAGACGAGCTCTACAGTGCTGCACGGGGTGGGGTGCGGCACTTCCCCCTAAGGGGGAACCGACTCAAACACTAATATTAATGTAATTAGGAAAAACGAAAATTTTATCAGCCTAGGGTAATTTAGGTACAGTCACATGTGGTGCCGTGACCAGGATTCTCGTCATTAAATGTACTGATTCACTTCAGTGCAACGAGAAAGAACAACTTATGGGTTACTACAAAAATAACACAACGTAATTTTATGGTTCTATAATTGTTAGAGACGGCAAGAGTTACAACGGCTATAATAACTTATGTTTAAATTAGGTAACGGTTTGACTATGGAAGTTGAATTTCTAGAGTACTGTAGTGGGTTCAATTCCCGCATAATTTGTTAGTTTATGTGCTTAGATTTCATTGTAAATGAATCTTGGGTTCGATTCCCGGCACATGTGTTGGTTTATAAGTGCTTGCATTCCTGTGTCACGGCTTGTGGGTTCAATCCCCGCACGAATAGTTGACTTTGGTTCCGATGCTACTGATAGTGGGTTCGATTCCCACATGCACGGATGTAATTTTAAGTAGGTTATGGTATGATTGTTGTTTGGGTTGTGCGACTGTAATAATGGGTTCGACTCCCTGAAAACGTGGGTTTTGTATTGACAGTTTTTGAATATGAAGTGTTTGTGCGCTTCATATTTATATATGTGCGTGAGTTTAGCTATATAACACACCTTTAATATGGGTAGACCTAAAGGTAAACTCTTATTTGTTATTTAGACCTCCGAAGCGTAAAGCTTATAAAGATAACAATTAATTTACGAAGACTGCGGTGTAAGTGCTGACAATTATAAAGAACACGTGCATCACGTGTCTTCCGTTTACGTAAAGTAAATATGAAAGACGTTATTGGAGGAGTTCTTAATTTTATAGTAACCTAGTAGTTTAAGTTATAATTAAATTACTTATTAGCTAATGGGCTAGATTGTAATGTGAACAAAGTATCACCAACTGGTATATTTTATAAAAGAAAAAAAAATGAACGAGAAGGTTCATTAACTCTTACTTAATTATAGGAAATAAACATAAATCTTTCTAAGTCTGCAATCAGCAGCATAAGCCATATTCTTGTACGGATACTTTTGTGGACCTATTTCAAATTCCAGGATCTTTAAGTCTTCGCTTAGCTGCGACTACGCTCTGTCAAAACTATTGGTTTGTGAGAGCGCTTGGTTTAAAGTTTCATCAAAATCGGCTGTGATCGGCTGCCTGCAACAGCAGCAGCAGTAGCGTGGTTCCTGTGACGAAGCTAAGTTTCAATTCTATTTGTACATTAGGGTTACCCGTTACTACGCGGTATGAATTTTGTTATCTCACTTAATATAATTAATATGTCTTGAGCAGAAGACACTATAGTTATCACTTCAGATATGCTAGAGCATTTTTTATTGTCAATATTATTTTAAAAAACGAAGGGAGGAATTGACAATCTTTTGTAATACTAAACCAATAATTGTTTGTACAGTCTAGGATACCTATAATTTCTAATCAGTAGGTATAACTTCCCAACTCTTATTGTATTTGGAAACTATTTTAACCTCTTAGAATCAGAGGGGGGCGTGCAGATGGAATACAATCTGATATGTTCATGAGAATGTTCTCGTCAACATGTTGAGAATCTGAGGAGATAGTTAACAGCATTTTGTGCTAACGGGCCAACAATTGTTTGGACAATCTAGGATGCCTATATTTTCTAATTAGTATAACTTCCTAGCTCTTGATGGATTTCAAAACTGCTCCAACCTCTCATAATCAGAGGCGGGCGTCCAATTGGAATACAGTCTAATATGTCATGTGCGGACTATTTCAGCTACTCCCGGAAACGACAGCGGGCAGCTGACTGAGCTGACTCAGCATTGAGGTCCATAAGGAGAGGCCTCTGTCCATCGGCAACTGCGATAGGCTGAGATTAGAACGAGGGAGCACTGTAGGTAGAGTGCCACGATAGCACAAATACTCTTAAAAGAGACCCTGGTATGTAAAACTACATTATAAGCATGCACAGGTTTTCTGAACTTAACTGAGGCGCGGTAATACTATTTAAATTATCATGAGAAGAGTATTTGCAAAAAGAATTATAGTTCAAATATTATAGAGATATTATATTATGTTTATCGGATGAAGATGCGTCTGCAAGACAATGCTAAATTATAGCACACATTACATCTCATGATCTTATTGGATTCAGGTTCCAATTAGAATCATTATAGTTAATTACCTATTTGATTAAGTAAACATATGAGACCCATAAATATTCTATAATACTATCAAGGAAAGGCAGAGCTCATCATATTGTGAAAGCTCATACGCTGTACTGCGTCACGCGTCTGATTTTCAGAGGGGGGAATGTGACTATGTGTCATTTACACTAAATGAATAGCGAAATATTATATTTATTTTAAAATCGGCACATGATCGGGGCCACTAAGAAACACATGGTCAGCTCGACCATCCTAATAAATTACCCTAATGAATAACAATAGTTCCCATTTCTTTAAAATTGTTAAACAATATTGAACCTCTTAGAATCCCATCCCATTTATACTTTATGACTTGCAGATTGTAAGTTAAGGGCCAAAGCAGGGATCGTCAACATGCATGCTCTTACATGAATATAATGAAAGTAAGATAAATAACAAATATAAATTTAGAGTCATGCTTGAAACAATAAGTTATGAGTTTGATTAACTATTATAACTGATATAACTATTTATTATCTTATAACTGTAGTTATGCTATTGTATTGATTGATTGATTATTCTAACAGTATTGATTGATTGATTATTCTAACAGATAGCTAAAATACTTTAATTAGGTTTTGTGCTAATAACATAATAGTATGGTTTTATAATAAAACATATAAATTGTAACTTTGAATCTTCCGTCGGAAAAGGTTGATATTCCCTGGACGCAATGCAGCGGGCATGCACATCTGGATACAATAAATGTTCCCGACCTACTCGGGCAACAATTAAGAGAAGTACACAAAAACAGCAATAAATCTATTCTGCAAAACTGTGGGAAGCCGGACCGTGGTGTTTTAGGAATTTAGAAAGCTGAGGGATGAGGACGAGGCAGTTGATTTTGAATCGCGAAAGACGAACGACGTGAGTGTCCAGGGAGTTAAGTTAGGAGGATTGGTTTAAGACCACGGTAGGGTGCGGACGTAATATACTAGGCGAGTTATATTAGGAGACTTGGTGAATACCAAAAAGGCCATGTCCAGTGGCCGTCGTAAGATAACTAGTATTATTTATTAAGTTAAATATAGTTGGGTTGAAGCCCGGATTAGACTAATGTAGTATAACGAAGTATGTGTGTGTGTTTGTTGGTGCGACTGGGTGAGTCTTTCATTATAATAATCATCCTAGGTTGGTGATGTAATTAGAGTTCTTGTAACTAAACAGGCGGTTGATTTTGAATCGCGAAAGACGAGACGTAAGGGCGGTGCCCGAGGCTATGCTGGTAATGTGTGCAGTATTTTGTAAGTGAGTTGTAATCTAATTCTCTCTAAGGAATTATTTGGTAAGTGTCAACTTTAATTAACTTTTATCTTTAGATTTGTATTGTATTTATAGGTAACAGCTAGGTGATATCGCTGTCGAGTTATTATTGATCGTTTATACCAGAAAGGCGAAATAACTCTTATCTAGTATCGTGTTCTATAACTAATGTACATTCTAGTGTATTACGTGTCTATGTCCTAATCCGTACCTTGGCAGATTATTGTCATTTGCATTTAGTTATAGGGAAATGGCGAAAGCCTTCCGCCATACTTGACACTGAGCACTAACGATCCAGACTTTTGACGATTGTTGACCTTAAGCTGACGCACCACATTTGGAAGGCAGAACCATAAATACTCACAGTTCATTTAAAATTGAACTAGGCTATAGAGCCAATCTGTAATTGGATTATAAAACAACCAAATGTTAATGATGATTTCTGTATCCAAAAAGGCCTCGCCCCAGAACTCTTTGCGTGAGGCTTGTTGACGTACATTTCCGGGAGAGGGGGTAGGCTTCACCAAGTACCCCAAACTGAATCGATAGTCCGTTCTAAGGAACGCTAGAAATCGTGTCTCGTTAAGCTACAACCGGCTTTCGGGCCTCTCACAAATTTATATTAGCGAGACACGTCATTTGGATGCCCAGATCGAAACGCCCCGTTGTCAGATAAGGACGATCCACACGGCTGCCGATTACATTGCAAGCATCCTCTAAATGGGGCAGATTAAGGAAATGGGAAGAGACGAAATTCCTCTTCGGCGTTCACCAAGTGCAATCGTAATGAGTTCTGCTAGAGACTGAGTCTACGGTGCACTTGCGCTAGTTTTGTGTTAATTTTTAGTAAAAGGGCTAGGCCGCCGTAAGGGAGTCTTGTACATTACTACGCGTTTAGAACTACTCAAAACTAAACTTATCTTACTCAATAACAGTTGGACTTCGCAGTACTCTGTCTTAGGATTGGGTAAGATATTTATATTGTGATTAGGGAATGTGTTCCGTTAGAATCGTATTAGTTCCTCAGAGGTTCTATGCGTTAGGTCTAATGGATCATGTATAATGAGGCAAACGTTGTTAAACGGTTCCCGGTCTCGCTAAAGTGGGTACATTGTAATCAGACAAATTAACGTAGCTATAAATAATTATATAAAGCGCAAGCGTAACGATCCCTTTACTCCTTCACTTGATCAAGACTGTATTGCAGATATAGGTGCTCAACTGCGAGAGGAGGAGACGTTGGCGCTCCAACATTTATTATACTAAATTATATATATCATATATTTTGCATACCCTCTAATCTTCTTAGCTTCATATTGTATTAGTATTATAATACTTATGTTTACTAACTGTGAATTCCCAATATTAACTTCACCTTGAATCCCCCCCTGTCCCCTAGCTTTTCTAAGTCGAGACAGGGCAGTTTAGTTTATGGGAATTCTTCTCTTTCTTATAACGGTGGGAGAGTGTCCAGTCTGGAGACGAGCTCTACAGTGCTGCACGGGGTGGGGTGCGGCACTTCCCCCTAAGGGGGAACCGACTCAAACACTAATATTAATGTAATTAGGAAAAACGAAAATTTTATCAGCCTAGGGTAATTTAGGTACAGTCACAATTACATCACATACGTAATTCAAAAACGACAAACAAATTAATATAAATTACTGTACAATGCGCGTTTTTATAGATTTATCTTGGTACACACGAAATTGAGACTAATAAACGTACACCTTTTTCCAGGGACCGAGAGAAAAAGTCGTGTGTATGTCGCAGGATCTACGGAACGTTACCTGCTAATATTCTAACACACTACGTCCTTTGTCATACATCAGTAGGCCTAGCTCGAGCGTGCGAAGTAAACGTACAGTAGTTGTATCTCATGACGCACGCTTTTTTTGTGACACGCTGTGAAAAGACCGCACGTGAAGACGAGTAGCGTCAGCACATAACACACACACACACGCATACGCACACTTTCCACTTCGCCATTGCCTCGGACGGTACCGACAGCTTCTGCGCTTACACGCACATTCACAGCGTGTTTGTACATTTGGTAACCACACATAAAGCGCACGTCGCTTCGTGAGATCAAAATATTATCCGCAGGAGACGCCCTGGGCGTCGGGAATCGCCCTGCGATTCCCGGCCGCCGTAGGCGCGGGCTTGCGGATGGTGAGCAATGGGTAGCTCGCCGTCCGATAAGGACCAGGGTTGACGGCGCGTTGTGTTCCACGCGCGCCTCAAAGAGATGTCAGCAATTGAAGGGGTCCAATAGGACCGATGCCTGCCGGGGTTGCGGGAAAGGCCCCTGGCAACGTACAGGCAACGGAAGGAACACGGGTGGGTTTTAGTCAAAAAAAAAATAAAAAAAAAGGATCAAAATATTATAAGGTAATTTGTAATTTTTTAACACTGGAACGACTATGCTTTAGGATTTTGGTTTAGAATACGATAAGCACAATTGATTTCGATGATGGTGGTGGTTGTGGTATGTGATCTTCCTGTGTTTGATAAAGAAAGAACAGTATTTATTGGGACCCGCCCAATAAATACTTTTCTTTCTTTATCAAACATAGACTTGAATAAAAAGTCTTGAAAGTAAATAAATATGTGAAACGAGTATTTCCAATTGAAAAATCGCTAGGCCTATTGGCCACACTCGCACACTGGTCGTGAGAGTACCACGCACCTTTTTGAAGGACGTCACCAATAAGGTCAGCTTAATTACGTCCTGCCACATCCCATTTCCTACAATTTCATTAAACACAAATTGTATTGTAACGACCTGTATTTCGTCAAATATGAATTCAAAACGAAATAATTCTCTTCAGGTATTAAATTTTATGTGGGCGTCAAATTGAAAATCTACAATATAATTTGCCAGAAACAGCGAGATAGAACATTTTCGTTATAATTCTATTAACTATAGAAATTAAGTTGCTTTACAAAGGCTGTACAAATTAGAGCTATTTCGAAAAGACAAGGATGAATAGTAATTAGTGATGATCTAATAATATTTAGAACAAAGTTGATTTAGATACAACTTTGATCCATTCACTGTGCCTTAATTTTCTCTTTTAATAAACTAGGTATAAGTTTTTTTTTAAAGAGCTATTTTGTTTTAGGTAACTCAGAAGGAAAAAACGGATTTCTTATAGAATCACTTCGTTATCCGTCTGTCTGCCTGTGAGTCTGTCTAGACCCTTTTTCTTAGGAACGCGTCAACGTATCAAGTTGAAATTAATATCAAATACGTACGTACGTCTATGGTCCCTAGGGGCTCTATAAATCAAGCTTCTAAGTCAACTCAATAAAACAGTACGGCCATTTATGCGACATATTTTGACACTCGTAAATATATAAAAACCTATAGATAGGGTCCTCCCCGTTGACCATCATGCAATTTGGCAAGGTCTCACAGCACAAGTAAAGGAAAAAGTCCAAAAATTGTTCATTTGTAGTTTTACCCCTTTTTTTTGCGGTTATCTTAGTTTTGCAAACAACAACAAACAACAACTGCAAATTTAGTTGTGTGTGTTTAGTCTGTTCTTGGGATAATGTCATCCCAACTACTCCGTAGTTTTCATTGTGCGTGGTCCGACAAGTACTTGGCAAGTTTTTTTTAATTTACTACATCAACAGTTTTTGATATTCTTTGTTTTAGATTCTTCCAAGAATTAAGTTGTTTTTTATTTATTAATAGAATGTATGTTTATTTTATCTACACAAGTTATGTACTTTAATGCTAACTTGTTACAGTAGTGCATGAACAAGGAGCTCACTGTGAGAGACTGGTGTGGGGAGTAGGTTCTTTTTTTACTTTGTAACTGAGAGAAAAGAAACAAAAAGAAAGAAAATATGTTTATTTGCAGGAAAAATGACGCATAGAAAGAACACAAACAGAAAAAAAAACAAGTAACAAAAACAACACACAACACAACACACAACACAACACACAACACACAACACACAACACACAACACAACACAACACAACACACAACAACAACAAGTGTAACTTTACATACTCCCAAAAGTTCTGGTTGCACGCTTATCGTCATTCATACGACCTTTTTCTATCTTACAATCACACTCCAGTATGTTTCTTATTTTTCCTTGAACAAATTCTGGACTCTTCAAACTTCTTCCAAACTCCTCGTATTCTAATAGCCCTTCAAATATCCAAAAAGACTCAACGTCACCTCTAACAAAAAATGAACTTACTTATACTCCGATAATATCTTTACAGCCATAACTCCCAAACACAATAAAGTGGTGTTTATTGTAATAAGCATAAAAAGTTACGATATAAACAGTAATAAACTGGACGGAATCGGTTACGTGCCTGAAATCGTTCGGCTTTACGCAGGCAAATTACCGATGGGCGTTGAATAAATCTGTGGGTCGAAACGATTTGGTTGGGTTTAGCGGTCGTATGGTGCATTCTTTTGGAACAAGCCGTGTGCACGTTGGGATTTCCAATCGGCAAGAATGACGAAGTTTCATACAAAGGCTCATTACCTATTTTACTATATTTATCTATTTTTTTGATTAATTTTCACGCTTACCTCCGCTACACAGATAAATGACAAAGGACGTTCCTTTTTACTCGTTAATTTATATCTATACTAATATTAAAAGGAACTAATATTTTTTGGTTTGTTTGTTTGTAAGTTTGTATGTAGGGGGTAATCTCTAGAACTAGCAGTCGGATTTGAAAAATTGTTTTGCATTGGATAGCCCAATTCTTGAGGAAGGCTCGCGGTTGAAGTCGCGGCCAGAAGCTAGTCATTAATAAATTAAAATTAAAATAACAGCATAAAAAAATCGAAAAAAATAAATGAAATTTCGAAACGTCCTGTTTAAAATCAAAATAGTAGCGCGGAATAGTACCTAGCATATTGGCTTACCCAAACTGGCCGTACTTCCAAGTTGAAAGACAAATATGCGTGTACAGAGTAGGTAACACTGTACGTATCCATTTTTTTGGAAAATTTTATATATATTTTTTTTTTTTTCTTGTTCATATTTTTTTAGCAAGCTGTACTATTGTGTGTTAACGGGAACGCCTTTCGTTAATTAACATACTATATAACTTAAAAAAAAATCGTGCTTCTAAGTTTAGGCTGTGCGTTGTCTATCAGTGAGTGTTTTTAAGATTTTTATTAAGTAGATCAGGCAGCGGCAAGCCAAGGCGAAGAAGATGTTAGGACGAACTTGACTCTTACCGAAGGGACTGGCCGGCACCAGCAAAAGACAGAATTGTGTGGAAAACGGAGAAGGAGGCCTTTGCACTGCAGTGTGACTTTAGACAGGCTAGTTAGATGGCCCAGTGGTGGCCCAGTGGTAACGGCCCTGACTTACGTTGTAGGGTTCGAACCCTGGCAGGCTCTTTACTTTGTGTAAATAATTCCATCACCACTGCTCTCAAAACTGTGAAGGAAAACATTGGGAGGAAACAGGCATGTCCTCGAACCAAAATTTGAAGATATAATCTACTAACCCGCACCAGGCATGTGTTAGAAATTAGGAAGGTTAATACTAAGAAAATAATATTCAAGCAATTTATGACAAGTATTTATTTTTAAATATACCATTTCAGTATAATAAAGATGTAGGTATCAAAGTATAATTAAGATTCATTTATGACAAGTATTTTCTTATGATTTATAAAGATTAATAAATGGAAGGCACAGCCACAGGCACAGGCACAGCCACAGGCACAGCCACAGGCACAGCCACAGGCACAGCCACAGGCACAGCCACAGGCACAGCCACAGGCACAGCCACAGGCACAGCCACAGGCACAGCCACAGGCACAGCCACAGGCATTATTTATAATTAATTAAAATTATCAGTATATAGAGACTTTAATAGCATTTTCAACATTCATTCTGAAATGTACTACGTTCTCGGAGTACAACACAATAATGTAGGTATATGTTTATCAATATATTTAGCACTACGCACTTTACAATATAATTGTTTTTAATACATGTGAAGACAGGTAACTATAAACACAGGCACAGCCACAGGTGAAACCAAACGCACAGCCCCAAGATCATAGGCACAGCCACAGAACCAAAAGCACAGCTATAGGACGAAAAGCACAGCCATAGGTTCACAGGCATAGTCATATGATCAATGGCACAGCTACTGGTAGAACCACAGGCACAGCCACAGTTATAACAATATCATCCATTAAACTTTAATCAGTCTCAATAACTAAAGAAAATAGATATATTACAATAGAATGTCTACTTTAAATAGCATCATTAGTAGTAGCGTCCTCATCGACCCATTCTCCTGACCAGTACCGTAATTTATCCTTAGATATTACTACGTTTCTTTGCCCTAAGCCTCGCAAGTTATAACGGTCGTTATCTAAAACTTCTACTATTTCGTATGGCCCTCTGAATTTTGGTCTAAGTTTATCATGACGCCGATGGTCTTGATAGACGTATACAGTGTCACCTACATGGTAAGTTTTTTTGTTACGTCGTACGGCATCAAAACGTTCTTTAAATTTTTGTGCGATTTCTCTTAAGCGATCTAAGGCAAGTTCACGGTCTGCTTGTAAATCAAAATTTTGACCAATGGTAGCATCCTCCCCAAGAACTTCATTAAGTCGCGCCTGTACACATGGAATGTTGGAGTTTTTACCTACTAATAAACGAAGAGGAGAGAACCCTGTTGACTTCTGAATTGTAGTATTTAAGGATAGCTGTACATTACATAATTCGTTCGGCCAATCTGACACATTATTACACTTTGTTGTTAGCATGTTAATTACAGTTGAAACATATGTTTCTGCTTGACCGTTTCCACGAGGGGTTCCGGTAGCAATCATATGATGCTCTATCTCCAATTCTCTAAATAGATTACGTATTAGATTTGAACTAAAATTTGTTCCGCGATCCGTAATTACTAGTGATGGTGTTCCAATCAATGTGATTGTGTCGCGAATAATAGGGACCAATTCGGAGGCACTTAAATTTTTGAGCTTATTTAATATGCAGAATTTTGTAAATCCATCTACCATAAGTAAAATATATTTATAACCTTCGGGTGATCTTGGAAAAGGACCAGTACAGTCCAAATGTATAGTGTGAAACGGTACTGCGTATTTAATGATGGGGTGTAAAAATCCCTCTTTAGGACCTGAATGATTCTTTCTTTCCACACATATTTGGCAGTGGTATATAAGTATTTTTTTTTTTTTTTTTTTTTTCGCATGCGTGGTAGATTACAGCCCAGTCCCTCTCGAAACAAAAATGAGGCCTGTGATCTAGCAGTGGGAACATTATAGGGCGATTATGAGATCAGCATTTGGTTTCATACGAATCATCGTATATAAATTACTATATATATTTTAACATCGGTTATAAAAAAAAAAAAAAAAACATCTTTCTTTCTTTCTTTTCTTTTAAACGATGTAGATAGTAATTTATTTCAATAAGACCATTCGTACAATGAACCGCACGTCTGTTGTGATGATTTGGCATTGACGACACTTTTATGTCGTAGCAGTACAGGTGGCTTTCGTAGTATTGAACAGTTGATAGAAAATAACAAAAAAAAGAAGTAGTGTAGCAAAGTTGCGACTACAAACTTGATATAAAAAATTGAGTATGTTGGTACGGTTTTATATCAGCGACGAAGTAACCCCAACGTACTATATAAAATTTCGCGTTGATAGTTTGATACTTAGTTTTTTAATAAAGTGCATGCATGCGGGCATGTAAGCCTCAGTAGAGAAATTTTCGTTAGAACCTATAAAAACATGAATGATATCGAATCAGCACGATTTTACTGGAAACTTAAACCAACTCACCCAGTAGTTAAGCCCCGGTTCAAAGTTAATTTCCAAAAAACTCCTCTTTTATGATGGAAGCTGACTCGAACGTAGTTAGCAAAACTGATGATGACGGCATAAAATTACCGAAGCTTGCTCCTAAAAAGTACAAACTTCAGTGAACTCACTTCAATTTTTTTCTAAAAGTCATTATAAAGGGTTTCGTCCAATTACAGCTAATGGATGGAGTTTGAGCCCGGATGTCCAAAACAAAGACCCAAGTTAGGAACTTTGGGCAGCCGTATATCATGTCATGGCAATTTGGGAATTAGCTCAGCGCGTCTGCACTTGTGGATGTGTTGGTTTAGTAAGCTGGAGTCGTTCACAGTTTTATACATGGTTGTGACTTCATTTTTAATGAGTAATGCGTGGTATGATAATTTTTAGAGCTAAATATAATTCCTTGTATAAAACATACCATAAATTCAGGCCTGCATTTCCCGAACACTTAGGCAGACACGTACAGACGCCAGCAGGTCAACCTACCCGAAACTGTCAAATTTTCCTAATCAACTTTGAACCTTATGCTTTACTGATAAAGTTGAAAATCTATTAAAGAAATTCGACATATTGTAGTAGATTGATGTGCTGGCGTCCGTACCTATTTTATCCCCTAATTTCGCCAGTTATGTTTACGTCCCATGTAATAGGGGGTGAGCCTATTGCCGTCAACCGGGCACAAATCTAGACTCCGGGCTGATAGCAGAAATTTCGAATAAATTTCTGCTATCAGCCCGGAGTCTAGATTAAACCCAATAACACTTTGCTCATCCCGGGAATCGAACCCTCAATGAAATCGGACCTCATGCTCAGCAGATGCGCTTCCGACCATTAGACCAACGAGGCTTTGTATACTCGTAAAAGGCGATGAATAAATCCTTTTTGATTGTAAAATAATAATGAAAGCCTGTGGAGTGTTCTTAATATTTATGGTTTATTTTGGAATACTGTGAGAAGGTACTTAGAGACCAGAAAATACTTGTCTATTTGTCAACTTCAAGGCGTTCGTCGTGTTTGTACCGAACTGTTATCTGCCCCTCTTCATGGATGAAGACTTTTGGCCGCAGGATGTGGTGTACCGTCGCTTCCGCGGACAAGTTCCACAAGACAGCACAAAGTCAAGCTAGTGCAAAGTGAAGTGCTACTAACATAGTCTTAGCCTTATTTATTAAGACAAGTTTTTTTTATATTAAAATATGTATTTTTAGATTAAGGTATTTTTCTATGGGCCTGTGTCGCCTGAAGTAAATGGTATTATTATTTTTATTATTATCTATTTACCTAATATATTTTATGAGTGTCCATAATTATCATAATTATATGCATAATTTCATAGCAGAACAAAAATCGAAATACTATTAAATAATTTTCTCCTTGCGACATCCCGCAAAAGTTTCCATCGGATTTTTTGCTGCTAAAAAAAACTAAAAACTAAATTAAACTAGGCTATCCAAGTCTAACCAATTGCTGTGGCATGGAAATTTTATATTTTCGCAGAGGAACCGGCTATCGGATAACTGTAGCGTAGTTTGTGGACCGAAAAAGTGGTACGACACTTTACTGACTTTGATAAAGTTCAACAGTTTGCTTTGTTATATAGATACTGTTATTGTCGTATCGCGTGTTACAAAAAAAACGTAAGTAATGAATTTGGCGGGATACCTTGACGGATCCCTCGTCAAGGTATCCCGCCAAATTCATTACTTACGTTTTTTTGGAAATTACAGCGCTGTTTAACGTTGAATGATTGATAAAAATTCAATACATTCATTATGATAAAAAACCCAGCAGTGGGGGGAAGTGGGAACAAAATTATAATCATTTATAAAGCAACATATAACGTAAAACAGTTCTGCAATTGGGAAAAATGTAATAAATTATGAATTTTGCGGGCTACACCGCAAGTCACCTTAAGGCAAAAGCGACAGGGTAGCCCGCGAATCTCAAATTTTCTTACGTTTTTTGCAATTTGCAGGTCAGTGTCAGGTTGTATGTTGATTTAAATTTGATTCGCGACCGTAACAACACGCCTCTTTATGTCAGCATAATCCTCAAATGTCATGATTTCATGAAATAGTCATTCAAGAGGATTACATGAACTTGGAGAATTGTATTGATGATTTTTATGATTATAATTCTATAAATAAACATTTGATACGGCCGCGAATCATATTTAGATCAACATACAATCTGATACTGACATGCAAATTGCAAAAAACGTAAGAAAATTTGAATTTCGTGGGCTACCCTGTCGCTTTCGCCTTAACTGAGATTAGCGCTTATGCCAGTCTGTAGATGAAATTTTTTGAATCAAAAAACAGAAAGGCTTGTGGTTCTAGTGGCTGCAAGCGATACTGATGAGCATGAGATCCTGTCTGGTTTCAGTTCAGGTCAGGCAAGTTTTATTGGGTTTTTTAAAGAAAGTCTTTGGATTTGTACCTTAAATATGGGACTAAATGTAGATAACATTTCATCATCAGTTCAGCCGAAAGATGTCCACTGTTGGACATAGGCCTCTTCCAAGCACCGCCACTTCAACTGGTCCTGTGCTACCCGCATCCAGCGGATTCCTGCGGCCTTCACAAAGGTCATCTACTTTAAATATCAATGTGTATCTGTCTCTTTACATAGCATTAAGCAAAGTCACTTTTCATGTCTTCAAAACTTCACAGAAGAACTAAGCGGACAAACAGAAAGTAAAGTTATTCTATAATACAAATATTCTAGAACATACACTAACTATTTGGCCCTCCATTCCCGCTATCAACTCACAAATTAAAACATTCTTACGTCATAGTAACATTCCAGGAACTAACCTATAGTCTGTAGCACTCGGCGTCCAATAGCACCGATTTCGGTGACGTCATCACAAAGGTACACACTCCTTCATTAAAAGGCCAACTTCCAATTGGCTTGATAATGTCTTTCACGTGTTTGCTGAGTTTTCAAACAGTTCCAAAGGGGACAAATGTTTGTTGAAGAGTTTGATGTGATTTGGCATAAATATTTAGTAATTTTTTTTAATTCAAATAGTCGGATGTAAAGAATAACCCCACTTTTTAAATCTTAATTTTAACTAGCAATTAAGCTATAGTTTGTGGCACCCGACGCTGGCGCCTAATTTCACTGATTTCGATGACGTCATTAGATAGATACCTTACACTCCTTCATTAACAGGTCGAACTTCCAATTGTCTTGATAAGCCTTACAAGTTTTGGTTGAGTTTTAGAACTGTTTCAGGGGGGAAAAAACGTTTGTTGAAGAATTTAATGATGTGATTTGGTATAAAGATTAAATCTATTTGATTAAAAAAGACGGATGAAGAGAATACCCTCAAAAGCCTTTTAAGCCTAATTTAAACAGTAACTAAGCTATAGTTTGTAGCACCCGACGCTTAATAGCACTGATTTTGGTGACGTCATTACAAAGGTACCTCTCTTTCGTTAACAGGACGAAGTTAACAGGTCACTCCAACTTCCGATTAACTTTGTAATGTCTTACAAGTTTTGCCTCAGTTTTCAAACAGTTTCAAAGGGGTGAAAAGGTTTGTTTGAAGAATTTGGGGATGTGATTGGGTACTGATATTATTTATGTTTGTAGAAATTGACGGATGAAAATAACCACGTCAATTTGCTGAAGTCCGAATCAATTTAATCTCTCGTATTTTTCATTAACCAGAAAACACGCAAGTTTTTTATTTTTTTAGGTTTTTAATTCATATTCTTTATAACGCCTCTTTAGGTCATGAGTTAACCGATTATTAAAAAAAAAAATTGGCCTAGGTTTGAAGGCGAATCAATTTTTACTCCTCCCCGCGTGAAAATTGATTCGCTGTTACAATCAGTAGATTACAAGTTTATTCCTCATCTAATTCTGCAGGGAAGGAGTTACGCCTTTGTTAGAAGCAGGAAAAAATATTCTAGAAAAAAAGGGCATGGACAACATTCTCGTAGGACCACCATACTAACTTAAACTATAAAAGAAAATGTATAACAAATGCAACTCATGTAGGTACGTTATCGATTAACACACATTGGTATTGACACTACAGTTCTTGCTATTGGCCAAGAACTAACATTTGTTTTTAAAGCACAAACCACAAGCGAATTAAGCACCACTAAGTAAACAATGTTTTAAATAATAAATGTTAAACCTAGGCAGTGGACTAATGGCACTTATTAAACTATTATTAGTGAATAGGCAAGTAGTCTTGGGCATTTATACTAGAACAAGCATTTTACTTATTCCAGCAGGTCTAACATGACAAGCTCGAGAACTCTTTCTGGATTTGTCGAAATTTGTCTACGAATCTGACGTTAATCTCGAGTAAACTCGATAAAGGCACTTTGACACTTCTCTATCTCGCGACGAGAGACCGATGAAGCAAATTATTAAAAACAGATCATTTTTATGATAGCAACATCGGCTTGAGGTTCCGTTTCATTCATTCGATTTTGCGCTTGGAATTAGTATGTTCTATATTAATTTTACGTCCACCTCTTTTAATTTATGTTTATGTGTAACCGACTTTTTTTCAATTAAAATTAAATGTTTTTCTATGGCATGCCCAAATAAAAAAAAATGACAAATATTAAAATTTGTGGCACAATTTAAGTTTAACTATCTTTTTTTCTTTTTCGATATTTTTGTCCTAAATGAAGAAGTATCATGGTTAAAATATTGTCAATGAGTACAATTTCAACCTGTATACTCACTAGATAATCACCATAAATGACAAAGGGGCCAACGAACAGTCACCATAAAACCTATGCTATTGCCAATTTTTTTAATCACCACACGTATTAAAAAGACTGACATTCAGTTAAATATGCAGCTAAAGTTGAAAATGAACTGGCCATTTTAGTAATTATGTCGCGAAGGTTTGATATTGCCAAACAGCCATAATCCCTAGATTTCGTTAATCACCATAATTGTCAAAGTGACTGGTTATTACTGAAAGTGATGCTCATCTACGCAGTAGTTATTTTGGAATTATGACTAAATTAAGCACAATTTATGAAAATGCCATGTTATTCTGGAGAATTTTTTTTGTATCATAATTTTGTCTACTCTTCTCGTCGTCAAAATAGAGGACGAATCGAATGACTGAAGAATCTGAGATTATCTCGTGTTGAATCGTCAACATTCGAGATAACTTAGGTGCCATTTTAGGGTTTGTCGAGAAAACATCAAGTTTAACAGAACTAGTCGAGTATTTTGTATGCCAGCGCTGTCAGAAAACGAGAAAACTGACAGAAATAGACGACAATTACTCACGCGAGAGTGAGTAATTGTCACGTGCAATTAGCCCTGCAGAAAAAGTATGCACTTCGTAAATCATCGTCTATCTTCGGATATACGAACGTGCAATAATGAAATCTATTGTAGAGCTAGGAATTACTTTCCTATTTCGTATTAATAAATAAATAAAATTTCTTTATTTCAGACCATAAATAGTCCATAAATTGTTAGTGTGTTAGTGTACGATTTTATTCTTACGTGCTATGTTAGTATGATTAGTTCTTTATAATTATTTACTTATAGCTACCTATAGCTACCTCCACCCAATGCCTTTGGATGGGGCAGTCCGGTCTAACAATCACTTTCAGGCTGCCGTTAGCCCGTTACGAGTATTACGCAAGCGGTGTAGTAGGGAAGTCGCTTTCTTTCGCGTGATGGCGTGAAAGCCATCCGTGTGGGCTTCAGCGAACATACCCGATGCACTACAACGCCGCGGTGGCCGCAACAGCATCCTGAAAGCGTCATTGTATTGTACGCGCAGAGCGTTGTAGGCTCGGCGCGTATATGATACCCAAAGGCCGCCTGAGTAGAAGGACTGACAGAACGCTGTAAATAAAGTCACTTTGACGTCTGCTGTACAACGAGCAAACCTTTGGGCAAGCATATTGCTCCTCACCGCCAACACCCTGCGCTCGCGCTCAATGTCATCATCATCGCGCAGGTCACTGGTGACTATACAACAATGACTATAGACAATGGTGTTAATTACCATGCACTATGGTTTCAAAATTAGAGATTAACAAGTCTATTCAGTACCAAAAACTATTCAAAATTTTGACTGACAGATGACGAAGTACAACTGGAGTAATTAGCCCAACAGAGATAATGCTTCATACTAACGCGTATTGATAGGTACACTACTACAAAGCAAGGCGGTACAAAACTTAAAAGCCTCTGTGGTGTGACGTTTTTACTCATTTGAAAACATGAATGAAGATTACCGAAGCGCATACCTTTTCTGGTTTAACTGTTGGTTCTACTGAACTGATGTTAAATGCCAATATCGTTATTAATATGAAAAGAAATGTTACTACCTATAGTTCTGTTTCGTATGAATGGACTCATCCGAGTAAATACTTCCTCTTTACTTATTTTTTGTTTGATTGGATTTGGCGGGTAAATTAACAATCACGAGTTTATTGGCATCCGGATAATCGAAATAGTCGAGAATATTAGGAACGAGGAAGAAGATCTGTATCAATATTATTTTATACGACAATAACTCTGTCTGTCTGTTACCTTTGTACGCCTAAACCACCGAACTGATCAATAAGAAAGAGGGTGAGTTGGGTAGCCTAGGATGCGGAGAAGGACATAAGCTACTGTTGGTAGTCCCTTTCTTCTCCTAAAATTGTTTGTCCGAAAACCATTATCAATAACACGTTTGCTATAAACTTCAGTAACCACAATGTTCAAAAATTCGAAATTTTGTTTTACATAATTATCTTTACTTCTAAAACTATTGTCATAATATCGAGTAATATAATAATTGAATCTCCTAATTTTGCATGAAATAAAGTCATTTTCCTAAGTATTGTATTATTCCGAATGTTCATTTATAACAAAATTGTCAGTCCTAAAATATTTGCTAAAAATTAGGTTTTAATGACAGAAACGAATCGCTGTAAATCCGAATCTACGCAGTTTTGTCTGCCCTACCCCTAGACCGCGACAGAAACCATGCCTGCTGGATGTTGCATGCTCGCTTGCGTGCTGCATGTTTGCTTGCATGCTCGCTTGCATACTGCATGCTTGTTTGCATGCAAGCACAACAAGCTACATAACAAGTGAACTACCTATAAACTTTTTTTATTTCATTTTTGATTACGGGGGAAGTCCTCATGGATGTCCTCCGCCCTGGGGAGGGCAAACATTATTAGGATAAATAAACATTAAATAATTTGAATTTAGGACTTACTAACTTTTATTGAAAACGGTTTTAAGTCTTTTGTATATTATTGATTGTAATATTTATAACAAACAGATTTAGGGCATATTGTATTTAGGGATTTCAATTATATGGCATATATTATGTGACATTAAGTTCGGGCAAGTTATCATTCGGACAAATGATGATTAGGACAAAAAAAATGGCACTTTAGAATATGGATAAAAAAGTTATATAGTGATATTTGTGTGAAAAAATGCTGAAATTCAAAATACTCGCAGACGAAGACGCGTGAAACAGCAGTTATCCATGTCGAAGTAAGTAAAACTAGGGACAATGACGTTACATTAAGGAGAATTCTCATTCATACATGAGTAGCATTTATATTTTAAAATTATGACTCAAAAAATTCATGTGCACCTAAGCGAAGCAAAAGCTAGTGAAAACATAAAATTATTCGCAGTAACACAGTCCCTTAAGGCTGCCTGTCCATAGAAGCAAAACGACTGAGTAGTTCGGAGCAGTGAAGCGGAGTATCTCCATCCACTGAAGATGAGCGGCGCGAAATCTGAGTGCAAAAGTGACAAAACGAACGGAGAAAGTGATAAATGATTTTTATAAAAGGTAAGTACCGACACTTTTACACAACAAAAAATAAAGGCACCTCTTGGATAAAGTGCCGTTAGCAGCATATTAGTGGCACTGCCTCGGCTTGGCTAAAGTGCCGTAAGAATTGCATTGTCGTTGTCACTGTAACTTGTTATTTTGTTTGATCGTTGAGGTTAGGTCGCTGTAAAACACCACATTCCCAAAACATTACATTTTCTTATGCCTAAATGGACCCTGGCACTTGCTGGCCGCTGTCGCGGCACCACTTGCTACGCTCGCTCGGCTCGTGCGTTGTGTGGTCACAGTCCTAACCAACCTAACCTAACCTACATTTCAGCCATTTTCATTTGCTAAGCCAAGGAGTTATGGCTACACTTAAGTATAGCCGGCTATAGATGAAAGAAATTAAAATTAGCCTTTCCTCAAAATCATACTCCAACGCACGTTATCCGACAGGGATCAAGGGTGCCGCTAGCGGCACTTTATACACTCCCAAAAAGAAATAATGTTTTCAAACTAGATGAGTTCGGTATTTCCTAACTGACTACACAGGTCACAGTCTCTTTAAAAGTCATGACATAATCTTAGTCAGATCATGTAAGGACCAAGTAGATTCGTGTCTGAATTGGTATTTTTAGTGAAGTGAACGGATACAGCTCTGCATGCCCACATTCTTCATTTAAAATGTTATAAACTAAGGATGATTCACTGCATGATTCACTGGTCGCAATTGGACTTTGCGAATAAGAACCTTATGCTTTAGAATATAAAATGTTTATTGACGTGGAATCAGCCGATCTATTCTGTAATAATTTCACGGTGAAAACTTAGGTGAAGTGAGCTTGAAGTGAGCTGTCATTCCACCTGCTGCTAAGGTCTGGCAGCTCACTCCGAGCTCACTTCACCTAAGTTTTCACGGTGAGATGGTTACAGAATAACACTGCAGGTCTACAGGTAAGTTGTAACAAAATAAAGTTTGATTTCAGCAAATAAGTTTCATATTCGTATGATACACTTGCTCATATTAAAGATGAACATTATTTGCTTAAAAAGAAAGTTGGTTTTCGAATGAAACGCTAACTTTACAACGCAAAGTTCAAAGTAAAGTCAAAGTGTGATCTGTGAATCTCGCCCTTATAGCCGCTGTCAGCTGAAACCTTCTCTTGCTTTTTTCCTTTTGTAGGCTGTGTGCTTGTCCAACGAAGCGGAACCGAAACGTTTTTAATTTTCTGGGATTTTATTAGTTAACCCGCGATTTCATGAAAACAAAAGTTAGGCAACATTGTTACAACAACAGATACTGTTTTAAACAACAACTTAAAGATGTAGCGTTACTTTTTTGTTGTTGTAAAACAACAACTTAAACATGTAGTGTTACTTTGTGACGCTTTTGTAAGTTGGGCAACATTGTTGCAGCAAATCATGTTGCATGCAACAATAACTAAAACATGTGGCGTTACTATATAATGCTTTTGTAAGCTGGGTAACATTGTTGCAGCAACACATACTGCTTGCAACAACAACTAAAATATGTAGCGTTATTTTGTTATGCTTTTGTAAGCTGGTCTATATTGTTGCAGCAAATCATATTGCTTGCAACAACAACTAAAATATGTGGCATTACTTTGTTGCTATTGCAAATCAACAACTTAAGCATGTAGCGTTACTTTTATGTTGTTGCAAAATACCAAAAAATACGCTTGTGTAAGCTCGAAAACATTGTTGAAGTAACACAGTCTACTTGCAACAACAACTAAAACATGTTGCGTTACTTTGTTATGTTTTTGTAAGCAGGGCAACATTGTTGCAGCAACAAATAAAACCTGTAGGCTAACTTTTGTTTACCATGAATACAAAACTTCAGTCTTTTCACCACCATACATTTTTACGGCTCTCTCCGGTCCAATGGACAAGCAACCTTATTATGTGTGCATAGAAAAGTTAAGGTTAATGGGTTCAACGGGTTGGTACGTATCCATCGGTCCTATTATCTTTCCTCCGTAAAATATTGAAGATTCTATAGTTGCCATTTTGTCGCCACTCGCTATAAAGCGCACTCTAAATAATATGGATGAGATAAACTGTTTACTCTCATTTTTATATATTGTGTACTTACTTACAGTAGTGTGAAAATATTGTGCAAATATCAAGAACTTTGAATAAACTTTTCAATAATAGTGGACATGTTGCGAACTTAACTTTTGTAGATCCACTTAATGACACACAATAGTGGGCCTCGCAGGGCAGTAGATACCTGCTAGGTAATCTATCTCTTGAGAAATCATTTCAGGTGAAACATAAGCACGTCGATCGGATTTTTTTTAAATCTACGAGTACCATTTAGTGTTGAAAGTCATCTTTGCGAATATAATATACGAGAGAATATAAGAAACCTCTTACTGCAAAAGCTTCATTTCTGTGAATTTTGAACATACACGGCTAGTAGCAAATCGATATTTAATTTGACATAAATTGGTGTTGTGGCGGCATCTACAACGCCACATGTGAATTACGCATCATACTGACGTCACGAAAAATCCTGCAACGCGCAAGCAGAGTTTTCCGCTCGACTAGCATGTATACAACGTCCCGACATCAAACGTCAGGGGTATTGTCTGGTTAAGCAGCTGACAATCTCCTAGGTCGACCTGCGAGATGCAATTTAAAAAAAAACGAACGTCGGGCAGTAGCCTACCAGACAGATGTTGTGTCTGGTGGGCTACTGCCCGACGTTCGTTTTTTTTTAAATTGCATCTCGCAGCCTACTCCACATACCCTATAATATTACTCCGTGGTATAAACCTGCAGTGTTGTTACTGCTACCTATTCATATAACATAATGTTCTCTCGATTTCGTTCTTTGCGGGAACCACACCTACATTACACAAACCAATATCCGTGCATGTATGTTTGTAGGTACATTATTTGAATGTGTGCGTAGATATTGTTGGTCTTTGTTTCGTTTTATTTGGCTTTGGTTCCCCTGTTGAGGGTTAAAGATCAACATAAACACACCTGCTGTTGAAGCTATGGAGTTTTGCTTACGTATATTGAAAGTTTTAAAACAAAATATTGTTGGTATTGGTATAAATTCATATTTAGACTCAATTTACATTGCCACAGAACGGAATGGAAGCGAATTTTTGGAAGGAAATTGTGTAAAGTATAATGAACTGTATGACAATTGTATTTAAGGTTCAAAATAGATTCGAGCTGCTAGCTGTGGGAATTCCCGAAAATGCGCGAGAATTCCCCGAGAGCCACGCAACCTGTTTTCTGCTCATATTTAGTTTGTACGTTGCACTATTTACATAAAGTTCATTATGCTTCGGACAAAAAAAATCGCTTCACTCACTTTTTCCTTTATTACTACTGCCTTGGACTTTTCTGTGAGATAGGAGTTGAGTATAAACCTGTGCTTTAAGGCGTTAAGGGTAGGTAGCCCACGAAATTCAAATTTTCTTACGTTTTTTTGCAATTTTCGCAAAATGTAAAGCAAATGAAAGAATGGTAAATTTTCATATATTATCTTAAATAACTTTAAAACTATATATTTAAAAATTATTAAAATTAATATTTGAGACACTCACAGTAAGCCCTTTCATTTAATGTGTCAAACGATAATAACGTAAAAAAAATAATCTTATATTTTGTCCCCTTACACACACGTGTTTGGATCCCAGAAATTCATATGTATACCAAATTCCAACTTAATCGGTCCATTAGGACTCGGTGCAAATTGGTTCTGAGAGAAGGACAGGCAGACAGATGGACAGACAGACACACGAGTGATCTAATAATCTGTTTTATTATTTGGATGTACGGAACCCTAAGAATGGTATGAAATAGCACAGCGATTTTAATAATTGTTTTCGTTTATTACCTTTGTTCTATCCTCATGTTATTCAACGTTATGAACTATTTCATTTACTGTTTTGTATACAAAATTCGATACATCACATTTCACATAGCTACTACATAGTTTACAGTACAAAATTAAAAAATACAACGACCTTGTCGTAACTAGAATTTGTAAGAATTTTCTTCGATCAATACATTTTGCGAGTATAAACAGTCAACTATTTCCATCTGCCATTTAACCTTGACTAAGTAATAGAAAAACAGAATTTGTCTGAGAATAAAAACAAAAGTAATGTGGGTATAAACCGAAATATTGACGAATGAAATTCTATTAAAAAAAGTGGTAGGAGAAATAAATAAATTGCTTAAATGCTTCTTGCTTGTCATTTATAGATCTTTGACAGTCGTTACGGGTAGTCAGAAGCCCGAAAGTCTGAAAACCAGTCTTACCAATGGGTATCGTGTTTCCCAGTAACTGGGCTGTGGAGGTCAGACAAGCTGTTCTTTTAAGAAAAAACTGCTATTTAACTGCATTCTGTTTGACTGGTAAGTGACTCCAGAATGGATAGGAAAAGGCTTATACAAAATCTGCCTCATTGATCTGGCGGTAGCGAGCGTGAACGATGAGAACTGATGAGTTATGTGATGTACTATGTCCCATTTCAGATGTGTCACCAATATTGGGTTTTTCCTCTAGGTTATTCTCAGTAATTAATCATCAATCACTGACTGATTGACATGCTCTTCTTCCATTACTCTTTTTAAAATTCTTTTTATAACTGTAACCTTGTTGAAATTAATTTGACATTTTTATATTAATATGAAATTTTAACTGTAATTTAAACGATTTTAAATTAATTTGTATTATTATAATTACCTAAATGTTATTTAAAATGAGAATATCTTTAAATTTGTGTAAATTAAATACAATTTGCATGCTCATGTGGTGGTAGAATATGGACTATTATAATAAAAACATCTATGTACTAATTACCCATGTTTGCAAACGAATAAATTATTTGATTTAACAACCTGGAGTCTGGATTTGTGTTCAGTTAATGGAAGTAGGCTCAGCGTCTATTGCATGGGGCTAGATCAATAAATAAATAAATTTGCCTAGCCTTTTCCCAACTATGTTGGAGTCGGCTTCTAGTCTAACCGGATGCAGCTGAATACCAGTATTTTACATGGAGCGACTGCCTATCTGACCTCCACAACCTAGTAACAGGGTAATACGATACCCCTTGGTAAGACTGGTTGTCAGACTTTCTGACTTCTGACGACCAGTAACGACTGTCAAAGATCCACGAATGACAGCCGAGACCAACGGCTTAACGTACTTTCCGAGGCACGGAGGAGTCTCAGTATTTAATGATGGTCACCCATCAACAGACCAACCCCGGCAAGTATAGCTTAACCTGATGGATCGACCCGTGCGGATGTTATTAACCATGAGCTCCTTGCATGGGACTAGATAATATGTGAAATACAGTTGCACTAACTGCAAAATCTCTGTCAACCCATTTGAAGATTTCAGGCATGATGCTATTTATGTCTGACGTTAAAAAGAGAACACAAAAATATTTATAGAAAGTGTGCAAATAGACACTGTTGATACTAAAGACTTTAAAAATTCAACAATGGGATAAAAATATAAGTTTCTCGGCAGAGGTGTAAAACAGAAAGATAAAAAATCTGAGGCCAAGAATATTACAGAAGGTCCGCTCCATACTGTTATGTATGTGGTTAACTTGAACGAATGCATCAATAAACAGTCTGCGTTGATCCGCCTTGTTTCATTGACGTGTCCCGTATATAACACTGGCGACGAGCGGTGTCATCGATACGATAACTAAATACCTACGCGTGTGAACATTTTGTTAAAAATGCCAATTGGACGTATAGAACCATTTGATTTAAAAAACAACAATTGGGATGCGTATATTCGACGGGTCAAACAATTTATTACATTGAATAGTATTGGCGAGGCGTTACAGTTAGCAACTTTAGTGACGGTGGTAGGCGCGGAGTGCTACGAATTGATGTGTGATTTGTGTGCTCCCGACACCCCGGAATCAAAATCTTTTGATCAAGTAGTTGCGCTAGTTAAGGAGCACCTGGAACCAGACAGGTCGGAAATCGCTGAGAGGCACATATTTCGGCAAAGAACACAAAGGCAAGGTGAAAATATTCGCGAATACCTACAAGCACTAAAACATTTAGCTAAAACGTGCAACTTCGGTTCTTGTTTGGAAGTGTGCCTACGAGACCAATTTGTATCGGGGCTGAACAATGAAGACATGAGGTCAAGGATCTTCGCAGAACGTGGTATTGGTTACAAGCGCGCCGTGGAGTTGGCGCTGGCACTGGAGGCGGCGGAGCGGCACGCAGCTGTGGCGTGTGCTTCGGCTGGCGCGGTAGCCGCGCGGCCCGGCGGCGGCGGTGGCTTACCCGTGCCAGCGCAGCACGGTGATGACGGCTTGAATAGGATCAGCGCGAGCGCGGGCGGCAGAGCCGGCACCGGAGGCGGCGGCGCAGGCTCAGGTCGTGCGCAAGCGCAGCGCATATGTCCGCGATGTGGTAAATCGGGCCATTCCGAGGCCAAATGTCGGTTCAAGCAATATAGTTGTGATTTGTGTGGTGAAAAGGGCCATTTAAAAGCAGTGTGTGTTAAAAATAAGAACACCAAAGGATCTAAAGGTCAGTTTTTTTTGAATGACTCAGATTCGGAAGATGACATTTGCAACTTCTATAATTTGGTAGTTAACAGTGATGGTGACGGACCGTACTACGCAAATTTAATCGTTGAAAATGTTAAATGTAGATTCGAAATAGATACGGGAAGCAAAATATCAGTTATTTCAAAATGTTATTATGACAATTACTTTTCAAACGTTCCAATCGAACATAAACTGTTAACTTTGAAGTCTTACACAGGTGACGTCATTGAGACCATCGGTTACATTGTTGTTAACGTTGTATGTGGTAAACATTATGCAAAACTAAAGTTATATGTGATTGATAATGGCGGCCCGCCGTTAATGGGCCGTATTTGGATCAAGTATTTAAAGTTGGCTGTTGTAGAATGTTACAATTTAACAGTTGACAACTCATTGGCGGCACCGTTACGAGAAACATTCCCAGACGTTTTTGCTGAAGGTTTAGGCACATTTAAAACTAAATTTCACCTTTATTTAAACGATGATACACCAGTTTATGTAAAAGCACGGTCGTTGCCACTGGCCTTACGCCAGCCAGTGGAGCAGGAGCTCGAGAGGTTGCAGCGGGAGGGGGTCATCTATAAAGTGGAGCGATCAGACTACGGCACTCCTATAGTGCCGGTGGTTAAAGCTAACGGCAGCATTAGACTGTGCGGGGATTACAAAATAACAATTAATCCACTTTTGAAAGATTACCACTACCCGCTGCCCCGCATTGAGGACTTGTTCGCCATTTTAGGTGGGGGAGAGGAGTATAGCAAATTAGACTTATCTAACGCTTTCCAACAGTGTATTTTACATGAGGATTCCCAACCGATGACGGCAATCACAACTCACGTTGGCACTTTTGTATATAGAAGAGTACCATTCGGTATTAAATGCATACCCGAAAATTTTCAAAAAATTATGGAAGAAACGTTAAGTGGATTGCCGTCAACGGCGGTTTTTGCGGATGACATTTGCGTAACTGGTAAAGATAGAACTACACATTTAGTCAATTTAAAAGCGGTGCTACAAAGGCTCAATCAAAACGGTTTGAGAATAAATTTTGCAAAGTGTGATTTCTTTAAAAACAGTGTTACTTATTTGGGCTATAAAATTGATAAGTTAGGGTTACATACGGATAATAAAAAAATTGACGCCATTGTAGCAGCACCTGAACCTACAAATGTTACACAGCTTAAGAGTTTCATGGGACTTGTAAATTTCTATTCAAAGTTTTGTGTCAATATGAGCGACATTCTAAAGCCCCTTTATGGTATGTTAAAAAAACATGTAGAATGGCAATGGACTGACGAGTGTAATAGGGCTTTTATAAGGATAAAAAAAGTGTTAAGCCGCGCTCCTGTTTTAGCACATTATGATGCCAGTCTCCCGTTAATCTTATCAGTGGATAGCAGCGCATATGGTGTGGGCGCGGTGTTGACGCAGCGCCACGCTGACGGCTGCGAGCGCCCGGTGTGTTGTGCTTCAAGGACGCTCAACTCGGCCGAAGTCAATTACTCGCAGTTAGATAAGGAGGCGCTGGCTATTGTATTCGGTGTAACTAAGCACCACCAGTATGTTTATGGCAGACATTTCACACTTCGCAGTGATCACCGCCCCTTAAGTTACATTTTTGGTAAAAATAAAGGAATACCAGTGACCGCTGCCAGCCGCTTACAGCGTTATGCTGTTAAGTTGGCTGCTTACGACTTCAATATTGAATTCGTAACGTCGTCTAAAAACTGTTTTGCTGACGCTCTTTCTCGCCTTCCTCTAGACTTGACAAAGCGTCAAGTTAGAGGTGAAGGCGAAAAATGTAGCTATTTAAATTACGCGCAGGGACATTTTCCAATCAGTTTTAGAGATATTAAAACTGAGACTCGGAAGGACGCATTATTAAGTAAAATATACGGTTTTATAATGTACGGGTGGCCCACTGACAAATGCACTGATAGAATAGAACATTTTTATCACAATAGAAGAGACAACTTGCACATTGATCAAGGCTGTATAATATGGGGTTATCGTATTGTCATACCAAGATCGTTACGAGAGCCAGTTTTGACTGAAATTCACGATGGGCACCCAGGAATCGTCAAGATGAAACAAATCGCGCGTAATTACGTATGGTGGGAGAATATTGATGCAGACATCGAACGCGTGGCGCGCGAATGTGTTGCTTGCAGGGAGCTACGGCCCGCGCCCCCCGCCGCTCCGCTTCATTCGTGGCCCTGGCCGGCAGAGCCGTGGTCACGTCTGCACCTAGACTTCCTCGGCCCGTTTAATAATAAATATTTTTTTGTATTGATTGATGCTCACTCTAAGTGGTTAGAAGTGGAACCAGTTAGCACGACGTCTGCCACTATTGTCATAGACTGTTTAAGACGGTTGTTTGCACGTTTCGGATTGCCTAAACGCATAGTAAGCGACAATGGGCCACCTTTCTCATCTTTTGAGTTTGCTCAATATTTGGAACGCAATGGTATTAAACATACTTTAATACCCCCATATCACCCCTCTAGCAACGGAGCCGCGGAAAATTCAGTGCGGTCTGTTAAACGTATTCTTAAAAAGGCACAATTAGAACGAGAAGATTATAATACCGCATTAAATCGATTTCTATTTATGCATAGAAACACTGAACAAAGTACCACCGGAATTGAACCGGCGGTAGCCCTTCTAGGTAGACGACTACGTGGCCGTCTTGATTTGCTGCGGTCTGACACAGCGGAGCGTGTGCGCAGCGACCAGTTGCAACGCGAAGACAGTCACAAGCGTCCGCTGCGGACGCTGGCCCAGCAAGAACCAGTCATGTTACGAGATTACACGAAATCAAATCGTAAGTGGACTGAGGGTGTTGTGACCGAGCGTACGGGCCCTGTTTCCTATACGGTGGAAACGAGTGCCGGTCAGACTCATAAGAGGCATATTGATCAGCTACAATCTCGTAAATCGCGGTTTTCTTTGAGTAAGGCAATTGACGTAACATCATTCGATCAAAATAATAGCAAACAACAAGTTACAGAACATGCAGTTTCTGAGGGCGACACGGGTGACAAAGATGAATTCTTTGATAGTGTGGGAGAGAGGGCGGGGATCGCGGCGCAGTCACCACGGTCAACCCCGCCACCCACGCCACCTGCTGCTGATAAAACTGGTCGCGTACACAGGAAAGCGGCTATTCGTTGTATAAAAAAACTTAAAAATATGTAAACACTAACGTATTGTTTGGTGTTAACTTTATGTAACTTATGTATATTTTCACAACAGTCTTTTAACTGTGTGTCAGGTATTATGCGCATAAGATTTATGTTCGAAATTTGGGAGGGAAAAGTGTTATGTATGTGGTTAACTTGAACGAATGCATCAATAAACAGTCTGCGTTGATCCGCCTTGTTTCATTGACGTGTCCCGTATATAACACATACAACGAGCAAAAACAGGCGCATGTCCACATAGGCGCGTACGTACGGGTGTCTGTATAATAGGCTAATTCATGTGTGGCGGCATCTAGATCGCCACATGCGAACTACACATCACGCTGATGTCACGCAAAATCCTGCATCGCGCAAGCAGAGTTTCAAATTCAATTTCAAAATATTTTATTTCACATAAACCTACATGGGCACTTATGAAACGTCAGAAGCTAGGTGCACGGTTCCAATTGGTTGTTTCCTATGGAGAAGAGCCGGCAAGAAACTCCATGGTTACTCTTTTAAAAATAATTGACTTTTACGATATTTTCAAATAACAGTGTTATTAGGTATAGGAGGACAGTGTAGGTACAACAAGTACCAGGTACTTAATAGAATGATGATGGTCAACAAATCTACAGTCCACTAAGCCTACAGCGTTCTCACATTCACAAAGTAGAAAATAATCTATATAAAGAATAAATTAATAAAAATAAAAACGTATTTTAAACGAAATGACGTGATTGCTATTACAGCTGTAACAAATTTGAATAATTATCATGTCCACAAAAGCCACTAATAAAGAGTTGAAATTAAATTGTATGTATATAAAGTCGTTTACCGCGTGACTAGCATATATATAACGTCCCGACATCAATCGTCGGGCAGTAGTCCACCAGACACGACACCCGTCTGGCTGGAGGATCTTGCCTTTTCTATGAAGGATGAGTGAACTTTGCACCTTGTTCCTAATACCTCCTCCTCATTATATGTAACTAAAGAATTGCAGTTGGTTGCAGTGAAATTGCAGTTAATTTTTTATCTAAACAACGCTTTTCGTATTCTCAATTGCTGTCAGATACGCTCACGTCAAGGTGCTATTTGCGTGAATATGACGTACATTTACTCCCAAATTGTTATTTTCGTGTATTTGTTCTTTCTTTTCGTCATGTTTATCGCAAATAAACGTATTTTATTTTCTTTCAATAATAGCACATTGTACTGCTACGCGAAGTTCACAGTCCGAAGTTGTACTTAGCAGCAAACGCACCGTAACTTGATCGACACGTCATGAACTAACGTTAAATAGCCTACTGATCTCAGTGTTGGCGATTATTAGAGGTGTTACAAAAAAAATTGCGGACTGTATGTTAGGTTTGGTTCGTTTATTGAACATGAGGACGCGCGCCTCTTGGACCGTTGTAGTTTTAGTGAAGGGCAGTGCAGGCCAGCCGCGATCGGCACCTCGTCCCCCGCTCCCTGCACGCTGCTGCCCCACTCCCGTAGTCGCAGTGGCGCGGTGATACGTTTTGTCGCCAACACTCAGTCTATCTCGGTCGAATGCTAGTCGCGAATGCGCCTGCACTTACTGAACGTGAAGCGTGCGCGTGCGTTTTCGCTCGCTGTATACACCTGACCTTCTGTACTATTTTCTGTGCGTAAGGGGCATGTTTTGTTGTTAAATCGAGGAATCCTCTTTGTTTTTTATTATTTTTCAAGTACAAAACAATTAAAACTTTTCGCGAGAAAGGAAGGAATTTGAACGCGTAATGACAGGAGTGGAATAAAATATGAATGAAAATAGAATTGTTTACGAAACTTTTCGGAAGGTTTTTAAGAAGTATTTTTAAATAGGAGTTTTTGGAAAGGAATTTATAATCATTGTAACAATGACTATAAATTCCTCTTTTCAGAATAGTTCGGTATAACATTTGTGTTTTGGTAACAGATTGGTATTATAAAATTTGTTATTGGAATAGAAGAGTTGAAAATAATGAATTGTTAAAATTCATTCGCGTAATTTTTAAATGTTTCAATTCAGGCCAGTTAATCTATTGAATCTTTTTACCTACAAAAATTGCCGAAAATAACTCAGAATCATTTATTTTATTTGTGAAACATAGGTATTTGGTTAATAATATTAACGCTATGAACTGCTTCGTTGATCTAGTGGTCGCAAGCGCTACTACTGAGCATGAGGCCTTGGGTTCGATTCCCGGGTCGGGCAAAGTGTTATTGGACTTTTATCTGGAATTTCTGGTAGCAGCCCGGAGTCTAAATTTGTGCCTGGTTAATGGCAATAGGCTCGCCCCCTATTACTTGGGACATGAACATAGCTGGCAAAATGTGGGTGTACTAGGTACGCCTCTACCTAACCCTTCCAAAATACAGGCGTGTTGTTATGTTATGTATATCCTTCACCGGTGACAGAAATGTCCGAGATAAATTTAGAAAGTACACATAAATTGAAATAGTCACGTTGATAGTTGCCTGGATTTGGACACACATGCCGTCACCCTCCCCGCTACTGTCCTAACTAGCAATTGATATTTCGGTCGGGCGCTACAATCATGTTACTGTAGTTGTGTTAGCTGTGGCTTTATTAATGAATTAATAACTTTTTTATATTGCTCTTTGAGTTAGTAGTTGCCCTAAAGCCCTAAGGCCACAAAACTTTTAAACACGAAAAAGTTATGAACACTTTAGTAATGTCAGTGCAGATACGTCAGTTTGTGAGATACAACAGTTAGCCGGGAGGGTGACGATGCATGAGAGGCAAGGTAAGACATGTGTGTCCAAATCCACCAAAACAATCACGACTTATGAGCTTTGCAAAAAAACAAGCAAAATTAATTCCTAGCCCGATTCATCTTTTACTTAGCGTCGGGTAGGAAGCTCTGACAATACACTGACAAGCGCATAACAGCTGAGTTATGAGCATACTGTTTGCTACTTCAACAACGTTATTAGTGGCAGCGTGAAGTCGCTTAAACTGCAGGAATTAGGACAGGTATACCTACTTCCAGTTACCCCACCTATATTGGGGTTGGCTTTCAGTCTAACCGGATGCAGCTGAAAACCAGTATTTTACATGGAGCGACTGCCTATCTGACCTTCATAACCCAGTAACTGGGTAATATGATACCCCTTGGTCGTCACGGGGCGTCTTGGTTGCCAAACTTTCGGGCTTCTGACGACCCGTAATGACAGTCAAAGATCCACGAATGACAGCCGGGACCAACAGCTTAACGTGTTTCTGAGGCACAGAGGAGTCTCGGTATGTAAAGATGAACAACCCCGGCAAGCGTAGCTTAACCTGATGGTTCGACCCGTGCGGCCCTTATAACTTACCCACGAGCTCCTCAAAGTTTCACCAGCTAATAGAAAATCATGAAGTTGTGTAGATATGGGTGTGTAAACTTAAAATGACAATGCCCGTTTTCACCGACAACTAAGTGACACTTAAATGAATCCCTAAATAAAAGTGCACTGTTAGATTTTCAACGCTAGGCTCAGCGCTGAGAGGACCGATGCCTGCCGGGGTTGCGGGAAAGTCCGAAAGGGATACCGTGGCCCCTGGCAACGTACAGGCAACGGAGGGAACACGGGTGGGTTTTAGTCAATAAGAGTCTGACACGCCCTCCCACTCCACGCAGAGCGTGAGAAGTTATTTGATAATTTCCCAACCAAAAAAAAAAGGACTATAATCACTCTTTCATGCAAAAACAACTGAACGGATTCGGATGAAATTTGGCACAGATAGTTTAACATCCAGATAATTATATCCATGGGATCGAGACTTGTGCGAAACCGTAAGCCGCTGCATGCGGTAGTAAATAAAAACACTGCTAACGCATAGGAGTATTTTGAAACTATGAAGTAACAACGGAATTCAAGGAGGATTTTTTTTCAAACAAACTAAATACATAGTAATGGGGTGACTACAGGTTTTGCCGATCAGTCGTCACAAAATAGTGACTAAACTATTGGATACATTTGAATGATTTCTAGGGTTCAGTACCTCAAAAGTAAAAAACGGAACCCTTATAGGGTCACTTTGCCCGTCTAACTGTCTGACTGTCTGTCAGTCTGTCACCACCCTTTTTCTCATGAAGGCGTGGAGATATCAAGTTGAAATTAATATCAAATATAGAGGAATACGGTTCCTCGAAGCAAAATCAAGCATCTAAGTCAACGGCCATTTATGCGACATATTTTGATAACATATTTGCAGTTGGAGAATTGACCGTGACATATGGCAGAACATGTTTTCCAACTACAATGTTAAGTTTGTTTTTGGGATAAATTCACCCCAACTACAGAACCTTTCATTGTGCGTGGTTCAATACGTACTTGGCTTTAAATTTAATTTATTGTCGTATTATCATCTCGGCCAAAGCAAAATCCCTGTAATATTTCGTAACTCTGAATTAAATGCCGTACAAAAGTGAGAGATCAATCACCTTTGTGATTGAATTACAAAAGAATAAAAATAATAAAATAAAAATAAACTTTTGTTTTACGAAAAGCATTCAAATGTTCATCTAATTTAATTTCCCTTTAGGGTTTTTGTTTCCTTCTAACCTTGAAAAGTTTTTGAAATCATTCTGTCAAACATAATAATTTGTAACAACCGAGCTGCTTTCGTGTTTTGCTTTTATTTGGATCTCGATACTCATTGTAATTTTAAAACAATCAAATATGAATATAAATATTATAGCATAACATCACCCCTGTAATCCCCTAAGGGTTAGGCAGAGAGGACACGGTGGAGCATACGGTGGAGGTCTGCCCAGCTTAGGCAGAGCATCGCCGTGTCCTCGTGGAGGCATTCGGTGGCGGGGATCTCTCGCATCCGGCCCTGGTCCAGGCCATGGTTCGGAGCGAGAGGGCATGGGAGGCTGTCACCTCCTTCTGCGAAGCAATAATGCTTGCGAAGGAGGAGGTGGAACGCTGAGGGAAAGGCAAACTTTGTGCCCTCACGCCCCTAGTCGCCGCAGGAGACGTCCTGGGCGTCGGGAATCGCAGGCCGATTCCCGGCCACCGTAGGCGCGGGTTTGCGGATGGTGAGCAATGGGTAGCTCGCTTTTAGACAGTAAGAGTTCGACACGCCCTCTCACTCCACCCAGAGCGGGAGAAGTAATTTGATAATTTACCAAAAAAAAAAAATTAAACGGAGGTGTACCTATAGTACAACTACATTTTGCTAGTTATGTTTAAGTCCCATATGATAGGGGACAGCTTATTGCCATCAACCGGGCACAAATCCAGACTCCGGGCTGCTACTGAGGAATTCCTGATGGAAAAACCCAATAATTTTAAAACAATCAAATATAAGCTTTGCACTAAATGTTTTAGATTGCCTATGGAAAAACATAGTTCACGAGTTTTAAATGGACAGATAGACACAGAGACGTTGCGTTACATCATTATTACTCGCAAATAAATCAAAAAGAAAAGAAAGAAAGAAAGTTCGTTTATTTGCGCTAAATATTACACAAAAAAGAAAGAACGCAATTAAAAAAAGAAACAAGTTTAGGGAAAATATGCGTCACATCCACTCAAAACGGCGATCGCACAGCATAATGCTGCAAGACAGAGCCCAGCGCTGGTTTTCAGCGACAGCCGACGTTGACAACAAAACCTACTACTCCCTGGTTCTTCCTGTGTGGGTACATCCTATTGACCTAGAATCATGAAATTTGGCAAGAAGCAAGGTCTCACTGTGAGACCTTGCTCGTGCGCTAAGGTTTAGATTGCAAGTACCCCCAGTATAGGTTTTGATTTATTTGCGAGTATCAAAATATGTCGCTTAATTTGCCGTATTTTTTTATTGCGTTGACTCACGAGGTCTCACTGTGAGACCTTGCTTCTTGCCAAATTTCATGATTCTAGGTCAACAGGAAGTACCCTATAGGTTTTGATTTATTTGCGAGTATCAAAATATGTCGCTTAATTGGCCGTACTTTTTTAATGTGTTGACTTAGAAGCTTCATTTTTTTACAGCTCCAAGGGACTGTAGACCCACGTATTTATATTTATTTCAACTTGATACCTCCACGCGTTTCTGAGGAAAGAAAGAAAGAAAAAAAAGAAAGAAATAATAATATTTATTTGGACACAAAAAGGTGTCTTGGCAGACTTACAGACAGACAGACGGACAACGAAGTGATCCTATAAGAGTTTCGTTTTTTCCTTATGAAGTACGGAACCCTAAAAAGGCCTTTTAAACAATTATACGAATGTTTTCCTGTTTCTTTTGTGATATTTTTGGAAATCCTCTCGTATTCTTCGAAAAGGAATAGGAGGAAGGGAACTTACAAATGTTATTTTTACGTAATTTCGTTTCAGAATTATGGAATAACGTTTCTTAATAGGAATTGTTATGTAACGGGGTCTTTGATGGTTATATTTCCGGGAAATATGGGATGGCTTTTACGGAATATGATAAGGGAAACCTTATTCTCTTCATCAGAGATCGCATAATCGGATGCATATTGACCTAAAGCTGTTGTGGTGTTAGCAGTGCAATGTTCTTTTGTATCGGAAAAATCCCACGATACTGATAAATTTAGTGTTTTGTTGAATATAATCATATTATTTACCTACAATTGGACTACAAAAAAATGTTGATTCTCATACACAAATGGATCAGAAGGCGCGTCCGTTTGTATGAAAGTTTTTTTTTAAGTTAAAATTTCTTTAGGTGATTTGAACGATTTTTGGTAGGGCTAGACTTGAGGATTCGCGTAGTGCTGGGCTATTGAATATAGATGGCGATAATACCAGTTTTTTAATAGTATCGTTTCTTTTTGTGGAGATACAGGGCAACAGAATGATGCCTAGATCAAGTTCTTCTAATTTAACATACAGCTGTGCTGCTGGGGAATTTGTTGAGCTAAATCACTAGGAAGTGGTGAAGGACGGGCGTTTTCAGACACTGTCTTATGTAATTTTAATGTTTAAAAGGTGCTGATTCTCAGCCTAGTTTGAATAAATGACTTTTGATTTTATACTTAGCGTTCACTGCTAAACATAAACATAAAAAAAAAAATGGTATAATAATAATATTATATTTTATATATAATAGACTAGCTTCCGCCAGCAGCTTCGTACGAGAGATACCTTTATAAATTATAGCCTATGTTACTAAGTGATAATATAGCATTCTACTGGTGAAAGAATTTTTGAAATCGGTTCCGTAGTTTTTGAGTTTATTCAGTACAAACAAAAATATTAATCTATTATCTTTATAATGTAGATAATGGATACTAAAGTAATTCACTGAAGCTTCGTTTGAATTGCTATATTCAACACTGAATGTAAGTAAAACTTTTATAAAGAGTAAAAGTTTTGAAGAAAAAACATTTTCAAGAGTTCTTGATTTCATTAAGAAGAGTGATGATATCTTTGGTCATATTTAAGGGTGTGGTAAAGACCATCAAACTGAACATCTTTCTGCATGGGAAAAACATCGCTATCACGAAAATTTATCAGCTGTCCCATGCATTTGGGCATTTTGTCTTAGCTTCAATAATACGTATTTTTCACTTAGTCTATGTGGATGATGTTATAATAAGTTCCTGTCACTGTTATTTACATAGCAGGTATAAATTGTAATAACACTTCCAATTTATGTGGGGTAGGTATCACACCTAAAAAGTGAAAAATAAAAAGATTTTACAAAAGAAAAAAAACAAAAAGGGAAAAATTACTTTAATTTCGGAAATTAGTGGCAGAAAACGAAAATTCTAAAGCAAAGACACCGACTTTCGAAATTAAAGCTATTTTTCAGATCTTGTGTTTTTTTTTTAAGTCGATTGTCTTGTATGTGTTCTTTTTTTGTCATATTGAATGTAAATAAACGTTTTTCTTTTATATGCAACACTGAATGTAGGCAAAACTTTTACTCTCTTAATTTAAAGTAAAAAACCATTCTCAAGAGTTCTGGATTTCATTAGGTAAAATGATTATAGTAAGAATCACGATGAGTGTCTACTTGTGTGACTCTAGAAGATCTAAATATATTAGATCTTAACGTACCTAATAGATGCTTGAAGATACCACTTATAATTCATAATGAGGTGCTTCAAACTTTACAAAATAATTCAAAGCGATTGTCGATACAATGCTTTGACATGAAATATTATTTTGATTATCCTCACGTAATAATATTTATATGGCCAAAGTTTTAAACTAAAGTTAAATTTACTGCAGAAATCTAAACCTATGTAAATTGCTGTTTGTATTTTAATAATGACATTGCTTGTTTGCCAAAGTTAAAACTACAAACAAAATAAATCATTCACAAAATGGCTGAAGTAACTTTAGAAAACTCAAATGATAAACAGATAAACAGATTCAGTTTTGTAAGTATCTAAGTTTTTACAACAAAACTAACTACCTACTTATCCAATTGTTTTGATAAAAGAAGTGCCTGAAATAGAAATTAAAAAAGGATATTTTAAAATTGTAGGAGCTTACTAGAGGAAAAAAAAAAAAAAAAAAAAATCTGATACAATACAATAGTAGTGTTTTTTTTTGAGTGGGAAATTATCAAATAACTTCTCCCGCTCTGGGTGGAGCGGAGCATTACTGCTTCTTAGAAGGAGGTGACCAGGAGGGCCTGGACCAGGGCCGGACGCGAGAGATCCCCGCCACCGATCGCCTCCACGAGGACACGGCGATGCTCTGCCCAAGCCAGGCAGACCTCCACCGTATGCTCCACCGTGTCCTCCGGGCGATCAACGCAGTGATGACACCCGGGCGTTTCCTCCCGCCTGATACGAAACAGGAACCTCCCGAAACAACCATGTCCAGTGAGGACCTGCCTCAGGCGGAAGGTGAGGATGCCGTGGCGCCTCTCTAGCCACTCCTCAAAGAAGGGACTTATCGCCGCAATAGTGGCGTGCCCAGCACTGGGTTGAGACAATCGCACTCTCCATGACGCCATGAGATCCCGCCGGAGCTCTGTCCGCTGTGCCGCGATTTCTCGCGGCAGCGGAGTTACGCCCCGGCGTTTCGCCTCCTCGCGCCACTCCCAAATGTGCGCGAAATAGTAGTGTTTAAGGGAATATTTTCGGGAGCGCACTCAATGAAACACCAAGTCAACGAACCAACTGTTTATTTGCGGCCTACCCGCAGCTTATAATTATTAGAGAGATACCACAACAATAAAGGATAAAATAAATTCGGGATGACAGGTAACACTTAATTAAATAGAAGCTAAAAATAAACAGAAGCCTTGGCATGAGAGAATGGTATTATTAGAAGCTATGTAGTACTTTCAGGACACAACAAAGATACACAATAAACAAACATACTAAAAACATTGAATAATAGATAGAATAAAGAGTATTCTATTGTATTCTAAAAATATAATAAACGGTAACTACATGAGGAAAATGAAGCAGAAAAATCATTGCAAAGAATTTCTTGTAAGTAACTCTTGCCCCGCGTCCTATATAAAAGAGATCGCCGCGCGAATATGCGATCGTTCCGTGCCTTTGTCACTTTTTCTTCGGAAAACCGGAAAACGCCCTCTGTCGAAGCGACGCGAAAGTGACATTTTCGCGCGATGATCGTGTACCCGCGCGAATATGCCACTTTTACAATATGGAAATGAATTTAATGAAGCATCAAACTATAGTAAACTTTTACAAACGACAGGAGTTATTTACCCACCATCTTAAAAACAATACCAATATTGTTAATGATAATGATGACATTATAAACAAAGCAAACAGAAAACTTACTCCCTCCAAACATCTCAAGACAAATTACATTTGTTTCAGAACAGTCAACGAATTTAATTTTAAGGAAAAGCTGATATAAAAAAGACCGCTCCAAGTGGCTCAGAAGAAAAATATTGGAAAGTTAAAACGTTGTTCGCATGTTTGCAACTTTTCTTTGCAAAAGATAAATGGTAGGTTGGAATAGTGGGACTGTCTCAAATAACTCACTGACATTCCTTGCACGATTAAGTTTGTTTATGCACGCAATATGAACAACAATATTTTTTTTTAAATATTGCGTATTTTAACGGGTCATGGTTATGAATGTATTTTATATCAATAAAATACTTAAATACTTAAGCCCGCTTGCGCTACTAAATAACTAAATCGTAACGTATATGTCACCGTATAATTATGAACTTCGTTAGTTTATGAGAACTGTTAGATTGTGAGAACAATTCTTTTATAATCATAAACGAATTGTTCTGACAATCTAACGGCAACATAATATTATATTAAAAAACATCGCTCTGTTTCTGTCAATCGTTTGAAGATGATAGGGACAAAGTTATGCTTTAAATAAGTCTTTAGTTCTAAACGCTTTTCGTGTTTTGAGGTGCCAGCGTGCTCTCTAAAACCATTTTTTGAAAATAATTGTCTTCTACTTTGAGGGCGTTCTTCCATTCATCTAGTATGTTGCCACACGGATAGCGCTTCCGCCAGAGTTAATTATTTACTCCTGACAATAGGTCCAAGGTTGCAGGGTAAGATATAAAATGGTTTTACTTGAAAATGTACATAAATGTGATATAGTTGATGACGGATTTTGCAATAATAAACTAAACATCATAATGATCACGCCTGTATTTCCAGAAGGGATTGGCAGAGATGTGTATGGCATCCTTAGTTATGTGTAAGTCCCATCTCAGGAGGCAATCCACCCGCACTGTGCAGGCGTGGTGGATTATTGCCCAGTCTTTTTTACAGAGAGGAAGTCTGTGTGCCAGCCGTGGGAACGTAATAGGCAGATTATGCTTAGGAGGTGAAATCGAGGCCTTTATGAAAAAAATACTTACTGAAAAGAAGAATTCATACTCGTGCATCTGCCTAGTCTTTCCCCAACTATTTTGGGGTCGGTTTCCAGTCTAACTGGTTGCAGCTGTATTTAACATAGAGTGACTGCCTATCTGACCTCCACAACCCAGTTACTGGGTAACACGATACCTCTAGGCCTTGTTAAGACTGGTCAAAGATCTATAAATGACAGTCAGGACCAACGGCATTACGTGCGAGGCGCGGACGGGTCTTGGTATGTAAAGATGGTCACCCGTCCACGGACCAATCGCGGCAAGCGTGGCTTAACCTGATCGATCGACCCGTGCGGCTGTTATTACTTAGCCACAAGCTCCTCAAGTGTGATTTACAACTGTTAACACTTTATGCTTTATTACACCATCCAGAAAGGCTTTGCAACTTCCTTAATACATAATTACACTAAAATAGTAGCATAATCTCTTACTTTCCAAAACAAACTCAAGTATTAAACGAGGGTTGTAACTAAATGAGATATCACGCGCGGCGCATGACCCTGAATGCATTATCCGTACGTCGCTTAACCGCTTACGTTGTTGGTGTTGAAGCTAATTAAAATTATTGTTCGTAAGTACTTTGACTGGGTGAAGTTTGTTTGTCGTTTTGGTTGGTTTTGTTGGTTTTCAACTGTATTTTTTCTGGTTTGAAAGTTGATTGTGAGATAAACAAAAACTAGATTTTTTATGTCGGTTTCAGCCGGTCATTTCTGTAAAAATCTGTGGGTTTCTGTGAAAATGTTCAAGCTCAGCTCACCTAAACTTTCTCGGTGAGATTTTTAAGAATAGGTCGGTAGGTGTCAATTAGCTCACCTCGGAGTCCAATGCTGAACTAAAGGTTGTAATAAGATGGGGTACAACGACCGGCTCTTTGACTTTCACACTTAGATATACGAGTATAATGCAATATGATCCTAACTAACATTATAAATGCGAATGTGGCTTTGTTTTGTTACACTTTCACGGCTAAACGGCTGAACTGATTTTGATGAAATTTGGTATGGGATACTTTGAACCCTTAGGACATACATAGGTGACTTTTTATCGATATACCATAGGCAGATTCCCATAGGAATGTATCTATACTCTTGGAAATTACAGTTATGAATGCTAGAGTTGGTATTCAGGTCTTTAGGGACATCTCGATTTCACACTCTCTTTATGGAGATTGTTAATGACTGAATAGACGCAACCTTATGTGAGTTTTAATGTACAAACACTATCTATGTACGTACTAACTTCGTGCCTACCCCTTGGTAAGACTGGTTGTCAGACTTTTTAGGTTTCTGACTTCCCGTAACGACTGTCAAAGAACTATGAATGACAGTCCGGACCAACGGCTTAACGTACTTTCCGAGGCACGGAGGGGTCTCGATATATAATGGATCCACGAATCGACCGCAGCAAGCGTACCTTAACCCCTCGATCGACCCATGCGGCTGTTACCATTAAGCCACGAGCCCCATTTCGTTAACTTTTAGCTTTCTTAATTAATTACAGTTCATTAAAATCATCCTTACTTTTAATTTGCTCATAATTCCGATGTAACCATCTGAAATCGGATACGCTAAGTTTCCATTTCTGATTGAGAAGAGGGCTTTGTCATACAATAATCCCATAACAGGCTGATATTATTGTATAACTAACGGATATAGTAACAGCTTAAGCACATTCGATAGTTTAGATTACAAACACTTAGACGCTGCCTGTAAATCATTGTCTAGCTGGCTTTAGACTGTATGTCAAGATGACTTATCGTATTGCATAAGATAGAATCGTACGATAAGATTACACGAACGCTAAAGTTAGGTTAGACCTAAAGCCGTGTACACATTTGTATCTTACTAAATCGAATACGTGTATTTTTGTTTGGCAGTGGAGGTAATGATAAATAGAGTATTGTAGACTATTACTTATTGCTAGTGGATGATTTATCAGGTCAGCGTCTGTTTCTGTATGGGATATTGGAGGGGCTTACGGCTGAAAAGCTATGGAATCGCTCGGTAGAACGCTGAAGATAAGACGTCTTTTGGATAAGTTCCTTCTTTATATATTTATATTAGTTTTTTAATAAGTAAGTCAAAACTTCTACGATAGTGGCGTACAGGAATTACCTCCTCAAACTATAAAAGCCAGCGCACATCGGCCTATGGCGGGGCAGGGATTTTTAAATTTACCAACGTAAATTCGTACGTATCTAATGGTAACAAGATATAGATTTCAAAGCTCAGAGATGGAGCACGGAGCATCAAAGAGGATTTCTCTCTGTAGTACTAAAGAGCACACTGGAGGATACCGCGGCGGGATGCGAAGGCATGCGACGGTATGCGCCGGAGTCCGTTAGCATACGATCGCGGGGTAGAGGCAGTGCACTACCTCCGCATTTACCCCGTGGCATACCGCGGGATGCTGCCGGCATGCCGCCGCATCGCAAATCATCAGTGTGCGCTGGCAGGTAGCATATCCTCCTCGATGTTGTCCCCTGCTATCCGCCCGAGTGCGCTGGCCTTAAAGCAGTTGTTTTCGCATTCATTTAACGCGTTTTCTTTATTGAATAATAACACTTACTTTAAAGTCAACTTTTTAAAGAAACTAGTTTTGAAATAACTACTATTTCTTTCGTTCTCCCGACAGCAGACAGCAACATTGTAAAGCCAAAAAACCCATCACTCGCTCTCCCGTCTCCCGAACTGAATAATTCACGATCAACAATAAGACAACATGGGTTAGGATTGACGCCCCCCGGGAAATGGCGTCATTATCCGAATCAATCCGATTAAGCTTTGGGGCCCACTAGGCAATTTTACTTTTGGCGAACTATTGACGATGTTATCGAAATGAGAATGTTATGATATCTTTGGCATTTTTTCCTCTGGAAGGATTCTGGTGGCTTATATATTATTATGTTTTATTATTTGACGAACATTAAAAATCATCAATTTATTTAAACGGATTCGCGTCTGTAGGTCATCCGGATAGTCTAGAAGCACAGGGTTTTTCCCTCGTAAAAGGTATTTTAATTGAAAAGCCTTAAAATCCTATTACTTGTAAAAATGTTAGGAATATCGTATAATTTTACAATGTTTGTAAATATGTGAGCACCACGCATCTATCACATAATTAATTTATCTGTCATTCCTTAATCTTTCATTATTTTTACCTATCGTGGTATTGTAATCTTATTCTAGGTGCATCGTCTTCACATATAATTATATAATTGATGTATACAAGATATTGTGAAAACATTTTAAAAGAGTAACGGTGGAGTTTATTGCCATTCTTCTCCATACGAAAACTAACTTTTGGAAGGGGCGACTAGAATCAATTTTTTTTTTTTTGTAAATGTTGACTTTCAAAAGTGCCTTTTTTGTGCCTAATTGAAATAAATTATTTGACTTTGACTTTGACTAATCTCCAACATCCCATATTGTATTATAATCTCTTTTGTCTAAGATACATCGTAGACGAGGTGTTAATTAATCTGTGAGATTCATACATAAAATTCTTTTATCATTTTTCCTTAATATATACACCATCATTATAATACCTACTTAATTTCTTTATGAAAGTTCAGAATGCCTACATTGATTTAAGGAAGTGTATTGAGTGCTGCTAACGGCACTTTATCGCTTAAAGTGCTGCTGTTTGCGGCATAATTGTGGCGCTGCCTCGGCACGGCTAAAGTGCCGTAAGCATTGCATAGTCATTGTTACCGTCACTTTTTATTTTGTTTCATTGATCGTATTTGTTTTAGATAATTATATGAAAATTCACTAATAATGGCTGAATTTACGAAAAATGAAGTAGCAAATGAAAATGACTGAAAGGCAGGTTAGGTTAGATCTGTGACCACACAATGCACGAGTCGAGCGAGTGAAGCGAGCGGTTCTGCGGTAGTGGCCGGCGAGTGCCAGGGTCCGTTTAGGCACAAAAGAATGTAATGTTTTGGGAATGTGGCATTTTACAGCGAACTAACCTCAACAATCAAACAAAATAACTAGTGACAGTGACTCAGTGACAATGCAATGCTTACGGCACATTAGCTGGGCAGAGGCAGCCCCACTATATAGTATAGACTCTGACTCTATACTCTGCCATGATTTAATCGCCAGATTGAAACCAGAACAATAGGGCTTGTATTTATAAATTGCTCACACACGACATAAAACGATCATCCGATGTACGGTAGTTAATAAACAGCTGCAATCCAATTAAAACAAATATGGAACAAGTGAATTTTATCCATGTTTGTATCGCAGAAAAATACAGAAGGTCAGCTTCATACAACGAGCGATAACGCACGCACACATAGACACGCTTCAGGCCGCGTCATATTTAAAAGCGATCGTCGCGCGAATACGCGTTCGGTCGCATGACTATGTCACTTTTTATTCGGAAATCCGGAAAGTGCCCTCTGTCGACGCGACAACGCGTTTAGGTTCACCGAACAAAAAGTTCGAACGATCGTGCATTCACGAGGTCATGTAAGTGCAAACTAGCATGCGGCCGAGATGGACTGAGATCGCCGAATGCGTCTATAGTCTGTTCGAAAAGTATCTGATAAAATAATATAATATCTCATCACTTTTTCTTGTTTGAATAACATTATTAAAAATAAATTGTATTGTAATTGTAGTGCTCTCTGTTGTACAGCGAGACGTAGAGCTGTGTGCGAAAGAGAGCGCGTGAATTTTAGTTCGCCTTGTCGCTACAATTTAGCCGTAGCGTTATTGAAAATTACTCATCGACAAAAATTGAAGTTATAAAATTAGTCTCAAATGTCAAACGAAAAACATATTGGTGATTTCATTGATTTCGTCAATTTTTAAGTTTGCACTAGAGATGGCATCCACAGGTACGTTTTCTGTACGCGTAGCATGATCACCATAGAAACGGATTTTTTCGACGGAAGAACAAAAGATTTTTTAGACAAAATGTCAGATTCGCAATCACTGAACGGGATTTCAAGGTCTGAAGACGAGAACACTCATTGAAACTCACAAACTGTTTCAATTAGGACAATTTAATTCACAAGGAACCAACCCTACAAAAAAATTTCTTAAACTGCATATGGTTTGGTCGGTAACGAAACCATAGCGCGATCTATTTTGATCCATGTAGGGAAGCGTCAGGTAAACTTTTGCACATATGAAATATTAGACAATCACAATCTGTAATTTTCTCTATTCTTCCGTCGACAAAAACCGTTATTATTGTGGTCATGCTACGCGTTAACATTCTTTAGATAAATTGCCTGTAATCGCTCTTTGTATGAAGCCGACCTTCTGCATTTGTTATTTTGTGTTATTGCACGATGTTCGCACTAGCGGTGCTCATTAATACTTGGCTACGTTACCGCGTCGCTCTGTCAATATTTTGCTCCTGTAATATTTCGCGTGTGTAAAAAGTTTTTAATAATATTTTTGTTGGCTCATTAAGCGGAAGTTGTGTGCATAGTTTGAAAATTAAATAAGTTTTAGGAAACTTTACGCGATGCGAAAGTTATTGTGGGATAATATTATGGCGCGAGTTCAGATGATTAAAATAGATGCATAATGTGTCAAAATTACTAGCTATGGCCCTCTTAAACCTCGGTCATATGCAGCAAATACTCGTTGCGATTAGGCATTCGCAACGAGAACTCGCTGTGTGTGACAGACTATTCGCTGCAACTAGATTCATTCACCGCGATCAGAATTGAGTATGTTCAATTTTACTCTCTGCGAATGCGCACACGCGAGCATTCGCTATTTGTGGCAGCACCCTCTCGCTGCGAGTAGCCATTGTGCTCAGCGCGCCTGTATTGTCGAAGGCTGTTAAAATTCTCGGGTAGAAATCGCTGTGTGTAGGCAGCTATGACAATGACAGTGACAATTGGCTACCTACCTATCGGTAGGCGAGTATAATTCGCAGTGAATTCACTCGCAGCGAGTAGTCGCTGTGTGTGACCAAAGCCTTAGGGTTATTCCGATTGGCTCTCGTTCTAATCAGAGATGGTTTAGAATCAAAAAAGCAATCAAGTTAATAAAAACTTGTAAGAAGAAAGAACATGAAGAAAAATCATTCTAGAACGGTATCAAGGTTTTAAAAACAACAACTACAAAAATGTCCTAAGGTAAGACGAGATTTCAAACATTTGAAATTCAAAATGTTACATATGTATACTTTGGCATACATAGTTGATTACGACGCTTTATTGTTCCCTAGGAGGCAGAAAAGTTGTCAAAACATTTACACACTGACCACGGCAAGCGCACCCAAATAATCTTTGCAAATCTTTTGACGCACTACTAATTTAACAAGAAACTCTGCAAGTTCCGCTATCTACGTTCCAGCAAAATAATTTATCTTAAAACATTTCTCAGAAACAAGAATATTTGCTAAAAACTTTGGAAGTTCGTCCGCCCGCATACTTATTACCACTCAAGCCTATTTTGCAACGAATTTAAGTCGTCGGGGCAACGAGCTACCCAACAGAACGTAAAATTTTATCCGCCATTTTGCCTTTTGAATTTCGAAGGGAGAACGGGAACAATAGATTTTTCGTAACGGAAAAATGTTTAAGGACCGAGCTATTTTGGGTAGCAAAGATAAGGAAAAATAATTAAACAAAAATAAAATGTGATTGTCTTTGTGACTTTTTGGTGTTAATGGATTTCTTGTGCTCGTTTTAGGCACATCTGGTTTGAATGGATGGCGAACATAGATAGTTTGTTTGGAGCGATTTAAGCATTGAAAATGATTTTTCGATCACTTTAGTAGGGACCCGTTTTTAAGAAAAGCGATCAATTTATTATTGAAAATAAAAAGCTATTGCTATTTAAAATTCACATTTTTAGTAACAAAATTACCCCAAAATCATTAAAAATATTTTTTACCGTTTCTTTTGGGACTTTTTCAAAGAATCTTAAACTTCTCAAAAACAAAAAGAGATATCGAGAAAATAAAAAAATGGTCGTGGAGAATTTAAAGGGCTCCAAAATGTCACCATTCTGGTTTCAATAAGATTATAATAATAATAATTGCTTTATTTTCAGGCAACTAAGGCCCATAGATTTGTTCATGGGCTAAGGCCCATAGACAACTAAGGTTGCACACAAAAAATAATCATATATTATAATAATAAACTAATACATAATAAAAAAAAAACATCACTACAAAATCTAGTTACTACGTTGGGTCGGCGACGTATTGTGCTGAGTCGTGGTGTCATGTAGCCTTCCGCGAAAACGCCGATACACGACACCCGTCGGCCAAAATTCCTCCTTCATGAAAGTCTCCAGGTGATGAGTCGGAACTCGCACCACAAAAGATTTGAAGTTAATGTTATGGCGCGACTCCAACTTCTCGACTCTCAAGGTGAACTTGGTCGTCATCTTGATGTACTCCACGACCTCCTTTACCTTCGTGGAGTGATGTAGACGTGATACGTACAGCTGCGTCGTTGTATTGTAATGAAGGGCAGATGTTTACTTTTCTGATTTTTAAATGCCTTAATGAAATAAAGTCAAATGTTTCATTCCTAGGTTGCTGATGAAAATCAGCGTCAGTTGGTACACTTGTGTTGTCATCTGATATTATGCTGAGCTGAGGCCCTTTTGGCATTATAATCGTTCTTTTCTCTTTTAAGGTGTATTTTTCTGCTGTAATGCCAATAATTGTAATGAAGGGCAGATGTTTACTTTTCTGATTTTTAAATGCCTTAATGAAATAAAGTCATTTTCAATGCGCCGGAAGGTCAAGGGAGGACCATGAGTTCTGTGGTTTTTTTTACAGTTGCAGCTAGAAATTGACACTGAATATTATTTATATTATTTTGTTACGGTCACCTACACAATAGAGATCTTCATCCATCTGAATATACATTTTAGCCCTCACAGAAAAGAAAATAGGTTTCTTTGCATATCTAAAACTTTTGACGTTTCCCCGTGTTTTATCTGATGCCTCAAATGCATAAAAAAGTCGTCCATATCTACATACAGAAGTCACCGTTCGGTCAATAACAGACTAAGGGATATTAACATTATTGGCACTCTCATTAGAGATACCCATTTATCGCAGTTTATAGTTTTTGGAAGGCACTACTGCTGCCAATCTTATAAAATTAACGTAATTAACTCACCTGTACCGACACCCACAGCCCACAACCTAAGTATAAATATGGCCAGTACGGAAATTACGTAGTAAACGTTCAAAATGGCACACTTCCACAGATGTGCTCTTTGACGAGACCCCAAGCAATTGTCGCGGTGCTGTCAGTTGGGGGTGCCGTGTCGAGACGAGTGGACACGGCAACCCCGCAATCTTTTAAAAAATGGAACGTAGGTAATTATTTCAACAAATAGGCCTAGTTTCTATATTTATATTGTGCCACAATTGACGAAGATTTGACGTTCTTGTCCCAACTATGTGAAGTTTATAAGTGATTTAATATGAATTTGTCCTCTTGCGAGGTAAATTATTAAACATCGCGTAGGTAGGTGTGCCAAAGTTTGTGATATTTGGCATATTCAAATTTATTTATTGGACAAATCAAGATAGTTAATTGATTCAGCCGTGACTTTGCAAAAATACAATAGACGTAGATAAATAATTAGTAACTTATTCAACTTAACTATTCCTAAAGAGTCATAAAAAACCATGTAAGAAATCGACACGTGTTTCACTTCTCAACGAGGCATCCTCAGGATGACGATTGACTTGTCGTGAACCCAAACATGGCGTGTTGCCACGCCGAACGCCGGACACAGAGTAAATGAGGAATAGTTAAGCGGAATAGGTTACTTAATATATCTACGTCTACTGTATTTTTGGGTAAATCAAATGACTAATTAACATAAACCTACATGGGCACTTATGAAACTTCAGAAGCTAAGTGCATGGTTCCAATCGGTCGCAATTTTCCTATGGAGAAAAGCAGCCAAGAGACTCCACGGTTCCCCTTTTAAAAATAATTGGCTTTTACAATGTTTTCAAATTACAGTGATAATAGGTGTGGGGGGACAGTGTAGGCCAACAAGTCCCAGGTACTTAACAAAATAGGAAATGGCCAGCAAATCAGAATTGTACCATTTTAAATGCCAAAAGGTAGGATACATTTTCCTAGTAGAAAATGTATCAAAATGGCAAACTGGCGGGAAACAAATTAATTGAATTTCAGTGGAAACCACAATTTCGTAAAGTTTGAGGGTGAAGAGATTTCAACGAAATAGGGTTTATTTTAAACTTGCATTTAAATATTTAATTATATTAATGGCCGGTTTCACCACCTAACTTCTTAAGTTCAGGTTATATTATTTGGGAAATTATTTGCATAAAAATTATGTTTCGATTTTTCAATTTATCTGGTGAACATAATCAGAGTATCTGGGACATAGGCTTGGATGGGATTTAATCTACTATGCGGGCCCAGTGCGGGTTGGTAGATGTCACATGTCTTCGAATTTTATTTTCTAGAACATGCCGGTTTCCTCACGATGTTTTCCTTCACCGTTTTGAGAGCAGTGGTGATGATATTATTTACAGCAAGTAAAGCGCCTGCCTGGGTTCAAATCCACGACCTACAACATGGAAGTCGGGTCCGTTACCACTGGGCCACCACTGCGTGCCTATCAGGCACTCGAAAATAGGTCTTTAAATTCTCGAAGTAAAACACTAAACTTAACACACATAAACTAGCTGTTAGTTTGTTGGTCCCTCATAGCACAGCATCACGCTGAGTGGAAGCCTTCTTGTCACAGTCATGACGTGCAGCTGCTGAACCTTTTTGTTATGTTTGATTGAGTTTTTGATTTATTAAAACGGAGTACACTTCCCTGTGTTTATTATTCTAATGTATTGCACTCCTAGGTTGCTGATGAAAATCAGCGTCAGTTGGTACACTTTGTGTTGTCATCTGATATTATGCTGAGCTGAGGCCCTTTTGGCATTATAATCGTTCTTTTCTCTTTTAAGGTGTATTTTTCTGCTGTAATGCCAATAAACGCATTTTTCTTTCTTTCTTTCTTATGTTTGTATTTTTGTCTGTAATTAATAAACTTAAAAACTACTGGACCAATTAAAATGATGTCACTAGAATGCTATATAATCATTGAGTAACATAGGTCATAAGCCGGTGGCTGATGCTAGTGGACTAACTTCTGCCAGGGGGTTCGCCCACGTGATATCTTTATTAATCAAAGTCAAAGTCAAATCATTTATTTCAAGTAGGCCCGTATAAGGCACTTTTGAACGTCAAAAATTTACAAAAAAAATTAATTGATTCTAGTTGCCCCTTCCAAAAGGTAGTTTTCGTATGGAGAAGAATGGGCAAGAAACTCCACCGTTACTCTTTTAAAATGTTTTACAATATTTTGTATAAGTACATTAGTTATATAATTATATGTGAGGACGATGCACCTAGAATAAAATTATTATACCACAATAGGTAAAAAGAATTAAGAATTAAAAATGAAGCAACAACAGATAAACTAATTATGTGATAGATACATGGTGCTCACATATTTACAAACATTGTAAAAGTAGACGATCCTCCTAAGATTCCACAATTAATAAGTCAGTGTGCGAGGAATTGGTCATAGAAAGTAAAATCAATGTCATATAATAAAAAATAATAATAAAATATACACTTAAATTTGCAACCAGTTTGATTTTGTCTTGATTATAAATTATCCTATGGAGCAGGACCAGCATGTTTCCAAGCATTCTTATCTTGGATATAATCCTCTAATTTGTAATATACTTGTTTACAAAGTGTACTTTTAATATGAGCTTTAAATTTTCTTTCATTTAATTGCAAAATATCACAAGGTATTTTGTTGTAACATTTAACACAGTACCCCATAAAAGATGTATGTACTTTAGATAATCTGAAAAATGGTTGATCTATTTTATCTTTATTTCTAGTATTAAAATTATGTCTATCACTTATTTTATTAAAAAGATGTCGATTTTTTCTAACATACATAATATTTTCATAAATGAACTGGCAAGGTACCGTCATAATATTAATCCTATTAAATAGTTCCCTGAGAGATTCGCGGTGACGTAGATTATAAATGGCTCTGACAGCTCTCTTTTGCAAAATAAAGATGGATTCAATGTCAGCAGCCCGACCCCACAGTAAAATGCCATACGACATAATACTGTGAAAGTAACTAAAATAGACCAATCGCGCGGTTTCTACGTCTGTTAACTGTCTTATCTTTCTAACAGCATAAGCGGCTGAGCTTAACCGCCCCGCAAGAGATGTTATGTGAGGTCCTCATTGTAATTTCTCGTCTAATGTGATTCCCAGGAAAACAGTTTGATTAATAAATTCCAGTTTTTCTCCGTTCAATATGATGTCACATTCGCTACTTCTAACATTAGGTAATTTAAATCTAATGCATTTGGTTTTTTTTTTATTTAGTACCAAATTATTTACCGTAAACCAATGTTGGACCTGAAGAATAGAGCTATTCACGTCGTCAAGATTTTGTGACCGTCGATTCATTTTAAAGATCAATGATGTGTCATCTGCAAATAACACCAATAATGATAGCCTATGTTACTCAATGATAATTATTTTAGCATTAACTGGAGAAATAATTTTTAATATCGGTCCAGGAGTTTATGAGATTATTCATTACAAAAAAAAAAAAATTTTTTCTTTACAATATTATGAAGGAAATTACCTTAAGAAACTTTAAGAGACGCTATAGACCATCGAACTGAATAACTTTTACTATGGGATCAACTTTGAAATCGCAAAAAAAAAGTCTGCTATTCCATAGTAAAGTTAAATCAACTGTTCCAGCTGATGTTTTTTTCGCGATTTCGATGTTTTCGATTGCGATTTCAGTTCGATGGTCTAAAACACCTCTTAAAGTTTCTAAAGTTATTTTTTTAACACCTTATATAGTGTAGATATTAGTGTGGATTAAAGCCTATCCGCATCGAGCAAGCGTAGTGATCAATAATCATGCTTTCTTTGTATGCGATTATAAAAACACCGACTGCCTCGTTGGTCTAATTGGTCTCGTTGGTCTCGCTGAGCGCGAGGTACTGGGTTCCATTACCAGGTCGTGGATAGTGTTATTGGGTTTTTCCATCAGGAATTTCTCAGTAGCAGCCCGGAGTCTGGATTTGTGCCCGGTTGATGTAAATAGTCTTGCCCCTTACATGGGACCTAAACATAACTGACGAAGTGTGTGTGTACTATACATAGGTTCACCTCTGCTAAACCCTTTGGGAATTACAGGTGTGATGTTCTAACCATATAGGTAATAATAATATTATAAATGCGTTACGCTTTAACACTAACACGGCTGAATAAACTTGGATGAAATTTGGCTAATGGGTAGACCATGACCTGGAAAAGGACATAGGATACTTTTATTCCGATATTCCCATGGGATTGAGACATGCTGGTGAAACCACGGGGCACAGCTAGTATTATATGTTTAAGTAAAATATTCCTCAATAAATTTAAATTCAATTCAATTTATTCAGTAACAATCTACATTTCGTTCGAAATAATCCAACATGAAACATACACAAATATTACAATATGACGATCATTATTATTACTAAGAAACATGCAATTCAATTTAAATTACGAAATATTATAATTATAAATAAACAAAATTGTAAAAAAACCATGCAAACATAAATTATAAGACTATATGTCAAATAACATAATATGGCAAACAATAATCAAAAAAATGAAATTAAATATAGGGGAGACCGGGTACAAAAGTAACGGCGGGTTGAAAGTAACAAATGCTCTGTAGGTTTATCCAATAGTCGAAACACCGCTTCGCTGCCGTCAGGTGATAGCCGGTGGTGCCCCCCTCACTTGCATTCAGTCGCCGCGCACGCCACGCGCTTTTAGGTTGTGCTAGGGGTTGCTACGTGATTTCACAAATCAAAAGTAAGTTTTTTGATGTTTACTTATTTGATGTTTACGTAGTATTAAAAGAATAATATTAAAATGAATATTTGCATATTAATTCTTGATTAGATTGATTGCACAGTGTTTAAATTCGTTTTTGTCTAGCACGTTCCGTTTCAAGGTTATCTTTCATATTTTAACAAAAATAAGGTAGGGTACAAAAGTAACATAGCCCTACGGGTACACAAGTAACGTGTTACTTTTGTCCCGCGTGTTATTTTATGTATGTGTTTATTTTAACAGAATGCCGCGACAACGCATAAGAAATACCACACGAGGAGCTACGGACATGGATGTGTACCGAAAAGAGAGCATTTCAAAGATGGAGCAAAAATTAAAGCCCTGGCAAAAAAATATAATGTTTGCCATATGACATTAGATACATTACAAAAATAAAAGCAGGAAATACTATCGCAGTTGTTGGCTACCGTTGCGTCAACCGTGTTTTTTCTATTGATGAGGAAAAAAATATTCAAGACTATTTGATCGAGTGCTCTGGACTTTACTTTGGTTTGTCTCCGTAAACTGGCATACGAGTTGGCGATTAAAAATGGTAAAACATTTCCTGAAAAGTGGCATCACACTCAAATGGCGGGTAATCATAATACAAATTATGTGTGCCATAATTGCGAATCTGAATAGAAGACTGATACTGAATAAACTGATTAGAAAAAAAAAAGATTGATCTCATCAGTCATTACTTTGACTAAGAATAATTTTTAATGAGAAGTTTATATTTCTGATTCGTTTTCAAGAAAGATATAATTTTTGAGCATTTAAAATGCAAATGTTTATTTGTGTTATTCATACAAAGTTTTCAAATAAATAATTTGTTGATTTAATATTTTATATCATATTTATTACAAACCCCTTTATCCTGTTACTTTCGCCCCACAACATGTTACTTTCGGCCTGACAGTGGGGTCGAAAGTAACAACTGCTGAATTTTTTTAAAGTCTCTGTTATTCATACAAAATATATAATAATTAGGTAAATCAAGATACTAATCTGTAGAACATGAACGGAATTTATATATAGCTATAATAATTTCGTCAAAAAGATAACACTTAACCAGAAACCAAGGTAAAAACGCAATATGTTACTTTTGTACCCGGTCTCCCCTAAACACAAATAACCCATAAACAAATAATGATACATGTCAGTATAAAGACTCATCTAATGAATAGAGGCATCTTGCCTTAAATGAGTCTGTGTACAGTATGCTTTTTAACTCAAGCGGTAATTTATTAAATACTTGAACTGCCTGATACTGTAGACTATGTTTAAGTATTCCAAAAGCCGGGATGATTTTATTTCCAAAATCACTTCTTCGCGTTTTTTCTCTTAAAGCTGTCTTTCACACTTTATTCTTCTAAAATAACTCGCATACAACCCCATCATTTATAACAGCATCATCGGATTACCGTGGCACAAAGCTGCATCGGGCCAGTTCTCTCGCAGTTTGCACTCAGTTAGCACGTACGAACGCTACTGCTAAATGCATTTGTGTTGTTAAGGCAATCCGGCTGCTGTCGTTACTGTTGCCTGCCGGTGGCATACCAAATGAAGTAGGGTTGAAGGAGTAATTGTTGTTAAGTGAAATTGATTAGGCTGTTTTTTTTTAAGTTTTCATCTGAGTTATCAGAGTTACTAGGTAGTAATTACGTGATAAGTAAAGATTCTATTGGTAAAAGAACATTGTAGGATAATAAGAGGAAACTTTTATAAAGAATATTTTTATTAACTATTGTGAAGAGAAAAAAATCTGCCAATTGCGTGTCGGACCATGCACAGTGAAGGGTGCCGCAGTTGTGATGAACTTATCCTAAGAACAAACTTAACACTGTAGTTGAAAAATATGTTCTCCCACACATTCCAACTGGAAATGTAAGTTTGTACGCACAATATTGAGAGATTTACCATGTTATTTTAAGACCATAGACTTCTTATAGGTTTTCTAGTAAACTATAAGTATAGAACTATGTTCGGTATCTACTTTTTCTAAATTTTATGCTCAATAGTTTCAGAGATAAGTTCAAGTCATGGTCAATTTTCATAGTTATATTTTCTTAAATAACTTCAAAACTATTTAGTTGCCTCTCAAAAGCGACCCCTCCTTATTCAAAATACATTTATTAACCTTACACGTCAGTGTTTGAATACAGAAATCTCAACTCAATTCGTTCGTTAGATTCGGAGCAAATTGGCTGTGACAGACAGACACGAATGATCCCGTATATGTAGGTTCCCTTTTTCATTTGGACGTACAGAACCCTAAAAATAACAATAGCGGGCTCGCCCACTATTACATGGAACTTAAACGTAACTGTTGAAATGTGTACTACAGTTATACCTCTGCCTTTCCCTTTAGGAGATTACAGGCGTGATGTTATGTTATGTAAAAATAACAAGAGAAAGAAAGGAGTTGTCAGTGATAAGAAAAAAATGCTATATCGATATTAACAGCAAACAAAGGTTTCATGTTTTCTAAATTCTATTATTTAGTTGTATTTACAGGATCTAAAACAGATAGTTATGTAACCAAAACATCACTTTTATTGCGTAGGATAAAAGTTCTAAAGTAAGTACATCAATCGAGTTCTCAGTGCCACAAGAACAAGTCAAATCATAACCAAAAACAGCTTATCTAAATTACAAGCTGAAAACAAGCTAAAGTCGTACTGTATAATAAATGTAACTACAACAGAATCAGTAGCGCTGTAGCAAAGCATCGTCAATCAGTGAGTGACGTAGACAAATCGTGGGTTGCCAGCAAATTAATCGGAGAAGACGCACTTTCAGACATTGTCATAGAACAAGAAAACCGTGTAGAAGTGAAAATCGTTTACTTTCTTTGTGCTTGCACCGATACCGCTGAAATAATCAGCTACTTACCGAACAAGCTACGCTGTGCGCTATACTATCCTATGTTACGTTCGTGCTGCCACCTTATGCTACGAAGTACGTTACGCACTGCTACGCTTCACTGCTACAGTACGCTAGGCACTGCTACGGGCTTCTACGCTACGCTTCGCTACAACCTGCTACGAAATGCTTAACCTACTCTACGCAGTGCTACGATAACAAGGTTGTCAATAATTTATTGTCAATGATTGAACTCAAAGCCGCAATGTAACGCAAATGACGACCGTCTCTTACGCCCCAAAACTGTAGACATTTACAAACCGTTACGATCGGCATCCCTTCTACACATTCTTTGTTCTATGCCATTGTCTGCTGTCCTGATAATATTTAACGCTATGCCAAGGTATTAATCGAAGTATGGCTGAGTGAACATTTTGAAGAAGAGGACATTAAATTGGGATGGATTCTATTCGGGTTCAGTGGACTTTGTCAAAAATTACCTGTTTAGATTTGGAATCTAAATACGTTTGACTGTGAAATATTTTATCATTACGTTGCTGTATAAATGTTATTACCTTTAGAATGTTGAAGTTTCCAAATATTACGGTCAGGGAAATAAAATTGTTTATTAAATAATTCACACTACGTCAGTTTGCAGTGTTAGAACCGTTTCATATAACTGTCAAAGAATGAGAGTTTGTGATTTGAATATACGGACAATTTAAGTTGGTAGTCATTTTAATAAACGATTAATTTCCCTGACTTTACAATAGCTAGCTCGCCTCAATCTTTGCGTATTACTAAAGAGGACCGATTGATCATAATTATCTTGTTGTACATACATCTTACCACGTATTTTCTCACAAACTTTTTTTTTTTTACATCTTAGGAAAGCACTTGGCCTGCATCTCACTTAATGGTAAGTGATGATCAGGCCGTAGGTGGAAGCGAGCTTCACCCGGTATCCTCAACTACAGAGGAACTAACTCTAATTGCCGACACACCGGCCGCTATGGCGACAGACTTATATAAGATGGAGGATGGAGAACAAGACCCACCACCAACCAAACCGAGCAGAAAATTTTACCCCCCTGGGAACCGAACCCGGGACCTCTGGGTCTGAGACAGGTGGTCTAACCCCTAGACCACAGAGTTGGTTAAAAAGGCGGGTACTTATAGATAGATAGATAGATAAATCTTTTATTATATATTCCTCCTATTATATTATATTCATACAAAAGCACGATTAAATAATGACTAAATAGCTATTAGGAAATAGCTGCAAGGTGCCAATATACAAACAATTAAAAAAGGAAGAAAACAAGACATTATGTTGACACTATTGGTTTTGACACACTTTAAAATAAAAGATCAACGAACATAAAAAAGTGCGGTGTGCGTCTCAAGGTTGCACCAAATGGGAGTCCAGCTCAGCATGTGCCAGGCAAATATACCTGACGCTGATGTTCTGTTGAATCCCTGCAGTGACATACGGACATCGAGTAGATGAGATAAATGCATGACATACTCAGGCCTCAAAGCTAATGGTGTTGTTCCAAGTACCTAACTACCTTTATAGGGGTATAGAGTACGCTGCATATTCATTGTTTAAAGATTTGCGAATATTGAAAGGAGACACAATATAAGTTTTATTGTTATGACGTCTATGGGTGTTGAGTCCGCGCAAGCGTTAAGATCTAGCCGTACCCTGTCCCCTTAAGATGAATGCTTTCAGTTACTGTTCTCAACAATACATATACTTATTTAAATTCCTTTACCTAAACTTCAACCTCCTTAACGACAACCAAGCAACGTCATGGAAGAAGACTTTTGGCCGCAGGACGTGGTGTTCCGTCGCTTCCGCGGACAAGTTCCACAGGACAGCACAAAGTCAAGCTAGTGCAAAGTGAAGTGCTACTAACATAGTCTAAGCCTTATTTTTTAAGAAAAGTTTTTGTTGATATTAAAATATGTATGTTTAGGTTAAGGTATTTTTCTATGGGCCTGTGTCGCCTGAAATAAATGGTATTATTATTTTGTACGTCTTTGACATTTCCCGGGACCCTAGGTCCCTAACTCGCAGAGGCTTGTTGGACGTGTTTAATGAAACGAGTCACCAACCGACGATTATCCCTGTACGCACTAAACGACACCCAAGGACATCCCCCGGTTGGTGCAGGACTTTTGCAAGATATGGAAAGAAAAATATTAGATTATGGGTTTGGGTGGCTAAGTGAACTGGTTATCTAGAACTATGGAAAGACTATGGCCCCTGCGCGACCAATATTTTATATAAAATACATAGGTATCATTATTATTATTATAACAATAAAAACTTCTATTGTGTCCCGGAAATTGTTAAATTTAAGATAATTTTAGAAATTACATTATTTCGGTTTTTTTACTACTGTTTTTATTGCTTGTCGTTCTGACAGTGCTAATAGGTTTAAGTTTCAGTACTTAAGCAGTTTGAAATAGGTAATAGTGAAAAACGAGCGAGCCTTACAGTAGTGCCTTAGTCACATATGGTGTGTAATATCTGACATCTTTACTGACGTATATTTGATATAAACAATATTCATCATCATCATTGTCATCGACATCGCTCCGAAAATGGGTTGGTACCATTTGACGGCCAACTCTAGCACCGCGCGTGCTCATCGGTCAAATATTTGTATGACCTACAATTTGTTGTTCCGGGTCTGGCCGTTTGTGTATGTGAGTTTATATGTTTGTAAACGCACCCATGACACAGGAGAAATTCCTAGAGTGGGGCAAAGTTTAAAAAAAAAAAAAAAAACACTAATAGCGCGCGCTTCCCCAGTTTCCTGTTACACACTTCCGTCCCTTTTCACGAACTCACTCCCACATATTGCAGGAACGCGAGAGGAAAGATGTTAGTTACACTTCAAAAACCTATACAAAATATTAACTGAAAGTCCCTATAAATCAACATAATAATTATACTTACTTATTCCTAAAAAAACATGAACTAAGATATAAATAAACACAACCAAAGCACCCTAAACACCACATTAATGCCTTACAGAATTACCAGGAACGCAACACTACTGAGGCGTCTATAATTTGCTAAATGAAATCCCTCGGGGCGCTAACTATACCGCTGAATTTGCGCCAGCCAAGCTCTAAGAACGTAGATGGTGTAATGTATGGAACGGTGGTGGACGAGTGATGGGGAATTTTGTCAAACAACCAGGGGAAACTAAAAAGAAAGTAATTTAGCCTTTTGCAATGCAAACTAAGGACAGAAAATACTCAAGGAGCGCATGAAAACTTATAATTTTCCTGCTTCTTTCATTTCAGGACGACATCTATACTGTAAAGAGAAAAAAATTGTATTTTTGTTTGTAATAAATAAGTTTAAAAACTACTGCGACCGTTTTAAAAAAATATTTCACCAGTAAATGCTGTATTATCACTGAGTCATATAGGCTATAGTTTATAAAGAAATCAGGTGGGTGAAGCCGCTGGTGGAAGCTAGTAATTACATAAAGGTGGCAACTAAGGATGAGTCAGTCGTTAAGGTTAGCCGGCTTTGACTGCTCAGAGAGCGACAGTCTTATCGAAGTATAATCACTGCGTATTAAATACGAAGCTTTTGGCTACTGTGCATCAGTGTGAGTATTTTATGTCTTTTTTATATGTGCATCTTGTTTGCGCAGAGTAAACAATTTGTCTGTCTTGCTTCGTCTTGTAGGTTCTTTTCTTTAAGAGGGATGCGCTAAGGTAGCCCTCGAAATTCATTTTTTCTTTAGATTTTTGCAATTTGCAAATCAGTATCAGGATGTGTGCTGTGTGCTGATTCGCGACCGCAACAAATATGGCTTTACAGAATTATAATCATTAGAATCAGTAATACAACTTCTTAAGTTAGCATAATCCTCAAATGTCATGATTTCATGAAATAGTCATTTTGATTACACGAATTTAGAGAATTTTATTGATGAACTTTATGATTATAATTCTATAAATAAACATTTGATACGGCCGCGAATCAAATTGAATTTCACGGGCTACATTGACGCTTTCGCCTCTGGGAAATGATAACTATACGATTTACTCACCGTGACACAAAACGGTCTTCTATACAGAAAAAGGTTACGCTTTGACAGTTCAGATTGATCTCAACACTATTAAATTAAAAAAAACAACATGTTAGGGAACTAGATCTTCATTTACTACATTCAACATAAATTATTATGTGCTAATGTGTAATGTTTATATTATTACGTATAGTGTTATTATTTAACCTTGCATGCATCGCTACCATAATAATCCAATTAAAAAGACCGGGTGACCTTCGAAGCACAAACCACACAATATGATGATCATCATCCTAGCCTTTTCCCAACTTGTTGAGGTCGGCTTCTAGTCTAACCGGATCAGGTGAATACCAGTTTACCAATGAAGATGAAGAATACCAATTTTACATGAAGCGATTGCTTACCGTCCTCCACAACAGAGTTACCGTTCAATACCAACCGACCGACCGATATAAATCCATGACATAATACCGAATTAAATGCCGCTTCAACCCTTCGTAGCTCCACTAACCCACGGAATTAGATTAAAGCCCGTTATAAATCAATTCCGTATTGAAATTCATTTACTGTTTGATTGGATATTGTGATACTTGACAAAATGCTTAATTTTGCGTGAACATTTTGTTACACGATTACACTTTTGTGAAAAGAATCAGTTTTTAACTGTTTAAACGGGACAGAGACACTTAACGAGAATAAGCATAACATTTTTAGAACGGTCAGAGGGGTCAGTCCCATATTTTTAAGAACGTTGACATCCTAATCTTAGACTTAATCTGTCAAAAAAATCCACCGAACTCATGGTCCCATGACCTTCCGGCGCATTGAAAATTACTTTATTTCATTAAGGCACTTAAAAATCAGAGGAGTTAAACATAGTGTCTCCAAAAAGGGTAAACATCTACCCTTAATTATAGTCCTATCGAAACCAGAATCATATCATTTTGAAGCCTTTTAAATTCTTCAGGATTGTTTATTTTAGTTTTTTCGATATCTCTTTTTGTTTATAGAATAGAATAGAAATATTTTATTTCAGACCGGAGTCCATAGGGTTAGTAACACTTAACTTCTAGTGTTAGTAGGTTACATACACAGATATAATTTACAATTAAATTTCAGCGTGGAGCCGCATCCACCCCCGCAACATCGGGGAATCCCGATCTGCGAATACACTGAGAATACTGTTGGTGCTGCCGCGAACACAGGTCATCAGGGATGCACATCTGATCCTAATAATGGCGGCAAAACCATAAATATTATTGTTACATCTATACTGGCCCGGTAAGACGCTGGCAACACTGCCAAGCCCTTCCACGCACTTCAAGACGCCATGACGGGAAATGGTGCATAAATAAGCTTGCACGTCATTCTCGCCACTTTTTTCCACAAGAACCACTGACCAGGTCGAGCCTCCGTCAACTTAATATTTTATTTCCATTTTGTATTGCTGTTTGTGCTGATAATGTTAAAACCCGATAAGTATATCTAATCTTTTGATTTATATTGTGTATAGTAATTAGTGATGGTTAATTTGCTTTTCGTGTGACTAAATTATAACGGATTTTAGTTATTAGTTGCTGTGATTTTTTATAAATATCTAATTAAAATTATTTACTGAGGTTGTTTGGATTTCATTTATTATAAACCCTGTGTTAAATCATCTGTTACATTATTATCTGCAAACATCCCCGACGCACTACTACGCCACGGCGGCCGCAGCAGCACTCTCAGTGCATTATTATATTGAACGCGTAGGTCGCTGTATGTCAGCTGAGTGAAGTTGAACCACAGACTGCACGTGTAGAAGGACTGGCAGTAAGCTTAAAAAAGCGTTAATTTAACTAGCTTCGTACAACGTGCAAACCTGCGGGCCAGCATGTTACAACGGACAGCCATTGACCTACGTTCCCTTTCAATGTCACAATTATCCTAAAGATCTTTAGTGGCCCAATGGCCCAGATATTTAAACTTGTCCACCCTTCGCAGTGGTTCTCCACAAAGTGCCACAGTTGGGATACACGAGTATGTCACACTGCCTACTTTAAAAACCATTAGTTCACTCTTTGTTACATTATATTTGAGCCCATGATTCACGCTTTATGAGATGTTTAAGATTCTTTGAAAAAAATCCCAAAAGAAACGGCCAAATACGGGCGTTTTCAAAAAATATATAAATAATTAAAAAATATAAATAGTATTGTAGCCCTTTTATTGATACCATTTTCATTTCTCTATCTTAATATTTATTGAGGACGCTAGCCCCCAGGCACACTTTTCTCGAAAACGGGTACTCTACTGAAGCGATCGAAAAAACATTTTTAATGCTAACAATACATCTAACTTACCTATATTTACGACGATTTGAGAGTTCGAGAAATGGCCTTATGATTTCTTATAAGATCAAAAGAGCACCACAGTTAATGCTAATGTCAAAAACCGTAATTTAAAATGCACTGCGAAAGAGTTCTCTACTTTTTCATTTCCAGTCTCGCCTTTAATGTCTATTTCTAGATTTTCAGCGACTTAAAATAGACAGGTATTTTATTGTCTGTAGATGAGACTAACTTGTGCCCGCGGCTTCGCGTGGATTTCGGAAAATATTCCACGGGAACGTACCACCGGGATTTAAAGTACCCTATGTGTTAATCCAGGTTATAAACTACCCGTTTGTCAAATTTTATCGAAATCTGTTAAGCCGTTTCTGCGCCAATCCACAACAAACATCCAGCCATATAAACTGAGAAACAGACAAAAATTCTAAAAACTATATTTCCAGCATAAGTCTCGACCCCACCCTTGGAAAGCATGTTAAGCCAGTAGTCCCGGCTGTCATTCGTGGACAGTCGTTACGGGTCGTCAGAAGCCCGAAAGTCTGACAACCAGTCTTACCAAGGGGTATCGTATTACCCAGTTACTGGATTGTGGAGGTCAATTAGGCAGTCGCTAAGACATGTAAAATACGGTATTCAACTGAATCCGGTTAGACTGGAAGCAGACCCTAACATAGTTGAGAAAAGGCTAGGCAGATTGAAGTCTCGATCCCACATCTCGTAGCAATTACTTTTGTTTTTTAAATATTCAATGTACAGTTTTGACTTTGTTACTATTTTATTATAATTATGTATCGATAGATATAGATTTGATTTAGAAGTGGTCTTAAGCCCCATTTACATGATGCAAGTTTCTTGCATGTGGCATATAATAACATTGAAAGAGCACCTGACATGCATCGTCTAAACACTGTTTAGATAGTGCAACTTTCATTGTTGCTTCAACTAAGAGTATGCCACAGGCAATGAAATCGCACCGTGTTTATCAGGCTTTACTTCAAGCTATTTCAGGATTATGAACGCACTTCGTGGGTACTCAAAAATGAACGTTCAAAACTCGTACAACTCAAGTTTAAATCGAATTTACAAAGAATCTCATTTAAAAACTTAAACATGTGTGGAATATTAAAAAAATTCATAAAACTTGCGCTGAACAAACAAAGTTACCAAACGTATGGAAATAAACGAAGTAGAGTGCATATCATTATTAAAGTTGAACGCTGGAGAGTTTTCATTGCATTATAAACTCCGAGACGAAAGACCGGACCGACATCCAATTTGAACATACATTTATAATTTACTAGCTGCGCCCGCGGCTTCTCTCTTGATAAAGATTTCTCATTTTCCGTGGTGAAAGGTAGCTTAATACTTGTTTGGATTTCGAGTAATAGAACAGTTAAATTACATTAAAAATATGTGAAGATTTTTCTTTTGCAAAATGGCATTAAATCTGAAGAAGGACATGGAGTATGTGCCTATTTAAATTCCCAAAAATAGTTTAGCTAAGGCCACAGATTTCTACATATTTAATTTATCACAATGACATAGGCCGGTTTAACAAGTTCTACAATACGATTGAGTCCAACTCATCGAACATTCCATACCTGATGAATCCGTAGTGGATTATCACATATAAAAACATTTTGTCCTGAGTCCTTACTGTGATAGTCGTTAACCAACACTTCAATTGGGTAACACATTTTCAATCACATCTTGAAGGAAAATCCTAATCCATTGCTTCATATAAGGTTTGAATAGTTCATCTTCTCAACAAATTTATTTGCGTGATAAATACGTTTATTTTACATATAAATCTATATAGAATATACAATCTAGTACTATTTAAACTATGTGTATATAACTAAGTATGTATTATGTACAAGTACGGAAAGGAAAAAAATAAAAATAAACGGAAGAGCTCATTGGGCATAAAAAAATTCGTCCGCATCGCTGTCAGTGGGAAAAGTGCCTAAAAGCAACGTTGCCACGTTGGATGGCAATGCTGATTCTTTGGCCAAAGAATTGGCCAGCCCTCTGATCACGTGAAGAGTTGACCAGCCGCTAAGCGATGTCCCGAAATACACGGTGAGCGCTCGGACCCCACGGCCCTAGTGTTTCAACTCCAAACGGCTCAAAAATTTAGCTACCAGTAAGGATGTTATATTTGCGCTGTTTAAGTTTTTTCCACCTGCAGCAGCCGCCGCACAGCCCGCCGTGCTAGGAAGGTGTAATGGCCCAAGCGTGTCGACACAGGTTGCATCCCACACCAAAGACCTACCCAACTTCCAAGGCATAATGGTCATTAAGTCTGGCTTCTTCCCATTGTCACGTGCCAACCCATTTTTGGGTTCTAAAACAGCTGGCACTGCAATGAATGTTGTTGAACAGTCAACATGAAAGGCATTGTTATTGTGTGTTACGCAATTACCCCGCTGGCGATCGTGTCATTATCCACCCTGTACGTCGATTTCGCGGTAAAATTGCATAAATTAATTTACAATTTACGACAATGCTCCGTAAATCCTTCTGATTACAATGTGGTTAGCAATGTTACATTTCACCGCATACAAAAAATTATGGTTTGTATATTGCAAGATGCGATCTGTATACGGAAAATTAAAGCCACGAGTCTGGTGAACATTACAATTAATCCTACAAGACTAGCCAGGGACAAAGCGAGTGATGAATAATTATAATATTGATAGATGGAGGGGACAAGGAGATTATAGAAACAATAAATAGATGATGTGAGAAGTGAAATTAAATAAAAGAGAGTGAATGATATGGTGACAGCTGACAGAGGAGTACCTATAGAAGAGCAAAATATTTTCCACCTACCCAAAACTATATGGAACAAGGAACGGCAAAGAAAAAATGCTATATAGTTTAATCTTAGATAAGGTGTCGGAGGTTTATAACTTCGTATTAACCTACAGTTTATATGACAAAATGTATTATGTTATACCAAGTGGTAAACTCAGACCAAATAAGAAACTAAGATATAGGGCTGTCAACAGTGACATGAGGCAGGTTTCGTAATGGGCACAAAGTCAAATCATTTATTTCAAATAGGCAGTACATTTATACTAGTACTTTTACTATACTGGTACTTTTGAACGTCAAAAATTTACAAAAAAATTGAATTGATGTTAGTCGCCCCTTCCAAAAGGTAGTTTTCGCATGGAGAAGAATGGGCAAGAAACTCCACCGTTACTCTTTTAAAATGTTTTACAATATTTTGTATAAGTACATTAGTTATATAATTATATGTGAGGACGACGCACCTAGAAGAAAATTATTATACCACAATAGGTAAAAAGAATTAAGAATTAAAAATGACGCGCCACAAATAGGGTGGGTTTTAGTCAATAAGAGTCTGACTTGCCCTCCCGCTCCGCCCAGAGCGGGAGAAGTTATTTGACCAAAAAAAAACATATGTGCTCTTAGTTTGATTGTAAATGTTTGCGTGTGAGCGTGTATCAAAGAGAGGAGGTGTAATTTTGGTATGCTTCACTATATTGTTCGCGGCGCTATGTCATGGTATTTATTCGGTCTGAGGTGGTAAACATAAAATTGTAAAACTGAAAATAAAGATATTTATACTGACTACTGAGCACTCATTTTATATAAGCACAACTCAACCAATAAAACGAAATAATAAACTTTTCTTTCAACACGACTAACAAAAATTTGTGGTACGCCCACAAACTTAACAAAAAATCACAGAAAGTTCGTTCTTCTACTTTTAAATGCTGCAACTTTTAAATAGAATCTCAATGATTCGGAAAACAGAGAGCAAATGTAGCTGGCAGGCCAGGACCAAGTTTTTAATAGTATAAAAACTTTATCGGCGTAAAACTATATAGAAATGCATTTGATAGTAGAATATTTTTAAAGGAAATTATTTCTGTTTGTGTCGTTTTTAGTAACTTCGTTTTATTTTTTCGGTTTTTATAGACCACTACTATTTTGAATCAATACAATCGCAAATGAAAATAAGCGTAGGTACTAGGGGGTTCAGCTTTGGTTTGTTAAGAAAGCGATGAACGGTCATTCAATAACGGCTGTCCAAATACATAGCGTTTTTGACACCTTAATGTCAAATAAATACTAGTGCAAATGACAGATTTTCATGACAGCTGTTATGATATGACGGAACCGATTTATAGGAAAACAAAGCTTTTCCAAGCACAATTGAACATAACGGGCCAATAAATTGACAGACATGGTAAAAAATTTGGTTATCACGAGAAGTGTCAAACGATTTTGAATCATGTGCGGTGCAACTACAGTAAAGAGAGAAGTGGTGCGCAGTGGTGGTCCAGTGGTTACGGCCCCGACTCACAGTTTGAACCCAAATAAGCGTTTTACTTTGTGTAAATAATTTCACCACCACTGCTCTCAAAACGGTGAAGGAAAACATCGTGCGGAAACCGGCATGTCGGCAATCCGCACTGGGCCCGCGTGGTGGATTACAGCCTTCTCACCGAGAGGCCTGTTTCCAAGCAATGGGAACATATAGGCTAATTATGTTATGCAACTACAGTCACTTCGAACTGTCCTGCAAACCTTTATTGTACGGGCCCTGGTCTGCAAAAAGTCGTTATTTCAACCATCAACCGTTGGGCTACTAAATTGACTTTTAGAACAAGCAAATTCTTTGAAGTTAGTGGTTGGATAAGTTAACTGGCAAACTTATCAGTTATTAAAATTATCTTACTGCAAAGAAATCTATGACTAAATAACTAAATTATTCATCGACAACGCGCTCCTTCCTTTTTCAATGTATTCCAGATTTCTTCACAGAAAAACACAATACGCAGATCTCCCTAATATCACATCATCAATTCAAAACTTACCACTTAGCGGATGACAGAATATTGAAGAAATTAATCGTATAAAACTCGAGAAAAGGTCATTTATAATGAAAGCATTAACGACAGACGGAAATCTTGGATATCATATTTCACGAACTTGTCAATTTTTAAGTAAGAACGGCGGTATATGGAAGGCAATATAGACGGGAGACCGACGCCATTTAAAAAAAAAATATTTTGATTTGAAACTTAGGAATCTATCTATCTTCTTACGAATATTTAAAAGATAAATCCCTAAAACTCATATAAAATACACAAAAAATGTTTTTCTTAGAATAAGTTAGATTATAAGATAAACGATGAGACCTCATCTCTACCTACTATCTTTCTTTTGCTGTGCCCGACAGGGTCCACGATTGTTTCTTAAGCAAATGTTTACGACTTCAGTATATACATTGGGAAATGCAATAAAGTATTGAGTATGTATATACATTATAATGAAATGAAAGAAAAGAAAGAAATAAAAATAGGTTTATTTGTCACAGAAACACGTGCATACAAAAAAAACAACAATATAAACATAACAGAAATATTCGGCAGCTGCACGTCATGACTGTGACAAGAAGGCTTCCACTCAGCATAATTCTGTGCTATGAGGGACCCACAGCACAGCGCTGATTTTCAGTGGTCACCCGAAAAATACGTACGGAAATCAAGTCTATAAATAAATATGAATAAATCCAGTGTAAAAATGTTCATAAATACAGTGTGTAAGTATTGTGTGATCGCGCTGCCTGCGCGCGGGCTTGCTATCTAAAAAGTACAGCAGTTGCATTTAACTATTGCGTCTATGAGCGTTGTCAAATGCTGTTGGTAAGCGCATCACTTGAGAACGGCTGCACTGATTTGGCTTGCAATTTATTGTAAAATGTGCTGAATAGTCTGAATTAGGTTTTTATGGAAAAGAAAATATTTAGAAAAAAAATTGAAAAATCTCCCGCATAATGTTCAAATTCGGGAAAAACTGAACATATTTTTTTCTAAACTATATTTTAGCTAGTAGTAAATAAATAAATGGAAATTTTTATGGCAATGACGAGGTTTTGCCAACAATAGAGCACAGACCCAAATCTCAAGTGTAGGCTAAGTCAAAGAGTTTGACTTAGCTTACATTAAGTATTATAATAACTAAAACTAAACAGCTAGGCCGAGATCTATAAACGTTACTGAGCACATGCATTGGCATATATCATGTTCCCGTCTCTATCTTGCATTTATAGTTTGGCAGTTGTGTTCGCCAAAAACGTGCTAATTAAAATGTATGTAATGTGTGTAAATCAATATCGACTTAAATATTTTAATGCTGAAAAGTCAACAAATATTTTAAGTGAAAACTAATTTCGTAAGTGGCGTTGGTATGTAATAAAAATGTCAACAAGTTTGGAAAATAAATGTGTTTTTCACAATCCTTAAAATCATGGCATTACCAAAAGCATTACGTCTCCAAATAGTTTAGTTAGCTCCAACTTTGGGCACCGGTCCCATCGCCGAGGAAGCGACTAGTGAACGTAAAAGAGATTGTAGATCCCGTGTAAGTAAAAGAGAAATGAAAATTAATAGTTGATCGCTGACTTTTTGTTTGTACAATACAAGTTAGCGCTATCAAAGAGAGTAATCGCTCAGCGAGGCACGCTTGGTGAGCGGAAAACTCAACCTCAAAATCAAAGCATTTATTTCAATGAAACCATTTACTTTTGAATTGTCAAATAGTCGGTCAGTTAATCAGAAAGTTGAAGCTAGTTGCCATTCGAAAACGTAGATCTCTATGGAGAAGAACGGGCAAGAAAATCCAAGGACACCCTTTTAGAAATAAATATTACAAAATCCAGGGTACATTATTCTGTTGCTTCTATATGTGAGAACAATGTATAAAAATAATCAAAACAATAAAAAATAAGCCCTGGCAGATAAGAGATGACCAGTCGCAACTGACGGAGCACGTTCTCGAACATGACGCGTAGATCGGCACCATCCAGCTCAACCATTTTGAACTCGCTGAGTAACTCACACTTAGTACATACGAACACCAGCGAATAATCGCTCGTCGCCGTCTTCACTCGCTTCTCGTTAATCGCTGGCGGTAGGACAGATGCCTTAAAACAAAAAACCTCCTTCGAACTCTTTAGACAAAAAAACTTAGATTGCACAAAAGTCGCTCGTCTACCTCTTTCTAAATTGGAAGTAAGTCGCATTTTCAATGGAGTTGGAGGGGGAGCTAAATTTATTTTAGAAACTTGGTAAAACAAAGATAAATTTGAATCGACTCCGCAAGATTAATGTACCAAGTTTCAGAGACCAGTTACTGATTGGAACGAATGTCGTGTCAAGTCGAACAAGTATGAGATTAGTTCGTAGATAAGGGATAAGACGGAAATTAATATAAGAGGATTTTCATGCATTAAAACTTGTAAATCGCCTTTAGCTGAGTGATTAATCTGTAGGGACAGGCTGGAGAAGATTCTTGAAGTGATTTTGACCGTTGCTGTTAAAATTGTTTGCCTTGGAATTAATTATCTTCTGCTGGTTGGTATCGATGGTTGGTAGAGGCTTATGGCTAAATAATAACAGCCGCACGGGTCGCTCGATCAGGTTAAGCTATATCTTTACATACCAAGACCCCGCCGTGCCTCGGAATGCACGATAAGCCGTTAATCCCGGCTGTCATTCGGGGATCTTTTACAGTCGATACTGGGTAATACAATAGTATTATTCAGTAACTGGTTTATGGAGGTCAGATAGAGAGTCGCTCCATGTAAAATACTGGTATTCAACTGCATCCGGTTAGTCTTGAAATCGAACCCAACATAGTTGGGAAAAGGCACAAAATATGAACTTTTAGAATTCGGTGAAAAGAAGTCGGTGTGCTGTTTCTTTTACGGAAAAATGCTCAAAGGCATTTTAATTTTAAATCGCCTTTAAATCTATTGTTTTCTCTGTCACTTTTAAATTACACACATTTACATAACATAACATAAAATTGCTTAAAATAACATTTAATTGTAATATTGATTTTTAATTTTGAATTTGATATTTTTTAATTGATGTGTTATTTTTTTTTTGTATCATTTGGTCTGCAATAAAGATTTTTATTAATATTTTTTATTATTATAACATAAGACCCGGTATCCTTGAAGGGTTAGGCAGAGGTGTACCTTTCACACCCACATTTCGCCAGTATTTTTTTACATGGAACGTCCCATGTAAAAGATGTATTTTTAAAAGATTTAAGAGCGTTTTAAAGTTAAATATTAAAGAGGTTCTAATATAATCAAAATCATTTAATACTAACATCGAAACTTCGACTGGTAGGCCACCCATAGATCAGCAAGAATGTTAATAAGAAGCAGTCGATTTTCTTCTTCATAATCTTTTAGACGCCTCTGACATATGGCTTGCAAATGGCAGCGATATAGAAAAGAGCCGAGAAAGCAACGTAACCCCGTCTTAAGATTCAACGGTGAAAATCGACTTGAACCAATATAACGGCGACGTCTCAAAAAGATGCCCATCCATAGATAAATAACACCCATCTCTCCACTATTCCAATTCCTAATCTAGGATGCATATCCGGTACGGCTCGCAAATCCTTCCTTATCCTAAGGGCACGTCGTCCCTACCATTACCGCGCCACCCGGTCTAAACCTTGATATGCAATGGCGTTTGCAGTCCCATGAAACATGATGCTTCATGGGCTAGTGCAAATCTTGGGGTTCATTCGATTTATCGAGTCCGGTTAATCCACGCTGGGATCGGTGCATTTCATTCATTCATTCATTCTGACACATGGCTTACAAATGATATTTCATTACACAAAATATTGACAGCGCTTTCGCATTTAAAAACTGTCAGTGTCAATATTTCGCAACAATGCAATGACACTGACAGCTCTTGAATATGGTTTAAATGTGTTGGTCACGTTCAGTTTCATTGATGAAATTCGCCTTTAAAACAGAAAACGCATTAATTTTTTTCATCATAATACTTCTACAAGCTAAGTTCCAAAAAAAACCATCAAATCCAAAATGATAGATCTCATTTCGTTCCAATGGGCACTGAATCTTATTTCTCGAATAGCGCTGCAATGTTATATAAAATCCGTCTCCTGTGCGATTGTAATCAGGTTTCGCTGAATCCAATGAATTCTTTAATTAGATCTTGTGTTTCTGCGCTAGAAAGAATTTTATCTTTAAGACATTCTACTGAAATAAGATGTTTAAATACAGTCAGCATTTAAATTAGCCTGAACTGGAGTTTTAAGATTAAAATCGGGTCCTTTTAAGGTTCAGTACACAAAGGGTGCGTCCGTTCGTCTGTTATGTTTTGAGCCGTAATTGGTTGACACTTGAAATTTGACACATTCCACATAGTGTGTACTAACTATGGGCGCTATAGCAAAAATTTAAGGGAATATAAGAAACGTGTTTTTTTCGGCGTTCTTTTGCTCGTTTTTTTTAATAAAGTATTGTTGTGAATCAGAAGCATTCAAGAAACCAATCCGTATATAAGGGGGGCACGGTCGCACCGCGCGCCCCTTTTCGCTCGAGAACCATCGGACCATCAACACGTCATCGTAGCGATCGACATTTATTTTTCATAATTATTGTTGCCAAATTGTTGCTCGATTGATTAAATTTGTGTTGTAGCTGTGAATTTTTGCTTAAAAAAAATTAACTTGCCATCTAGTTTGCAAGAGTATAGAAAAAAAGAAAAATGTTATGTTAAATATTGTATGGTGGTACGGAACCCTGCGTTCTGCGAGTCTGACTCGCACTTGGTCACTTTTTCTGAATTCTTTCCAGTTGTCACGTCGGTAAAGATCGTTTATAAAATAATTACAAACTTTAATTATGTTGTAACAGATTTATGGCTTAAGTTCAGTTACCAGAAGAAGGTTTGATATGATGAAACAATTAAATGGCCTACGAAAAACTCAAAACACTGAACTAAAATGGTTAGCATGTAAGAAAACAAGCTTATAAATAGACGGCAGTGCTTTATAAATCCTGAATCATGTAAAGAGCTGAAAAAGATGATGCTAAAAACTTGTTTAAATTACACGCAGTACTAATTCTCTTACGTCAATAACAAGCTAAGTATAATGACTCATTAAAATCCCAAGCCAGTCTCCACTATATTTAACAGCAGTAGAACGACGAAGTTTTGATATTACTACTCTTTTTTTGTTGCAATTTGTACCAGCTGCGTTATTGCGTAATACACTTACAATAGCAATTCCTTTCATTTTGATAATTCAACAACATTCATTGCGTTATTTACGTCGTCAAGCAAACGAATTTTTTAAACATTTGAAGCAATGGATTAGGAATTTCTTTAAAATCCTTCGGATTGCGAAAGAAAATGTTTTACGCAATTGGGTAGAACTCAGGAATCACCAATCCACTCATGTAGTTTTCTAAATACAGGCACTATATTTTAAAGCTAGCTAGAAAGATAATAACACTTTTTTCCCTGCCTCCTCGTCCAGCACCATACTTATTATTTCATTTGATAACGTTGACCTGAGAACGGAAACTGTCTTGTGATTTATACATAAATATCGCAGGTGACCCAGTTATGACGTGTGCTGGGACCACAGAACGGAAGGTTTGATCTAAAAGAGGGTAGCGGATGGAAAAACTATTTCGTAGGTAACAAGATTACAACCAAAAGCAAGCAACAAAGTTTGACAACCAGTCTTACATAGAGGTATCGTATTACCCAGTAACTGGGTTATCGAGGTCAGATAAACAGTCACTCTATGTACAGCGATTTCTACACGCGAATTTTGACAGAACGGCGCGCTGAGCGAAATGGCTACTCGCAGCGAGTACCCTGTCACAGACAGTAAATGCTCGCCGCGAGTAAAATTGAACATGCTCAATTCTAATCGCGGCTAATGAATCTAGTCGCAGCGAATAGCCTATCACACACAGCGAGTTCTCGACGAATGCCTAATCGCAGCCAGTACTCGCTGCGTGGAACCGAGATTTTTGGGGAAATTCTAAGCAGATGATGATGAGATAAAAAATACTGCATGGGCGTATACTACGCCCTGAGGAAAACTATAAAAAAAACAAATTTGAAGACGTTTAGAGCAAGAGTTTTACTTTTATACTATTTATACTTTACTTTACTTTACTATTCGAACTATTATAATTTTTTTATGCCATAAGCTAGATGAACCGATGACCTGAAGAAGGTGGTAAAGACACATAGACTAACTGAAATGTGGAGAAGTGGTTGTGGGTATGTTGTGACATGACTTGAAAGAGGTTTAGATTCAATAGGAAGGGGCTAAACTGATCACGACAAAGATTATCCAAATCAAGAGGTTGTAGTAGTATCATTACATTTTATAAGCTGTATCTGTAGTCACTAATCTTACTTGCTTAGCAGATACCATGAGCCTATATAATACCTAAGTATCTAGTCAACCGAGTTCTGCTCGGGTGAAAATAGAGAATGCTCATAATTATAATATACTAATTCCATGCTGTCATGATAGTAGGTACTTACTAATTCCATAATGCCATGATAGTAGAGTACTTACTAATTCCATGATGCCATGATAGTAGGGTACTTACGAATTCCATGCTGCCATGTCATTATTCTAAGGTAGCCATCTTGTTCTCAACTTTGGGCGAATAAGCTCTGCTCGGGTGAAAATACGGAGAAAACGAATGTTCCCAGATATGAGACCTAGCTAGATCGATTTTTCGCCCCCGTAAACTATATATTGTACCCGTATATTGTAACTTTCATAGAAATCGTTAGAGCCGTTTTCGATTGCAAATATATATATATATATATATACAAATATTGCTCGTTTAATAGTATAGGATAGGATAATGAACTGCAAAAAAGAGAAGGAACGAAAATACGCCCAAACAGTTAAGACACTACATCTTCCATTTCGAATGTTTTCATTCTAACTTAATTGTTCAATCCAAGGAAATTAGTATTGTGGGTGCGATTACACCCACAAGACTTGTATTATGTAAGCTTATCCGAAACGAATCGCTTTCTCGATTCAATTTCTGTATCCCGGAATTGCATTAATTTGTTTAACTCGCCGCAGACTTACGATCTACGTGATTGGTGAAAATCCTCATCTAATTTTATCAGATCATGCGACATGTCTGTCATTATAAAAATTAATAATTTGTTCTTACATGAACGCTTACGGGTCCACGATACGGAAAATCTTCTGTATGAAAAATTATTGAAGTTAAAATATATTTTTTAGATAAAAATTGAATCCATCCCTTTCAAATATTATTTGAAAGGTTTTATTGCCTAAGTAAGTAATCTCCCTCGTTTTTTACGCCGAAACCTAGACCAACTCATGTAATCAACTGTAATGTAAACAAAATACTGTACAAACATTTTTTTGAATAAAAGTTAATATTATCGCGTTTCTTACCCATTCTGTTAAAATACAACTCTTTTGGTCTCTGATTACCTTTTTCCGGACCATGCCCCACTTCCTGGAGCATCCTAAGTGCACGTTCACCTGCACCTTGAATGATCTAAAGAATCCCACTGATGCCGCAATCAACGTAGCCACCTACTAAGCTAAAAAAATATTGAAAAAAAACAACGAAGAACAGCACCAATGACACGAAAAGAAGAAATAGAATATAATAAACATTTAATTTGCAAATACGGTTTTGCATAATAGGTGTAATGATACATTAAAACCTCACTATTCGGCATGCAAATATTTATATTATCATTCCCTTCATCTTCATGTAGGTACTATATTCATTAATCCACTCTTCCATTCATCAACCACTTGTCCGCTTATCCTTTGTACCACCACTACAGTTTTCCGCGAAGGTCTGCTCAGTTCTCTCAAGGGTGCTAGTGTCTGCTCAGTTTTAGAATGAGTTATGAACATCGGGCGAATAACTTTTTTATACGCACTCCTTGCACTTCCATTTCATTCCTCCCTTTTATTAATTGTTCCAAGTTTTTGTCAAAAAAAATTGTGGCCAGTTCTGCTGTGAGTAAGTGCCTATTGAAGGCATTAAAGCTTTTAATGCAATCTTGAACTTAATTTTTTATCGTCTGGCCTTTCGCACATATAAATTTTCCTGTTCATTGGCAACCAATGGTCTGGAAAAATGCGTAGGACGTGTTGGCGTGATGGGTCGACGACGTTCGATGGAGCGTAGGTCAAACGTGAATTATTTTCTGAGACAAAATGTTCGCAATGTTTGGTCAAATCGGTACTTTTTAGGGTTCCGTAGCCAAATGGCAAAAACGGAACCCTTATAGCTTCGTCATATCCGTCTTTCAGTCTATTCGTCCATCTGTCCGAATGGCAAACAGCCATTTTACTCATAGACTATAGGCACTATATCGATGAAAATTGAAAAGATGTATTCTGTGCGCTATGCTTGGCAAAAATGCTTGGCTCATTGCTGGTCCTGCTCCACAACCACAACTAATTGAATCATATTTTTAAAAAAACCTGTTGGAGCTGCTGAAGATTGTAAGAGCATCTTTGTATTGTATAAACTCAATCTCATTTGTATTATATAATTGCATAGCACAGGTGTGAGTACTATGTACTAAAGAGCTACCATTTACCGGGTAATACGTCTTTCATTGACTTGAATGTACCCTGGCGGCTGTGAGTATGTCATGCTCACTCAGATGTCTCACTGATGGTGGCGCGTGTGTTGGATCATTTAGCTCCCTTCAAAATGGCTGAGCTGAATGGTGCTGATCCATGCGTCATGTTCGTGAACGGGCGCCGTCAGTTGGGACTGGTCATCTCTTAGCTGCCATGGTTTATTTTAATTTGTTTTTCTATTTATTACGGACGCTTTTTCAAAAAAATCATGGTAAGTGTAGTGTCGTCAATTTTCTCTTTTATGTGAAGAGTTCGGTTTTTGTAGGGTGCACTGAGAGTTGGTGCTTGTTGCACCATTCCTCTACTATTTTCAGAACTTGATGCATAAGGTTGCATAGAGTGTTTTCGTGGGTCCCGTTTATTATTATGGTTATGTCATCGGCGTACCATACACCATACATAGCCTACGGTGAAGTGACCTTTGTCATTGAGTGTTTTGATGAGGCTGTCTACTACCAGGTTATATAGAAGCAGCGAGAGGACCCTGCCCTTGCGGGCAGCCCTTCGCAACGATGGCACTCGTAGTGGCATTTACTGTGACTTGTACAGCTCTCAGTTTGAGCATGTTGCTGATCTAGCCACTTAGGGTCGAGTCTATCCTTTGTCTATCGTAAGCCATGTTTATACTGTTGAACATGGTTTTGTCAAAGGCGCCCTCGATGTCAATGAAGGTACACTGCGCATTCAATTTTAGAAACCACGCTGTGCAGCACGGATTCTGTTGATTTGGCTGTGGAGTAAGCATGCTGTTGTTTGTGAAGTGGTTTTACCTGGAGGGATCCCGTCTCGGATGGACCTATCACAGAGTCTCTCGGGGGTTTTCAGTAGAAAGGATGTAAGGCTTATAGGCCTATAAACTTTGGGTTATGTATAATCGTTTTTGCCAGATTTGGGTATGAAAATTACTTTCACCTCGCGCCATGTGGGAGGTATGTGTCTAAGTGCTATGCAGGCTCGATAGATCTACATCAGCTATGGTGTCAGATGATATACCCCTCACTGAAGTAGGGCTGGGAAGATGCCATTTTACAGTCTGGGAAGTAAGTCTCGAGAACGACCTTACTGGTTTCATAGTCAGTTAGTGTGTATGAGTTATCGGGTTTTATCAGCGCGCCGAGAATTCGGTCCTGATCGGTTGATAGGATCTTCCTTACACTTGCGGCTTAATTATTTGGCTCGATAGATTCACAGAATTTACGCCATGCTGTCCTGCTGGCGGTTCTAATTTGCTTTTTGTATGTATATTGTCCAGTCGTCAGGGAGTCTAGTGTTTTTGGCTCTGTTAAATTGCTTACGTAGCGCATCTCTGAGTTTACTAAGTTCAGCGTTCCACCAGGAGCAACTCTCGTTCTTAGTTGGTGGCGCTCTTAGCTTACAGCATGCGTGGTATGCTTCAATTAGGTATTCTGATAGTTTTGTCACGGTGTATTCTAATTGTGCTTGGTCCCTTAGTGTTACTTGTGTTAGGTGTCTAGCTAATAGGGAGGCCAGGAGACGTTTGTACTTGGGAACATTGGTGCGTCTCGGGTTTCGCCTCGTTTCGCCTAGTGAGCACGAAGGCTCGTTTGTGTGCCAGTTTGTCACGTTTTCTGTTACAAGTGTTAGATCTATAATCGTTTGTCCTCGGACTGTGACCCTATTGGGTTCTGGATACCTCTCCTCTGGAGTTCAGTGCGCCGCTGCCCCAGAGCATGGTAGGAGTTCGAGTTTCCGATGATCAGGTCAAGTTTGGCGCGTTCACAGTGCTGTACTATGTCGGCCATGTAAGTTATAAGGAGACTTAAGCTACTTTTTTTTTTTACATTTTTGCAGTTCCATTGTATGGGAGAACGTGTTTTCAACTACAATGTTAAGTATGTTTTTTTTAGATGCACTAAGATATTACCTAAAAACTGATGTCATTACCTAAGCTCTAAATGAAATGAAATGAAATGAAATGAAATGAAATTGTTTATTCTGTAAATAGGATATTGGAATCACTTTTACACGTCATCTTAAAAAAATAAGTAATTAAAAATTAGCTAGATGAGTTCGGCGTTTCCTATCTGACTACTCTGAGAAGAAAGGCCGAAACAAACTCAGAGGTCATAGTCTCTTTTAAAGTCCAGACATAATCTTGGTCAGGCCATATGAGGACCATGTAGATTAGTGTCTGAAATGGTCTTTTGAGAAAAGAACCACACAGATTTGAGTGGACCTGTCCTGTCAGTGCAAGCATTTGTCAGTAATCGTGGAGCTCAACCCAGAACTTAAGGAGCTCAACTCGACGAACAATACCAAAGAAAGGACATTTGGGTAGGCCTCATAAACTACTCAAACTGCCAGACTATCATTAAAACTAAATAAGAAAGAAAAAATAATAATAATTAAAAAATCCACATAGTCCTCACATTCACAAAAATTTAAAAAATAAAAAAAAATACTTTACAAAGTAATAATGTCATTTTGTATGTAATTTTTATATAATACTGGTATTGATTTTATGATTTTAGCACAAGGCTTAGCAGAGCGAGCAGCTCAATCCCAAGCTTTTTTATCATCTAAATAATCTAAAATTTTATAGTACCCTTTTTTGCAAAGTTTGGTTTTAATACAGCTTTTAAATCGTTTAATGGGTAAGTTTCGAATGTCGATGGGAAGTTTGTTGTAAAAGCGTATACATTGACCCATGAACGAGTTGCCTACTCTGTGGAGACGAGTGCGGTGTACAGCGAGGTTGTGTTTATTCCTCGTATTTAAACTATGAATATCGGAAATCAACTAGTTTCGGAGTTGTGACTAATTCAATATGACCCTTTACTTACAAGTAGAAGGAAAATAACGATTTAATGGCGTTTAATTTAAACGCCTTATTATGGTGGATTTGTCGATAAAATTGATCATATTATTGCTTCACCATAACGAGTCAGATACCGGTGACTGTATATTTCAGCCAAGATGTCAGATGTTACACTGTAAGGCTCGCTCGTTTTTTTAGGGTTCAAGATCTCAAAAGGAAAAAACGAAACCCTTATAGGATCACTCGTTTGTCTGCCTGGCTGGCTGGCTGGTCGTCTGTCACAGCCAATTTGCTCCGAATCGACTGGACCAATTTAGTTGAAATTTGGTACACTTATGATTTTTTGAGACACAAACACGGACTTGTAAATAAATGAATTTTGAATACGGGGTCAGTTTTCGGGGGCAAATTGGAAAATTTAAATTAAGTATTGCAAACTGTGTTGTCAAAGGGCTTGTTGTGAGGATTTCAAATATATATTTTTTTAATTTTTAATGATATTTAAGATAACAAAATAGATGAAAATTTACCATCCCCCCCTTATCTCTGAAACTACTGAGCCTAAAATTTTGAAACCAGTACAGCAAATGGTTCTTTACTCATAGATTACAGGAAAACCTATAAGAAGTCTATGGTCTTAAAATAACGTGGTAAATCTCTCAATATTGTGCGTACAAACTCACATTTGCAGTTGGAATGTATAGAAGAAAATGTTTTTTAAAATAAATTCAAATTCAAAATATTTTATTTCATATAAACCTACATGGGCACTTATGAAACGTCAGAAGCTAGGTGCAACAACAATGTTAAGTTTGTTCTTGGGATAAATTCATCTCAACTACAGAACTAGAACTCTGCATTATGTGTGGCCTGAACGCCCCTGGCCGTTTAGAAAAAAAACTTATTACTTATGAATATTACATTATGTACCTATATTCATATCAAACGTTCCTACGAGCAGCGATATTACTTTAATTTGACCTTATTAGAAAGGGACATCTCATTTTAGATAAGATCTTTATAAATGTAATGAACACGTTTAAAATAAATTCGTTTAGTTCAAAATTATGAAACTCAGGCTTGAAATTGAGTTTCTTCAATATTATTAACTTATTTGTAGGTATTTCAAATTTCATATTTTATAAATGTATAGCTTTTATCCCCGACTTCGCCCGCGTGGAGGTCAGAAATTATCCCACGGAAACTCAAACTCATATGAATTAAATCAATTACAGGCACTTTTGAATTGTCAAAGAGTCGTTCAGGTAGTTAGAAAGTTATAAAGCTAGTTGCCCATTCCAAAACGTAGATCTTTATGAAAAAGAAGAACGGGCATGAAACTCCGAGGACACTCTTTTAAATCAGGATAGTACAATATCCTGGGTATATAATTCTAGTTGCTCCTATAATGTGAGAACAGCGTAAAAAAAAAGATTTTAAATAAGCACTGGCAGTTAAGAGATGACCAGTATTAGCCAGTCTCAACTGACGGCGCCCGTTCACGAACATGACGCGTAAATCAGCACAATCCAGCTCTACCATTTTGTAGGGAGCCGAAAAATCCAAAACACGTGCCACCATCAGCAATACATTTAAATACGAACGTACCTACTATCGCGATAAAACGTATTCTATGTCGTAGCCCAGGATATGAAGAGTCCAGGGAAGATCAAAGTCACTTTGCCTAACATAAAATCATTGCTTAAATATTTATAACATTATGTTATAACATTAAAATAAAAACATATTGTAGATTTTCATCATTATGTCAAAAATATTTTTTTTTGTAATTATCAAAGTCACTTATTTTAGTTGTGAATTAATTAATTAGTAATTCAATGAATATCAACAAAAAGATGAGATTTTCTGCTTAATTTACCGACAAATACACAAAGTTGGTAACCTCAAAGAGAAACGAAGCGTGTTGTCAACTTGACATTTAGATGTTCGTTCGAAAACTTGTAATAACGATCAAAGTCTCATGGACTCAGATCGTTTTTAAATTTTATGGTGTGGACTTTGATCACTATTAACTTTCATGCTAAAAAATAAAAGTTATTTTTTCGGGACTTGGAACACTTTTTCTGATTCATGCTAGGTAAGCTTAGCGTCTAATGAACAAGAAGGCAGTATTTACTCAAAAAATGTTTTGGAGTGTATTTGATCATTCTTTCCCTGGACTCTTTATATTATACACCTATGTGGCATACATCGAAATCCGTTTCAAAGAGTAAAAAGGCAGAGTTAGTTATGTATTTATAAAATATGAATGGAAGTATGGATTCAACTTCAAATTTAATATTCTTAAATGACCTGTTTGAAAACAAGGGGGCTTGTGGCTGAGTAATAACAGCGGCACGGGTCGATCGATCAGGTTAAGCAGCGCAAATATGGTCACCTATCAATTGATAGGTGACCATATTTACATACCGATATCCCTACGTGCCTCGGAAAGCACGTTAAGTCGTTGGTCTCGGCTGTCATTCTTGGATCTTTGACAGTCGTACCGAGTCGTCAGAAACCCAAAAGTATGACAACCAGGCTCACCAAGCGGTATCGTATTAACCAGTAACTGAGTTGTGGAGGTCAGATAGGCAGTCACTCCATGTAAAATAGTGGTATTCAGCTGCATCCAGTTAGACTGGAAGCCAATTGCCAACATAGTTGGGAAAAGGCTAGGCAGATGATACCTGCATGAAAAACAGCAATATCATAAATATTTTATAACAAAAATATAGGTAAGATTATGTATAAATAAACGAGAAACTATTATCGCGGATAAAACCTTGTCTAGGCCAAAACTTAGCGCCTCTTCATACGAGCTGAATAATATATATATACATTTTAGTTTTGACCATTGTGCATACACACACATAGGTAACACTCACACACACACTCCACACGAATACACACACATCGCCATCCACACATGCCACTCGTGGTTTCCGAGAAGGTTACAAAGGGTTTTTCCTGACTTATCAGTTCTGAAAAATTACATCTCATCTTTATCCGACCGAGATACACCTCGCAGTGGACCACAAATGCTCAGAACAGGCCGCCTTTATTAACATCGAGGGCGCCTTTGACAAAACCAAGTTCAACAGTATAAACATGGCCCTCGACCGACAGAACATAGATTCGACCCTGAATGGCTGGATCACCAACAAATTGAGAGCTGTACAAGACAAGTCACAGTAAATGACACTACGAGGGCCATCGTTGCGAAGGGCTGCCCGTAAGGGGGCGACCGCTCGCCGCTTTTATGGAACCTGGTAGTAGACAGCCTCATCAAAACACTCAATGTCAAAGGTTATTTCATCGTAGGCTACGCCGATGACATAACCATAATAATAAACGGGACCCACGAAAACACTATGCAATCTCATGCGTTAAGCTCAGAAAATTGTAGAGAAATGGTGCAACAAGCACCAACCCTACAAAAACCGAACAGATTCTCTTCTCAAAAAAGAGATAATTGACGAATCGACGACACTACAACTACCACGATTCTTTGGAACATCCCTAAGCCCGTTAACTGAAATCAAATAACAAGGCATCTTTTTGGACAAACAACTTAACTTGGCAAAATACACCAACTATATAACTACAAAATCTAGCATATCCTGTGGCAGTGCAAGCGACTGTTTGGCAGGAATTGGGGGATTATCCCGAAGGTCACTCACTGATTATACACCACAGCCATCCGATCAGTTATCACATACGCCTCACTGGACTGGTGATCCAGAACAGACCTGAGCACAGCCCAAAGAGATCTTGAAAAATTGCAGCGGTTTGCTTGTGTTGGCTGTTGCCTGTAATTGGTTTATTTGAAATAAATGCTTTGAGTTGGAGTTGAGTTTGAGTTAAAGATAATTTAATTATTTATCTTTTAGTATACGTGTTTTATTAAAATACCTTTTGTTTTACGTATAAAAATTAATAATGCGTCTAATTTGGGACAGTCCTCCTTGATGGGCGAGTCCTATTATTGGCTGGACGTACGACGCGTTGCGTGAGCTCAGCACAGAACACGCTAGCCACTCAAGGCTATTGGCATTTAGTGGCGTCTTAACAACCTGGGTTAATAAATTAGAAAAAAAAATGCGAAAAGAATGAGTGAGTGTTCATAAGGGCTTATTTGAAATAAATGATTTGAATTTAACTTTTTTGACTTTGGTAGTACGTTAGCATTGGTGGTTAGCTTTGGTAGCATGCATACAAGACGGTATGCAGTAACCTAACAAAAAGTTACTCACGATAGTATTTCAATCATTAGTCTATTAATTATCCTACCTTTCTTCTTGTGTGAAGAACCGCTAAGGATCCATAAGCCTTACGCAGTGGCAAGATTAATACCCTTTGATATGTGATTCCATTTATCTATCGAACACCTAACGCTATGGCAGTAAAAGCTTGGCACATTTTATTCTGTGTATATAGCTGTATTATTTTATCTGACAGAAGATTAATGTTATTGATGATTTTTGCCCGCGGTTTCACCAGCGATGTGGTTGGAAATGATCTCACAGGAACGTACTACCAGGTTAAAAAGTATCCTATTATTAACCCAAGTCATGGTCTACTTGTATGCCAAATTTCATCTAAATCCGTTCAGTTGTAAAGGGATGCAATGGTTAGGAAAAGATATATAGATATATAGATACTGAATAGTGGGGCTGTGATTATGAATATAAATTTATTGAAGACAGAAAACAGCCCTGGACCGGGTGGAGTTACCAACAAAGCTATCAAATTGGAGTCTACTATCTTAACTAGTTGACTAACAGACCGGGTGCTTCAAATAGAAACCGTGCAAGAGAAATGGTGTGATTCTGTATAAAAAGGTGAACCCACTTAAAAAAGGCCACTACAGGCCATTCAGTCTCTTCTACCAAGCATCAACAAACTCTTCAGTTCACTTCTGCTTTTCCAAATACCAAAAATATTGATTCCGGCCAACCAGTGGAACAAGCTGGCTTTCGTAGACCAAATCCATACTTTAGATCAAATGACGGAAAAATACAAAGAATTTGAAAGACCTCTCTATATTTCATTTGTCGAATACAGTAAGGCATTTGACAGCATCAGCCACAACTTCATCGGAGTAGCTCTAGAAGCGTGTGTTGTCAATTAAAAGTACATCAGTATCATCAGAAACATCTACCGTAAGAGCACAAGTAAATTAAAATTCGAAAAAAAAGGGGACAGAAAATCGATATATAGAGAGGATTTTTATTCTATTTATTAAAGAAATAAAGATATCTTATATTGATACGGCCACTATAAAATGCTGTTAGTTAACTAACAAGCTATTTATGACAAAGTAGTTGGATAGATGCTCCCATAGATAGGTACTGAATAAATTAACCGACTTGGTTTTACATTAACTCACAACTTTTTCCAGTAGAAGAACTGCGGTGCGAGACTTGAATTTTTTTACATGTTATATTTTTGATGGGATATTATTTTAACTATCTGGGGCACTATTATGACGTATTAATGCCACCATTTTTCCAGTGTGAGTGAGAGACGGAGCTATACAAGGCCGATAGCACCATCTTTTTTTCGCAGTGGAATAATGATGGAATTAATACTTCATAATACGGCCCCTGGTTTAAAACATTAGGAGAGCTACACACTTCTTCGGGTCAACATGATTCGGCACAACTGGGTAACAAAATCGAATAAAAGTAAAAGTATGTTTGCGAAAAAACCCGCTCGGCTTAGCTTGAGTTGTGTTGAGCCGATCTGAACATGATTCAGCGAGGGTCAATGCCGAACGCAGTTTGCCGATCGGCAAGACCCGAATGAAGCCGAATATGTGTAGTAATTATTTTGCTTCGGGTTGGCGTTGTTCTTCAACAAATACTGCCGAATCGAATGAGCCGACTTCGGGTCGGTTAGGTCTTCGCCGCAGTAATGTAAAAAGAAAATCCCCAACTATTTTGGGGTCAGCTTCCACACTAACCAGATGCAACTGAATACCGGTATTTTACATGGAGCATGGAACATGGCATCTGACCTCCACAGCCCAGTTACTGGGTAACACGATACCTACCTCTTGATAAGACTGGTTGTCAGCCTTTTGGGCTTCGGACTACCCGATCGACTGTCAAAGATCTACGAATGAAAGCCAGAACCAGCAGCTTAACCTGCTTTCCAAGGCATGGCTCGATATGTAACGGATGGTCACCCATTCACGAACCGACCGCGGCAAGCCTGCGATCGACTCGTGTGGCTGTTATCATTGAGCCATAAAAAATAATAATTAGTATTTTCTTTTTAATGATGGCTAATCATAGGAGTACGGTATGGAAATGGCCTTAGTAGCAACTTCAATCATCGATTTGCCTTGCAATTAAATTAGATTCACCATTCATTCCATGCTGTTTGATAGACAAAAGAAACACAATGACACCAAACGCATTTACTGAATTTCCAACAAAACAAAAAAATACATTCTCGTATAAACTTGTTATTGTTGTCTGTTGTTGGATTCTTTTTTGTTTCGTAGGTGAGTACCACTTCTGGATAATAAAATCAAGCCCGTATTCATCTATGGAGTAAGTAGAGGTGTACCTATTGAGTCATATAGATGCAAAGGCAGCAACATCCAGTTATACTAAAATGGCGGTAAACAATATTTTTGGTTTCAAAGCTGCACTGCTTTGAAACCTAAAATGCAAACCTATTAAATCAAATAATGGAGCTGATTCTGCTGATGAAGCTGATGAACAATAATAGTGAGAGGAATGATTCCCTTCTCTTTCATATCATTCCTCTAAAGAATGATAGCATAACGGTTGGTAGGGGGGAGTGGAAAAAGAAAATGTGCTGCGCCGACTCCACGTAATATGGGACAAGGCCAGGAAGATGATAAATAAAGTTGATTTGAAATTGCATTCAAAGTTGCTATTATTAAAAAAGAAAAATAGGATGTTTCTGCTTTTGCACCTAAATGACTAATCACTCAGTTTTCGCCAGCAGAGCCACGACCACGACTGGCCGCAATCGTAGCCGCGTCTGCGCGAGATCGATAAAGTCCCACCGTGTGCAAATGTACACGGCAAACAATTTTAAGTACTTAATTAAATATTATTTAAAGTAAAAAACCCTGCTGCTGCAATTTTCCAAATATATTTAAAAAAATGTTCGTTCTTTGCCTTTTAATTTTACAAAGTAGCTCTTCAACTCTTTGATAATTTATTTCTTTCTTCGCAGATTTTAACCACCATGTTCAAGCCCAATACCCAAAATTGTATCGCGAACAATATCCAGATATAAAACTCAGGTTCAGTCTACTTGATCCCTATGAGCTACCGCACGATAACCCTATGTTGACTGACATTGAATACTTAACAAACTGCACGTGCCCTCGAGTATTCTACCCTGCATGCGGACACAATGCAGAAACTTATTTCAATGGCTGTGTCTTAAGATGCATTAATGCAACCACTTTGCGTCGATTGGGCCCTTGCATTAAATACAGAAGAATGAACGCAATCGTTGTCAATTTGAAAATTCCAACTAGATGGAAAAGTCCGAATTTGACTGGTGACTTACAGCCAGATGACGAGTTGGAAAATGTGTTACTTGAAGTACCTAGTGCATAGCCCAATAAAAGATTATTTCATTCCTTTATACGTTTTTTATTTCTATTATATCTTTTTCAATTTGTTGTGTATAAGTCCCTGCATCATAATAAAGTATCTGGTCAACCGAGCTCTGCTCGGGTAATAAAGAAAGAAGAAAGAAAATACGTTTATTTGCGGTAAGCATGCAAAAAAAAGAACACAAAATTAAAAAAGAAACAAGTTTGGGGAAAATATGCGTCACATCCACGCAAAACGGCAATAGCTCAGCATAATGCTGCGACCCTATGCAAGACAGAGCCCCAGCGCTGGTTTTCAGTGACAGCCGGCGTTGACGTTATGACGTCGACTGGTGCAGCATACCCTGAAATATAATTAAGATTTAAAAATAAAATAAATATACAATAATTAATTCTACATAAATAAATAAAGTATAATATTCAAAAACGCCAACATTCCGCTAAGTCGGCAATCGATTAAACATATCGTCCAGGTATACCAACGTTGTATCACATTCTCGAGGCTGTGAAAATAGATAAAACGAATTTTCCCAAATATGAGACCTAGCTAGATCCTTATAAGAAACAGGATCGATTGGCATCAAAAAAAGTTTTTGTGAAAACTGCCCATGAGAATTTTCCACACCGAAACAAAAATAAAGGTACCTTAACCGTTGTCCCTACAAGAAAGGGGTCTTGGGAGACTGGCCTTAATTTTTTGAGAAGATTTTGGAAAAAAATATTACAGTAATTTTTTTTTCCCGGTTCCCAAGAACCCTTTCTTGTAGCGACAACGGTTAAGCATACAAAAAATCAAATCTTTTTTCTTTATAATATTAGTTTAGAAGTTAAGATAAATGGTTTGATTTTAAGTTTTTATTTTGAAAAGAAAAGAAAAGAAAGAAAAGAAGAAAGAAAGAAAATACGTTTATTCTGCACAAACAAAACGCACATTTAAATAAAATAAAAACACAAAATACACATACAAAAGTAGGCAAAAGCCTCATATTCAGCCAACAAACAAACGCTATTTATAAAATTCATTCATTCATCGGTTGATGTCAAGGCCACAGACAAAGACAAAGACAATATTGCGTAATTACTGTAACAACATTACATACTCTGTGGTTGCGAACTTGCGACATTGGCAAATGACAACAAAAACATAACAATAACAAAATGCCGATTGCAGAGTAAACTACTTTTGTAATAAATAATGAGAAAAATTAAACTGTGCGTCGCATCTGTGCAAGAACAGGTCATTGCTCAGCGAAATGCTGTGACTTCGGATGAACCTAACGTCAACAGCGCTGGTTTTCAGCAATTACCTAAGGAATGACACATTGACGTCCCCCCGTGTGCTGTAATTATATCGGGTAAGTATTATTTTCCACTGAAATAATATGTGTGATTCAACGGAACATAGTATGTTCACATAAATAAGTAATAAAATAAAAATATATATCTGCATTTGTGCGTAACATAAATTTAAGAAATAATAATAATACATTAAATAATACAATGAGAATATAAAATAAGCACGAAATTACCAATTAAACGTAGTGTACAGTCTGTTGTGTTTTCCCATTCATTTCTGTTTTTAGTAATTATAATAACTGACAGTCGTGATGCTATGAAGAAATCACTGTCGCAACTTTTTCGCGCAACTGTCCTTTCGCGCAAGTGTACTTCGCGCAACTGTCTTTCGCGTATATGTCTATTCGCGTAAAAGTCTATTCGCACAAATAGTCCATTTGCGAAAATGACAATTTTATTTATCTTTTTAGTCATCGAGTAAATGAATGACATTTCGCTTTGTATATACAGATTAAGTAATACAACTTGTTTTTTACTTTTTAGTTACTTTTTTGGCAGATCAGTTGTATTTTTTTTATTTTTTATAAAAGTTTTCCGTGGGGCTGTCAGAAGGCGTAAGACTATTTATGGACTAATCAGAGTTTCTCTGTAAAAATAACGTTTTGAATTTATGAAAGGTAGAATGGTGCTTTTTTTTTTTTTTTTTTGGGTGGGAAATTATCAAATAACTTCTCCCGCTCTGGGTGGAGCGGAAGGGCGTGTCAGACTCTTACTGACTAAAACCCACCCGTGTTCCTTCCATTGCCTGCACGTTGCCAGGGCCCACGGTATCCCTTTCGGACTTTCCCGCAACCCCGGCAGGCATCAGTCCTAACGGACCCCTTCACTTCTGCTGACATCTCTGTAGAATGGTGCCTGGCAATTCGTTTAAAGATTCTAAAAGTTTACTACAAAATTTCGACTTATTTATAAAATAGCCTACCAGCACGCCTAGCATGACCATCATACCACAAGAATAGACAAAATGTCAGATTCACAGTCACAGTCTGTCATTATGTCTATTCTTCCGTCGACAAATCCCGTTTCTATTAACTATATAAATACATACAAATAAATTAAAAAAAATAAATAAAGTGTCTGTTTGTAATGTCAAAATAACTTCATTTTATTAAAGTACTAGCTGACCCGGCGAACTTCGTACCGCCTAACAGTCAATGAATGTCGTGTTACCTTTTAGCTGAACTGATTTAGGATGAACGTAATACAATGATACAAAATAAATATTAATATAGATAGATATATAAAAGTATTTCATTATGATGAATAATACATACAGAAAGAAAATAAAAATTAAAAAAATAATAAAAAATTAACTACTTCAAACACGTCACATGGGATGCACTCGGATTAACTCTTTTCATTCAAGCACCTTGTGGTAAACGACATTCTTTGTTTTTCTGTCAGGCGCAAGAACAAATAAAGCGGATGGTTTGCCGACACGTGAGAAAAACATGCATTTTCTAGATTGAGGCCACAAATAGTCAAGGATTGGCCTTGTGATTTGTTAATCGTCATGGCGAAGGCAAGACGAATCGGGAATTGAATTCGTTTAAACTCAAAGGGCATATCATCGGATGTTGGGATCATCGGAATCCTTGGAATGAGAACTTCCTCATCTTTAAATTTTCCTTTGAGTATCGACGCGTGAATCACAGTTTTATCAGTTTTCTTATCACCAAACGCGATCCATTGCACAGTTTTGGTTGGTTTAAATTTCTAAGCATGATGACTACCGAGCGGTTCCCTATCCATTTGCATAAAATTTTAAGACCTAATATAACTTAGCATAATGTGGTTTGGCATAATTATATTTTCGCATAATATAATTTCGCATAATATAATTACGCATAACAGCTTACGCATAATTTTTTTAAGCATAATTTCTCTAACCATAATAATGATTAAGCATAATATTCTAAAGCATAAAGTTAAAGCATAAATTTATTAAGCATAAAGTTAAAGCATGCAAGCAAGCATGTAGCAAGCAAACAAGCATGCAGCATGCAAGCAAGCATGCAGCATGCAGCATTCAAGCGAGCATGCAACATGCAGCAGGCAGGGTTTCTGTCACGGCTCCGGCGCTGCGGGCCTCCGGCGGCCCCACGCGTGCTAATCGTCGCAGACGGCTTTCGCTCACCACCGCAGCTTCGGCTTGTTGCAACGCAGCCGCCTGCTCCTCAGCCCGCGGGCCGCCTCGCCCCTACGCGCCTACGCGATTTTAAATTACACTCTAGGGGTAGGACAAACAAGACTACGTGGAGTCGGTTTTGCAGCAATTCGGTTCTTAGGCCTACTAACGTTATGCGAATCAAATTTATGCCAAAACAAATTAGTCTTTAAGATGATTATGCCAACATAAAACGTATGCCTAAAAAAATTATGCCGAAGTATTATTATGCCAAAACAAATTGTGCCAAAATCGTTATGCCGAAGTATATTAGGGCAAAGAACATTATGCGAAAAGAAGGTATCCCCTACCGAGCCAACCTTCAGTTGTAAATTGTGCGGTGGTAAACCAGGCACATCCAAGGAGTTTAAAAATTCTGTTGGATAATTAGTGGCTTCATCTTCGTTTGTTACACAGTCGATAGTTTTGAATGAATACAGAGTACCTACGATTTATTCTGAATTATAAAATTTAGGTCATCTACATCTTTATTTTTAGCCGCCAAAATTGCTCGCTCCCTTAACCATTTAGTATTTTTGTGGTTAGCAATGATATCCGGGAATACTTTGTTGATAAGCTCGTCTTTCGATGAGACAAAATTGCAAAAATTTGGAGGAAATGAAATCAATCCGCTCGATTCGTCAACAGGAACACGGCCATTACCGATAGTCAGCAATTGCTTGGAGAAATCATCAGCAGATAGATCGTTCAACAATGCAACTCTCATATTAACTAACAGTTGAAGTTTCTTCACATATCGCCACAGATTTGATGCTTTGAGGCAAGCGTTTATTTCGTCGGCAGCAGTAGATCTCGGAATGACTGGTAGTGTTTGTCGGAAATGGCCAGATAGTAAAATCATTGCACCACCAAAACATCTCGAGTCATTGCGCAGATCTTTTAATGTTCGGTCAAGTGCTTCCAATGCGAGTTTGTGCGCATTGTGCATTCTTCCCATATGATTATTTTTGATGCTACTAAAACTTTGGCCATTGCGAAGTGTTTCGAAATGTTACATGTCGGTTGTTCAGTAGTTTGAAGGGCTAATGGCAATTTTAACGCTGAGTGAGCCGTACGGCATCCGTCTAACAATGTGGCTGCTATTCCAGAAGAAGCAACTGCTACCGCAATTTCGGATCTCGCACGTACAGTGGCCAAAATCAATGACATGAGGAATGTCTTCCCAGTTCCACCGGGGGCATCCAGAAAAAATAAGCCACCATTTCCATCATCAATTGCATTAATCAATGTATCATAGACTTCCCTCTGTTTAGGATTCAACAGTGGTACGTTCGTTTGAACTGATTGGACTAATGCATGTGGATCATATTCACGTTCACGTTCCAATTCTCTATTAAATGCGTCATTCATTCTGCGATCTGGCGCTGGCATTCCTAACCTGACTAACAAACTGCCGCACATGAGGTAACACATATCTTCGATCAAGAGTAAAGCCTGGTTATGCATCTCCTCATTCGCCTCAAGATCGGGATTTCTTGTGCTGACACGAATTCGATGTAAAATGTCTTCTGACATGTTATCTTTGTATTTGTTCCACAGGTCACGTGGGTTCGATGGGAAGCATGTCGAAATTTTACCACTAAGGCAGCACAAACCAGGCGTTTCACCAGCAAACTTCAATGCGCCACAATGCTGGCAAACAACGTCCATTGGACCAATGCAAACTAAACGATGCAAGCTGTAGTCGATGGTGTAATCATATAAAAACGCTGCTCGATTCAAATCAACACTTGAACCATTTCTTCTTGCACTTCGAAGATTATCCCTCTGTTGATCTGTACGATAAGCTGATGATTTCTCGTTTCTAACCTAGCCGTTTCACGGGCTGCCTCTCATTCCTCTTGTGTTTGAGAAGCACGGATTAAGGCCCTTCTTCGCTCCATACTAACGCGGCGCTCTTCTCGTGCAATTTCTCGATCTTCATCAGATAATTGACTTGCGATGTTCCATTGCCTAATTGCATTACGGCTTCGCTGGGAAAGATTAGATCTTCTAGGACGCGGCATTGTTATTAATAGTAATACTGAATATGTACACAAAACCACACAAAACAAACAAATATAACAGTAACTGAAATTTCGAGACATAGACAATAGTTTAGATCATAGACAATTATTTGGATAGTGCACTTTTTAACCTTTGTAATTATTTATCTTAGAAAAATCATAGACAACATAAAAATACATTTACGCTTTCGTTAACCTATAGGTAAAATAAATCTTAGAAATTGTTTTCGGAAATATAAACTTTAATTTACACAAAATAAATTTATGAACGCACGCGTAAATGTTAATCATTTGTCATTATTTCTGAACGCACGCATAAATGTCAATCATTACTTATACAGTATTTGACAGGATAGACAACAAATGTTTGACAGGTACGAAACAAAGGAGCATTTATTTAAAATGATTCATCTTTCATAATTATGTATTCGTCGAGTTTTCATTGCTTTTAAGATGTATTCTGCTATTCGGGGCGGAGACAAATCCAACAAATCAAAAACCATGAAAATTGGTCCAGTAGATCTCGAGTTATAAGTGTTGTAACAAACCCGTCTTTCTTTTATATATATAGATATACGGGAGGCACATATAACAAAAACACAAGTTAAAAAAAAATGTGTGTCTGTCTGTCTGTTTGTTCCGGCTGATCTCCAAAATGGCTGGGCCAATTTTGACGGAACTTTCACTGGCAGATAGCTGATGTTGTAAGAAGTAACATAGGCTACTTTTATTTTAGCAACTGAATTGGAGTTCCGCGCAGAAACAATGATAACCCATGAAATCTGTAGGTATCTATTCATTCATCATCTATACAAATAAATAAAATTGAAGTATCCGTTTGTAATATCAAAATAACTGCTTTATATTAAATGCATATGAAAGTAGTAGTAGTATATAATAAAGTTTGTACTCCTTTTATTGGGAACCTGGGCTGGCGAACCTTAATACAGGTTACTATGTAACCTAGCTAGGACGCCAGATTCAATTCTGTATATTGTTACTCTCCTTAAGATTTATGCCTAAATTGTAAATTGTAATTATTGTAACAGACTGTACCACACTTTTTTGAAATAAATAAATTATTATTATTATTATTATATACGGAACATACAACAAAAACACATTTTTTTTTGTTTATATGGCTGAAATTTAATGTATGTAATTCCACGCGGACGATCTCGCGGGTAACCTCTAGTTATTAATAAGACATGATAAGATAAGATTATATTACAGGGCTAAGGAATGTAGGACTAGTCTCAAACGCCAAATCCCCCTCCCAATTTCCCATCGATGTTTTTCATTATTATATCGACAGCCGACAAAAGAAAAAGCTAATTATTTTTTAATTACTTTCCGTTATTGAGTTTCTCCAATTTAAGAGAAATTCTCATAAAAAAAATAATTGGCTAATAATTCATCACTTAGAGTTAAGTGTACCTAATAAAAAAATTAATAACAAAAGAATTTGCTTTTACAACACTTTGATTTTGACTTTTGCAAAACACTGAAATGGAAGTACTTTTTGAGAAACATTTCTTTGTTTTTGGTAAGTTAATTAGTAATTTTGGTATCTAATAACAAATATAATACATAATCAGGTTTAATATTGTTATTTATGTACATTTTAATTATATATATTCCTTTGATATTAAATAACAGGACAATTTATATTATTAGTGCGTTATCCTATCCCACCGAAAACAAAATCAAAAGTCATGAGAATCAGCAGTTTCGAATGTCAAAATTACATAAGACAGTCCCCCAAAACGCCCGCCCTGTGTCACTTCCTAGTGCTTTAGCTGGGAAGAAGCAGTGGTGCTACAAACTCCCCAGTGGCACAGCTGTCTGTTCAGTTAGAAAAACTACAAAACATCCTAGTTCCTACTATCCTATTCTATCTTATGTTTGGATTTGGGCACACCGGTAGATCATGACTTCGATCATGACTTCGATCATGACTTCAATCATGACTTCGATCATAACTTCGATCATGACTTCGATTATGACCTAGAAGCCACGGAAGAGCTACCTAGTTGTTTTTATAAAACTATAACGTCTTCTTGAGTGGAGACCGCAAATCAGCGAGCAAAGTGTAGGATGACCTCAGGCTAGGTGGAGTGACGATCTTCACAGGGTGGCTGGTAGCTGGATGAGAGTAGCCAAAGCCCGAGTAAAATGGTGTGCAATTGCAGAGGCCTATGTCCAGGACCGCTAAACGCTTATGATGATGAACTATAATTCATTTTATAACATAATATTTATCCCGAAAGGTTAGGTTAGGTGTAGGTACCTTCGCGGAGGGAGTCTCACACCTCACTCCCCCCGTGGGCAAGAGGTGGCTCGCAAAGCGGGCCGGCACCAGTCGGGGATCATGGAAGGCACACAAGATCTCATGATCACCGGTCCAAGTGTGGGAAGGGATTACCGGGGTGGTTTTTAGTCAGTAAGATAAGACTCTGACAGACGCCTTCACCCGCCCCAGGGCGGAGGACATCCCTGAGGATTTTCAGAACAGAACAAAAAAAAAAAGTTGTACCTACCTTAGTACACCGATGTTGCTTTTATAAGTCCCATGTAATAGACAGCGAACCGTTTCCGGGTTGCGTTTGCGTGACCTGGGAATTGAATCCAAGACCTCATGTTCAGCAATAGTGCTTGCGATTACTACACCATCGACGCATTTATAATATTATCTTATATTTTTTCAGTTCTTGGATTTCTTTATAGCGTATCCTTGGTTACTCCTTACGAACCGTTCTACTACTTTTTTAACAAACATACTTACGACCCAGTGCTCTTAGAGAAGGCTCAGTTTAATGAAGCATGTACTGACTGTCCATTCGTTTACTACCCAGTTTGTGGCGATGACAACAAAACTTACCTTAACGAATGTAAGCTACATTGTAAAAACGCACACAAGACTGTTAAAGTTAATTTAACTAGAACTGGGCCTTGTAGAGTATTTCCGGAGTTTTGAATTCCGGAGAATTCAACAACCAAACTGTCAGATTCGATTCTTCTCTTCAATCAAATTTAGTTTTTAAATGAGATTTACCTAAAATCGTCGTCCGAAATGAAAATGTATTGTTATTATTTAAGAATACCTAATTAAATTGCTTTTATGGATGTATTTTTGGTTATTTTTTCTTCTCCTATCCTATAACTCCTGTAAGGTCATTCATAATCTACCCAAGCAATCAATTTGCCTAACCTTCCCCAACTATGTTGGGGTCAGCTTCTAATCTAACCAGATGCAGCTGAATACAAGTATTTTACATAGAGCGACTGCCTATCTGACCTCCACAATCAAGTATCTGGGCAATACTCCGTGGTAAGACTGGTTGACTTTTGGGCTTCTAACGACTCGTAACGACTGCCAAAGAACCACGAATGACAGCCGAGACCAACGGCTTAACGTGCTTTCCGAGGCACGGTATGTAAAGATGATCACCCATCCACGGACCAACCCTGGCAAGTATAGCTTAACCTGTTGGATCAAACCGTGCGGCTGTTATTACTTAGCCACGTGCTCCTCCAATCTACCTATGACAGTTAAAAAACGGTAGGTAAAGTCTTGTGACAGACAGACGAACTGACAAACAGACAGACGTCGTAGCGTTAGTTATTACGATCCCGTTTTCACCCTTGAGGTGCTTACAGAACCGTAAGAATGAAAGGTCTCTAATAAAACAAACTAACAAACCCTAATTGGTATTATTCATGGCTACCTTTAAGGCTCCCGCAGAAAGGAACGACGCGACGGCGACGGCGCGACTCTGGTGAAATAATTTCAATGAAAACTTCTCGGAAATTGTTCTATCGGTGTCGCTTCGCGCCTGTTTGCGGGAGCTTTTATGTGTAGTGGCTCAGCAAATTGAGTGATGTTCAGTGTTCATACGAAATCTTCTAGCTCAATGGCTCTCAAAATTTGGAGACCTCACCACAAAATCTATACATTTGATATTCAATAGGCTTAATAGAGCATACAAATTTCATTTATATAGACATGTAGCATCCTTATAGTCTGTTCCAAAAATATCTGATGACAATGTAAACAAATGTATCAGAAAACGTACTTACCCGTTGATGTCACTCGTAATGCCAGTAACAAATTGAGTGCTTTGATTTGATTGATTGATTATTTAAATTAAACCCGATTTTTTTTCATTTTAATTCGCCGAAAATATGTTTTTCATCTAACAATTGAGGTTAATTTTATAACCTCAATTTTCGACAACGATTTTTTTAAATTCAGTTTTATAATTTTATTCAAACAATTTTTGGAAAAAGATGTGAGATATAAAGTTAAAACCTTCTTAATACAGATGAACGTGTTAAAACCCTTTAGTGAGTGACTGCGTAAGAATGTAACCTGGACATGGACAGGGTTTGTTTACCTTTTCATCAGATACATTTGGAACTGACCGTACTACCACAAAATTGACCATACAGGTCGGCTTTATACATCGAGCGCATACGCACACTGTCGGAATCTTGATTTGTGGTTATCAGGAATAAATAGGCTAGTTTATCTAGGGTATCAAAAAAAATACATGAATGAATAATCAATTTTAAAGATGTTACCAAACAAAGGCGAGTTGTGGAGAAGTTACACGATTTTGAAATTAATATTCTATCCTTTTCATGCAAAACGATCATTAGTACCGAATGGCGCGAAGGTACTATGGCGCTCCTGTATTGTGACGTCAGCTGCTATTAGTGCTGTCTATGTATATAGCATAGACTTTAAAACATTTTTTAACTGTTTATTTCTATATATTATATTTATATTATAAGCCTGTGTTGTCCCATTGCAGGGCAAAGGCCTCACTTCCATCTTTTCACTTTTCCTGGTCTTCTACGATTGCGGGCCAATCCTTTAAGAAGGCGTCCAGCTCATCCCACCATCTCTTTCTAGGCCTGCCGTGTAGCCACTCAGTGGTGATTTTTGCATATTCCTGCTCCGACATGCCACAGATGTGGCAGCCAGGTTCCATTTTAGTCCAGCAACTGTGCGGCCAGCATCCGCAATTTGTGGCCGGTTTATTTCTAGGTTTAGAAAAATCGAATGATCCAGTCGAATAAAATATCCTATTCATATACACTTCAGCTTACTCCTTTAAGTAACAGGCGCAGGCGTTATATTTTATTATGCTTTATCATAACGTAACACAAATTTCGCCCTCAATAATAGATTTATCATCTACCGAAGAGTTCTCTCATGCCATTCCAAAATAATACTGAACTGAAAATATAACAAAATTAAACAATAATACCCGACTGGAACTGCTTTTAATTTTTAGGGTACCGTACCTTAAAAGGAAAAAAGAACCCTTATAGGATCACTGGTGTGTCTGTTTGTCTGTCTGCCCGTCAGTCATTGCCAATTTTGAATATGGGGGTCATTTATAGGGGCCTATTAATAAACGAGAAAAGGAAATCAATATGAATGAAATGGCTCGTTACGAGGATCTCATTTTTTCTTTTTTATAATTTAGAAAAAAATACTTTTAAAGATTTACCATTGAAAAAAGAAAAAAAAACAGAGAATGGTTCTTTACTCATAGATTACAGAAAAATCTATAAGAAGACTATGGTCTTAAAATCACATGGTAAATCTCTCAATATTGAGCGTACAAACTTACATTTGCAGTTGAAATGTACCCATACATTTTAACTGCAAAGTTTGTAGAACATGATTTTCAACTACAATGTTAAGTTTGTTCTTGGGATAAATTCATCCCAACTACGGAACCCTTCATTGTGCGTGGTCCGACACGAATTTGGCCGGTATTTTTTCTTCTTTTTATTATTAAACACATCTCATCAAAAAAGTTGAAACACTACCAAGATTTTCTTTCTGGCAACAAATAACGAAAAAAAAAATGTAATCTTAAAAAATAAAAAACATTTTATTAGCTGACATTTTATTAGCAGACCTTTTCAGTGGTGTAAGAGAGTTTCAAATATGAATTTAAATTTTAAAATTTCATCCGATATTATGTCTACTCCGAGTACAATTAATTGGTGTGTAATAAACACAAAATAACGATTTACTTTAAAACTCGCTGTTAGGCTCTGTGATTTTTTTCACATGGATACTTCGGTTCACTAATGTTTCAGCAAAACACCATTGCTTAGTTTACAACCAACGTTTCGTTTATTATTTATTTTACAAACAAGTTATTCCACAAATGTTTTATTTTATAAACAGTCGCTTTACAAAAATTGACGTAGCAAATGTTTCTCTTTAGTCGTTTTTGCGAGTAAAAATATTTAACCTAATCTAACTAGTTTAGTTACGGGTAACCTACTAAAATATATTTTTTTCCTCTTAGCACAGGTCGATTCTGGCATTCCAATTTTTATTATAAAATAATTTATGTTGATTTATAAGTTAAAACTACCCGTTTGTCTATTTAATGAGTTTATTTTTTTTTGGAAATTGCGTAATGCAATATGTACCTAAAACGTTTTTATTCCAAACGTTTTATGAGATTACATGAATAAAAAATGAATTGTTTGTCAAATAATAAATTATGAAAAAATTTTTTTCTTAAGTGAATTATTTGGCAAACTTGTTGATGTTTAATGATGAAATAACAAATCATGTTTTTGCCAATCGTTACTTGTCAAGTGAAAATTAATAAATTATTTTTTGGTGAAATGACTGGACACCGGGCAACTTCTGAACGAGACGACCGATTTATTGCAACAGTTTTTTAGCGAAATCAACGCCTTAACCCTTTTGAACCGCAGCAACAGCTCCTTGTTGTTCGAAGGGTGACTGTGAGTGACCCGATAATTAGACGAAGATTGAAAGAACGTGAATTGGCACCACACAAGCCAGCAAATGGGCTGAAACTAACCACAGACCATCGAAGAGCGCGCCTGCACGTGAGCACTAAAATTAGTCATACCTACAATAGAGCAAGGTTCTCTTTTCTGACGAGAGTATACTGTACTAGAGTAAGCGATGGTGGCGGTTCATGGACAGTTTGGGACATTAGTACCAACGGAAAAACAGAGCTCGCTTTCGAATCTGGACCACGCCGGCCTGCACTAAACAGTCGTCATTACATCGAAAAATGTCTCGAGGGTTACGAGTTTCGTATGTGCATTTCATTGGCGAAGACTGCATATTCATGCATAATAATGCCAGGGCCTATACCGCAAGAATTGTATGTACGTAATTATCTCAGTGAAGGTGGTATCTCCGTTATGAAATGGTCAGCAAGAAGCTCGGATATGAATCCCATAGAGCACCTGTGAGATGAACTAAAACGACGATTTTGTGCAAGAGATCCTGCTCCAGAGAGTTGGCCAGCTGAAAAACGCAATTCAAGAATAATGGAATAACATACCAGAACATGGAGTCGTGACCCTCATCCGATCTATGAAGAACCGTATGGAAGCCGTCATAACGGAGGGAATACAAATCTAAGCTAATATTATAAAGAGGAAATATTAGCTTTTTTTATGTTTGTAATGGATAAACTCAAAAACTACTAAACTGATTTTTAAAATGCTTTCACCAGTAGAATACTATATTATCACTGAGTAACATAGGGTATAATGATTTATAAAGATATCACACGGGCGAAGCCGCTAACGGAAGCTTGTTATTGAATAATATAGCAGTAAAACATTTTTTTACGTGTTTTGTTTATTGCATTTCATAAAATCTCCATACAAGTTAGAAGTGACTTGTTAAGGTACCATTCCGTACCCGACCGCAGGCAGCAACTGCACGTGACACGTCGCGGCGTGATGTCGCTGCAGTCATGATTCCGAACCCAACCGCAGGCGGCAACAGCCCGTCTTTCAGTCAGTAGATAGAAGATAGAAAAACGTGTTATCACTCGAGCGTTAGCGGCACTAGTAGTCTGCGGTCGGGCTGCACGTGTCACTAGTCACTCGCCCGTAGCTGCCAACGACGTGTCGCTAGCTGCGGAAGATATTTCATAGAAATTCATAGAAACCAGTCGTGTCGTGGCGACACGTCGCCTGCAGTTGCCTCCTGCGGTCGGGTCCGGAACGATACCTTTAAACAAAACAAGATACTTAAGAAAATTTAATTTGAATTTGGAACATTAACGTACGAGAATTCAAAACCTTGTACTACACTACTGTTATATGACATTTTCATTTTATCCTTATACTCGTAATACAATATTTTCCTAAAGCCACATAGACACAGCAACAATATTTGAACACTTATTTGAACACTTGTGTGAGGCACGAGTATTTGGTATTTGTTCAGTTTGATCACATATGTATTTCAACTTTGCCATTTGGTTTCGGTTTTTTGAGCACACAGCAAAGCGCTCTAAGTTCAAATGTGTGCGTAGCGCCTGCTACACTTGGACAACGTCCAGGTGCTCGTAAATCACCGACCGCAACGGTCGCTTTGTTCAATCGCAAGATGGACTGGAGTAACGAAAGGGTCAATGTCACCTAGATCAGGATAAATAGTAAATTGTTAGCACATTGTTCTGTAAATTTATCAATTTCGAACATACACAATTTCCTTAATTAAATTACCTACTTTGTTCTATTACGATATATAATATTTCACACATCCACTCGCGCCTTCTCAGACTTATTAGTTTATTTTTTGCATAATTATATGTAATAAATAATTACATACACTTAAATAATAAAGGTACCTATCCCGCATTCACAACATCGTCGTCCATCCCGTTTGTTGTCTATTTGAGAACTGTGATGCGAACGTGATGCGAAGCATGTCTGGCAAGTAAAGCAAACATGTGTTCAAATGTGTGAACAGTCTATCAAAGTGTTGGTTCAAATTTGTGACTGTATCTGGTGCCCGCATTATAATCCATTAAAAACATAAACTTGAGAAGTTTATCGATTTATTCCCCTTGCAATCCAGATCTGTTCATCGATCCCCCGGATCTGTCGATATCCTGGCTAGAGAAGGACCATCCTCCATTGCCCCCATATACGACATCAAGAAGGTGCGTAGAGTTGCATCTATTTTGTACAACTCTAGCACCCTAATGAGCCATGTATGTGGCACCGAGTCATAAACCTTCTTAATATAGTCTATCCAACATGTCGACAAATCCTTCCGGGCTCTATGAACCTGTTTAGCTCATGGTCATGTCTATAAGGAGCAGCTCCTTAGTACCGCGGGACCCATTCTTACATCCATTCTGAGACACAGACATAATTGAGTTGCTATAAATTTATATGTTGGGCATTTTTTTCTTTAAGAATGGATGTAAGAATTTTATAGGCCGTCGGTAAATATGTTATTGGTCTATAGTTTTGGGTTCCGCAGTACTACCCGATTTATGGAGCAGGTGGGTAACTCCTGTCGTGAAGAATAGTGGTAGTGACCCAGTCTCTACAGATGACTGGAATTGTGAGGCTAAGCAGGCGTGTGATCTTTGTAGCCTTTTAATCCAGAAATTGTGCAGTCCGTCCGGTCCTGGAGATTTCCAGCTAGGCATCGGACGGACTGCACGGGCCACATCCAGAGGACTAATGAGAATAGCCTCCATGTCTGGTATTAAATCACACGCCTGCTCAACATCACGTATCCAATCACCTTCAGTGTGACTGACGAGCTCCGACCAAATGCTCGCCAAAAAGTACTCATGGCATCATTATCCAGTGGGCGCACATCAGTCACACCTTGAGTAGAAATGGGCCGCTCTCATGTTCTGTATACCTTTCATCGCTCTGGAACATGCGGTTCTGAGTGTACCGATCCACTGCCTATACCGATGGATACGGTTTGCCCATGCATAAACTTTCTGCTTCAGGAAGTCGATGCGCTCAGTAACACAGGAAACATATTCCCCATTACTAATACTAGTTCCCGAGAACGCCCGTCACACAAAGCGCATCACCCTTGGGCGTGTATTGCCCTCCCTGAAGCAGATAAGCTTCCCAATGAGTACCCTGGCCTCATTAATATGACGCTCAATCCTGCACTGCCAGGCTGGCGCGTCAGGTTCGGGCCGTACAGCTCGGTCAGTGTTTAGAAATTTGACACGAGCTATACGACATGCCGCAACAGCCGTGCAATACTAAATTGAGTGTGTATCGCAACGATCTGCGCTGCTTTCGATAAAATTTGGTAACAGCGCATCTAGGGCATACACATTGCTGTTTCTTTTATTCGTGGGCAAACGTGGTAGCCGTGGTCTAAGGTCAGGTGATGTGAACCGATACTCATGGATCGCATCCTCCATTGCGCTCCTCAATTCCACATTGCATAGATTATCCTTGGCATCCTCCTCCGTAGTTGGTTTGCCCACAGTAGAACTTCGGCGGGCGCATGCACGACAGTCTGGGATTGGGGAGAGTTACTCGCAGAGCTACTCTGCATTTGCGAGCGTGGCCAATCAAGTGTAGCGTTATCCAATCTATGATTATTTTGAATGAGACATAATGGCAGGTTCAAGCACCTGAAACAGAGAGAGCATCCGACATCGGTACGCTGTAATGTTAATTCCTCCCTGAGTAGCCCCGTAATATGCGCGCATCACGTTTTCATTAATGGACTGGGTCCATCGCATGTGTGACACACCGGCAGCGGGGACCCTGTTCGGGGCTTGTTGGCCTCGAGGTCCCAAGCCCGCTGGTGGCCGTCCTCTTCCTCGCCGTTGTGGACCATGTTGGTGACGACAGTGGGGAGAAAAACTCGTCGCTCGAGCTCGGCGCAACTGCAGCGGCCGGTGACACGGCCCTCACGGTTGAGGCGCATACCGGCTGCGAGGCGAAGCTAAGCCACAGGTCCGGAGATGGTGGGTGTGCCTGTTGTCATGCACTGGCTCTGGGCTGCATTATTTACATAGGTACTCATATTTTATAATATTGCCTATATTTAAAGTAGTTAAATAGTATCCATATGGAATAAGGAGTCATGTCTCATATTTAAACGCGGGTACTACCAATACTTAGTAGTAAATTAGCCAATTTTGTATGCCCGATCCTGGAATTTGTAGTAAAACTCTTAAAAAGTTACAGGACGTTTAAGGTGACTCCTCAATCCTGACGGTCTATAGAAAATATAATTATGTTACGTAGCTACTAAAGTATTTGATTAAATCGGGTAACAATAGCACCAATATTTTGTAAAAAATTCTATTAAATATTGGCGTGATCCAACATTTAAATTAAATATGAGACATGGCTCCTCGATCCATACGGAGATGTTAAATAGGGGTCGAAAGTTTGTATGGGAGTTCGTAATTTTTGACGATGAGAAATTGGATTACGAAAGCGCACGGATTGTATTAAAAAAAAAATCGTTATCTCTATCTCTAATAAAAAATATTTTTCAGTGGCATTTCAGTAATTAACAATCATTAAGTCAAAATTAAGATTCAATCTTTCGATTAATTACAAGTTTATTACATGCTTAAACACAAAGTGCAAATGTGAGTCGTAAGAAAAAATCCGTCGTAGAAAATATAAGTAAAGATCTCTCATTATTCAACTAATTTCATCTAGAATATTGGACAATGGTTTCGTATATTATAAAACTTTTCATACCATGTCGTAAGTACCTAACTATAAATAAAATAAAATAATGTTCATTCGGACAACTGAGAGATCCATACATTGTTAAAACACTATTGTTAGTAACATAAATTAAAGACGAATTAATGAGAAGATCACTCATCAACTAAACAACGAGATGGAAACTAGGGTATAAGCCTTTTCACAAATTGCCTTATTATGGCGGAGGAAGTATCTGCCACCACAGCCTTCAGGATGCTATTGTGACTGCCTCTTATTCTGCTCAAGAGTGAGGTCGTTTTTTTGCAGATGTAGGCATGATATCCATCGGTATGGTTTACCGCGAACAGTTCTGAGGCACTGCAATAACGAGGCATTTGCAACAGCATCCTAAAACATTGGTGTATTGGACGCGTAAAACATCTAGCGACCTTTTCGAATAGTTGACCCAAAGATTACCGGTGTACAAACTCTGACAATAACACATCTCCGCCACGAAACCGTAGCAGCGAAACCGCAGTAGTTCAATTCAACTGGCTCGCGTCATGTTCCGCTACTCGTTTCGCGGAAGAGATGTGCCATCGGCGTTAGCTTTTAAAAGCTTAATCTTTACTTGGTCACACATACACCTATGTCTCTAGTATATTTTTATGTATAGCGTACAAAAATAGATCTAGACCATAACATACTTCACCAGGTATAGCATTCCGAGACACAGTGGTCACATGGGAGACACAAGTCTACGTCATCACATCTATGTTACCAGCAGTGTGTAATAATAACTCCAAAACCACCTTTATTACCCGTGCGAATCCGATAAAACAATGAGGTTGAAATTAACAATTACGTTGGTATATGTTAAAATTGAATTGTTTCGTTTGATGAGATAGACAAACTATTACTAAACACAGTACCTTTAATATGAACCTTTAAATCTATCCCATTCTCAGCCATATGGGTCATACTTTGAAATCGACTCTAAAAAGGGCTGGTGGCTAAATAATAACAGCCGGGCTATTCTGTAATAATCTCACGGTGAAAACTTAGGTGAAGTGAACGTGAAGTGAGCTGTCATTCCACCAGCTGCTAGGGACTGACAGCTCACTCCGAGCTCACTTCACCTAAGTTCTCACGTTAAGATGGTTACAGAATAGCACTGCAGGTGCACGGGTCGACCGAAGGTTAAAGTGAAAGCGTCAGGGTAGCCCGTGAAATTCAAATTTTCTTACGTTTTTTTGTTTTCACCTGAAAACAAAAAAAACGTAAGAAAATTTATACAACATATATAGATCAACATACAACCTGATACTGACCTCAGTATCAGGTTGTATGTTGATCTATATATGTTCCGCGATCGTATCAAATGTTTATTTATAGAATTATAATCATAGAAATCATAAATACAACTCTCTAAGTTCATGTAATCCTACTGAATGACTATTTCATGAAATCATGATATTTGAGGATTATGCTAAGTTATTCAGTTGTATTGCTGATTCTAATGATTATAATTCTGTGAAGCCATATTTGTTACGGTTGCGAATCATATTTTAATCAACATACGACCTGACACTTTTATTGGATGGGAAATTATCAAATAACTTCTCCCGCTCTGGGCGGAGTGGGAGGACGTGTCAGACTCTTACTGACTAAAACCCACCCGTGTTCCTTCAGTTGTTTGTACGTTGCCAGGGGCCACGGTATCCCTTTCGGACTTTCCCGCAAACCCGGCAGGCATCGGTCCTAACGGACCCCTTCAGTTCTGCTGACATCTCTTAGAGGCACTTTTGTTATGTAACAAAAGTGACATTATGTCACAAGACTGAAAAAAGTGTAACTTTTTGAACACGGTCACCACGGTCGAAATGTTACACTTTTTTCAGTCTAGCTCTCATTTGCCAAGTATGCAGAATTTACGTGCGATAAGGAACTCCGTTCCAAAAATTGACAATCATTCAGAAATTGATTCATGTCCCCACGCCTAATTCGTAGTAGGTTGAAGCACAGATTCTGTCACTCCCTTATTGGATCAGTCATATTTTATTCATCATATTTCGGCTTTTCCTATGATAACCGATAGAACTTTTGATTATGACCGTACTATATCGACGCGTGACCAAGGCCTGCAACCGACGCGACAACGTCCGCATTACCCCGTGGCCATGAACACGTTCAACACGCGTCTTGCAACAGCAACTAAAGAGAAAGCAAATGAAAAATGTTTACAGCATGCCTCGAATCATCGCGACGCGACTTGTGGAGCGACGGACGGAAAAGGTGACATGGGCGAGTGTCACTTGGTAAAAGTCACCCCGCAAGACGCATCGCTCGAGGCCGTGAACGGCTTCACACTTTTTCTAGCATAAGCTGTCCGCCGTCCTTTAATGCTTATTTTTTTTATAGTTTCAATTTATTGGACGTTTATGCAAGGGAATACCAAGGTGGACGCCCAGTTGGCATACGAATCGAATTACTCGTGGTATATGCAAAATTATATGATGGGCGTAATTAAAGATACAAGTCTACTACCACTTGAAAAAAACTACCTATGTGACTGTCCACGAGTATACATACCAGTGTGTGCTTCAAATAACCATTCTTTCACTAATGTATGCAAAATGAATTGCATTAATTCTAGGTTAAAGTTGTGGGACACTAAACAACAGTTAAATGTCTCCTACCGGGGACTCTGTTGGAGCTATTTTGATCCTTTTGAGTACTGATTGTGGAAATTAAACTGAATTATACTAAACATCTTTGTTTCTTTTACCGGCACTTCTCATCTTCAATTTCACAAAAGTTATTTGTCAAAGATAAAAATACGTCTTGTTGCTCGCTGTCACTTTGTTAGTAACAGCCACTCACTGACAGCATTACTATTTGCCGCGGTTTACCAGTGCGGTTGGGCGACACTGCCACTGCTGTTTGCCCGACACTTTCGGAACTGTCCAAAATCTTTCGAGTACGGCATGCTGTGCTGGTACTGCGGTTGCAAAGACCCTCAAGCAGCGGAAATCTAATAACCTCTATGTTATGAGAAAAGCGGTTCGTTGATACCCAACCCAATCAACTTGCGACCATAACCCCGTGGCCACGAGGTACACGCTGAAGCAACACGCGTCTTGCAACAGCGACTACGGAGAAAACAAAAGAAAGAAGTTGTTCATGATGCGACTTGCGACGCGTCTTGTGAAGCGAAGTGTCCACTGGCAAGTAACTTCCGCAATTTCTTGCAGAAGTCAATTCACGACAGTTTCCACTGACTGCGATTTTTATATTTGCAAGTCGCTTTTAGAAGTGTGTAGAAATTAACTTCCTGCAAGATCTTGTAGAACCGTTTCGACAGAAATCGCATACAAATTACTTGAGCAAGAGCGGTCAAACAAGATGCCTAGCTGCAGAAAAATACAAGCTGTGTCTATTGAGGTTGTTGTAAAAAAATAAAAAACGTAAGGTACGAGATTGGTTATTGAGACGTGATGATTTAGGTCTTCAAAAGCAAATATTGAGAGAACTGCAAAGCGAAGATTCCGTGCATGACCGAAGCCACCTTCAATATCCGAAACGCTTTCAGTAAACAGGTGACACGTGCGCGTTTCTTGACGCAAATCGCGTTCCAAGTCGCTTCGCTCGAGGCCGTGAACAGGGTCTTAGACTGGCTTTCACTTTAACCTAAGACTAAGCATTACCATCCAATGTGGCATTGCTGCCAGTCTTTTGGGAACACAACCAAGTGAAGAAATATTTTGATACCCTCTTCAGTGCACCAAAATGTCAAGTTGATTTGGAACGACCATGCAGGAAATTAAAAGCAATTAAGGTTATTTTAATTGCTAATTGAAGCAATAACGCGTACTTAATTAACTATTCAAGATTTTTCTGTTTTGAGTATTCATTTCAAATCGGTGATTATTTGAAGCAGATCATTGGAACACTAATATTTTTTTTGAATACCAGCATGCGATCAATTTGTAAGTAACGGCTCGTGACACGGCACCGCCGCCGCACCGCCCCGCCGCGTCGTCGCCACGCCGTCTCTGCTTGTGGTGTGGTGGCGGCGCGGTGGCGCGGCGGCGCGGCGACGGCGTCGTGTCGCTGAGCACTTAGTGTATTGATATCGCAGTATCATGCCTACTCGTAAGTAGGAGCCTATTGGCTTCGTTCAGGACTTTCTATTTTTTTAATTATATACTTTGTTTTTTTATGTTTCTATGATTTTGTTTAGTTTAGTTGATCGTCCTGTCCGAGTCCCAATAAATACTTTTCTTTATTTCTTTCTTTTATCAAATAAATAAAAAATACGTATGAAAAAATATTCAGGACTGTATAGCACAATATATCCAAATTGTATACTGGTCTTACTGTAGCGGATATTCGATTTTTTTGTTTATCTAAACATTAAGACCACCTCAGATATTAACTGCAAGGTCCTCATATGACCAAGATTATGTGGGTTAGTGACAGCTCGGCCCAAGTCAACTCAACCCAAATTATAATACCAGACTTTTCACTCCCGATTACGGTGATTTGTACGGCCAGGCAGAAAATCAATATTTTATAATAAATCATTACGAATTTTGTTATCCGAAGATTTTGGTTTTTATTTACATACAAAGCAGAAAAACAAAATTATCTACAAAGACTATTTCAATTATGATGCCTATATAAGTAGAATAAGTTCATTCGTTTTTTAAATTGGTTGGACTAAAAAAGACAAGCTTTCCTTTGCTAAGAAAATGACACACATCGGATCTGATGACAATACAAAAGTTTTCTATCTCACTCTTGCGTATCAAATTTACAATAGTCTACGTCTAAAATATAAAACAACAGGGCGATTTCCGCGAATCTGATTTCTGCTTAATATGAATAAGGATTTAAATAAATAAAAACAGTCTATTACAGAACAAGTTCATAGCATTCAAAATCATTTTTAAAATAATAATATATGTTAAATTTTTCATAAAAAAATTAAAATAAACTATCAATAAACAAAATCTATCAATAAAATAAAAAAATCTTCAATATTTTAAGAGGTCGATACTTTTCATGCCGACGGTACACACCTTTTTTTGGCGTTTTGACGACTTTTATTCCAATTGAGTTGATTCTGACCGAGCTGTGGAATAGTCAGTTAGGAAACACCGAACTCATGTAGTTTTAAAACACCACTTATTTCTGACTTTTTAAATTGCATTAATCATTTAAATGAGGCGGAAAATTCAAATAAAAATCGCGAGACATTCTGAATGTGACATCTACAAACCCGCACTGAGCCCGCGTGGTGGATTACAGCCCACTGCCTCTCACAGAGAGCATGCCTGTGTGCCAGCTGCTGTGTTCAACATTATTGGCTGATTATGTTAAGTTCTACAGGAGACTGCTAGGTTAATGTTGACAATAGCTCCATTTCGCTTACTTTGTGTACACATACAACAATAATATTCAATTATCATGTTTTTTTTTTTCAGATGTTTTATTTCTTATATCGATATTCCTGCCTTTTTGTGAAGTTTACCTGTTGATATTCAAATCAACTAGTGAAAGAACCATGCGGACACACGCACGTCTTTTACCACCTTTATCTCAACCCATGGAATGTGATAGTTGTTCTTTGATATATATGCCTGTGTGTAGCAACGAAAATTTGACATATATGAACCAGTGCTTCTTCGTTTGTGACAAATCTAAGAATGAAACAACGGCTCATATTTTATACCGAAGTGTTTGTATATTTTATTAATTAAATAATTATTTCCCTTTTTTTATTTTATTGTTTGCCTCCTTCTTACCTCACTCTTATAGGCCTATGGGAAGGCAAACCGTCACGGCGGGAAGTAGATCAGTCAGCGGGTGTAAATTTGGAAGGATGTAACGGAGACTTTCTTAGTGATGGCGAAGGCTGAGGTTGCAGAGCGACCATGGAGCTAAATATATATAGACCAAAACCCGAAGTAGATCATTTGGAGGCGGCAGACGTGCGGTGGCTAAAATGAAAAACAGAAAGCTACGGGCCTGGACAAAATAACAGCAGGATTGTAGCCGTAGTCTGGCTTATTAAACAATTTAATATTATCATAGCCCCCCAAACTTATTCCAAATGCTGTAACTTTACGACTAGCCGGAGGGCTAGTTGTAAGTTACAACTTAAAGAAATCCTAACAAATTTTATAAAATGCGAAAGTGAGTTTGTTTGTTTGGATTTGAATGAAATTTGGCACATGGGTAGACTGTGACCTGGAAAAGAACTTAAGCTACTTTTAATCCTCGATCGCAGACAAAGTAACGGGCAACAGCTAGTAATAAATTAAACAAAGGATAGAAAGGTTTGAAGGAGTAGGAGCTTCAGGTCGGCTTCAACTTCAGGGGCCGTATTATGACGTATTAATGCCACCATTGTTCCAGTCGCTAGCACCATCCTTTTTCCGCAGTGGAATAATGATGGCATTAATACTTCATAATAAGGCCCCTGGTGGGTCTGTGACTCGGGACGAGTCATGAACGTGAAGCAAGATCAATAGGCGGTAGCAGAGCAAGAACGTGGACGGGGCTGTAGTGTCTTACGCCGAACAGGAACTTCAAGACACGGCCTATGAATTTTGGTTCTCAGATTGAAGAAGTAACTTAGCTTTGCAGTTCATATAATATTAAATAACCATAAATTACCAATTTCTGGATTTTGTTCTTTACTTGACCTTGCTTCTCATCAAACTTCATGCTGCTGGGCCTCCGGGAAGTACCAAATAGGCTTTTGTTTATTTGCGAGTGTCAAAATATGCGGCATAAATGGCTGTATTTTTTTATTGCGTTGACTTGGAAGTTTGATTTTCGTTACAGGGGTCTGTCAAAACAAATGTCAAATGCAATTTTTCGGACGGGCAAAATATCATCGTCTGACGTGATTTTCAAATCGTTTTGTCATTCATTCTTAGCTCGGGCCCCGAACTAATCTTATATCCATTAGTGATACGGAGTAGGATAAGCCTGTAACTTCGGCCGAAACTACGAATTTCGTGCTTAGGGTAAAGACCCCAGCTCCAAGGGACCGTAGATCTAAGTTTAGATATCTATTTCAACTCGATCTTGACAGACAACAAAGTCATCCTTTAAGGGTTTCAATTTTTCATCTTGAGGCACGAAATCCTAAAATATATTTATTATGTGCCTTTATACTACTTACTAATCGTTATACTCTGAATCCCGGTAGTATGTTCATGTGGGATATTTGGCTTATATATATATTTATTTAGCTTCGCTCGCGTAAAGGTAAGACCTTTACGCGAGTGAAGCCGCGCGCAAAAGTTAGTTAGAATATAGAATAGTAACAAAGTCAAAACTGTACATTGATATTTTTGAAAAAGAGTAATTTCTACCAGGTGTGGGAACGAAATGCCGAAAATATGGTTTTTCGAATGTTTGTCCGTTTATCTGGTTTTTTTTTATATATGTTCCGGATTTGGCGCAAAAACGGCTGAACAAATTTGGATGAAATTTGGCACACAGATAGTTTATAACCTGGACATGACGTGAACCTGAACGTGGTACCGAGATTAAAAGTACCATATCGGTTAATACATATGGTAGTTTTAATCTCGGTAGCACGTACGCGAGCGAAACCGCTGACAAAAGATAGTATCAAATAATTACACATGGAAGTGATCAAGAATAAGCGACTGAGGCAGAAAGTTAGCTAGATAGACTGAAAGACGAATTTGCATTTGCACCATAAGGGTTCCATTTTGGTACTGAAACCTAAAAACATCCCATGTAAGCGCATTTTTAGAAAGATCATACGAGAAATTAAATACAATTTAAGTGGTTTTTATTGCTAATGAAACCAATCACGCGGAACTAATTAAAGTTCAAATAACTTTTTGAATTTGTAGGTATCATTTAAGATTCAGTATTATTTAAAGCGTTATTGAGTCAATGATATTGATAAAATCCAATACCAACATGCGACTAATTTGTAAGTGTTTTCAAAAGAAAAATAATGTAGTACATAATTACTCCGTGGTGACGAGCTACGTACGCGCTCAAGCAACATGCGTCTTGCGACAGCGACTGCGGAAAAACAAATGAAAGAAGTTGTTTGGAGCATGCCACGAGTCACCGCGACGCCTCTTGCGGAGCGACGGTACTTGCGCGAAGAAAACAAGTGACGCGCGCGCGTGTCGCTTGACGCAAGTCGCATGCATTATGTATAACCGCGGAAAGTGGCGGTTGATCACTTCAACCTTATGGTTTTAGTAATAAGGTTCAAAAGTGGTTCACCACCAGTGTCCGTGCTGGTGGTGAACACACACACCACAAAACAAAAAAAAGAGGAATACCTACAAAAAAATAAACACTGCAATATTATTCTTGGCTCCACTGAACTTTAAAACCCGCGCGTGCGAAGCTTCAAATTTGTTTTGGGTTTAGATGTCTTCATGTAAAACGATTTCGCAAAATTTCACACTGCGCTACACCTAGTTTTAGAGAAAAAAATACTAAAGTTAAAAAAAAAAACAACTTTTTACGTACATCTTACGACAGATAGTACGAATTTCACTCCAAGGCCCTTCCGTTTTACATTCAGACAAACTGACAGCGCATTTTTAAGGTTTTCAGTATAGATATTGTAAGTTTTTAACTTTAATTCATTTTTAAATGGCTGAAACCGCAATGAACTTAATTATAAAGCAAATAATATAATTAATAAAATTAAAAATAATTAAGTTTTATTAAGATCGTGGCTAATGAAACGTAATCGAATGTAAGTGACGCAATCGTTATTTGTTTGACAGTTTTCACTCATCGTATGTAGAGATGGGTAGCACACTCTTTTAAAAATGAGGATCGTCCGAGGCACTCTTTTTACATACTGTGCTACCACGAATGAGGCGAGGCTGCGGCGTGGTCTGTGAGCAAGTACGTGCTGTGAGTGTGTCAGTGAGTCGGGTGACTCGCAGTGCGATTCACGAGTATGGTGTATAGCAACGACAACGCGACACGGCACACATACGCGGTAGAGTAGGCACACGCGGTGACTAGTTGGTTAAGCGCGTCACACAGCTCGCACGAGTGACGATGAGGGAAAGAGAAATGAGATTACGTGACGTCGTCAACCGAAAGCAAAAGACGGCAATTAAACGTAGACCTTAACTCCCTTGCTTAGAATCGTAAATAGACTTGCAAATGAATGAGCGACTCGGTTCGTTCAAAACAGTTCAGGCACAAATTAGCCTCACAGAACATTTACAGTACGCTGTGAAGCTAATTTGTGCACTGTGGTGTGTGGTAGCACTTCAAAATAAAAAGAGTGAGTGACTCTTTCTATCCAAGTGAAACAACTGTGCTAGCACATGTGCTGAGCTACCCAACACTAATCGTATACGAGTATACAAACGGCAATGTTATTACTGTTAATACTAGGAAAACTTAGGATGCAAGAGCAAGCGAAGGGAGCTCGGGGCTTGGTGCACCCCGACTCGGACAGGTTAGGTTTGAAGGCGAAGCGAGCGAACAAAGACCCTGCCCTCCCCTTCGTGGTTATTTATTGTTAATCAAATTTGGAAACTTTAGATCCGCCATGTGATATTCCCCACCCGTAATACGCCCACTATACTACCAATCTCGAAAGAAACTTTGGCGATTTTTAGGGTGCCGTACCTCAAAAGGAAAACACGGAACCCATACAGGATCACTCCGTTGTCCATCCCGAAAGTCTGACAACCAGACTAACCAAGGGGTATCGTATTATCCAGTTACTGGGTTATATCAGATAGTCGCTCCATGTAAAATACTGGTATTCAGCTGCATCCGGTTAGATTGGAAGCTGACCCTAATATGGTTGGGAAAAGGTTAGGCAGTTTGTAGGTATGTGGTCCCTTGAAGCTCTAAAAAAATCAAGCTTCTTAGTCAACGCAATAAAACAAATACAGCCATTTAAGCGCAATATATTTTGATACCCGCAAATAAATCAAAACCACAAGATATTTCCCGTTGACCTAGAATCATGAAATTTGGTAGGAAGCAAGGTTTCACAGCACAAGCAAAGTAAAAAGTCAGAAAATCGTTAATTTGTAGTTTTATGACATTTATCAGTCGGAGAATCGATGTATCGACGTATCTGTAACGTATACAGGTGGATTTTTGAGATGGAGCAGTAAGGACAGCTACCTTCGAAAACGTTCTTAGGAGCCTGTGTTTAACTTTTTGAGACGTTTTGATCTGCATTCACAGATTTTGAGAAAAAAATTACAATCAGCAAGAAAATACCTAGGCAGTTTTCACAAAACATTTTTTGATGCCATTCGATCCTGTTTCTTATATGGATCAAAACACTCTCACTAAGGTTTCAGTACTAGAAAAATTAATAATTTCAAAAACTTTTTCCACTTACTATAGGAAAAATTAGAAATGGAAATTCCAAATTACTTTTTTGAGATGGACACTGAAGACTGAAGACTGAGGAAGACTAGCTTAATATGAACCAAAAATTTAATCTTTCAACGAATTCGCATTATAATTTTATTTCCTTTGAGAACAAGATAGTTTGCTGCTTGTGATTTCCGACGTTCTGAGAAAAATTATCTCAAATAATTTTGAACTTTCAGACTTGTATGGGAACGTTAAAAAAAAACTGTCCGATACAAAAGTCAGAAATTGCAAAACAGAAATCAGAAACTGACACGGAAAAAGTTTTTTTCAAAAATTATAACGCGTATTCGTTCGAAATTTGAAATTTCATTTCTTTTATTTATTTTCCTTTCGATCGATTGGCATCAACATTTTTTTTTGTGAAATCTGTTCATTTTCTTGCATTTTTTTTTTTTTCATTATCTGAATGTAGTTCAAAATATTTCGAAAAGTTAAGGACAGTCTCCTAAGACTGATTTCTTGTAGCGACAGCGGCTTACTGCCCCATCTCAAAAATCCACCCTGTATAAATCTATGGGAGAACATATTTTTCACCCTGTATAAATCTATGGGAGAACATATTTTTCAGCTACTAAGTCTCAAAAATCCACCCTGTATAAATCTATGGGAGAACATATTTTTCAGCTACTAAGTTAAGTTTATTTTTGGGATAAATTATTCATCCCAACTACGGAACCCTTCATTGTGGGTGGCACTTGGCCGGTTTTTATCTCGTCACCGATGGTTTTGCGCATTTTGGGGATTTCAAAAAGTTTTTTACTAAAAGGGGTCTAATCTACACAAAAAAATTATTAAAAAAAAGCGCCGGTTGTTAAAGAACCGTTCCTTATTTTTTTCCATATTCTCAATTACAACGGTATAAGAGAAAAACAGATACAAAAATAGTGTATGATTGGAGAAGGCTATGTTTATTATATTAGCGGATTACTATACATAATATAAGCTAATAATAGCACTTTCTCTCTCTTGCTTTATGTGCCATCCAATAAGAAAGGCGTATTTTTTTCGTTTTTTTTTTCAGGTGGTGTTCTCTTTCTTTTAGATACATTTCTGCCTTTTTGTGCGGCGCAGGGGGATGATATGCCGATGACGACGATGGTGCAGGAGACAGCGGCGGAGGACGATAATAAAGATCCAACACGACCACCTGAAAAAGGTTGGACTACAAAGTCATACGGACTTTTGTTCCCACCCATAACTAAAGTAATGAGCTGTGACAGCTGTCCTGTCGTATACCTCCCAGTGTGCAGTGACCAGAATTTGACGTATTTGAATATATGTTTCTTTAATTGTATGAATTTTACCGATGTGCAAATTGTACAGCGAGGAATTTGTATATTTTATTGAACATTTTTTCAATGTTTTATTTTGAACCTGGGCAGCCGATTATCCTAGTGCTTGGTACGGATATGTGATAAGGTGGAATGAGGAGCGAGTTACAAACAATGTTTTAAGTATAAATGTAACGGCTTTTATAAGGGGCAAAGTAATGAAAGATGAATGGACTATGTGTAAAGATGGCACATCGACTTGAATATTATAATAATACTCCGTACCGTACGTATGTGCCCGACCCAGTTCTCAAAATGGCAATATCACGTAGTATTGGGATCGATCTATCATCCAGACAAGCCAGACATAGTGGTGAAAGATCGATTAGAGCGTCGCACAATGATTATTGATATAGCCGTCCCGCATGACGAGACCCTCGTGAAAGCTGAAAAAGATAAGCAGACTAAGTATCTTGACCTGGCTCGCGAGCTTGTCGACATGTGGGATGTGGATACAGCAGTCATTGTGCCAATAGTCGTGACGGCTAATGTTATAATAACCAAGAGCCTCGACCAACACCTGAGGAGGCTCTCGTTAGGCAGCTGGATCAAGGGCTTTATCCAGAAAGCGGTTATTCTGGACACGGCACGAACCTCTGTTAGGAGGTTCCTCTCTCAGGAGCCCTGACTACCGGTAGCTTGGACCCTGTTCCCGATACCGGTGGGCTACTATTTTTTAAATTTGTAAAGGTTTTTTTGTGTTTATTAAAGCCATATTTACAAATGTAAATAATATGTATAAAGAAGAAATAAAGGAAATAATAATCCATTAAATTAAGGCGACGCAGGCCGTTAGATAAATCTTTACCTAAACATACATATTTTTTAATAATAATAAAAACAATATTGCTGCAGCCTGCAGCTTTGTAGTGTCTCTTTCTAAAGCTAGGGCCCAATCACACGTACTACCACCTCACCACAGTCACCACAACCACAGCCACACAACAACGACACGTGGATAGGCGCTAATTTGTATGAAAATGAATAGTTTATTCACATGGACCGCATTTGGCTGTCAAAATCAACCATGTGGGCGAAACCGACCACATCAAGGCCACGTCACAGCCACAACTTAACCACCAGCGAGACTGCGCACAACTTTGCGTCGATGTCTTCCTCTACGAAAGCCAGAGTTCCGGAGTCGATCTGTCTGCAAACACTAGCCACAATGTAACCACATCGCAGCTAATAAGGACAACGCAACCACAATGAAATTGTGTAGTTACCACAACGCAACTGCAAGAACCTGCAGTGACACTATTCACACGTTATCAGTGGTTGCCCACATTATGTCCTCACCGCGATGTGGTGTGGTTGTGGTACGTGTGATCGGGCTCTGAGGCTGCGTTTCCACTGAGGCGGAGCTGGGCGGTGCGAAACGGAGAAGAACAGTGAAAAATGGTGAGTGTTTCCACTGAAGCGGAGTGGAGTGAAGCGGCGTTGAGCGAAAATGCGCCGGTCAGTTACACTCAATCTCTCAGAGAGATCATACAGGTTTGATACTCCATTACTAGAGTGTGTCAAATAATATAGAGTATGTAGATAATGTTTTTAACACACAAGTCTTAAAACACTGATGATTACTGGAGCATCTCCATTAAACTATTAAGTAATATAATAGACATCGTAGCCCTATCTACCTGATACTTTTAATAAATGTGTTGATTTAGGAACTTTTCCTGACCTCATGAAGAGTAGTACAGTCATAACATTATTTAAATCAGGGTATAAAAATGACGTTGGCAATTTCAGGTCTATTTCTATATTACCTGCATTTTGTAAAATATTTGAAAAGTTAATACTCAAGCGGTTGCTAAGCAATTTTAACTTTAACAGCCTACTTCATGATGATCAATATGGCTTTACAAAGGGTCGTTCGATTGCAGATGCGGGTGTTGCTCTGCTGAATCACATATTTAACGCTAGGGAGAACTCGCAAAATGCTATTGGAGTTTTCTGTGATCTCTTCAAAAGCCTTTGAATGCGCGCGACATTACGGCGTCTAAAGCGAAGCTCTAAAAGTAATAAATATTTACATAATAGGTTTTAATGTGTAGATGTTAATGGTGTGAAATATTCCGGGCTACCAGTTCAGTCAGTGTACCTCAAGGCTCTATTCTGGGTCCATTCTTATTCTTAGTGTATATTCATGACTTACCATTTTATTTAATGGATAGGTGACGTACTGTTTGCAGATGATTCCTTGAGAGATGATTTTGAAGACGTAAACAGTGCTCTCTCAATGGTTACGGATTGGTTTACCACAAAATAGCTTGTTTCTCAATGCCAAGAAAACGACATGTAGGTATAAAGTTCGTCTTACCGAATGTTAGAAATCTAAGACCCAACATCGTCTTAGATAAAGAGGTGCTCGAAATATATTTGTTCTTCAAAAACGAGCTGTTCGAGCAATTTGCCAGCAAGGAGCCAGAGTTTCTCTGAGAGATTTTGCATTTTACGGCATCACAATTCATCTTCGCCAATATTTGACACATATACTAACTTTTGCCGGCGGCTTCGCCCGCGTGCATGACGGAGAATATGCCACAGGAACGTGCTTCCGGGATTCAAAGTATCCTATGTCCTAACTCAGATCATGGCCTACCCGTATACCTTTCATCTAAATCCGTTCAGCCGTTATGGCATGAAAAGGTAACAAGCAGACTATAAATCTGTTTTAGGGTTCCGTTCCTTAAAATGAAAAATTGAAACCCTTAACACAGAGAAGTCATCCTGACTTCGATGTGTGTCAAGACCCTTTTTATCAGGAACGCGTGGAGGCATCAAGTTGAAATAGATATCAAAAACATAGATCTACGGTCTCTTGGAAAAGAACAGCCATTTATGCCGCATATTTTGACACTCGCAAATAAACTAGTTTATTTGGTACTTCCCGTTGGCCCAGCAGCATGAAGTTTGGCAAGAAGCAAGTTCAAGTAAAGAGGAAATTCCGAAAATTGGTAATTTATAGATTTATATGAACTGCAAAGTTAAGTTTGTTCTTCAAAAATTCATATAAATGCAGCAATTCTGGCATCAAAAATTCATAAGCCATGATTTATTTTGAAGTAACATTAAGTCTGTATTATTACTATTAAGCTTGTCCTTCAATCCAGATTTGGAAATTCGGGCAGCCGAGCAAGCACAGCTCTGAGACGGAACCGTCAGGGCGTAAGTCCTACTCACACTTGTCCGTTTTTTTTAAATAAATAATACAGGTATAAACCAATTATTCATTTTATTATTATCACGATTAATGAGTAATATGTAGTTCGTGGTTAAGTAATACCAGCCGCACGGGTCGATCTATCAGGTTAAGCTACGCTTGCCGGGGTTGGTCCGTGGATAGGTGACCATCTTTACATACCGAGACTCCTCCGTGTCTCGGATAGCACGTTAAGTCATTGGTCCTGGCTGTCATTCGTGGATCTTTGACAGTCGTTACGAGCCATCAGAAGCCCGAAAGTCTGACAACCAGTCTTACCAAGGGGCATCGTGTTACCCAATAACTGGGTTGTGTAAATGGTATTCAGCTGCATCCGGTTAGACTGGAAGCCGACCCCAACATAGTTGGGAAAAGGCTAGGCAGATTGAATACGTAATACTTACTCTAGTGCCGTCATTGAACACATAATACCTACATATTAGAAAGGTTGTAATAACATTTGACAGAGTGGGCCGATTGTAATGAAATAAAGACTAAATGTTAATTCAAGTAACGGACTATGACTATATTTCCAATCCCTTAAATTTCTTGAAAAGAAGACACAAAAAAAACAATATTAATTGTGAATTTTAAAATCATCGTCTATTTGACCCCTTTGGGAGATGATTTTACAAAAGCGCTGAAATGTGTAATTCTTTATTTCTTACCAAAAGCTAAAATTTTAATTTTCATATCCCTAACTTAAAAAATGCTGGATCTCCCATACAAACTTTCATTTCCTATATAAACCCCTTTAGGATTACTTTTGAAACAAAAAGTAATTTAAGTCCTTCTCCAGGGTACTGGCCATCTTCATGCCAAATTTTATCGAAATCCATTCAATGGTTTATCCGTGATAAGGTAACAGACAGACAGACAGAAACACAAATAAAGTTACTTTCAAATTTATAATATTAGTATGGATTAGGCAAAATAAACACTTATACACTAAAAACACAATATTAACAACAAATTACGAGCTCCATTTCACCGGCTTTTTTCACCGGTTCATAACTTTGGGCTTGGTATGTAACAAGCTTTGATAGATTTGCCTTTTAATGCGTTTAAAGCTAAAGTAAAATCCAACCTTTGGCATACTATTCTATAAACGACTACTTAAGGGTACGCTAGCCGGTCATTCTTCCATACAAAAGTAGTTTAGTGATTACTCGTCTGTTTGACGGTGTACGTTCAAAACTAAAAATTATATAAATTTGTCTTGTCGTTATCTAGTTCTGTATGGAAACAGAATTGGTAAAAAAATATTGGTTTGGAAGTTGTGAGTGCGAAACCCATATTCCATATTTCAACACTAATTTTAACTCGTCTTTAGGCGTAAATAAATAACTTATGCTGTAAAAAAAGTGCCAGTATTTCAAAAGTAATAATTTGTGTTGCTACTATATTATGCTTTATTTTAAGAATAAGAATAATATATTGTTTAAAAAATTACATTCAAGTGCGTTGATTCCTGGAACTAGGATTATCGCCTCCTACGTATTAAAAAAAATTGACGAAATAAGAAAATAATTGGGGAACTACCAAACCTTGGGCCTTTTCAAACAACAGATCTAAAGATGATCACATATTTACGCTAAAAAGGGTTCTGGACGAAGAATGGCGCGCAAGTAAAAGAATTTATGTACTCGCTCTGGATATAGAAAAAGCTTTTGACGTACTACGCCGACTCGCAGCACTGCGAGACATTTTAATACAAAGAACTAATAAGCCACTAACCAACAGGATAGTTAAGGTTTACATAAATGAACAAACACACATCAAATGGTGTGGTCAGCAAAGTAGTTGGATTATCAAAGGAGAGAGAATCAAACTAGGTTGCCTGTAGTCCCCTCGCCTTTTTACACTGGTCATGGATGAGGTCCTTAGAACCCTCGAAGAGGAAACTCAATTAAATTAACTGGACCAAGATCGTGAAATCTCACTCCCCATGGTTCTATCATTCGCGGGCGACCTCATCTTCATTACAGATGATCTAAAAGGGTTAGAAGGAATTGAGTTTTTTCGCGATTCGTCAATATATTCGAATAAATGTCCACACTCGATTCGTGATTCAGAGTTCAGTCTAGGACGAGCGCTGCAGCGGATCCCTTACAAAAATCACGATTCATGTTTTTTGACGAACGTGATTTTTAATAGACATGTTTTAAGACGTGTCCGCCATTTTTCACGATTTGTGATGCGTTTGAACACGGGCATTTATAACGAAAAATGGCTGTCAACAAAAAAAAAAGAATCGTGAAAAAAGACGATTCATCAAAAATATGAATCGTCCTCGTGTGAATGAGCCCTTACACATTGTTAAGAGCTAACTAAATGTCATGCTTCTAGAGCCAGAGGTTTAGCTGGTGCGGTGTCAGTCAGTGAATGAATCAAATTAAGATTTTTATTACTTAGATATTTTGCTGTAAATAAAAAACAAATAAGAACGAAAAAAAAGGATTACAGCTACCAATTATACACCCACATTTCACCGTTATGTTTAGATTGGACCCTAAACATAACGCTAAAATGTGGGTGTATTATTGGTAGCTACATCTCTGCCTAACCCTCTGGGATTACAGGCGTGATGTTATGTTAAAATAAGTATCCTAACTAATAATTATTATAAATGCGATAATGTGTTTGTTTGTTTGTTACGTTTTCACGGTAAAATGGCTGAACGGATTTGGATGGCACGTGGGTAGACCATGACCTGGAGAAGGACATAGGATACCTTTTATCCCGATATTCCCACGGGATCGAGACGTATGCGGGTGAAACCGCGGGGTGCAGCTAGTAATAAATAACCTTAAATACGCGGTATCCTATCTACTTTATTCTTTTAATATTTTTATTTTCACTGAAACATCCACTACGTTGAAGTTTTGAAAGTATGTAGCAATATTTCAACACAGTATAATATGAAGCTCTAGGGAGTAAATATTCTGGTCCAATCACGGTAAAACACTATGTTATGCAAATATTTATGAAAAACTAGAAATGTAAGGTAAAACAAAATTTGTAACAAAGTGTTTGTTGAGGTATACTGCCGTCATAACTAAAAAGGGCACAACTAAGATTTTTTTACAAAATTGAGTTATACAATGCCGCCCATGAGCATGTGACCGCCCGTATTTTTCTGAATATTCATGAAAAATTATCAAAAATTAACTTTAAAAGGGGGTCTATCTTTTACATTAAAAAGGTTCATTTTAAAAATAAAAAGCATATGAGCTAAAATATATACCTATTGTTTTTAATTTTCATTCACAGTACGGCTTAACAATGAGTTTAAGAGAAAAGACACAACTAGTCAGATGTGCCTTTCTTAACTCGTATTTTTTTAAAGAGATAAAGTAAGGGGCTCCGAAGAGAATTAATGAATGAATGAAATGCACCGATCCCGGCGTGGTTTAACCAGACTCGATAAATCGAATAAACCCAAAGATTTGCACTAGCTCCTGAAGCCTCATGGAACTACAGAGGCCATTGCATATCAAGGAGTAGACCGGGTGGTGCGGTAATGGTAAGGAAGACGTGCCCTTAGGGTAAGGAAGGATTTGCGAGCCGTACCGTTTATGCATCCTAGAGTAGGCAATAGAATAGTGGAGAGTGGGTGTTATTTATCTATGGATGGGCATGGACGGGGTTACCCTGCGTTCTCAACTCTTTTCTTTACCGCTGCTGTGCTGTTACATTTAGCTGTTTCTATGTCTTTGTCAGAAGCCTCGCTGCAGGTTTCTTGAAGATCTTGCTGGCAGCCTTCATAATCTTATATCGGTCTGCAGCCGTGTCCATCCTAAAGTTGATTTTCTTGTCGAAGTACGTCAAGTCCTGTTTAAGGTTGTCGTTCCATGTATAATAAGTCGTCCTACTTTCTTGGATTTGGCCTTGTACTGCATTGCTGCGTGTAACAAGTGTGGTTTGCCACGGTTGTGAACGTGTGCGAGATAGCACATCCTGTGTGTGTGAGTTGATGCGTTTGGTTACTGTTTTTCCGTCTAACATTTCATGCATTTTCTTTTGTCTTGGTTTATTTCTGGTGTTGTTAATCAAGTCTCTCATTGTGACTCTCTCATATCTTTTGACTCTTGATCTGTCGGCTTCGGTGATTGCCGATAGTTTCAAACCGTATATCATACAAGGAACGATCACCATTTTATACATGAGTCTGGCTAGTTTCCAGTCCATCTTGGTAATAGTGATTTTGCGTTTCTAGTGGCCTGTTCACACCGTTTTCAAATTTTGCTTCTCCTGTTTAATGCAGGTGTTATGTATGTGCCTAGGTATTTAATTTCATTGGCATAATGTAAATTTAATCCGTTTATAGACACATAGGTCGCTTTCTGTTTAACTATGGAGTCTCTAGTTAGTATTTTTGTTTTAGTTTCGTTTATTTGGAGGTCGATAATAGCTATTAACGGTTTAATATAGTATACGATTACTTCTAACCCTTTTAGATCATCTGTAATGAAGATGAGGTCGTCCGCGAATGTTATCACCAGGGGCGTGAGATTTCACGATCTTGGTCTAGTTAATTAATTGAGTTTCCTCTTCGAGAGTTCTAAGGGCCTCATCCATAACGAGTTTAAAAAGGCCAGGGGACAATGGGCAACCTTGTTTGACTCCCTTTCCTTCGATAAATCCAACTACTTTGCTCACCACACCATTTTGATGTGTGTTTGATCATTTATGCAAACCTTGATTATATTCATAAAAATCATCTATACAACTATATAAGGTCATATTATCACCCTATTGAATTACTATTTCACGAAATCATGATATTTGAGGCCAATTGTAACTTAAGGAATTGTATTGCTGGTGCTAATGATTATAATTCTGTAAAACCATATTGTTACAGTTGCAAATTATATTTATTATTTGCGGGTCAGTTTCAGGTCAAATGTATCAACATAAGATCTGACACTGACCCGCAAATTGCAAATAACGTAAGATAATTTGAATTTTGCGGAATACCTTATCCCATTCCCCTTAAGTAATAAAAAGATAACTTACTTATTCGTTAATAGATTTTAAAATAAATCAATCCATTTTCTTTTAGTATTAAAATTTTGGTTATTTATTTAAAAAATTACAGCTCTGATTGGCTGAATGAAATCCTTATTCATAGTCAGTCTGTCTTTATAATTTAATACGGTTAGCTCCGAGCTTGGAATTTAACTGAATTTTCTTGGTTGGTAACACACTGTTCTAGAGTTTGGTGAGCTAGAATAATCCTTTTTGTCTTTGTAATTTATATGGACGCCCTAAAAGGACATAAACTGACGGTGATTTGATTCTTCAGAAAGGCCAGGTGGACCCATAGGTCTATCAAATAGACCTACATCGCACGACGTAAACGTAACATAAATTCGAGCGATTTTTTAATCGCAGATACAACTACGTTATTATCTATCATCAAGCTTTTTTGCGACAACAATTGGTATCACCAATAAATATGAATAGTCTTCAAACTAAGATAGTTAATTGATTCAGGCGTGAGAATGCGGAAATCCATTATGAAATACAAGAGACGTAGATATATTTAGTAACCTATATCACGTCGTATTCGGGTGCGCGACAAGTCAATCGTCATCCTGAGAATGCCTCATTGAGAGATGAAACACGTGTCGATTTCTTACAGGGTTTTTATGACTCTTTAGGAATAGTTAAGCGGGATAGGTTACTAAATATATCTACGTCTATTGTATTTCTTAAAACTAAGTAAATATTATATGCGAAATGAGTATTTTAAATCGTTCGAATTTACGTTAAATTTACCTACTCCACGCGTTCTTTCTTGGCCTACAGATGTATGAACGTGAATGAAGCAAAAGAATCGTAGCAGGTGGACTTCTGAAGCTTCTGCTGACCCCCATGGGAAAAATGCATAAGTTAATATATGTTTAACGTTTAACTAGTTTCTGCCCGCGACTTCATCCACGTGGAATTTCGGCCCCCGTCCCACCGCGTCGCAAGCCATCGCCCCCGCGCTATTACTTCGTTTTCGCTTAGCGTTCTTTCTGACTTTTTTTCTTTTGCTCGGATCCTAAGGGTCGTAGCGTGATGGTACATAGCCTATATCCTTCGTGGATTAGTAGTTCCTTGGTGGAGTGATAGTTCCGGATATTACCCCCTACAAACAAATAAATAAAGAAACAAACAAACAAATTTTAGGTACCTCTTTATAATATTAATAATACAGTATAAATATGTGATATTCTGTGTATTTTAATCCGATTTGCAGTGCAACCACGTTATCAGGAATCGATCATGATTGCTACAATTCTACAGTAAGATTTTGGGATGTACATAAGTAGGTTATCATGCGTAAAGTATAAAGAAGAAAACATTTTTTTGATCGTCCTTTGATCCAGACCTGTACCTCTGAATCCTCTGAATCTATAAACAGTTCCTCTGAATTTATAAACAGTTCGGCAGGTATCCATGTAGGTACTCGTATATAAAAAAAATACCGAAATTCGTTCACACTTGTTGCGAACTATTCTAAAATACAGACAGACAGTGTTACTTTCGCATTTATAGTATGGATTAGTACTTACCTATATTATCGATTTTCTACACATCGTGCAACATAAGGCACGTGTTGTGCAATCCATCCCTGTGTGAATAGCTGCGCATATACGTACCTCAAATTATAGGAACCACTAGCTTTCGCACGCGGCTTCACCCGCGTGGAAGTCGGTAATTATCCCACGGGAAGTTACTACTGGAATAAAAGTATCCTATATGTTAATCCAGGCTATAAACTATCTGCGTGCCATGTTTCATTCAAATCCGTTCAGCAGTTATTGCGTGATTGAGTAACAAACATCCAAACACACAAACATACAAACTTTCACATTTATTTATTTATTTACTATCACCACTTACATTTGTTTTTACAGGTAGGAACCCAATACAACAATGTAGTCACAATTTTCACACTCAGAGACGTTACACAAAAACCGATTAAACACCACCACCAACAAAAATGAAGTCTTTTTAAACTGTCCTATTTTGACTGACAGGGTCCAAATTTATATCTCTGTTAACATAGATAATCAATTTACAAGTCCCAAGTAACGTTTATAATATTATATATACTATTTATATTATATGGTATTATACGGTTGTATTTACGCTGACCGAACAATCCAACCGTATGTCTTTAAGTAAATATTAAACAAGTTATAGCCAACTATCATTTGAATGAAAAATTTATTTTGACGTCGTTTTCTCTGGCACTTACACAAAAAATGTATACAGGATTATTAATGAGTAATGCAATTAGACACTTAAAAAACTCATCTGCATTCCTTGCAAAGTCTGAGAAAGTTAATCCATAAAAAGTTTTGTAAACTCGCTTCTCTTTTTCTGACTCGCATAGGGTCGCAGCATTATGCTGAGCGATGGCCGTTTTGCATGGATGTGACGCATATTTTTCCCCAAATTGTTATTTTTGTGTTTTGTTCTTTCCTTGCGTCATGTGCACCGCAAATAAATGTATTTTCTTTCTTTCTTTTCTTTCACATAAAAAACTTCGAACCTTCCAGTTTTAATAAGTGGAACTCCTTTCTAATTCTTATACTTAAGTAATCAAAACGTTTATGGTTGACATGTAAACAGATTTTTCTCAATCATGCTTGGAAACTCGAGCATTATTTTGACAACCTTCTTCGAGATACATCGAAATTGCGGTACTGGTCGAATACATGCGAGCGCCTATAATGTTTGTGTGGAAATCAATATCTGTTATGTTTAGCGGCCGAACAAATGACTATGAAAACTCGATTTATTCTTCGTTCGTCCTGAAGTATTGTCCCACATTCCAAAAAATTCTTAGATTGTCTCATATCACTATTGAAGTTGTGCTTCGTCTCAAATTACAAATAAATACTTTAAAGGTACAATCAACAAAAAAAAAGTAGTTATTTGAAATATTTGAAACAATAATTCAAATCTAAAACAATTTTTAACATTTAGGTATAAATCATCTTTATTATCCAGTATCACAATCAAAATTACAGAAATGGTATAATAATCATCTTATCATTACTACAGTTAAAAAAAACAATATTTCTTTATAATTTTTAAAATTTCCAAAGCACACATGCACTCTTTAAAATGGTATCAACAATAAATACTAAAGAAAAGTCGAAAAAATTGTGATTATTACGCGATCATAGATAAAACAAGCATATTAAAAAACAAAATTCATAATATTAAAAAAAATACCTGGTCTTCTGCCATCTGCTTAATTTTACCTGCTTTTTAACTGCTCTTCTAAACAGATTCCAGTGATGTCAGCTGTATACGTATAACTTGCTCACTAAGAGCGGCTCAAGAGTATTATTTTAAAATAATACGAGATTATTGAGCGGTTGTTTTAAATAGTTGATTGATGTTAAATATTTAATAATACGTAACACTTTTTTGCCGATTGTACAAAAAAGAGTTTGGCATATACAAAAAAAAAGGGCCGTAGAAGGAATATAAAGTAAGACGAAGCGGGACCAAAATAATTAAAATTATATTTTGGGACGAAGGAAGCATATTTCTTGGGACGACCCAGGATTTTTTTATGTAGGACAAAACTCAGTGCGTGAAACGAAAAATAAATCGAAAACTCATATCTGTCGTGCTATTTCAAAATGGAACGAACCTTTTACTTCAACACATGGCAACCAAGGACTTGACATATCAAAGATTTTATTTAAACTTCGATTTGCAATTATCGTTGTTTGTCAAGGGCATTTATAATTCATTTACTTAGTTTGATTTCCGCGCATTATTTAAGAAAAGTACTATACAAGAGTTGGCCGCAACCAGGCATTGATGGACTCACGTATGTGTTATGTAAATTTTCACTCATCAATGCCCATGTTACAGGCCGAGACAGTAATGTACTATATATAAATGTTTATGTTTTACTGTGCTTTTCTATTTCTCTTGGTAAGTATCTTTACTTTTCAGAAAGACTTGGCTTAGCAGTTGATTTTTAGTATCAGCCTGGACTATTTCTATGCATATAAATAGGTATTATATTTGATCATGGCGGTCCATTAAGTCAAACTTAAAAAAACTCAGCTCAAAACTCGAAGCATTTATCTCAATTAAACCATTTACAGGCAGGTTTTGAATTGTCAAGGAGTCGGCCAATAGTAGGCATCAATGGAGAAGAACAGACAAGAAACTCCGCAGATAGTCTTGTAAATTACATTGTTACAAAATATTAGATATATCTTTTTTTTTTCACCCTCATAAGTCTCCCTACCGTGGGAATATAAGGATAAAAAATATGTCCTAACCCGTCATGGTCTACCCAAATTTCATTCATTCAGCCGTTTTAGCGTGAAAATGTTACAAACAAATAAACTCACTATCGCATTTATAATATTAGTTGGGCTATATAACGAACTGCTGACATTTTGCAGTCTTACAATCATAATTCATCCGGACAAACATTTTGAAGTTTTTGAGATGTTTCCGTCAATAAAAAACTTGCGAACCTTTGCGCCAAAGTTACACATTATATGCGAGTCGCATATAATGTGTAACATTTGAAATATTGGCTGACGTTTATATGATACTAGCTGACCCGGCGAACTTCGTACCGCCTAACAGTCAATGAATGCCGTGTTACCTTTTAGCTGAACTAATTTAGGCTTTGATGAACGTAATACAATGATACAAAATAAATATTAATATAGATAGATATATAAAAGTATTTTATTATGATGAATAATACATACAGAAAGAGAATAAAAATTTAAAAAAAACAAAAATTAACTACTTCAAACACGACTCAGAAAAAAATTATAGAATTAAACTATGTTGTGCAGCATGGGATGCACTCGGATTAACTCTTTTCATTCAAGCACCTTGTGGTAAACGACATTCTTTGTTTTTCTGTCAGGCGCAAGAACAAATAAAGCGGATGGTTTGCCGACACGTGAGAAAAACATGCATTTTCTAGATTGAGGCCACAAATAGTCAAGGATTGGCCTTGTGATTTGTTAATCGTCATGGCGAAGGCAAGACGAATCGGGAATTGAATTCGTTTAAACTCAAAGGGCATGTCATCGGATGTTGGGATCATCGGAATTCTTGGAATGAGAACTTCCTCATCTTTAAATTTTCCTTTGAGTATCGACGCGTGAATCACATTGCTTATCAGTTTTCTTATCACCAAACGCGTTCCATTGCACAGTTTTGTTTGTTTTAAATTTTTAAGCATGATGACTACCGAGCCAACCTTCAGTTGTAAATTGTGCGGTGGTAAACCAGGCACATCCAAGGAGTTTAAAAATTCAGTTGGATAATTAGTGGCTTCATCTTCGTTTCTTACACAGTCGATAGATTTGAATGAATACAGAGTACCAACGATTTGATTCTGAATTATAAAATTTAGGTCATCTACATCTTTATTTTTAGCCGCCAAAATTGCTCGCTCCCTTAACCATTTAGTATTTTTGTGGTTAGCAATGATATCCGGGAATACTTTGTTGATAAGCTCGTCTTTCGATGAGACGAAATTGCAAAAATTTGGAGGAAATTAAATCAATCCGCTCGATTCGTCAACAGGAACACGGCCATTACCGATAGTCAGCAATTGCTTGGAGAAATCATCGGCAGAAAGATCGTTCAACAATGCAACTCTCATATTTACTAACAGTTGAAGTTTCTTCACATATCGCCACAGATTTGATGCTTTGAGGCAAGCATAAACCGTCGGCAGCAGTGGATCTTAGAATGACTGGTAGTGTTTGTCGGAAATCGCCAGATAGTAAAATTATTGCACCACCAAAACATCTCGAGTCATTGCGCAGATCTTTTAATGTTCGGTCGAGTGCTTCCAATGCGAGTTTGTGCGCATTGTGCATTCGTCCCATATGATTATTTTTGATGCTACTAAAACTTTGGCCATTGCGAAGTGTTTCGAAATGTTACATTTCGGTTGTTCAGTAGTTTGAAGGTTTAATGGCAATTTTAACGCTGAGTGAGCCGTACGGCATCCGTCTAACAATGTGGCCGCTATTCCAGAAGAAGCAACTGCTACCGCAATTGCGGATCTCGCACGTACAGTGGCCAAAATCAATGACATGAGGAATGTCTTCCCAGTTCCACCGGGGGCATCCAGAAAAAATAAGCCACCATTTCCATCATCAATTGCATTAATCAATGTATCATAGACTTCCCTCTGTTTAGGATTCAACAGTGGTACGTTCGTTTGAACTGATTGGACTAATGCATGTGGATCATATTCACGTTCACGTTCCAATTCTCTATTAAATGCGTCATTCATTCCGCGATCTGGCGCTGGCATTCCTAACCTGACTAACAAACTGCCGCACATGAGGTAACACATAATATCTTCGATCAAGAGTAAAGCCTGGTTATGCATCTCCTCGTTCGCCTCAAGATCGGGATTTCATGCTCTATCTGCTGACACGAATTCGATGTAAAATGTCTTCTGACATGTTATCTTTGTATTTGTTCCACAGGTCACCTGGGTTCGATGGGAAGCATGTCGAAATTTTACTACTAAGGCAGCACAAACCAGGCGTTTCACCAGCTAACTTCAATGCGCCACAATGCTGGCAAACAACGTCCATTGGACCAATGCAAACTAAACGATGCAAGCTGTAGTCGATGGTGCAATCATATAAAAACGCTGCTCGATTCAAATCAATACTTGAACCATTTCTTCTTGCACTTCGAAGATTATCCCTCTGTTGATCTGTACGATAAGCTCGACGATTTCTCGTTTCTAACCTAGCCGTTTCACGGGCTGCCTCTCTTTCCTCTTGTGTTTGAGAAGCACGGATTAAGGCCCTTCTTCGCTCCATACTAACGCGGCGCTCTTCTCGTGCAATTTCTCGTTCTTCATCAGATAATTGACTCGCGATGTTCCGTTGCCTAATTGCATTACGGCTTCGTTGGGAAAGATTAGATCTTCTAGGACGCGGCATTGTTATTAGTAGTAATACTGAATATGTATTCGCACAAAACCACACAAAACAAACAAATATAACAGTAGTATCTCTATGTAGTCTGTGCAGTAACTGAAGTTTCGGGACATAGACAATAGTTTAGATCATAGACTATTATTTGGATAGTGCACTTTTTAACCTTTGTAATGATTCATCTTAGAAAAATCATAGACAACATAAAAAGACATTTACGCTTTCGTTAACCTATAGAATAAATCTTAGAAATTGTTTTCGGAAATATAAACTTTAATTTACACAAAATAAATTTATGAACGCACGCGTAAATGTTAATCATTTGTCATTATTTCTGAACGCACGCATAAATGTCAATCATTACTTATACAGTATTTGACAGGATAGACAACAAATGTTTGACAGGTACGAAACAAAGGAGCATTTATTTAAAATGATTCATCTTTCATAATTATGTATTCGTTGAGTTTTCATTGTTTTTAAGATGTATTCTGCTATTCGGGGCGGAGACAAATCCAACGAATCAAAAACCATGAAAATTGGTCCAGTAGATCTCGAGTTATAAGTGTTGTAACAAACCCGTCTTTCTTTTATATATATAGATAAACAATTTTCACCATCATCATCATGGGTTGATACCATCTGACCGCCAACTCTAGCACCGCGCGCGCTCATCAAATCAAATAGCGCGCGCTTCCCCGGCTTTTTGTTACACACTTCCGTCCCTTTTCACGAAATTGCTCCCACAGATTGCAAGAAAGCGAGAGGAAAGATGTTGCACATGAAAAATTATAAGGAATTCGTTACTGCGTTTCATTACCCCGAATAGATGTAGGTCAAACAGCTGCCAAGCTTAAATAAAACTGGGCTGGTCATATCTTTCGTATGCCTGAAGAGCTGTGGGCAACAACCACACAGCTCATCCAGACAAACCTATTGAGATTTTTGTGATATTAATAATGAATCATAAGAAATGCGTTACTGCGTTTCATTATCTGATGTAGGTCACACAGCTGTCACGCTTACGCTTTTGCCTATCCTCCTTACAAAATCTTTAACCACGTCGTACGCCACCAACCGTTGTGCTCCAACAAGCCAAAAACTATAATCTGTTCCAAAAGTATCAGATGAAAGTATAAACAAAACTTGTTCAGGTTAAATTCTTACGCAATCAATTCAAATTCAAATCAAATTGTAAGTGGCTGACAAATCGGTTTCCACAGGTACGTTTTCTGGTACATTTGCTTACATTTTCGTCAGATACTTTTAGAACAGACTATACATACACAAAGTCGTCTTCATTCCATTTGATGCAACTTGTCATAAGGCGGTCCCTACACCTACAATAAGTTGGCACAATATGATTGAATCAGCCCTGCCTGGGCTCATTAAATCATATTAACAAACGATTCATTATTTTCACGCATTATCCTTGACGGCCTGCTTCAATGTTTTCGCGTGAGCAAGACCTGCGCAATATTTATCCTACACTGTGCAATTCAAATATGGTGCAAAAAAAAAATAACTTCTTCAAACTTTTGTTCAATCATTGCGCAATTTTCAATATCAACCCAAAACGGTCAAAGCTATTGCGCAATTCGTGATATTATTTGCAATATGTTGATCGTCTAGGGCCCGCCTTAGGTAATCTTCATTAACTCGCTATTCCCTCACAAAACGTTTAATAACGTCAACTAATTTAAAACGAAGGACCGTCGCGTTCCAGTAACAACTGTCTTTTGTCTTTTAATCCCAACTCAATGAGAAAGACGGGACGACAACTCCTTTATGCAACTGCAGCAATTGTTGCTTTATTACCTAAGAATGTAATCTACATTAATGCGTTTTGGCTTCAGAAACGGAAGGAGTTAGGGCTCTTTGTGAAGGAGTTCGTCTACCACCATTCCTATTGCCGCCACCAGGCAGTTATAAATTAAATTAGATTTGTGACAGCTGTAGTGACAATCATGTCATTTGGTTTGAATAGGTTTTTATTTTTATTATTTTATTTTGCTTTTATATAGATTCTTTTCTTTTAGATTTTGTGAGTGTGAGAACGTTGTAGGCTTAACAGACTGTAGATCTGTCGACCATTTTCTATCTTGCTAAGTACATGGTACTCGTTGATAGGCCTACACTGTCCTCTCATACCTATTAAGACTGTAATTTGAAAACATTGTAAATACCATTTACTTTTAAAAGAGTAACCGTGGAGTTTCTTGCCGGCTCTTCTCCATAGGAAACGACCAATTGGAACCGTGCATAAGTGCCCTTGTAGGTTTATGTGAAATAAAATATTTTGACGTGACAACGTCTTATAAATTGGTTTGCCGGGTGACACTTCAAGAAACTGCGTTACGCTCCGCTCACGTTATGCGCTCACAATGAGAGCGAGTGAGAGGCACGCGTCCCTTCCACTCGGGCATGGTTAGCCCGCCTAAGAGCGAGAGAGACAGACATAAAAAGTGAAAGGCACGCAAAGTCGTTGTCACGTAAAACTTTCGCCCGTATACCGACTTTACAGGCAACCAATTTTTAATCTTGTATTTTTTTTTAATTTTGTAATTAAATACCTGTTGACCACGGCCTCGCCCGTGGGATCCTATTTTTTTTTCTTCTTCTACAGTAAAACTAGCCTAACTTACTCCTTATATGTTCTATGATATGGGATTTGGTTTCCGCACTTCGTCCTTCAGGTCGACCATTGTGCGTTGGCCATGGCGGCCGTTGGGTTATTCCAACCAGCCTACCTCCCTCCAGAAGTTGAATAAGTCTCCTGGTATTTTCAGAACATCTGTGAAAGATCGGGACGCCCGAGGGTTTCTGTTCTAATCTGGATGTCAGTCTTTACCGAAAGTCTATAACCAGTCTTATGAACGGGTATCGTGTTATCTAGTAACCGGATTGTACAGGTCAGAGAGGTCAACGCATTTAAAATACTGATATTAAGTTGCATCCGGTTATACTAGAAGCTGGAGTTTCCCTACGTGATCCAATCAGAAATGAAGAGATCTGCAGGAGAACCAAGGTAACCGACATAGCTCGAAGAATTGCCAAACTTACTTAAGTTGCTATGTCGTGTTCTGTTCTGCGAGCAATGTGGGAACACAGTGGCAATGGGCAGGCCACATTGCTCGCAGAACAGATAGCCGATGAGACTGAAAGGTTCTGGAGTGGCGACCGCGTACCGGAAGACGTAGCGTTGGAAGAACTCCCACAAGATGGACCGATGACCTTGCAAAAGCCGCAAGAATCCGCTGGATGCGGGAGGCAAATAATCGGTCGAAGTGGCGGTGCTTGGGGGAGGCCTACGTCCAGCAGTGGACGTCTTTCAGCTGAAATGATGATGATGAGACTAGAAGCCGACTCTGATATAGTTGGGAACAGTCTAGGCTGATAATCAAGTAACCAAACACAAAATAAATATATTTATTTTCTGTATCCTCTATTTTGCCAACAAATTACATATTATTTTCACCCAAGATTGCGTGCTCACACCCAATTTATTAACACGAAGGCAATCGAATAAAGAAACACCCAACCAACAGTTTGCCTTACAATCATAATATCTTAATCAAGACTATCTCTCAAATCGATCCCTAACACAGAATCGATTATCGAATTACGTTCAAACACGTTATCGTTATCGGAAGTTCCTGATTGTTTCCGTGACTCGAAGTGATAGGAAATTAAGTTCTTTAGACGGCACTCGATCAGCCACTCCGGGTTTGTTGGGTATAGGAAAATTTGCTCGATTTCGAGGTGATAAGTTCCACCTCTGACTTTTCGGATTCATGTGCGTATTGTATAATTATCAATTACTTCCAAAACGATGAAATAAAACATCGTGAAAAAAACCGGCATGCCTGAAAGATATTTCTCGACGGCATGTGAAGCCAAGTCAGAGGCCCATGGGCCGGCTTTAAAACTCTGACACCAGGTTAGTCACCAACCACACGAAAAAGAAGAAGAAGTTATAGTACAGACATTTTGTTACCTAAATTAATTAAAAGGTAATAATTGTAACAATGCTTCAATAAATGTTATTATTATTTTGTAAATTCAGAGATTGTATTTCTACGAAGGCAACTTGCGAAACTTGATAAACAAAAAAAAATAACTGAACTCATACTTTTCAAGTAATTTTGTGGCCCAGTGTGGGTTCGTGGTCGTCACGCGTCTTCGAATTTTTGGTTCTAGGACATGTCAGTTTCTTAACAATATTTTCCTTCACCGTTTTGACAGTAATTAAACTAGCTGCGCCCCGCGGTTCCACCCGCATAAGGGTCGATCCCGTGGGAATATTGGGATAAAAAGTATCTTATGTCCTAGTCCTGGGCATGATCTACAAATGTACCAAATTTCATTTAAATCTGTTCAGCCGTTTTAGCGTGAAATCGTAACAAATAAACAAACAAACTCACTTTCGCATTTATAATATTAGTTAAGATTAAGATAGTTAGGATTAGGTTTTATAATTATTTATATATATACTAGCGGACCTAGAAGACGTTGTCCTGCCTGAAAAGCGCCACCTACCGGGTCCAGTGTGATTCTGTAAGACCTCGTTCTAAAGTTCGACAGTGGTATTCTGTAACCATCTCACCGTGAGAACTTAGGTGAAGTGAGCTCAGAGTGAGCTGTCAGTCCCTAGTAGCAGGTGGAATGACAGCTCACTCCGTGCTCACTTCACCTAAGTTCTCACGGTGAGATGGTTACAGAATAGCACTGCTGGTGGAATGACAGCTCACTTCACGTACACTTCACCTAAGTTTTCACCGTGAGATTATTACAGAATAGACCGGCTGAATCCGCTGTGACTTTCTTGATTGGCATTCTAAAAACTCGGTTGTGAATTCGAATTTACACTAGCGCTACCATTGCGAGCGTGTTGGCGAGTTGAACTACATTGACGTGAGATTTTGACCGATAAAGTATGAGATGACGTAGGAAGTGGCATTCAGTAAGGTAATTCCGCCGTCACTTCGACGCTCACTTTGCACTCGAACCCGATTCAAAGTGTCAAATAAAAAGCATCTATTTTACGAGTGAAAATAGAAGAAATCCTATATAAATAGTGTTAAAATAATATGTTTATGTCACAGTGTTAAAAATTAGTACAATAACTACTCAGCGGCACGAAATCTTGGCCAGCCGCTTATCTCGCAAATACTTGCGATAGCTTTAAGTGTTTCTAACATCGAGATATAAGTACTGTACGTTAGTACTTATATCTCGATGGTTTCTAACGGTTGTTTCTTATAAAGCTAAGTCAAAAAATGTTTACCTACCCTTAGTTGAAGATGGTAATTCATTATGTTTGAGTGCACTGTAGCGTAACTTTTAATTCTTAGTTGAATCGGGTTTCTTGAGCGACTAAATTGCAAGTTTGAATTTGTGTGTTGTGAAAGTTTACGGTTAAGTTATTCAGTTATTGTGTTTTCGTGCTTTTCATTCAAACACTAAAGGTGCTTTATAATACAAAAAATGCCACTAACACCAGCACAGGTTGCACAGGCCGTAGCCTTAATCGACCAAGGCTTTACACAGCGCGAAGTTGCTGTGGTGCTTAACGTACCACGTTAGTCAATGCAGTATGCCACGACATGATACCAGGAGACAGGCCACTACTCTCGCAGACCAGGCAGCGGAGGAGTTAGATGCACATCGGCCCGGGACCACCGGTTTATTGTCCTGGAAATTCTAAGAAACCGCTACCTTACCGCTGTTGAGATACGTCAGCGGCTCCAAATCGCACCTATGTTCATGTTAGCTACATGTTTCACATTCAGAGTGAGTATGAACTCACTCTGAACGTGAAGCTCACGGTAAAGAACATGTATCTATTTCATAATAGATACCTAATTATCATCCAGACATAGTCAATTATTATAAGTCTGCAGTGTCAAATTAAACCAAATCCAAACAAATCACCAATGGACTTTCAATAAAACTGCGCTAGTATTCGTTAAAAGTGATAAATTCACAAGTTAAAGCCTCACCCTAAAATACACACTGCAGGATCAAATCTAATGGTAGTTTTTAGTTGTTTTTGTAAATAGATAAATATAAAAGACGGAGGTCAACAACCCTTTCTAAGTTTACTTTCGCCATTTCTTTCTTGGAGAAGCCTCCCAATTTGTGAAATGGTGGTAGATTCAATAGATTTCTATTTTTAGCATATTGGGAAATGTATGTAATCAAACCAAATCCAAACTAATCACCGATGGACTTTCAATAAAACCTCTCAGGTATCTGTTTAAAAGTGTTTTATTTATTCAAAGTTAAATAATTTATTTCAAATAGGCACATTTAAGGCAATTTTGAACGTCAAAAATTACAATAAAATAGAATTGATTCTAGTCGCCCCTTCCAAAAGGTAGTGTTCGTATGGAGAAAAAAGGGCAAGAAACTCCACCGTTACTCTTTTAAACTGTTTTGTATACATTCATTATATGTGAAGACGTTGTACCTAGAATAAAATTAGTCTACCACAAAAGGTAAAAAGAATTATAAATGAAGCAATGACAGATAAATCAATTATGTGATAGATACTTAGTTCTCACATATTTACAATATATATTATATTAACTTATATTACTACACCCTATCTCTATTCTTAACCTCTGCCAATGCTTGCAGCCCTTTCCCCCCTGCAGCCACAGCTTCAGCTAAGATTCTATCTCTCTCTGCACTCCTTTCATCCATGGCCCTTTTTCTTTCCGCACTCCTCTCCAGAAAGCACTGTAGAATTTGTGCATTTAGTTATTGTATCTCCAGCTGCTGTTCTTCCACCCTCAGGAGTCTCTCAGTAGTGGTGGAGAATTCCTTTCGCCGTTGAGATGGTGGAGGAGCAGCTGAAAACAAGCGCTGGGGCTCTGCTTGCATAGGGTCGCAGCATTATGCTGAGCGATGGCCGTTTTGCGTGGATGTGACACATTTTCCCCTAATTTGTTATTCTCGTGTTTTTTTCTTTGCGTCATATTTACCGCAAATAAATGTATTTTCTTTCTTTCAACTGAAGACGTGTGACGTGATGCTGAAAAAAGAACACCGATTACTATGATGCGTAAATAAAAAATCTTAAATAGCAGCTATTCGTTGTTATTCGTTTAAAAAATTAAGTTTTGATAGTTATTTTTATGAAACAAGGTGCGCGCCTTCAACGGTTGGGTCATGCCGGTTTTGATGTACTCTTTCGGCGTACTCAAATTGACACAGACCGAACTCGATGCCCTGGATAGGAGGGTCCGTACGCTGCTGACAGCACATCAAATGCATCACCCACGGTCATCGGTAATGAGACTGTAAATCCCGCGAAAGTGTGGAGAACGAGGCTTTTTAAACGCGAAATCCTTCCACAATCGCGAGATATGCAGTCTCAGGGTGGACTGTGGTCGACTGTGGTCGCGGTGGATAAGGGTCTTACCCCGCTCTCCTTGACAAAAGAGAACTGGCGCAAGCCTGTAGTGCTTGACACTAACGATGGCAGGGAGGTGTGGCAGAGTAAGGAGCTTCACAGTCGCTACTTCCAGGCCCTACATGGAGCCGATGTAGATTTACTAGCGTCCGTAGCCTGGCTGCGTTTTGGTGAACTCTTTGGGGAAACCGAAGGTTTTGTCTGTGCAATTATAGACGAAATTATGAGTTATAGTGCTGTTCTTATACCGGTTTAATCGTAGCGGCACCCGGAGGGGCCGGTTACCGCGCGCAACCGTTGCGCGGCTCCCGAAGGCTACAGGTGGCGCCTTCGGGAGCCAGCGCGCGATGGCGGGAAGTGCCACCGGTCCCTAACGGTTGCGCGGAGTAACCGACCCCTCTGGGTGCCGCTAGGACTGAACCGATTAATAGTCATTGATTGAATAAAATTAACAATATGATACAATTTATGAAATCAAGGAACACACTTCAAACCAAGATTCGTCGCACATTTTAAGTGGTTTGCTTTGAGGAATGTTAAGTGGTTCTAAATAACGTACGAGTATAGTAAAAAAAAGCGATGCTAACCTTGGTCCACTGTTTGCATTTTTTGATTGTGCTACCTATTTTATTTAGGCGCACGGCTAGTTCCTCCCACTGGCGTCGACTTCGCTCTCTGGCATTTTGAGTTCTCAAAAAACCCTTCGCCATGCCGGGTTTCTTTCCATAAACTCTACCAGAGTTTCATCCTGAGCCGACGATGGGTGAGAAGAACGTGTCTCATTTGGACTGGAACATTATTGTTGGATTAGAAAACAAAATAAATACTATTTTAATTAATATCATTTTTAAACTTCACAACCACAAATATAAACTTACTTCATGATTATTTCATAGTCATTCGGCACTGAACGATCAAATCAAAGACATGAAACACAAGCAAAACAACGCAACGTACTATCAAAATATTGTCAATCTGACATTATTTTTTTTTCGTAAGGGAAGCATAGATTATATTCATGGCACAAATTTAGAGTTTTCTGTATTTTTACTTATTATTAGCTGCCTCAAATTCCTTAAAATAAGAAATTTTAATTTAAACATTATATTAGCTAAAATTCTGTGCCAAAAACATAACGATTGTGTCAAAAAACTGGAATCGATAAAACTCGACTAACATTTTGTTGAGTGTGGCAGTCACTAGTACAATATTGGACGCTTCGGAACTCACTTCACTTCGCAAGTGACTGGGTGATGCTTACAGAATGCAAAATCAAGGTAATTTTGAACCTTATGCGAAGTGAGAGTGAATAGCGAAGTGAGATGCGAGTTGTTGTTTGAATTTTACAGAATCGACGTACAGTTGTATTTACAAACCATCCAGAGACCCACTTATATAAATAAAGAATACCGATATTTATAAATAGTTACTCGTACGTACTTAATATTTACATGTTTAGACGACGCAAAAGCGATCCTTGAGACCGTGCGTATTTTTAGAACTCCAACGTCCACCAAAAGCTTTTCTATTACAGAAACAACTCCTAACCGTAAAAACTCTCAAAATAAACAACTAAGTTACAAAAAACATCCATCTATACAAATAATTCCTTCCTTTGTAATAAAGTCCCTGAAGTTTTTGGTTCCAAACCTCTTTCCTTGCCCTGAAGTTACGAGTCCCGGACTTGATAACTTTACAAAACTGTTCAAGTTACTGCTTAATGTGTTGGATGTCGGTGAAAACTATTCTAGCAAGGGACGCCGGCCGCCATATTGTTTTGCTGTTAGAAGCAATTCAAATTACGTTTTGATAAAGTCAAAATCAGTCTGCCTAGCCTTTTCCCAACTATGTTGGAGTCGGCTTCCAGTCTAACCGGATGCAGCTGAATACCAGTATTTTACATGGAGCGACTGCCTATCTGACCTCCACAACCCAGTATTACTGGGTAATACGATACCCCTTGGTAAGGCTGGTTGTCAGACTTTCGGGATTCTGACGACCCGTAACGACTGTCAAAGATCCATGAATGACAACCGGGACCAACGGCTTAACGTACTTTCCGAGGCACGGAGGACTCTCGGTGTGTAAAGATGGTCACCCATCCTCATACCAACCCCGGCAAGCGTAGCTTAACCTGTTGGATCGACCCGTGCGGCGTTTTACTTAGCCACGAGCTCCTCCCCCCCCATGGTCAGAAAATACAAAACGAAATTGCGTCCCGTAACTTTTGATCTGACTTCGTTTCTTTTGATATGACTTCGTGCCTATGATGAACTTGATCGTGACCTCAGAATAATTGGCAAAAAAAATTTTACAAAATAATGTTGACTTCTTCTTTCCGTAAAAAGTTTTTTTTTTCACGTTTTAGTTGTGGTAGGTACCTACCCCACACAAATTCAAATACCACTACCTGCTAAGTAAATAACTGTGACAGGAACTTATAACATCACCCATATAGACCAAGTGGGAAAAATACCTATTATTGAAGTTAACTCAAAAACTACCGAAGCAAAGTGAATTAAAATTATATGGTAATCCCATATAATTTTAATTCACTTTGCTTCGGTATTTCACTTTGCCTAAGTATGATCCATGCGTCATGTTTGTGAACGGGCGCTGTCAGTTTGAACTGGTCATCTCTTAGCTGCCATGGCTTATTTTAATTTATTTTAAATTTTTGAATGGTTATTTCAATTTTTCTTTTTATTACGGACGCTTTTACAAACGTTTCCGTTTCGAGTACTACGCACTTGACCTTTCTGAAGAACAACACCAATAAGGTCACTTACACAATAATTTTATGTCCTTCTAGGGTGTCTCTCCCGGTGTTTCCACTCACATCTGCCTTGTAAATACCCTTTGTTTGTCGCCTTTTATTTAATATTGCAAGAACTCTGTTTAAAATTCTTTCTGTATCTCTGTGATTCACAGGATTTGGCTGATCCTCTCGACAAAAGTCCTAAGTCGCCTTTACGATGCCCCCGAGTAAAGAAACGGCATAACTCCTAATTAAAGAAAATGAAACTACTACAGCACCGACCCCTAACGAAGTCGTAAAGCGAATAAAATAAAGATATTCTTTCTCCCTCACAAAACTGCATAATGCAGTTTTTAACTTTCTCGAGTTTAATTGCATGAAAACTTGCTAGATTTTAATATGAACGTGAATGAAGAATTATATTCACCGCATTTTAATGGATATGAGTTTTGTATTCGTTGCGAAAACTTGTGAAGGATTACGTAATACATTATGATATTATTCATCATGCATGCTCCCTTGTGGCATGACTCAGTTACATTTGCTTTTGTAGGCGCTGGTTCACGTTCAGAGCGTTTATCCTAAAAGTTGGAAACGTCGCAAATAGCTGTCAAAAATGTATCTATTTTGATTAATTTGGCAATATTACTGTATGGAAATAAAAAGGTTACTAACTAGCGAACTAGATTATTAATTTGATGTTGTACCCGGTTTAGGTGTAAAAAAGGCATTTGGAAAGTTTCCATCTTAAACTAAATATTCGGTTGTTACGATATTAATTATTGCATTTCATAATCAATATTCTAGTTCGCTAGTTAGCCACATTTCTTATTTCCATACATTGATATTTCAAAATTAAACAAAACAGCAAAATATTTGACATCTATTTGCGATGTTGCCTAACTTTCAGTCTTAATGACATCTTATAGGTGGCCTTTTATGCATTTTTTACAGACGGTGAAAGGACCAAAATATAACGGGTCTAAAAATACCCATAACGAAGCCGAGAGTCACTGTTGTTCTTGGGACTGTTGTTGACTCGGGAACCTTCTGGTTACGTAGATATTGAAGGTCAAGGTTCCAATTTTATTTGACGTTTCTTTACCTTACACAAATTATACCTTAACTTCAAATAATCCCACGATCCCTTTTCAAAAAAGGAACAGAAAAATACGTACAAAGGTGATGCTACAGAATGCGTAAATGACGGCTCCATGAAGGGAAATTTTTGCCATGAAATAGATATTTCTGTCCTCAATAAAGTTAGTTGTACTTAACACCGATAAGATAACTGGAAACGTTATGATCGTAAAATATTTTGTTTGTCTGTAAGTACCACAAGCATTTCCGATCTCAATTTCATAAGTTTCCCGACTGTTTCTCTAAACCTTTAATAACCTACATCTTTACTTTGATAAGGGATGCTTGGAACCGTAGAGTCTGACCTAGAAAGGTCAGACTATTATACTACTCTACTAATCATCATAATTTCAACCCGGAATAACCTAGTCCTAGGTCATAATTCATCATTCATCCTCATTTCAGCCGAAAGACGTCCACTGCTGGACATAAGCCTCCCCCAAGCACCGCCGCTTCGACCGGTCCTGTGCTTCCTGCATCCACCGGCCTTCACAAGGTCATCGAACCAGCTTGTGGGAGGCCTTCCGTCGATACGTCTACTGGTACGCGGTCGCCACTCCAGAACCCTTCGGCCTCATCGGCCATCTGTTCTGCGAGCAATGTGCCCTGCCCATTGCCACTTAAGTTTGGCAATTCTTTGGGCTATGTCTGTTACCTTGGTACTCCTAGGTGGAAGTGGGTTATTCCTGGCTGAAATTATGATAATTTTTTCTTCAACAAAATCTAAATAAAACGAAACGACACATTATTTTAATACAGTATCATATTTTTTATAACAATTATCTTCAATACGGTACACAGTTGCCCTGATGGATTACACTGACATTTTCAAACTTCGACACTTTGCACTGCAAGTAACACAAATTAAAGTAAGACTCATTATTCGATGCGCAGACCGGGTCGTAGATCTTTGAACATAGGCAGTACTGCCCTGGAGGCATGTCGGTCTGTACATAGTGATCATTTTTTTCATCTTCGCTCCTGCAAAGGCACATAAAGATCTTTTTAATAATCTTGTCTTATAGAAATGGCCATGAGGATAACCTAAAAACATTATTTTATTGAAGTATGTCAAAGAATTAACTAGAGCGGACACTGCGAATAAAAAATGTGTCCGTTGGATGTCAAGTTTGACAACTGCGGTGCATGCGCGATGCGAGGAAAGCTCCTCTCATAGAGTAATCCCTACCGGCAGATGCGACACAGTGTGCTTCTTCTGCCTAGTTGATACCTAAAACAGTTTTAACTGCAGAACATTATTCTAACTTCCATTGTATTAATAATGAACATAATGTGGGATTGTCTACCACGTTTCCTCGTTGCGATTTTTTTGCACAAATGTTCGTTCCCGGTTTGAATGGTCAGAACGTGAAACCTTCAAATTAAGCGTATTTTATTAAAAAGTATAAGAAACCGAAGAAAATTCGTAATTAGGTCACATTTCCGCGGCCCATTTTTCATAAAATGACGATCATTTAACACTATCCATAACTTGTAAAGAAGAATCCATAATTTGGAAATAATTTTAATAGATATACATACCTAACCTACCTAATAATTTTTTTGCAAACATCTGCTAACAGAGTTTATTTACATCATAATGTTGAATAATTGTATCGTGTCTGTTCCAATTATTTTTCATAATCTCAAATTTTCAGAAAATGGCTATTGTAAATAATATTATAAATTTTTAGATAAGTTTATAACAAGTGATATTTCCGGTGAAATGTCACACTTTGAGCTTTATTTGATTTTCTCAATTGATGGAAAAAAAATCATTACACAAGAAGGCATTTTTAAAAGCTATTTAATAAATTATTTGTCATGTCCTGCCACCATTAACGTCAGGTAGTGACTGAGACGTTTATGATCCATGGACCACAATGTGAGGCGCAAAAAATTTTTCGCGGTGTTGCTCTAGTTTACATTGAACCTCAATTATTATAACTCGATTTTTTTAACTGTGTGCTCGGAGCTGTCAAAGTTGCAGGTTGTTAGCATTGAATTCACCCGCCCGTTGCCTCCTCAGTGTCCGACGCCTCTTAATACGGTCTATACAACTCGTGTCGTGTCCACAGGTCAGTCATATTATTCTTATAAGTTGTTATTGTTATTATTTAAACCTACATACACTGTAATATTTGGACGTTGACAAGCGCACAGATAGGAAAATCGGGTTATACAATTACAGTCCTTTCGCAGGTATAACATAGCATAATATTAGGTCATTACCTATGAAATTGCCGTTCTGCAGTACTGGCCATTTCAAATCAAAATAATTTTTATTTGGCTAAGAATTCTAATTTCAAATTAATTTTATTTTAAAAACATGCTTTTTTTTTCCATAAGTAGTCATTTGTTTATTAGTGTTACATTTTCATCGCATTTCAATCTTTTTCGTCATCATGGATACGTTAAAAATTCGAGTAATTATGGAATATGAGTACCGTCGTGGCAGCAACGCGGCACAAGCGGCACGCAAGATCAACGACGTTTACGGAGCTAACACTACAAATCAACGCACCACCTGTTATTGGTTTGCTCGCTTCCGTTCTGGAAATTTCGACCTGAAAAATGAACCTCGCGGTCGTCCGAAGACTTATTGGTCGACAATGACGAATTAAAGGCGATTGTGGAAGCTGATGATACTAGCGCCGGTGTGATTATCACAGCTTCTTACCAAACGGGGTGAGCATTATTGCAGATGTGTACTGTGAAGAACTGAACACAATGATGGAGAAGCTGGCACATCTCCAACCAGCATTGGTCAATCGCTCGTCTCCGCTGCTCCTGCACGACAACGCGCGACCTCATACTGCACAGCAGACGGTCTCCAAGTTGCAAGAACTGGGGTTGGAAGCTCTCCGTCATCCGCCCTACTCACCAGACCTTGCGCTTACAGACTACTACTTTTTCCAGAATTTGGATAACTTCTTGGCGGGAAAAAAATTCAATACCCGAGAGGCAGTACAAAATGCCTTTGAAGAATTTGTTACCTCCCGTCCAGCTGATTTCTTTAAGAAGGGAATCAATAAACTGCCACTGCGTTGGCAAAGATGCATTGATTGCATGGGTGATTACTTCGATTAATATAAATAAAAAATACATTAAAAAAATTCGTTTAAATTTTTTCATACAAAACGGCAATTTCATAGGTTATACCTATTATTTATTTTGCCAAAAGAAAACAACCTTACAACAAATTTTACACTAGTACCTATTTATTTTCTATGAAACTAAAAGATTTCCAATTAGTAACCAGTAATGTTATTTTACCTCTTACAGCAGCAACCCTTTTTTTTTGGTAACGGATTAGAAATCCTCATGGATGTTCTCCGTCTTGGGGCGGACGAAGGAGTCTGTCAGACTTCTTTTGACTAAAACCACCCCGTGTTTCCTCGCACACTTGCACTGGGGGGCTACGGAGGCATTTTTCGACGCAGCCCCCCGACTGGTCCCAGCCCGCCTCTGCGGGCTCCGTCGTCTGGTTAAGCGGGGGGCGCGCGTGGAACACTACGCGCCACTAACTCGGGTCTTATATAAAAGGGGTTGGTGGACATCCCCAAGTCCACCGTCCCTGAACCCATTTAGGGGGGCCGGAAGAGGACCTTATCTGCCCTTCACCGACGCTAGAACAGCGGCAGCCCAACAGCAACATTTTTGTAACAAGAATAAAGATCACTGTGATTTCGACAGACTTGTCAGTAGCAACAATCCATCATCCATCAGCAACATTATTGTAAAGGTGTGTCCAAATATTGATCAGCAAGAGCGCGGCAGCAACACGCGGCGTTTTCGGGACACATTTCTGCCGCGCTCTAGTTAGGACTAAACCGACGAATGTTTGCGTTTAACAGAAGCGTTCGCATGCGGCAGTAGTCCAATCGCATCGCGGCAGGCCACGCGCGGCTACCGACTTGTCAGTAACAGCAATCCATCAGCAACCTTATTTTAAGGAGAATAATGATCACTATGATTTTAACAGTGGTGCGATATCAGAGGTAAAATAACTGTAACAGAACTGTAGTAATTCTTTTGCGTCCTATACTGAAAAAGCGATCGCGGCTTGAAAACGCGACCGTCACGTGCATATGTCGGCGCGACCGAGCGTTCAGTTTCACCGAACAAAAGTAACGTAAGAGTGCGAAGATTGCATATTCGCTCGAAGATAATTTTGAAGACCTATCTGAATAGGCCTTAAAAACGAAGACGATAAGCGATATCGTCGCTTATCGTCTTCGATATTACTGTCGCTCTCTGTACTGTAGCGATACTGGTCCAAAGTGCAGAAGCCAGAAGGCAGACCAGTATCGCTACCGAGCGCGACAGTGCTATCACTTATATCTGAATAGGTTTTTAAATAGGATGCAGCCTATTTCATTGAGAGCATGAAAACAAAATACGTACGACATAAAAGTCAACTTTCTGTTTTTACGCTGTTATTGAAATGTGTACCTTCTTATGTAAGAAATAAGTGCAATATTCGATCTTAAATGTGGCCATGGACGACCGAGCTTGGGCACAAGCTACTCTTCCTATCCGTATGGGAGGCCTCGGCGTCCGCAAAATTTCCAGTATTAGTTTACCGGCTTTCATACTTCGGTCCATGGTACTGAGAAATTTATCAAGAAAATCCTAGCCCCCACACTGATTAATTTTGATGTGCCGTGCCTCACCGAGGCTATGGATGCCTGGAGACTCGCTTGCCCGAATTCAGATCCGCCTGACAATCTATTTTTCCAGAGACGGTGGGATGAGCCACTCTACAGAGTAGTACAGAACAATTTACTTGACACGTCTGCTACTACTGCAAAGCTTGCGCGCCTGTTGACTGTGGGTAAGAGGGAGTCGGGCCTGTGGCTTCATGCACTACCGTCATCGAACTTAGGCACTTTGTTCGACGACGCTACTTTCCGCATCGCTGCTTCCCTGCGACTAGGAGCTCCTTGTTGTTCTCCTCATCGCACCACGGACACCACGGCTTGTCTTGCAGCCGAAGTGCGGGTCGCTTAGCGCGGCACGCGAACATTAATGACATAATCCGACGAGCTCTTGTCACCGTCGGCGTTCCAGCTGTATTAGAACTTAATGGCTTGGCACGCGATGATGGCAAGACACCGGACGGCATGTCTTTATTTCCATGGAAGGTGGGTAGGCCTTTAGTATGGGACGCAACGTGTGTCAATACTCTTGCGCCATCCCATCTTCCTGGCTCGGCGTGCTGTGCTGGCGCTGCCGCTGCGGGTACAGAAAACCTCAAGCGGCGAAAGTAACGTTGTAGGTAACTATATTTTCGAGCCGTTTGGGGTTGAAAACCTAGGGCCGTGGGGTCCAAGTGCTCATGGTTTGTTCAATGAAATCTCCAAAGGACTGGTTGACACTTCCCGTGACCCAAGCACTGGCTTTTACCTTGGCCAGAGGCTAAGCATTGCCATCCAACGTGGTAATTCGGCCAGTCTCTTGGGTACGCTACCAGTCGACAGTGATGCGGATGAATTTTTCGACGCTATATTTTAGATTGCATAATGCTTAGTTAGTTGTATACACAGTTTAGATAGTCCCTAGGTGTAATTTAAGTAATTGAATATCTGGAAAGTTGTCATTATACTCATCATAATGAATAACTTATACTATTGGTCCCGACCAACCCTGAAATCGCGATTAAAAATGCTACTCAATACATTTACGAGTATGGTCATACATTAATGTAGGGAACAGCAGATTCTTTTCACGATCGCAGGTCTGATCTTATTGCAAAATATTGTTGTTCATAATGTTGAATACAATAACACCTTTCCAGATTTTCATACACCTTTTATTTAAACACTGCATTAAATCACACAAAATACACATTCTCGCCTCTCAACGTGCGAGTAACTCTCCCGTTTAAACGCAGCTTTATAAATGCGAACGAATACAACGTGCCGCGCACAATGGCGATATTAATTTAACACACGTGACACGGGTAGGGCTAGTGGCCAGTAATCATAAAAAATATAATAAGATAAATTAATTCGTAATATGAAAAATTCAAATTTTGAAACATTTGCCGACATAGGGCTCTTTCCTTCTATTCGTAAATTATTATAATTTCATTGATGCGATGCGTTCTTTAAATACAGGTTGCTCCATGATGCTATTTTAGAAAATTGAAAATAATAAATAATAAAGCTTAATTAAATTAAAATATATTCATAAAACGAAAACGCAAAACCGTATACGTGTGTTAGATTAATGTCGCCATTAAAGCAGTACGCTGTATAAAAATGGCCGAAGTAAGAAAATCTCGAGTAAAAAACAGCTGCCCTCTCAATAATTCCTGATTGAGTCACTCAAATGAAGAGAGCCTTCAACGTAAACTTTTTTCCGACGAATTTTCTTTAGCTAAAGTTGGATACAGTGCCCTAAGCCTATTCCGCTTGAGATTCCATTCAGAGTTAAAAAAGCCGAGGGCTTTTAGATTTAATCTTGATTGCTGTGATTTTTTTTCTTTTCTGTTATGGGAAGTAATAAATTGAGGATATAAATGAATCTATTATAGAAGTTCAAATTAAATAAAAAAGGGTATCGATACCTAAATAAAATTAAACGAAATAAAAATTATTCATTGTTTTTTTCGGGGTCAACGACTGTAGTTACTAGAAATATCAGTTTCTTACGTTTCCGTAGGTCCAAATGAAAAAACGGAACCAATAAAGGATCACTCGTGTGTCTGTCCATCTGTCACAGTCGATTTGCTCCGAATCTACTGGGCCGATTAAGTAAATTTGGTACACATATGAAGTTCTGTGACTCAAACATGAACATGTAACGTAAATAAATGAATTTTTATATGAGGTCACTCTTGGGGAGAATAAAGGAAAAAAAAAATTATAACTTTACCGTGTAACATAGCAAATGAAAGGGCATGTTGGGAAAATAGCATTTAAAAAAAAATATAATTTTAAAATAAATACATTGAAAGATAATTAATAAAATTGACCATTCCCCCCTTATCTCCAAAACAACTAAGCCTATAATTTTGAAAAAAATGCAGAGAATGGTTTTTTGGTAATAGATTACAAGAAAACCTATAAAAAATCTATGATCTTAAAATAACATGGTAAGTTTCTCAATATTCTGCGTAGGTACTAAATTACATTTGCAGTTGAAATGTATGGGAGAACATTTTTTTCAACTACAATGTTAAGTTTGTCCTTGGGATAAATTTATCCCAACTACGGAACCCTTTATTGTGCGTGGTGCGACACGCACTTGGCCAGTATTTTTTTCCTATGTAAAGTTCACAGACGTAATAGGGATAAATCTAAACCCGATAATATAAAAAAGACAGATTTTCTCAACTACTTCAAGTAACTTCACTACCAGTGGTCATTGACCCCAGAAAAAAAACATTAAGTCTTTATTTTCTTTGTTTTATCAAAATTCAACGTTAAAAAGTCTACTAGTGAAAATAAGTGACACTTTCCGGACAAATTGTCTGCTTGGAAAACTCTCTTTTTGAAAAAATGCGTTGTAAAATGATTTTAAGAACTTTTCGGTGTTCTATCACTTTTGATTAAAACTTTATGTCTACAAAATAAATAGTCTACAAGATTGATTAACATTTTCTGTCAACTTTACTCAGTCGTATTCCGACATTAAATCTGAAAAGTGCTCTGCAAACAAAGGCTACTTTTAACACATTGTTTCTTTTAAACATATGCATTATTTTATTGCTAAGGTCGTCGAAAGGCGGGCGCGTTTTCTTAAAAAAAACGTGGAAGGAAAAATATCCACAGAACTGTTGGTCCCTTTCGGCGCATTGAAAATGACTTTATTTCATTAAGGCACTTAAAGATCTGAGGTATCTCTGAAAGGGGTAAACATCTACCCTTAATTATAATCCTGTCGAAACCAGAATGGTATTATTTTGAAGCCCTTTAAATTCTCCAGAATCTTTTTTTATTATTTAGGATATCTTTTTACGTTTCTGAGAAGTTTAAGATTGACGTTTTTTTAAAATAAAATAAAAATATAATCATCTTACAATTTTTTTTTTTGCAGTGTTGTTTCCTTTTCACTAACGCATCTTTTGATACCATTTTCATTTTTCTATCTTAATAATTGAAGACGCTAGCTCCCCGGGTCGTACTTTTCTTGAAAACGGGTAACAGAAGCGATCGAAAAAGCATTTCCAATGCTAGAATGCTATGATAAATGGGACTGGTTACGCAACGGCCAGCTTCTAAACGTTTTGTATAAATTACTACACAACATTCAAATTGAAACTTCTAGGAAGGACTTGTTTTCTTTCATTTGATTTACAAAACTTTGAACCTTTTGGAAAGTATCCATTTGAACCCGTTTCACATAAAATCACGCCTGAACTCCCCGAAGGGTTGGGCAGAGGTGTATCCATGGCACACCCACATTTCCCCAGTTATGTTTGAGGCCCATGTAATAGGGGCGAGCCTATTGCCATCAACCGGGCACGATCCAGACTCCAGTTTGCTACTGAAAAATTCCAGATCTAAAAACTCAATAACACTTTGACCGACCTGGGAATCGAATCCAGGTCCTCATGGTCAGCAGTAGCGCTTGCGACCACTAGATCAACGACGCAGTCATCGTTGAACCCGTTTCAATTTCGGTTAATCCCGATAAACTCAACTCCCGCTAAGCACGACATGAAAAATACCTACAAAAAAAGGCCCGTTTTGCAATGCTTGTCATGATTGTTAAGACCGAGGTCTCTCATAGTACTCCAGACGTGCTCGCAAGAAACACATCTCAGTCAGGTTTGGCGATCAAGATATCATGGAGACTGGGCTTTACCGACTGTATAAGACTCGACTCGTTACGGTTGCAGCTTACATACAAACACAATAAATACAATTGGCTATGTTAAAAGAAAAGTTGACCAGTGCCTAGATAAAGTGACATTTTATAAGCAATAACGATGATGAAACATTTAAAAAAAAATGTATTGACAACACTAGCTTTTGCCCGCGAAACGTACTACCAGGATAAAAGTATCCTACCGTCGCCCCTGGCAAGTATAGGCAACTGAAGGAACACGGGTGGGTTTTAGTCAGTACTCGTAAGAGTCTGACACGCCCTTCTGCTCCGACCAGAGTGGGAGAAGTTATTTTATAATTTCCCCCCAAAACAAAAAAAAAACAAACTAAACTTTTTAATTTAAAAAGAACTTTTAATAGTTTTAAAGTAGATTTGAATGAAATACAGACTAAATGTTACTTCAAGACACGGCCTATGAATTTTTGACCCCAAATTGAAGAACAAACTTCAATTCTCTTTACTTGACCTTGTTTCTCGCCATACTTCATGCTACTGGGCCAACGGGAAGAACCAAATAGGCTTTGGTTTATTTGCGAGTGTCAATATATGCGGCATAAATGGCCGTATTTTTTTTCATTTCGTTGACTTGGAAGTTTGATTTCATTACAAGATTCAAGAAACGCTGGCGATGCCGCGGGCAAAAGCTAGTAATACATATATACTAGCTTCGCCCCGCGGTTTCACCCGCAAAAATCTCGATAGAATATCGGGATAAAAAGTATCCTATGTCCTAACCCAAATCAAGGTCTACCCATGTGCCAAATGTCATCCAAATCCGTTCAGCCGTTTTAGCGTGAAAGAGTAACAAACAAACAAACTCAATTTCGCATTTATAATATTAGTTAGGATGTGAAAATTATTGTAAAAATACGAAAAGCTTTGAAAGAGATTGCCACTTGATTAGGCACACCGTGGTGCATTCAAAGACAAGATATATTGAAAACGCACTGCCTATCCATGGCCACGGCCTAACATTAAAAATAAACACCTCCTTTAGGTACAAACCCAACTAGTTGGCTATATTCCAGCTGGTAACACTTTTTATGGACTCTGAAAGGCAAAAACTACTCACGAATTTTAAGTTCTTAGACGAGGGGCCAGAAAAATGTAAATGTGTGTGTTTTAAGACACTGCTGTAATACCTTGCTTAAGTCTTCTTAAGAAAGCCTACAAAGGCAAAACGCGTTCGGGAGGCGACTTTTAGCTTTAAAACTTTAAAAAAATCTGGGCAGTAGTGATTTCTACCAAATTACTAAGGTTTTTATCAAAATACTAAGGTTTCTACTAACTCATCTAGATTTCTACCATGTGTACAAATCTGGGCAGTAGCGATTTCTACCAAAACACTATGGTTTCTACCAAAACACTATGGTTTCTACCAAAACACTATGGTTTCTACCAAAACACTATGGTTTCTACCAAAACAGTAAGGTTTCTACTAAATCATCTAGATTTCTACCTGTTTTCTACCATCGTTTGCACTTACCGCGAACGCAATTCTTTGTCATGTATGTCATCGGGTGTGACGTTCTTAAAAACATTTTTGGAAACTACGCAGCATGTCATAGTAAAAAGGGCCGTTTCTGTAAAAGATTTTTATAATTTTGTTAAATTATTAACTTGGATTTATTTTTGTAAAAAATATAAACTTCTGGAATAAAACATATTATTCATTTTCTAGTTACTCAATATCAATGGTTAGGGTAAACACTAAACAGGCCAATGCCAATATAATTGAGGCAGAAAAAGATTTCCTGATATGACTAGTGAAACATGGTTGCTAATTGGCTATTTTTTTAACTAAAAAAAATCTATAATAGTACATTATTACTTACGTAAGCAAATCACCAAAATTTTCTTCATATTTGCGCTGTTCGTAAAAATTTAAGATACATTCAAAAGCAATCACTTTAGCAGACAAAATGGATAACAACCGTAAATAATTTGGTAAATTTAAAATGTAATCAGAATGAAGAACATTAATGAAAATTGGTTTTCAATTTAATTGAATTTGACGCTCAACCTTAGATAAGACAATTGCCATTGTTTTGATGAAAAAGGGGGGAATAGTACCACCATAATATTTATTTTTGCCGTATAATAGTGTTGTCTGTTTGTACAAAAAGCGTCGGTGAAATAACATAGTCATGAGGATTTTAAATTCTATACTTGTCACTGTATTTAATCTCCTAGGTTTTGCAGGAAGGCAATTATGACATGACAATATTGCTCTCAGAAATGTTTAAATATTTTGAAGGTTAGGAAAATATTTATTTTATTTTATTAAGTAAACGAATGTAATTTTGAACACAGCATATCGTTTTTAGGGTTCCGTAGTAAACAAGGAAACTTTTAGTTTCGCCATGTCCATCTGTCTGTCTGTCTGTCTGTCTGTCCGCGGCTTAGGTCAGAGACGGTTAGTACTAGCAAGCTGTAATTTGACATGTGTATACATATTGATTAGGCCTGTACCTCCCCTACACGTAAAGTGGGGGTGTTTTGTTTTCTCGTCTATCCCATGGTGTGGGGTGACCAAACCATTTTTCAATTCAGGGATCCGTTTGCGAAATATTAAGCTTTAAAGTGCTAGTTTTTGTTAGTCAATTGCCCCCCCCCTCCTGCCAGCTAAATGGTTGTACTTGGATTTGTGAAAAAAATCACAGCAGTAGTATAATATATAACGAAGTTAAAAGACAGAACATGTTTTTCGATTACAATGTTAAGTTTGTTATTGGGATAACTTCATCCCAACTACGGAACCCTTCGATCTGCGTGTTCCGACCTTTGCCATTTTTATTACAGTTTTCATTCAAAAACAGGTGTAAATAGCTTGGTTCTAATTGGAATTCCTTATAATTTATCCTCAGCTGGACATGTCCTCTCCAATCACACGCCAATTACCTTAATCCTCAGCGACTTACATCCAGCTGCTACCAACCACCCTAGATCTGCATCCCTGCTGAAATTCAACTATAAAAAAAAACAATAGTATGTAAACTATGTCAATATTATTCAATATTTACCCAAAAGGGAACAATAACCACTGAAAACCGAAATCCCGAATAAAATGTTCGGCATTTTTCGTAATTTTTTTTATCGACAAGTATTTTTCTGCAAAAAATTCACTGTATTTTTATTCACAGCAATTATTACTGTGCTGTGTTTTCCAACTTTGTGGGTGTTTAATTTGAAAGGTTACAAATTAAAGGCAGACGCAAAAATTTTAATTAATTTCAACCCTCATAAAACATTATAATAAACACGTTTCCTGGTATAAATTAATACATCGCTCGTTTTCTGCTTATTGTCATTGTCACAATGATATATTGTTTGGAAGTAATTAAGTGTTACGATATAATTATAATAATAGTATGTACAACCCATTTTCTTTTGGGCTTAATATAGAGAATATTATATCATTCATTAATCTTCTGTCTGTCCTTGACCCATGCTAAATTTCGGTGCAAATGTTTTTCACTAATTCTTCTCTGTCTGAATTCACACTCCATTCATCTTTTCTTTTGTCTCGCTCTCCCTCTCCATCCAAATTGATATTCATCACTCTCTTAGTAACATGCGTACGAGTATCATCTCCCCTCATTGTATGCCCACACTAAGAAAAACGATTCCTTTTGATGTAACATCTTTCGTCTCGCTTTCTTGCAATCAAAATCAAAATGGAAACAAAAAAATCGAAATAATCAAATCTGTGGGAATGATTTCGTGAATAGTGCGCGCGTGGTGTTTGAGTTAGCCATCAGATGGTAGATTTTTCTAGAAGTTGTAAACAGGATGATGATAATGATGACGACTATCGTCACCGTCGCGCGACGGTGACGATAACGGCGATCGTGATGGTGATGGTAAGGGCGATGATGATGAATATTATTTATATCATAAATATCTCCATCCATCGACATCATATATTATGCAACTACTGTAAGACTCGCTCGTTTTTCTTTACTTTTCTATCACTGGGGGCTTACCATGACGTCTTAACGCGATCCAGTTTAGGACCTAAACTGAACTGTTCTTCTAATTCGTACCATGACGTCAGTATAACGATTCAATCTAGGCCAAGCCATCTGACAGCGATTATCCTAAGCTGAGTCGCAAGTTTTGGTTTCATTCATTCAATTTTGTACTTGTTTGGTACCATGACGTCTTAAAAGCAGCTCAACTGTAACGCGCAACTGTCAAAATAAACGTTTCAATAAAAGTTACTATTTCTCTAACATAAACTGAAACGTTTGGTGAATTATTGACGAAAATAAAGTTTTCTAGTGCTATTTTAGTGGAATTTTACAAAAACCAATGTAAGTGTACCGTAATCTTTCTTTTAAAGTCTAAAATACCTTCCTACATGCCTTTTTTAACCGCATTTATTTTTCTGTAACAGATGTCTGATGAACTACTTTTGTTTGAGTTTTTTGAGGAAGATTCTGCCTCACACTACGACCAAAAACGTAAGAGGCTCCAGTTACGCGGAAGTATTTAGTTTCAGTACACAAACAAATAAAACAATGTTTAAAACTTACGACATTCCTATAATAATGTTATCGACTTCAAAATTGCACTTCACTCAAAATATATACACGAGACTACACACACTACTAGTATATACACTATTTAAAACTTACGACACTTATTTTAAACTCTATTTACAAAACAAACAAAAATCTAAAAAAACTTCTTTAATTTTCCCACCGTAAACACAACTCCACAGACTACCTAAGTCAAACTGACACGACACTGACACTTAACAGTGACATGACAACTCACGCAGATTTTTTACTGTGGTACGTTCGAAACAAAACATGATTTATTACGTCGAAATACAAATATTTTTTTCGTATAATAAATAGCAAAAGGTAAATGAATATCTACTTTGACTAAGAATTACTTTATCAAGATTTACCGTATTAATGTGGAATCTTAAAAACAATATTGTTGAGTGTATGTTATCTTAACTGAGATTAAACAAATAAAACGTTACTTGCTTCTGAACGTGTCTGACACTAAAATGTGTGTGAAACAAACTTATTTGATAATAATAGCGTTGTCTCTTTTTCACCGAAAACGTTTAAAACGCGGTTCAGCCACAAATTGCGATCTTTCATTCACTTTTAACGATCCAAATGCTGCTGAGTGTATTGGACGTCATGGTACGACTTTAAGCAATGCAGTTTAGGAATCTAAACTGAAATGTCTTGCTTTTGAATCGTTTTTAATTAGATCATGGTAGGCCCCCTGGCGTCAGTTTCAAACATCTTCTTATAAACTTTTTTTATGATGAAGGTGATGGTGATGGTAAGGGTGATGATGATGAATATTGTTTATATCATAAATATCTCCATCCATCGACATCATATGCAACTACTGTAAGGCTCGCTCGTTTTTCTTTACTTTTCTATCACTGGCGTCAGTTTCAAACATATTCTTATAAACTTTTTTCTAAATTTATCCAGTCTCGTTACATCCATCTGAACATTATTATCTGCATAACAAAAAACTTATTTACTTAGTGCAATAACTAGCTTCTGCCCGCGACTCCGTCCGCGTGATATTTCTTGTTTTAACAGTCTAAAATCAATTTTATTTACTCATAAAGTTGATGTTTGATTGAGTGGAAATAACATTGATTCAAAATAATTATTTAAATAGACCTTATGTAGTTTATTTATTTATTTAGAGGTATAAAAATTATGTATTAGGTATGTTGAAACTGTTGGTACTTCCCGTCACTTGTCCATAAGGGTTCATTAGAAAACCAGTGTCAGGCAGCATTAATGCTGAAATGAACCTTTTTGGCGCAGCCGTGAGGCACACACTATTATTGCTTTATGATTATTTTCACTTTTTATCTTTGTATTATGTGTTTCACGAACTGTGTCCAAATAAATATTATTCTTTCTTTCTTAACATAAAAGTACTTGGGCGAACGAGTTCTGCTCGGTTGAAAATAGATAAAACGAATTTTCCCACATGCGAGACCTAGCTATATCGATTTATGGCCTCCGTAAACTCCTATATTGCGACTTTCATCAAAATCGTAAGAGCCGTTTTCGAGAACGTGATTACAAATATATAAATTATACATTATATACAAATATTGTTCATTTAATAGTATAGGATTTTTGGAATCGGATCACATTACATTTAAACCCAAAAAAAATACCGCTTTATAACATTATTTTGATTATCAACTCATCAGCCCATTATCGTTAAACAGTTAATTACCATTTCTTTTAAATATTAAAGATTCTAATGACTCTCTAAAATTTATTCATGCTTGAAATTCAAAATGGCGATGAGAAAAATCAGTAGGTGAATGTAAATTTTATATCATGCTTAACTTGCACACGTACGAAGGTTCTAATATAGCTATCAGCTTCTAATCTAAGTCCCTTGATATTTCTTTTCTTAGAAATCCGAATGATAAATGCTTTTGCTCGTTCAGGCACAGAATAAATAAGTATCAGTATTATATCTCGGCAGTGACCTTAAAATAATTACCTACGGCCGCTCGGTAGATAAACCTTCCACGTCTGTGCGTAACTACCGCGCACTTGATACTGTTGCATACTGATATACACTGAGATTTCGAAGGCGTCGTTTCGGCCGTTTTCTATGAAGATAGAATACTGTTACTCATTTATACTGTGATTCAGGGGTGATCCTGGGATTTTAAATTGGAACTGAAAGAGAGGTCATTCACATTTGACGTTTCATACATTTTATAAACGTGTTTTAATGGTTTAATCGAAAAGTTGGTCTTGTGGGAAATATGTACCGTCAAAGGTTTGAGTTTAGGTCAGGCAATTTGTTATTTAGATTTTGAGAATTTGGAATGTATTAAAAGAGTTGCTGGTATAGTTACAAAGGCTGAATAAAGCTGGAAAATTAAGGGACCAACCTCTGTGTAATCTAAGCCTCTAATAACTTCCGATGAAAAAAACCCTGAATCATTGCTTGCTTCTTCTCTTTATGAGAAGAGGCCTTGGCCCTGAAGTAGGTCAACTACAAGATAATTATCTTTATAATTCGGGTAGACTTAAGGCTACAAACAGTGCCGGCTGTACGGACCGCGACGGCTTTTTCCGAGCAGCACGCACGGTCTGGTCCTTTGTGCGGTTAGCCGGGCACACCGCGGCTTGCCCAGCGCCAAGGCGGCCGGCGGCACTGTGTGTAACCTTTAAAGATGGTTTTAATGCCGAAAAAATCACTGAATTATAAAACTGTGATCGAATAAATCATATATTTTTTTGTGAAATTCTATTCTTTTGTAATATGAACGGTCTGTAATTTTCTTTTGAAAAATTAATTCTTGAAACCGAAGTCAGTCGTAATTCTTATTTTAAAGCACTTTTGACATCTAAAAAAATAGTTTTAAAAGCCTTCTATTATTCTAAAACAATTGCACACTACTTAGATATATTAGCATAAACGAAAAATTTATCAGAATCAGTTGGGATTAAGTTGAAATATTGCAAAGTATATCAACCTTCTTCAGATAGTTTAAGACTTTATTCGCTTTGTATTGAAGGTAATATTTCATACTCGTCGACTAGAAGCTCCTAAAAAACCGGCGTCAATAGCGTTTGCAAAAGCGTACGCGATTATGATTACAAACAAAATTTACATAATCTGTCCTCCGCCTTCCGCATTAATAATTTTAATAATAATTATTTATTTATTTCCAAAAGTAATGCACAAAGTAGTTATGCGCAGCATTTACAGCGTAGGACATACAAGTGCACAGAAATTTGATGAATGACCCCCATGGTAGATGGATCCTGTGTTACAGGGGTCATCCATCTGTCCATGATAACAGGTAAGTAAGCAGTACTTATTTTTTAGGGGTAGGTACAATCATGTGTTTAATTTTAGTGTGAAAAAGATGTGGTGAGTGCGTGTGTTAGTGTATGTGTGAGTGTGTGTGTGCATTCCGCCCTTTGTCTTGTCGCCTATTTGTCCCAGACACCTTTTTAAGGTCGTTGGTCCATCTAGCTGGGGGGCGTCCCATACTACGCTTGCCGATACGCGGTCTCCACTCCAGAACTCATCAGCTCCACCGGCCATCAGTCCTTCGACAAACGTGGCCAGTCCACTGCCAGTTCAGCTTATTTACTCTGCATGTTATGTTGGTAACTCCGGTTCTTTTCCGGATAACTTCATTTCTGACCTTATTCTTCAAAGAAACTCCGAGACCTTGACTAGCCCGACTGTCAGTATCCACGTTTCGTGCACCGTATGTCATAACAGGCAGGACGCACTGGTTGAAGACCTTAGTCTTCACAAACTGCGGAATTAGGTAACAAGGAGACTTGACGAAGTTTTCCAAACGCCTCCCAACCTAACTGGATCCTTCTATCGAAGCCTTCCTCCTTTCTCAAAGTTGTTCCTACCGAGCTGGATGATTTGCCTTAGATAGACGTACTCCTACACAACTTTGAGAAGCGACCCTTCGATGTGGATTGGACTCGGCAAAATATGCGGATTGTTCTTGATTTTCTTCTTGTCCAAATTCATGCAGAGTGCCCGCCGAGAGCCTCTATTTAAGCTGTGCAGCATCTGGTCTAACTGTTGTGTATCATTAAAAAAGCAATGAAAACAGTTGGGTTTATCAACAGTATTTCCAAAGAATTTAAGGGAACCTTAGCATAAATTGAAAGTGCTCTATAACACATTTGTGCCTCGTCGAAAATGCATCTCCTGTCTGGAGACCAGCTTATTCAATTCAATTCAAAATATTTTATTTCACATAAATCTACATGGGCACTTATGAAACGTCAGAAGCTGGGTGCACGGTTCCAATTAGTTGTTTCCTATGGACAAGAGCCGGCAAGAAACTCCACGGTTACTCTTTAAAAAATAGTGGGCTTTTACAATATTTTCAAATAAGTGTTATTAGGTATGGGAGGACAGTGTAGGTCTTTCAACAAGTACCAGGTACTTAACAACTTATAATATTCATATAGACAGTATTAAGAGCGTTCATAAAAAAATTACGAGGTGCTTGCGGTTAAGACGACAAATGTGCATATAGAGCCGATTACGCAGAACGGCTAAGCTACTTCAATTTAGATTCATTGAAGCGACGAAGGGTTCTAAATGATCTGTCAACAGTTCATAAAATTGTAAGCGGGACAATATCAACTCCAGATCTCCTTAACAAAATGAAGCTGGACGTTTTCTACTAAACCATGTCCCACAAACCTGGGCTTGCCTTACAGAGCTTGTTCAATTGACAGCAATATCGATTTATTTTTTGATGGTTTGCCAATCAAAATGAATCAGCCTAGCCTTTCCCCAACTATATTGGGGTCGGCTTTCAGTCTAACCGGATGCAGCTGAATACCAGTATTCTACATGGAGCGACTTCCTATCTGACCTCCACAACCCAGTAACTGGTAAATACGATACCCCTTGGTAAGACTGGTTGTCAGACTTTCGGGCTTCTGTCGACCCGTAACGACTTTCAAAGATCCACGAATGACAGCTGGGACCAACGGCGTCTCGGTATGTAAAGATAGTCACCCATCAACAGACCAACCGCGGCAAGCGTAGCTTAACCTGATGGATTGACCCGTGCGGCAGTTATTACTTAACCACTAGCCAATATTTAAAACTAAAATTAATGATGATGATGATTAATGAAAATTCATTACATCGTCACAAGCCATCAAGCAGTGCAATTATTGTATAAAAATAAAGATTCAGTCATCAGTTTTACTATATTACTGAATTAAGGCCAGAAACTCTTGATTATCTCGCCTGATCAGTGAGAAAAACTCCCCCATTTCAGCTCCAAATCTATCTTCTATGACGTGTATTGTTCCATTTTATTGCTATTTTCGCAGCCCAACTCCCAGAATGAAGTGGGGTGCATTTATCTCAATCCATTGAGTTGAGAACATCCCCGGATCCTGATCGATCGCCAACTATGAGCGGCTCAATTTATAATAAAAATGTACAGGCTTTTGGTGAATTCTGGGGACTTACGGAGGAACAGTTTGGGCAACATTTTTACCTTATAGATAACTTCATTAACTGTAGTTTAGGTAGTATTATAAAAATATCTGAAGAATTTTCCCAGAAGTGCAACTAAACAGTTTAGCTGGAGGAAAAAACTTTCTGCCTCTAGAGTTAGTAAAACTGAAATAAATAAATAAATAAATAAATAAATAAATACATTCTTTATTGTCCAGAAAAAACATAACATAATTGTAAAATACCCTATCCTCCACACTAGGATTCCCTGTGTCGTGGAGGGTAGTCTCTTTCGTCGTAACAAACATAATAATAGACAATAAAGTACAAAGAAAATTAAGTACATAACTAAAAACGTAAATAAAACAATCGTGCTATGGTAAGTTTATGTCTTGGGAATCCTTGCTTAATCCTTAAGTTAGACTTGCTTAATACTTATATCACCGTAGTTTTCTTGAAAATTTGCTAGTTGTTTATTAACAATAAAAATTCTAATTTGTCCTTAAGAACATTGGCGAAATTGAGAGACTTTGCCTTTTACCTCTGCCTATCGCTTCGAGGAAAACAGGCGTGATATTGTTATTTTTTTTAATGTTATTATTGAAGCAACTAAAATTCACTAACATTTTCATCAAAATTCTAAAAACCAACCCAATGTGCGCTTTTATAATTTCGAACGTGACGACATTTTCGTGGACGTTCACGTCACGGCATCACGATAACACAGGAAATTAAAATGTATGAAGACGCTTTTTAAATTTTCGTCCAACATAGCGTTATAACGTGCACGTGTTTTCATACATTTTATGGACGACACATCCATAATAATATCGCGTTAGAAATTAAAAAAGCGCAAACAGATTAAGAACAAACGAGCGATACTTACGGTAGTCGCTTATGATGTGTTACATCTAACATCTCACCTTGGTAATAAGCAACATAAGGTTACTAAGTGACGGCACGGTTGGCGCAGTGGTTAAGCGATTGACTGCTGCGCTGCGTGTCGCGGGTTCGATTCCCGCACGGAACAAATATTTGTATGACCTACAATTAGTTGTTCCGGGTCTGGCTGTTTGTGTATGTGAGTTTAAATGTTTGTAAACGCACCCACGACACAGGAGAAATTCCTAGTGTGGGGCAACGTTTTTTTAAAAAAAAAAAAAAAAAAAAAAGAAAAAATAAGCTGCATTAAAGAGGCGGGAGCTCGTCAAGAACTCTAGCACCGCGCGCGCTCATTGGTCAAATCAAATAGCGCGCGCTTCCCCGGCTTCCTGTAATACACTTCCGTCCCTTTTCACGAAATCACTCCCAGAGATTTCCCACTCCGCAGATTGTAAAAAAGCGACAGAAAAGATTTGCAGGAAAATGAGTGGAAAGATATTAAACATCAAAAATCCAGATATTGCAAAGGTTGGATCAAATCAAAGTTTGTGTGTCAACATATACATATTTGAAGGAAATATGACGGAGAACCGGGCCAGGCGTCGATACCCCGATATTTTCCTGACTTTAATGTTACATATAAGATTGATTGCGTCTTTGAATAATTTCACGAGCTGTTAACGGTGTACATTTTATATTTAAAAGGGATTTCAGTTAAATCTCGTCCTATAAAATATTTAATACTGCGAACTCTGTGATAATTTGCTTCGTTTTACGTTATTGCTTTCCTAGAAGCTTTATTTTCATATATTATCATCTTCATCATCATTTCAGCCAATAGCACCGCCACTTCGACCAGTTCTGTGCTTCTCGTATCCAGTAGATCCCTGCAGACTTCACCAGGTCACGGATCCACCTTGTGGGGATTAGCTTTCATGTAATATATAATTAAATATTCGAAATCTCTTGGTTTGCCCTTTTAGGCAGCTCAATCAAAAGTTGTAATAGAGTTAGCAGTTTATTACCAAAAATATAAATAACATCTTAGAAGACATATAAACATTGAAATCTTAATGGTGGTTTTCCCGCAGAGAAATGGTTTTGTCTTGGTAATACAATCTTTATATTAACTCTACGCTCTACGCATCCAATACAATAATGCGTTCAGGGTGCTGTTGGGGCTGCCTCGCTTCTGTAGCGCGTCGGGGATGTTTGCCGAAGCGCGTGTGGATTGTTTTCACACTACCATGCGCAAGCGGTGCACATCCCTGGTGCGCAGGGTGCGGGTCAGCCCGAACAGTATCCTGAAAGCCTTCGCCCAGCGGTTCGACTGCCAGTACGTGTATCACTGTGACATGGTACACCTACGGGCTAATGTGGAAATATTATTTTAATTAGTTTATATTGCATTGTGTGTTTTAATTGTATGTATTATTTTAGTATTGTATGATTTTATTATGTTAGGATATGTTTGTAATTGGTCCTTGTTGGCTTGAATAAATAAATAAATTAAATTAACAAATAATATATTTGAAACAATTTTGAAAACAATTTTTGTGTTATTGCGTGCATACTAGTTTATGCCGTATCACTACGTGCGACAGTTTATTTTGATTTGAACATTTATCCATCGCTGTTCCCTTTGTCGGTGGCGCGTGCGATTCGAGTAGTACAAGTTACATGTTACTATTGATTCTCACGTTTTCGAGTTGATGAATATTTTTTTAATTATTTTAAAGCAAAAAAATCTTTATTTTATTACTTTTACTATATGCTTCGAAAGTCTCCTTTAAATGTCAGATTGTTCTGCCGCGGGCAAACCACCATTAAGATTTCACGGTGAATTTACGTTGGTACGTTTATTCCTTCAAATTCGTTTTGGGAGGAGCTCGTGGATAAGTAATACAGCCGCACGGGTCGATCCGTCAGGTTAAGGTACGCTTGCCAGGGTTGGTCCGTGGATATGTGAAAATCTTTACATACCGAGACTCCGTGCCTCGGAAAGCACGTTAAGCTGTTGGTCCCGGCTGTCATTCGTGGATCTTTGACAGTTGTTATGGGTCGTCAGAAGTCCGAAAGTCTGACAACCAGTCTTACACCCCATGGTATCGTATAACCCGGTACTGGGTTGTGGAGGTCACCGGATGCATCCGGTCATACTAGAAGCCGAACTCAAAATAGTTGGGGAACGGCTAGGCAGATTGATGGTACAGTCCTCCTAATTCCTTTTCCACATTTGACAACAATTCCCATTAAATTAAAACTTCAGTAAGGTTGACACTACGTAACTGTCACATAGACCTTGTCGTCTTAATGCTTTGAGTTTGAGTTTGAAACTCAAACTCAAAGCATTTATTTCAATTAAACCATTTACAGGCACTTTTGAATTGACAAAGAGTCGCTGAGTTAGTCAGAGAGTTGAAGCTAGTTGCCCATTCCAAAAATAAGATCTCTATGGCGAAAAACGGGCAAGAAAATCCAAGGACAATATAGATATTACATAATCCTGAGTGCATTATTCTTGTTGCTTCTATATGTAAGAACAATGTAACATTGGAACATTTTAAAAGAGTAACGGTGGAGTTTCTTGCCCATTCTTCTCCATACGAAAACTACCTTTTGGAAGGGGCGACTAGAATCAATTATTATTTTTCTGTAAATGTTGACGTTCAAAAGTGCCTTTTTTGTGCCTAATTGAAATAAATTATTTGACTTTGACTTTTGACTTTGTAAAAACCAAACAATTAAAAATAAGCCCTGGCAGATATCATGAGCAGTCTCAGCTGACGGCGACCATTCACGAACATAACGCGTGTATCTTTGGTTGTAATGTAAGTCTATACAAAATATCACAGACTAAGTTACGAACTATCAAGAATACCCACGCAGTAACTTTCATAACTGTCAGCGTACGAGGTTAAAGTTATTAAAACTACATTTTATGTATAAGTTGCAAGCACATATTCACTTATCTTATATTCTTCACTTCATCGAACTTTTACGGTTCGCGCTCCATGATAACTATGTCATATATTTTGTGTTTCAATTTAGTCTACAGTATACCTTGCTATAACAGAAAATCTTCCTTCAAAATGCCAGTATTTCAAAGACAATATATATTTATTTATTCGTAGGTTAAGGAACAAAGTTGGTAGGTACAAAGTATGTTCAACACACATCCACGAGGATCGAGGATCTAATAAATACTAATTTAGTTCCAATAAACAATATGAAATAATTTAAAAACTAGAACTTATCAACTAAAACATAATAATGAACGTATCAACGAAATACATATAGGTGCTCCTATCACCTATACGCCTGTAATGTAATAGCTTTGTAGAAGTAGACTTTCAGGCCGTCAACTGCTAGGTAGTGTAAAGAAATAATTGTAACTGGCAGGATGGTAATACATATAATTGAATAGATAAAAGTTGCAGGTAAAGGTAACATTATAGGCAAATGCTTCCGATGAGGGAGCGATCTCACTAGGACACCAGTGGCGGCGCATTCTTAATCACACTGCCAAAAAAGTATGGTTGGTTGCGTAACCGATCGGATGCCTGGTGGGATATCCACCATAAAGCTGTGTACTTATATTTTGCTGGCAGTGCCACCATTGTGTCTTAGTGAGATGTGCCTAAGAGTGGCATCCGCGACTGCTGCCAATGGTGTCCTAGATGCGAAATCTAGATTAAGTTAATTCTCAGTAGCAACCCAAGAGTGGACGCTTTTTGTCTGAAATGATGATGATGATGTACCCGGAGTCTCGACCTATGGTTGATTGTTGGTAAAAACCTCGCCCCTTATAACTCTGGCAAAGTATGGGTATGCAACCCCGCCGAACCGTTTTGGAAATACAGGCTTAACATGATCCTGCAAAATAAGAGAGTCTTTCAAAACCCCATCAACGAAAAACAAACTTGCGCAACGCTAAAAGAGAAAACTTATATTATTTTTTTATAAACAAGAAGATGAAAATATGTCGGCGGCCCATCAAAATTCAGTTTGCAACTTTATCACTATGGAGGGAAGAAGTTTCAATATAAAACAAGCAAGACGGGCGCCGCTTCAAAATTTACTGATAACTAACTACTTAAAACATATTCTGGGAGAGTATTCTGGATAGTTTACTTTATTCTGTACTAGGTTTTACACGAGGCTTCGCCCACGGTGGTCGGAAATTATCCCTCCGGAATATACTACCGGGATCCTGTATCCTCTGTACATAAACTATCTATGTACCAAATTTCATTAAAATCGTAGTTTTTGCTTAATTGAGTAACAAACATCCAGACGTGCAATCTTTCACATTTATTCTTACATAATTATAAAACATAGTCCCCCGCCGCGTATGTCTGTCTGTCTGAACGCGATAAACTTAAAAACTACCAAACGGTTTTCACCAATGGATGGAGTGATTCATGCAAAAGGTTTTGGTGTATAATTCATTAAGGTATTGTGTAAATTGACTGAAATATGACGATTATTGTCGAAGATGTCTGAAAAAATCATGCCGACTGGGAGCTTTACTTGCGTGCGCCGCGTAAGCCGTAAGAGATACATTAAATTCATGTTCTACAGGATTTAAGATCTTAAAAAGTTCTACAAAAAAGTCCGCAATAGCATAAATCTATCTTCCACAGTAACCATCATTATCTTTCAGAATTTGATAAAAATTTCATTGTTATTTCCGACGCTATTTTGACCGGTATAATATTAATCCGTATCCAATAAAATATGTCATTTAAACTGGGCATTTAATTTAGATTAAAATATGTCTTGACATCATATCATTTAAAGGAATAGTTTAAAAGATATCACAGATTCTAAATTACGCGTAACAAAATATCTTGGTTGACGGCAACGCGGGCGCAGCGGTAGGAGTCAATGACCTTTTCCTCGGCTATTAGGTATGTAATTCCGGTAGTACGTTCCCGTGGGATATTTTCTGACATCCACTCGGGCGAAACCGCGCGCAAAAGCTAGTAATATTATAATTATGGTAGGATTAGTAGGATTAAACTATACATCTTTTCAATGACAGTAGAATCTGGATCGAGTATATAACCTCCATAAGTTGGTATGATGTGTCCTGCAATGAACACGAAAGAGGAAGATTAGAATGCCATGTCCTTATCTATTAGAAAACCATAGATCCATTCATTGTCATTCATAGTTCCCTTACCGTAGCAGACAAATTTGCTTTGAGAAAAAGTTGCATTTTAGGTTATTATTTCTATCAAGCTTTTCAGTCCATTTAATCAATAGTCATTGTCATATTATGCCCTTTTATTATCTTCCTATAACTTCATCTTTGAATCCAAAAGTAAGTATAATTTCTACCAAACTTTGTCCAATTCCACAGACTTTTCTTTTTACATTTCCAAACAAATAATTTCTATAGCCCCAAGCGTTGTTATATTCGGGTACCATGTTCACATCGGACCTTCCACCCCGGTTCCAATTTTAAATACTGAATTGTTCTCATTTGAATAATTTTTCTTTTCATTTGAATAATGGCGAGAAGAACGAATCTTTTATTGAAAGATAGATTTGAATGAGGAAGAAAAAGACGTTTTCAATTCTTATTCTTCAAGGAAGTAATTTGAGGATAGGAGGCGTCATTTTCAATTTGAAATTAAATTTTTATTTAGATTTATAGAAGAATGGAAGTTTAAGTCAATTGATTTGTTGTGTAAACATTAGAAATAGACGGTGTTCGCCAAAGGACTATAAAGGTACCTGTATGTAAAGTGAAGTGCATGTAACTAGATGATATTTATACAAGCTTTATAATCAGCCTATAGAGCTCCTACTGCTGGACCATACTTAGGCCTCCTTTCGTTGAGAGGGAGTGGGCCGTACCTAATCCAACACGCAGATCCAGTGCGGGTTGGTAGATGTCACATGTCTTCGAGTTTTTGGTTCCAGGACATGCCGGTTTCCTCGCGATGTTTTCCTTCACGTTTTGAGAGCAGTGGTGATGACATAATTTTCACAAAGTAAACTCTCACTGTCTTTGTTCGAACCAACGACCTACAACAGCTCGTCGCGGCCGTTACCACTGGGCCACCACTGCTCTCAACTGGAAATATATTCGAAACCACTTTAAATTACTTTGACTTAAGTAATGAGTTTCCGTTTTTATCCCGGTTTATAAGTCCGCTGAAGCCCGGTGTGTATCCGAATAGGAGACAGTTCGTCCTAGCCGTCAAGCCCCACTATCGCCGAATCGACGGCTTAGATCTCATCCTTATGAACCGCATAGGTGCATTTGTCATTTAGAGCGTTTTCTCTTATGTACCTATGGGGTATCATGCGACATTCAAGGATAAAATAATTCAAAAAATTATAGCCAGCACCATTTTTTTTTAAATGGCATAAAGTGACGTGGCCCGCGCGTCAATTTCAAACCGTGGGGCTTGAAAGTTAAAACGTTACAAAAAGGGCGGTTTATCGGTTAAACTCTTACATAATCTCATCCCCTAAAGGATAGGCAGACGCGACATATACCTAATATCATGCCTATATTCTTCGAAGGTATAGACATTGTATTAAAAAACAAAAACTTTTGATACTTGAAAATTGACACCTTGATAGACTTTTTCAGACATAACGCTTTTTCGTTACGTGACGATTTCTACCAGTCAACTCCTACCGCGTTTAAGAAATTTCAAAGGGATCCTTTGTAGTAAAAACAAAAAAATATATACTTATATTTTTTTGTAAAATCTACTAGATATTATGCTTAAAATGTAAATAGTAATAACAAGAACGAAGTAAATATTATCATCAGATTTTGGTACTTTGTAAACGAAAATAGACTGACTTTGAGCTCATTTTCTATTATAAACGTGCTTGATATAAACTCAAAGGGTTTTAGAAATTAAATACATTATTATTCAGAATTTGTGTACGTGTTACTTTCTGAAATAAGGCAATATGGCGGACTGAGATTAAAGTTAAAATTTAATGACGATGTATTTTACGACGTAATGAGTCTTTTCACAAATAATTTTATGTTTACAAGATGTGCCCGCTGCTTCACTTGCTTGTCAATGTTTTTTTAAGTACCCACTTACCGTATTAGAAACTTTTCTGTTCTTCTTCAGCTTTCAAGCTACTCCTACGAAGTAATATTAAAATCGGTTCTATTGTTTAGCCAAGGAAACGCAGCCACTTATTCTGCGAACCATGTGTGACCGACACATGGTTCGCAGAATAATTGGCTGCGTTTAGTTTGAGTTATTGTCCAATTGACTGCCCCGTTGGTCTCGTGGTCTCAAGCGCGACTGCTGAGTGTGGGGTCCTGGGTTCGATTTCCGGGTCGAGAAAGTGTTACTGGGTTTTTCCATTGGGAATTTCTTAGTAACAGCCCGGAGATTGGAAGTTGGCGGTGTGATACCCCCGTGCCTCGAAAAACACGTTAAGCCTGTCATGTCAATCTCCCGCGTCGAAGGCTGGTCTCCGCTGAGATTGGTCGCCATGGCCGAAATTCGGTCTGGAGGACTATTTTTTTCCAATGTTGTTACTCCATAAGTAACATCTACACAACCATATATTCAACAATAATTTAACACTGAATAGCTGAACCTAATAATTAATTTAAACACGAATTTCGCTTGAATATTTCACAAAAAAACTGAGACTTTTATAATAGAACCTAATTCTCTCCAAGATTAATATTTTTTTCTAGAATAAGGCTCACGAACCGGCCGAGAAGTTGCCGAAACTGTGCCGGGCCAGTTGTTCGTTGATGTTTTTTACAAAAAATATATCTGGAACGTCGCCAGACGGCCGCAGCCGTTGCCGGTAAAGCTAAGGTTTGCTAAGACGGCGGTGGCAGTCACATAGCCTCTGCAATTTATGACGTCACTGAAACGTTACTTATGAAAGTAAATTGGTGTGTATTAGAGAGCGTTTATTGACACCGTAAAGTCAAACCCCGGTGCCATCAGTTGAGCTCCTTAAGTTCTGAGTTGAGCTCTACGATTACTGACAAATGCTTGCACTGACTGGACAGGTCCACTCAAATCTGTGTGGTTCTTTCCTCAAAAGACCATTTCAGACACTAATCTACATGGTCCTCATATGGCCTGACCAAGATTATGTCTGGACTTTAAAAGAGACTGTGACTTCTGAGTTTGTTTCGGTCTTTCTTCTCAGAGTAGTCAGATAGGAAACGCCGAACTCATCTAGCATTTTCTTCTTATTTTTTTTTTTTATATGACGTGTAAAAGTGATTGCAATATCCTATTTACAGAATAAACAATTTCATTTCATTTCATTTCATTTCATTTCATTTCATTTCATCATTTTCATGACGACCGTCACCGAGACCGCTGTGGTGGCCACCGCTCTTCTAGGAAACCATAGCTTAACTCCTAGGTCACGAGTTTCACACTCATGTGGCACGCGTCTTGCGACAGTGACTGCTGAGAAAACAAATGAAATAATTGGTTTAGAACATGCCACGAGTCACCGCGACGGGACTTGCGGAGAAACGGACGGAAACAAGTGACGAGCGCGCGTCTTGCTTTGCGCAAGTCGCGTTGCAAGTCACATCGGTCGAACCGTAAGGCCAGGGCCACGACATAAGGCGGTTCGTCTTGCAGTGCGGGGCGGCGCTCGAATGTGCCCGCGCCACTTTTCTCTCCGCAAGTCGCACCGCGGCGACTCATGCACGCTCTAAATAACTTCTAACATTTGTTCTGACCGCGGGTCGTAGACGCAAGACGCAGGTCGCGCGAGCAGTGATGTCGTCGCCAAGGGGTGAACGGGGCCTAAGGTTGCTCGAACCAGGCAGTGCATAATGGTCCGTCAATAATAGATGCTCGAATTCATTTACAGTTTATTTATTAAAAATCTTGTTTGTTGGAAGATATAGAACTTCGTGGTAGTGAGACGCCAAATATTGCGACGTTTAAAATGTAGGTCGATTTTGACGATTTTTGTAAAATTGTGATGTGATAGGACTTTTTTTAAAGACATAGAAAAAATGAAAATACAATTTTAGCTGAAATATTCAACAGAAAGACGAGATCGACAAGGTCTCATCATTTGTGTAATGAATCATTTTGAAAAGTGCATCCGTCAGAAACAGTGAATGTTTCTGACGGATTTGTAGTATTAGTGTTACATTGCCTCGAACAATACAATAGGTCTTTCTTACCGCAACCAAAACTTATCATAACATCACGCCTTGTTTCGCCAAAGGGATGGGCAGAGGTGTACCTGTAGTAAACCCACATTTCGCCAGTTATGTTTAAGTCCCATGTTATAGGGGGTGAGCCTATTGCCATCAACCCGGCACAATTCCAGACTCCGGGCTGCTACTAAGAAATTCCTGTTGGAAAATCCCAATAATACTATTCCTGACGTGGCAATCGAACCCAGGACCTCGTGCCGCAACCGGTGGCCAATATTGAGGTAGCGTAGAGATTCATTAAATACTCAGGGTATAGTTGTACAAAGTACAAATTCTAAGTTGGCCAATCAAGTTGGCCAAACAGAATTTGTACAAAATAGCTTGCAATAATCCATCTTAAAACACTAACAAGTGAATCAAAATTAAAGCTTGTAGAATAACATCAACATACTTAGGTACTACAGTAATTGTCACTGCTGCCATCCTCATGGCGACAACAAAAACCTTGGCTGTACGGCTCTATTATCACGGAAAGGGGCGCAGAAAACAATATTAGCGGAACGGCGCGAAGCTTGCTTTTGTCCTCACTTGTATGTAGTGATGTGACACGCTTCGGATATTGCGAATATCTGATACATAAAAATTGTGACGGTTTTGATAAACAATGTTGGACTCAGAAATATGATATAATCGAAATAGAATCCCAAACGAAGTATCTACGTAATGTTTCTAAATACCTTGGGCAGTAAAATAATTATCGAATTTAAAAACATTACAGAACTGTTAGAGAAATTTATTTAGGTACTGACTAGAATCAATAGCTGTTTAGACCTTATTTTTCTTTCAGTCTATAGAGGCTTGTAATTTATTGTTGACAAAAATTAACAATTTTATGTTTTTATAACAGATACCTTATGTGAACCTAAACTAAAATGTCTTTTACTATAAGATAAAAATACGAACTTATTCACACAATTGTTAAAAATCAGTAAAATACATACTTGTACGCCGACCCGAAGCAATTACTTCACATATTCGGCTTTTAATCGGCAACGCCGGGCGGCAAAATGGAACATAATTTATGTACATGGTTCAGCGAGGGAATATGCCGAACGGAGTTTTCTGATCGGCGGCACAAGGCGAATGAAACCCGAATATGCGAGTCGGTTTAAAAAAATAACTTTTTAATTGCTTTTATAAACGTAACGCGTGTGACAGTCCCATCATACCCTAAATAAATAATAATAAAAAACACGCTGCTATGGATTATATTTGGGCCATGAACTCAAACTTAAACTCAAAGCATTTATTTCAAATAAACCAATTACAAGCCCTTTTGAATTGTCAAAGGGTCGGTCAGTCAGAAAAATGAAGCTAGTTGCTCATTCCAAAGCGTAGTAGGTTCCTATGAAGAAGAACAAGCAAGAAACTCCACGGACGCTCTTTTAAATCAAAATATTGGTTACATCATTCATGTTAACACAATACATGTGAGATCAATGTAGAAAGACGTGCACGTTAAAAACGTCCGTAATAAAAGGATAACAATAAAAAAATAAAGATAAATTAAAATAAGCCATGGCAGCTAAGAGATGACCAGTCCCTAATGACGGCGCCCGTTCACGAAAGTGACGCATAGATCAGCACCATTCAGCTCAACCATTTTGAAGGGAACTTAATGATCCAACACACACGCCACCACCAGCGACATTTGAGTGAGCACGACATACTCTCAGCCGCCAGGGCTCATTCAAGTCAATGAAAGACATACCTAGTAAATAGTAGTTTTGTAGAAGGTAATGGTCACAGTGCTTACACATGTGCTATACAATTATACAATACTAAGAGATTGAATTTATACAATGCAAAGATAGTTTTTGCAATCTTCAGCAGCTCCAACAATATTTTCGATGCTAATCAACTAGTTTATGCGCCCTTGTGGTGCTGGACCAGTGTTGAGCTAAGCATTTTTGTCAACGATGTAATCCCCCAACTTATAATATGCTTGGCAGCGTGGTGTGCGTTTTATACAAGATTTAAATTTTGTTTCGAGTAGGAACCCGAACAGACTCTTTCCATTATCACCATTTGGTTGAGACAGAACTCTATGAAATGTGACTAAATCAAGTCGGTTCAACCTCAAGCTTGCAGTCTAAATTTAATTCCCTTTACAATTAATTCAGTGATCTTAGATATAATAACAGTAGCAAGTGATACACCTCATTGGCCAGAGGTGCATCGAGCTAAATGTTGCAAAGAACTTTTGCTGTCTGTGCAAATAACAATATCATTATGTTGACTATTATTGCAATAAGACACTGCTTAGGAGATCGCAATAAGCATAGTAGGTATAATAAAGTAACAGTATTACATATCGGCAGTGACCTTGAAATAATTACCTTCGGTCGCTCGGTAGATAAACATTCCGCGTCCGTGCGATACTGCCGCGCACTCGATACTGTTGCGTACTGATATACACTGAGATTTCGAAGTGCGTCGTTTCGGCCGTTTTCTATGAAGATATAATACTATTACTTATACATACTTTGCAATAGGCTCTGTGATAATGGACGCATTCTTATCTATTTTAAAGCAATTAATTTCCCAACCTATTAGCTCCTAGAGTCAGCTTTGTTGTTCAACAAATACTGCCGAATCCAATGTGCCGATAAGAACCAGTGTGTAGCACATTATTATAGATCTGACTGAAACAATGTACACATTATTATGCTCGCGGATATACGTTTGTGAATTCAAACACGTCGTATCCGCCAAAATAATTTATAATGTCACATCTCTAGAAGCTAAGTAAAAACTTCTCGAATGTTAATCCGCTAACTTACCAATGATAAATGTGACGCGTTGCTTTTCGCTACTAAATCTGTATTACGTACGAGTTCGGATAATATCCGCTAGTTTTCTCCCTCAAATTATAATATTTAGCATGTACGAATTTTCAAACAGAATTAAATGAATATAGTAGAAAATCTACGGTGCAAGTATACTGCTTTGCTGCTAAATGCCTGGTTGTGCCATAGGAAACCGCAGGTCTGACTTTATAGAGTGGTCAACATCGTGTAAGCGCAGAGCAGTGGTGACCCAGTGGGAATGGCCGCGACTTACGAGTTGTATGTAGGTCGTAAGTTCGAACCTAGACAGGCGCTTTACTTTGTGTAAATTATTAATTCATCATCACTGCTTTCAAAACGATGAAGGAAAACATCGTGAGGAAACCGGCATGTCCTAGAACCAAAAATCGAAGACATGTGACATCTATCAATTCACACTGGGCCCACGTGGTGGATTACGGCCCACTCTCTCTGACAGAGAGGAGGCCTTTGTCCCAGCAATGGGAACATTATAGGCTAATTATGCTAAGCGTAGAGTCACTTATAAAAATACTCGAGTAATGAACCTGAACACCTCCACTGCCAGCAAAGATTTTTCCGATATTCTTTCACATTTCGGGCATAGATGTAAAAAATAATATAACATCACGCCTTGTTTTCCCGAAGGATTGGGCAGAGGTGTTCATATAGAACCCACATCATATACATCATCACGCCTGTAATCCCCGAAGGGTATAACAGAGGTGTACCCATTGTCCATCCACATTTCGCCAGTTATGTTTAAGTCCCATGTAATAGGGAGCGAGCCTTTTGCCATCAACCAGGCACAAATCCAGACTTCGTGCTGCTATCGAGAAGTCCAGAAAGTAAAACCCAATAACACTTTGCCCGACTTGGTAAACGAAACCCAGGACCTTATGCTAAACAGCAGCACTTGCGACCACTAGACCAACGAGGCAGTTGGTTGGTTGGAGATGTGAAAAATATAATGTTAATAAATAGTATATCAATCTGGCCTTCCCTATAGTTCAATGATTCATCTGCGTCTGGGCGCTCCTTGTGTGGCTCCGTATCGCTGCTAATGCGGTGAAGGTGTCGATTGTCTCGGACACCATGGCCTATCTTGCAGTAAGAGCGCAGGCTGGATAGCACAGCACGCCAGCATCAATGACATCATCCGTCGTGGCCTTGTCACCGCCGGAGTGCCAGCTGTTTTAGAACCCAATGACTTGTCACGCGACGATGGGAAGAGACCAGATGGAATGACCATAATGCCTTGGAAGGTAGGTAGGCCTTTGGTGTGGGATGCAACGTGTGTCGACACCCTTGCGCCATCCCATCTTCCTAGCATAGCGGGCTGCTGCTCCAGCTGCGGAAAACCTCAAACGGCGCAAATACTCAAATCTTATTGGGACTTATATGTTTGAGCCACTTGGGGTTGAAACACTAGGGCCATGGGGTCCGAGTGCCCACTAAGTATTTCAAGACATCGCCAAGCGGCTGGTCGACTCTTCACGTGACGTGATTGATGATGATGAGTGATGTGATTCCCCCCCCCCCTTTTTTATATACATGCTTATATTATTATTATCATTTTAAGTCAGTAAGTTTTTAAATCATTTAAATACATGTCTATAAGGATATACTTAACAGGAGAACAAAATAAAAACAGATTCTGAATGGGTCAAAATTGCGTTCGCAAACTTAACAACTCTAATAAGATACTGAAATCAAACATACCAATAGAAGCCATACAAAAACGAGGTCAAATAACAGTTACCAGGCGTTACAGGCTTACACACAAGTGGCGAGGTGTAAATTTTTGTAAAAGAGTAGGCCGAAGCGAAGATGGTTTTAACTTATTTATCAATAAAGTAAAAAATAATTGATTAACTTAAAAAAAGTATGCGTTTTTGCTGTTTAAATGTAATGTTGAATTACCACTAAATACCCGTAGTGTAACTATATTTTTTGGCAATAGTAGACACTATTGACTGTACATTTTTCAATAAAGGTAGAGTTGACGTTGTGAACCTCCGAAGGAAAGCCGGTAGTATTCGTGTTGTATGGTGCCTTCGCCGCTGTTACACACCACTATTATATTAGAGCCAGCAAGAAACATCAGAGATAACGATAGTACTAAATCTAGCTACTGTTTTTGTTCAATTTGAATACTGCAGCACGGAACAAGCTATTACAGCATTAGAGGAATAGGGTTACGTACTTGTGGTAGTGTTGGGTGAATAGGAAGACGTTTAAGTAGATTTGATTATGTTTTTCCTTGAAACTGGGGACAATTTTTTGTGAGTATTGTTTGAATTAAAAAACGGCCAGATGCGTGTAGGATTACGCACAATGAAGGTTTCCGTAGTTGGGATGAATTTATCCCAAGAATAAACTTAACAATGTAGTGGAAAAACATTTTCTCCCATACAGTCGAACTGCAAATGTAAGTTTGTACGTACAATATTGAGAGATTTGCCATGTTATTTTAAAACCATACATTTTTTATAGATTTTCCTGTAATCTATAATTATGTATAGAACTATTTCCTGTATTTTTTTCAAAATTTTAGGCTCAGTAGATAAGATATTTTAGAGAATGGTAAATGTACATAAATTTTCTTAGATAAACTATAAACCTATTTATTTTAAAAATATTAAAAAAAAATGTATGACGCCCTCACAGTAAGCCCTTTGATTTGATATGTCACTTGGTACAGTTCGCAAAACATATTTTTAAATTTTCTTATTTGCCTCCTTATGTTACCCCCATATTCAAAATTCAATTATTTGTGTTACACGCCCATGTTTGGGTCACAGAACCAAATTCCAAATCCAGATACCAAATTTCATCTTAATCGGAAATACCCGGAATACACCACTGCCTATCCCTTAGGGGAACACAGGTATATATTATGTAAGAGTATTTTCCTACAAACAGGAATAAAAACGGAAACTCATTACCGTAGCCAAAGTAATTTAAAGGGGTTTCCATGTTTCCACCGATATTAATGATATGTTACAATACCCTTTGCGTGTGATTACTTATTTTAATTGAGAGAAAACTTTGTCGAATATCTGAAAGAATTCTAAGAAAACGTTTGTGGTTTTACATCTCTACATTGTTCTCACATGTATAATTTCAACATGAATGATGTAACCTATATTTTGTAACAATATTATGATTTAAAAGAGTGCCCGTGGATGGAGTTTCTTGCCATAGGAACCTACGCTTTGGAATGGGCAACTAGCTTCATATTTCTGACTGACTGACCCCTTGACAATTCAAAAGTGCCTGTAAATACATAGTTTAATTGAAATAAATGCTTTGAGTTTGAGGTTAAGTTTGAGATAGAAAATACTAAAAATGATATCGGTCGATTCGTCGAGCATAAGTTTGGCTCTCGGCGCCGAAGGTTCTACATGCCTAATGCAACAAAAAAAATCTAAAAGGTAAGGTAAGGTATATATAAAAAATTTGTATGTTAGCAAGAAACATTACTATAGAAGGTTGGTCATTTTGTAAGTTCTAAAGGCCACAGCACACCACTATTCCTAACATTCACCCTATATAGTTTATTTAAGTTACTGTCATGGTTCAGGTTACACTCACAAGATTGAGACAAATCAATTGACGTAAGAATCAGCAAAATCAGCCCTTTTTATTTTTTTTGGGTGGGAAATTATCAAATAACTTCTTCCGTTCTGGGTGGAGCAGGAGAGCGTGTCAGACTCTTACTGACTAAAACCCACCCGTGTTCCTTCAGTTGCCTGTACGTTGCCAGGGGCCACGGTACCCCTTTCGGACTTTCCCGCAACCCCGGCATCGGTCCTATCGGACCCCTTCACTTGCTGACATCTCTTTGAGGCACGCGTGGAACACAACGTGCCGTCGACCTGGGCCTGGTCCTTATCGGACGGCGAGCTACCCATTGCTCACCGTCCGCAAGCCCGCGCCTACAGTGGCCGGGAATCGGCCTGCGATTCCCGACGCCCAGGACGTCTCCTGCGGCGGCTAGGGGCGTGAGGGCGCGAAATTTGCTTCTCCCTCACGCGTTCTGCCTCCTCCTTCGCAAGCATTACTGCTTCATAGAAGGAGGTGACGGCCTCCCATGCCCTCTCGCTCCGTACCATAGCCTGGACCAGGGCCGGACACGAGAGATCCCCGCCACCGAAGCAGAATCAGCCCACGCGTTTGGTCGTTAGAGCGCCACAAAGGAACAAAGATACATACATACATAATTATTTAAGCTGATGAAACACATTTGCATCGCGCAGTCGGATGATAAATGAGCTAATTCAATTATTCAAAAACACTATAAGTAGTCTTATAGTGTTTTTGTAAAAACGCCTTTGTTAGTAGCAGAGATACTATTATATGAGATAAAGGTCACCAGAGTGTTGCCAATGCAGATTTCGTTTGTAAGGAATCCTTTTGACGACGGAAAAAAATATTTTTATCTCCTGCCTAGCTTTTAATCAACAAATCGTAGGTACAATTAAGAACCAAATCTATTATGAAGAAGCCTTATAATAAAAAGAAATACTTAGGTACTTTGAACGTCTCGTTACTGATAATTTTCCTTCTAAGTCCTGTGAAAAATGGCGCTATTATGTTCAAGGAAAGCTCTAGTCTTTTTTCAGCAAATTCTTTTGATTAAATGGCGATGAAATACTTATTTCAAACGTTCACCTATTATAATATTCTATCTTTTGGGGATAATCTTCAAAGTGGGTGGCTTTTAGCTGCAATTATTTTGGATTTAGAAATAGTTAAGTCTTTAGTTTATTGAGTTCTTTGAGCGTTGATAGATATTAAAATGGAGATTATCTGTATCAATTGATTGAAAAGTGCTGGAACACAGGCCACCTCTCTTCGAGAAGGAGTGGGCTGTAATCCACCACGCGGGCCTAGTGTGGGTTGGTAGATGTCGCATGTTTTCGAATTTTTGGTTTTAGAAAGAAAGAAAGAAAAATGCGTTTATTGGCATTACAAAAAATACACCTTAAAACTATAAAAACAGAAAACAAATTATTATAATGCCAAAAGGGCCTCAGCTCAGCATAATGTCAGATGACAAAACAAAGTGTACCACCTGACGCTGATTTTTAGCTGCAACCCACGAGTGCCATACACTAGAATAATAAACATAGGGAAGTGTATGTCCGTTATAATAAATAAATTAAAGGTAGGTAATATAAAATAAAATAAAACAAACTCATACAAAATCAAATAAAATGTAATGACGTACATGTGTGTATTTCCTACACTCAAATAATAAATCTATGCAAAATCGTGCGACTGCGTTGTTCTTGTAAATGTTTTCATTTCCCATTTTGAGAGCAATGGTGATGAAATAATTTACACAAAGTAAAGCGCCTGCCTGCTTCCAACCCATTCGTAAGTCGCGGCCGTTGCCACTGGGTCACCACTGCTCTCAGCTGTAAATTGATTTACAGTCAATTATATTAAGTATGAGTCCAGGTTTCCTCACGATGGATGATTTCCTTCACCTTTGTCAGTGACGTCCAAGAAAAACTGAGAATAAATATATATGAATTGAAAAAGTCTCATTATTATTGGTACAACCCATCTTGAGCAAGCGTGGTGATCAATGCTCGTGCCTTCTCTGTATCAGAAGAGGCCTTAGTCCTGCAGTGAGACAGTAATAGGCTGATATTATTATTATTTTATGAGTAAGTTTCAATTGTTGCTGTTGTATCAAAAGTGTTATTTTCAACAGTACCTACCAAAACTATACACAGTAATGCAAAAAATTACATTGGTTAAAATAAAAGACGATCTTTCAGCTATCTGGAACCACCAATTTCCATCACCCAGAACTGAACGCCAAAGGCGTATCACAAATTAATTTTTTATGTTACGCCACAATACAATTAATAATTTTTCGAACAAAATGTTGCAATAACAGCAATTAAAAAGTTATACCGACAACACAACGCCCCAGAAAAAAGTTTAACCTTTTAACAATATCAGTTCCAACCGTTTTTTGTTATTTTTGTTTCTTTTTAAGGATTATTTCAGATGACCAGTATTGATGTCTGGTTTTGGCATCTGTTTAATAATCCTCTTTTGAAAATTGATGGGAATTTAGATAGCTTGTAATGAAATGAAATGAGTCGAACTCATCCAGCTTATCTTTTGTATAAAGATAAGCTAGATGAGTTCGACGTTTCCTATCTGAGTACTCTGAAAAGAAAGGCCGAAACAAACTCAGAGGTCGTAGTCTCTTTTAAAGTCCAGAGATAATCTTGGTCAGGCCATAATTATGAGGACACGTACACACATAAAAAAAAGTTTGTGATCACTAGCAAAAGCAGATATATTTTTTAAATTTTACTTTATCAAGAAAAAGTGTTTACGTTACAATTATCTTTTTTTAAATAGAAATACATTGTTTGAAATTAAAAATTAAACTTTTATTTATTTTTTAATAACAAACATTGAGTAATTCAATCCTAATGTAATTGTAACAGAAATTTGATGGAAATAAAAAGATCATTTAACCAAACTTATACAACAATCTATTAATAGAAGGTTTTATTTAATTCAATATAATTCCTACCCTGGCTCGAACACATGCGGAAATCCTCCTGGGCATGCTGAGGATCAAGCTATCCAGCATTTCTTGCGGTAACCTGTCCCATTCTTGAATAGCGGCTTCCCTGATCTCTGGCACCGTCTGGGGAGGTGGCTGACGGTTCCAAACATCTCGTTTAAGAGCATCCCACGCGTGCTCTATTGAGTTTAAGTCAGGCGAGCTGGCAGGCCAGTCTAACCTTGTGATGTCGTATTCTCAGAGAGCAGCATTGACTCGTTGAGCTCGATGTGCGCGCGCATTATCATCGACCAGTACGAATTGGTGCCCATGGTTTACTCGGAAGGTCTGACTGTTTTGTACCTATCTGCCGTCATAGAGCCTCAATACGGGATCAAAGGCATTCTTTCAATCATAATTCCACCCCAAAAGGACACCGATTTCCCGCCTTGCTGATCTTCTCCTCATCTTCTTCATTTTTGCGGAGTCTAGCCCACTGCAATCTCCGTGGCTGACGTTGCCGTGAACTCAGCGGTGCTAGCTAAGACCGCCGTGCTTGTAGTTCAGCCTGGTGTAAGCAATTCCGAATGGTCTGTATGCTAACTTCAAGTCCAGAGGCGGCCCGCACCTCTGCATTTATTGTAGTGGCATTGATTGTTGGGTCACGGGCTGCCAGCAATCTGATATAGCGCTTTGAGCAGCAGTCAGAACAATTGGGCGACCACTGCAGGGTCGGTCAGCTAAATTATCCATGCCGTGGTACCTCTGCAACGTGGCCACGCAGAGTTGCTGTATCCCAATCCTGAGTGGATTGGGATACAGGAACTCTGCGTGCTATTTCTCTCGTGAAATATTATTCTTCCCTCAAAATTACAATTCTTGCTCGTAAAACTTCTGATAATCCTCTTTGCATTTATAATACTGGATATTCTTGTAATCCTCTTTGCATTTATAGTATTGGATTTATAATATTTTTTCGAAGAAAGTTGTTAATATCATTAACAACTTTCTAAACTTTTGAAAAAATATTATAAATCCGTTAAAATTGACTAAGTCAGATTTCTGAATGAGCGTAAGCTTGGATTGAATTACTTTTTATATGGAAAAACAATTGAATTTGTTTTATATTCTAATTCTATATTTTTAAGTAAAGAATCTAAAAAGAAGAACAAATTATAATATTATCTACCATAACAAAACGGATTTCGATTATTCAAACTGATCGCAAACTTTTTTTTGATGTGTGTAGTTTAGTGTCTGAAATGGTCTTTTGAGGAAAGAACCAGAAGAACCAGAAGAAGAAGTCCAGTCAGTGTAAGCATTTGTCAGTAATCGTGGAGCTCAACTCAGAACTTAAGGAGCTTAACTCGACGAACGATACCAAAGAAAGAACATTTGGGTAGTATCTCAAGTTATTAGATTTACATTTGAACGGATTTGCAACTAATTGCAAGCGTGAATTCGAAATGTGAGAAATACAGGATAAATTCGGTTCTTGTGTCAAAAATACGTTTTTAAGCACGAGTAATTCTAGTGCTTTAAATGAAATTCTTTAGGTTTTGAATATTATTTCTTTAAGTGGTCAGAGCAGTGGTGGCCCAGTGGTAACAGCCGCGACTTACGAGTTGTAGATTCCTGACGCCGGTAGCACATCTACGCCGCGAAACCATAGCAGCGAAACCGTAGTAGTTCAATTCAACTGGCTCGCATCATGTTCCGCTACTCGAAATTCGACTAGCGGAACATGACACGAGTCAGATGAATTGAACTACTGCGGTTTCGCTGCTACTATTTCGCAGCGGAGGTTTGCTGCTGGCGTGACAGGCAGGTTTACTTTGTGTAAATAATTTCATTACCGCTGCTTTCAAAACGGTGAACGAAATCATGAGGAAACTGGCATGTCCTAGAACCAAAAATTCAAAGACATGTGACATCTACCAACTCGCACAGAGCCCGCGTGGTGGATTACGGCCCACTACTTCTTACCGAGAGGAAGTTTGTCTCCCAGCAGTGGGATCATTATATGCTGATTATAATAATAATAAATAATAATTGCTTTATTTTCAGGCAACTAAGGCCCATAGACAAAATACACAAAATAATCTTGTATAATAATAAACTAATACATAATAAAAATAAAAATAAACATCACTACAAAATCTAGCTACTACGTTGGGTCGGCGACGTATTGTGTTGAGTCGTGGTGTCATGTAGCCTTCCGCGAAAACGCCGATACACGACACCCGTCGGCCAAAATTCCAAATTCAAAGTCTAAATTTAAATTATGCTCAAGCTCATAAAAAATTACTAGCTAGAACGTCATATATCTTTTGCAATTATTGCTATCCTGATTTAATATATTTATTTATTTATGTGTACATTGCACATTATTATATTGCGACAACATTAAAGAAGATTTACTAAGATACCAGAGAATTCCCATTTCATTTCAATTACAACATAATCACCGTATCGCAACGAACACCAAGATAAAACAGCTTAAAAAAGTTACAACAACTCTTCAAAAAACAAAGGAACCACGACGTATTTTTAATTTACGTTTCTCATACATTTTTACACTACTAAAGGAAGTGTAATTACTTCTGGCTTCGCTTCAGCATCAGATAATAAAACCAACCCTTTGGGGTTGTCAGCTTAAACAAAAGCTCTGAAATTTTATTAATTCTCCCTGTCGAGGGTGAAATTAATCAAACATCTGTAGTATGGAGTAATTTGGGTGTGAAACGGACTACACAAAAGCAGTATACGGGAGAATTAAAGCTTGCAACAATAGGGCTGAAAAATCGATTTGTAAATGTATCTATCTATGTTAGTTTAAAATACTGATAGTGCTTATATAAGGTTATTGGTAAAACATTAACAACGTCTTAAGGCGATGATAACCGACTTTTAATGTTTTACACTGAAGATCACGTCTAAACGATTCGACGTGTTAATGATTTGGAAAAACATATGTTAAATTAGAGGATTTTCTTTATAACTCAATCTGTGAATATTTTAGATTATGTTTATATTACATAGTGTAATTAATTATTTATCTTTTAGTATACGTGTTTCATTAAAATACCTTTTGATATATTTATAATAAATTAATAATGCGTCTAATTTGGGACAGCGCTACTTGATGGGCGAGTCCTATTTACTGGCTGGACGTACGACGCGTTGCGTGAGCTCAGTACAGAACACGCAAGCCAATCACTCAAGGCCACTGGCATATATCGGCGTCTTAATTACGCATCATACTCATCATTATGAACAACTTTTACTATTGGACGCAAAACCAGAAATTGTGAAAAATAATCTGGTGTTCCTTACTTTTTACGAGTTATCCGCACATGTACGGAACAGCTGATTTGATTGTATAGGCGCTATTCAACACCAATAGACAACGATTATAAAATTCAAAATCAAACTAAGCTGAGAATCAGCACTTTTCGAACGTCAAAATTACATAAGACAGTCCCCCAAAATCGCCCGCCCTTCACCACTTCCTAGTGCTTTCGCTGGGAAAAAGAAGTGGCGCAACATACTCCCCAGCTGCACAGCTGTCTGTTCAGTTAGAAAAACTTGATTCTATACAATAGCACTTAGAGGTCAGAGGGTCATTTCCTGTATTTTAAAGAATGTTCGGATTCTAATCTCAATCTGTCAAAAACCTCTAATTTCCCTACATTTTTGTCAAGTTTTTAACATTGATTGTCGCTGAGATGACTAAATTTTGAGAGTTTTTATTTTATTTATTTTATTTTTTTTTCTCTTTTTTTATACGATTCTGACGTTTTCATATATATGTATATTTTAATGATTTGTTGAATATTTAAATTTAATTATTAATAATTTTATTTTGTTTTTCATCTGTTTAGAATTTAAAATAGTTTATATCAAATAGTCTATAATTTAAATGTATGAGTGAAAAACTATGGACTAGAATAATATGTCTGAAATGCGGACATAGGGAGCGGAGGGCGTTGTCTGTGAGGTCCATTATGATCGCCCGCAGGTTTGTTCGTTGCTCGGGGGCCGTCAAAATAAGTCTTTTCAGAGCGTTTTGTACGTCCCTGTACACAGCCAGCCTGTGGAGGTCATATAGTCAGAAGCAGTACAACGCTATCCGTGTTCAGTATAATAATGCGTTCAGGGTGTTGTTGGGGCGGCCCCGGCACTGCAGCGCGTCGGGGATGTTCGCCGACGCCCGTGTCGTCTGTTTCTACACGACGATGCGAAAGCGGTGCACATCTCTGGGGCGCAGCCTCCGGACCACCTCCAACACCATCCTGAGCGTGTTTGCGAACAGGTTTGACTGTCAGTACATTAACCATTGTTATATGATTAATGTAATGACAAACAAACAAATGACTCAGAGGCAGGCGTATTAATAATCATTTTATTTTATTTTATGAATTTAATTTTATACCTTGTTTTTACACTTTCACCGAGATGAGGCCTGTTTCCCAGCAATGGAAACATTATAGGCTGATTATGTTATTATGCTAATCATACAAATCGGGTATAAAATGCTCTAGGCAAGCAATAACACATACAGAAAAAAAACAGTTCAATTCAGAACCTTTTTACAGCCACAAATAAACCACTACTAACTAAAATGTGGTTTTAACAAACAATTAGTTTCAACCACTTTTAATTCTTACAGAAACGCGAAGACAAGTACAAACTTCCGCACTGCGGTACCCAAAGAAGAATTTATGTGACATATCCTACTGTTACGGCTAATAAAATGTTCAACAAAATGGGCTTTATTGAACATCATTTGTTTTTATGTCGCGTAGTATCGTTATTTGTGATGGTAAGTGGTTGGCGGTCAGGTTAAATTGACCTTTTGAGGGTTAAATGATGTCAGCGATCAGAGGGTTAGGTTAGGTTATGATGCTAAGGTTTTGTTTGTGGATGTGTGACCCTTCTTAGGTCCATCGTCCACGACGCTACTCAAAAGTAACGTGTTAAGAGGGAACAGGGCCTGCGAGGAATTAGAAAAATAAGTATTTGAAGAAACTATTGCCGTTGTCTTACCTCAAGTCTGCCCCAGTAAAATGCGATAGGGATAGCTGCAGGTCAGACCGATTATATCTAAAAAAAAATGACGAGAACGACGTTTAGTATTCCCTAAAACTGAGCAATAAATTATGTTTTATATTAAAATTTAAAAAAAGAGTATGTATAGCTTCCTATCATTTTATTTTATGTTAAAAACTTTTAGATTTTTTTCTGGTAGTCCTCTAATCACGACGGTAAAAATGGGGCATCTTGTAATTTTTGGAGGGTCATATTTTCCTTACCAATAAGTACTACAGCAGACTTTGATTTTATGAAAAAAATAAAAAATTGGTTGCCTGTAAAGTCGGTATACGGGCGAAAGTTTTACGTGACAACGACTTTGCGTGCCTTTCACTTTTTATGTCTGTCTCTCTCGCTCTTAGGCGGGCTAACCATGCCCGAGTGGAAGGGACGCGTGCCTCTCACTCGCTCTCATTGTGAGCGCATAACGTGAGCGGAGCGTAACGCAGTTTCTTGAAGTGTCACCCGGCAAACCAATTTATAAGACGTTGTCACGTCAAAATAAGATGGCTGTAGATGCATTATTAAGAAGCAAAAAGGGGAATACATTTGTATGGAGAATTGCAGGCCATGTTCCCTCTTAAGGCGCGCAGACAGGCGCGACGCGACTGTAAATAGAACAATTTCTATAAAAACATCATGGAAATAGTTATACCAGAGTCGCGTCGCGCTGTCGCATCGCGCCTGTCTGAGGTTTGACGTGTTATAAACAGAACTCAAATCACTAATGAATAGCCAGAATGTCACAGCAATTATTGCTGTGACATTCTGGCTATTCATTAGTGTGGTTGGTGTACGGACCACCACTGTAATACTATTATAGTATTACAGTGGTGGTCCGTACACCAACCATTCACAAACTAGTTAATAACGCGTTAGTACCTAATTAAGTCTCGTTACTGTTTACATACACAATAGAAATAGTACATTTTTAGGACCAAGCAGCTACATTCTACAACTTTACAGTGCCTTAATTTTTGTGTAACTATCTACGAGTACATTGTTTCCTAAACCTTAATTATTTAAATAAGAGTTAGGAAATGTTATTGTTGATTGTTAAAATGTTTTACAGTATTTAACACAATTAACTATTTACACTAGGTACTTAATACAATGACTAAGTAACTACACAAATAAATACAAAAAACAAACGGACGCTTAGCGTTCGAAGTATTCGTCCGCATCTCTGTCATCTGGAAACGTGCCCAGAAGTCTGGCAGGAAATTGTGTTTTATTTCTAAACAAGATAATATACCTATATGATAACAGACATAAAATAATAATAATAATATGTACATGTATATAAAAAAGAAGGGGAGAAAGAATCTTAGAGCATCAAAAAATTCGTCCACATCGCTGTCATCAGGAAATGTATCCAAAAGACTTGCAGCATTGCCACGTTGTGTAATGATGCTGATTCTTTAGCCAAAAAATTGGCCAGCCCTCTGGTCACTTGAAGAGTCAACCAACCGTTGGCGATGTCTTGAAAAACCAAGTGGGCACTCGGACCCCATGGCCCTATAGTTTCAACCCCAAACAGCTTGAACAAATAATATAAGATTGCAATATTTTCACCGTTGGAGGTTTTCTGCACCTGCAGCAGCCACCGCAGCACAGCCCGCCATGCTAGGAAAAAGGGAAGGCGCCAGGGTGTTGACTGCATCCCAAACCAAAGGCTGAGCTAACTTCCACGGCATTATGGTCATTTCGTCTGGTATTTTTTTTTTTTTTACTAAAGCGAATATTTATTCGTATCAGATATATTATGTCGATTGATGATGATAAATCGGTAAAGGAATTCCGACCACACTCGTCCTTCCAAAAAATATCTGAAATATCTGACAAAACCGGCTTCGGTTCGGCTGTTGCTATTCCATCTTTGTTAGCACCGTATCACACGGGGCGGGAACCACCAACAAAAAAAAACCAAGCGATAACTCGCTCACAGCGGGATACCAATTTTTATTTTGTACCAGATTCTGTACGCACAACGTTACCTGAAAATTTTAAATTTACTAAAGTTGAAACTTTCTAGGTAACTGTTACATAGAAAGAAAAACGATACAAAGTGAAAAATAACATTGATTTCGGAAGTCAGTGTTTTTTGCCACCGACTTCCGAAATAAAAGTAAATTTTCGATTTGTAGTGTTTTTTTTTGGAAGTCGGTTGTTTTATTTTGTTAAAAAGTTTATTGTTTTTCACTTCTTGGTCATGGTATTACAGAATATTTCGTTTTACCTAGATGTAAAAAAAGTATTTGGAAACTTTCCAAATGCCTTTTATACACTTAAAACGGTTACAACATTAAATTCAGTGTTATAATTGCAATTAATTATTAATATTCTAGTTCGCTAGTTAGCCAAATTTCATATTTCCATACAGTAATATTGCCAAATTAAAAACAGCGAAATATTTGACATCTATTTGCGACGTTGCCCACTTTCAGAATAAACGCTGTTAAGCAATATTATAACGAGATCGACTATACGTTGGATAAGAAAACCTACAAAGGAAAGATAAACAAACAAATTACTTCCCTACAACTTAACACGGAAACGACTAAAATCTACAGATAATATTAAACCTAAATTCCACAACAATTTTATTAACGACCGTTTAATCTATCCACGTCGCAAATTTAGGCAAATTGTGCCCAAAACTAGCGACAATATATTTACATCGCGAAGTCTGTGGGTTGAGAACAAATTGTGGGACAAGAGACGCGCCACAGATGAGTTATGACATGGAGTGATAAGACAAACTTAGCAATGTCAAAGTAAATCACGTGAATAATACAGTTTTTACATTTCATCTGTTTGAATAGACTTCGCTGCTGTCCAATGAAATTAAAACACTGGCTTTGGTGGAATAAGCATCTTTCTCGTCAAATATTAGTGTTACCTACCAGTGCCAGATTGTACATTGGCTTATCCAAGCATGGATTAAAGACAAGAAAACTACAATAATAAAACTGTAATACGAAACGCCACCTCGAAACTGGAGACAGAACAATGGAATGTTAATTAAGGTATTGTGTCTCTGGAAATTAATTAAACTGGGTTAAAATTATGTGTAAACAAAACTGTGGCGGCATCTACATCTCCACATCTAAACTACGAATCACACTGCCGTCACGCAAAACCCTGCATCGCGCAAATAGAGTTTACCGCGCGAGTAGCATGCATTATACAACGTCCTGACATCAATCGGCGGACAGTTGCCCACCAGACACAAAACTCTTCTGGTCGGAGGATTCTTTTTTTTGATGATCTTTATATCCTGTTTCTCATACCTCTATAAAACCATCCTAGATTGACTTATAAATAAAAACAAGTATGTTAGTACTCCATGTCCTAATTCCTCTGTAAACAACCCGCATCCAACTTACGCCTACTCCCTAATCTCAGTTACTTAGCCGTTCCACCGTCAATTTGTTTATATAATGTACCGTGTATTAATTGCTGCTAGTTGTCTAACACTGGGGACAGTTGAGCGACTTTCGTTTGTTTATACAAAACTTTGGTTTAAGTTCACTTCATTTTAGTAGACGTATACACGAGTACATTATTTATTCCTATAACCTTTGTCAATTTTGTTTGCTAACTTATGTAGAGAGTTTTGTACATTAATGTTTTTAATTAGAAAACAAAATTCGGTGTTTCAGATTTATTCGATATAAAGTGTCAAGAATTGTTTATTTTATTAGCCTGAGAAATTTGACCTAGAAGAAAGGCATTGGTGCAAATGCAGGTTGTAAATAAACAGTTAACTCTAGTCATAGTAGAAGTTTTAGTTTGTCTTTGAGAAACAATTGTCTATGGTGTTGGTGGCCAAAACTCAAACTCAAAGCATTTATTTCAATTAAACCATTTACAGGCACTTTTGAATTGTCAAGGGGTCAATCAGTCAGAAATATGAAGCTGGTTGCCCATTCCAAAGCGTAGGTCCTATGGAGAAGAACGGGCAAGAAACTCCACGGAGACTCTTTTAAATTATAATATTGTTTCAAAATTTGTTACATCATTCATGTTAAAATTATACATGTGAGAACAATGTAGAAAGACGTGCACGTTAAAAGCGTCCGTAATAAAAGGATAAAAACAATTCAAAAATTAAAATAAATTAAAATTAACCGTGGCAGATAAGAGATGACCAGTCCCTACTGACGGCGCCCGTTCACGAACATGACGCATGGATCAGCACCGTTTAGCTCAACCATTTTGAAGGGAACTTAACGATCCAACACACACGCCACCGCCAGCGAGACATTTGAGTGAGCATGACATACTCTCAGCCGCCAGAGCACATTTAAGTCAATGAAAGACGTACCCAGTAAATCGTAGCTTTATAGAAGGTACATGGTCACAGTGCTCACACATGTGCTATGCAATTATACAATTCTGATGATGGTAGCGATTGTCAGCTCAATACGCATATTATTCAAAAACATTCGGAATTAGACACAAATGTCAACAAATTAAATTAAAAATATCAGAAAATTCAATGCTGTCGTTAACCAACTTTCTAATCATAATTATAATCTTGCACACAATCCATTCCATCCTTTATTTAGTCTTGCCCTACTTGTAAAGCTACGAACCACGGTGCAGAAGTGAGTTTGTTTATTTGCTACGCTTTCACGCTAAAACGGCTGAACGGATTTGGACGAAATTTAATTCAAATAAAAGAATTATGGTGAACAACATAAAAAATACATAGTTTTATTAAAGAAGAAAGGAATATGGTGTCTTCCATGTATTATTAGGAATTCTACCGTCATGTTCCTGCATCTAATCTAATCCAGTGTTGGCGCAATATGATTTTTATAGAAATTGAAATTATTTATTTGCCAATAATGTAGGTATACAGATATGATAGTTAATTTGATGAGAGTCCCGATATATTTTGCCTTACTGCATGCAAAATTATTTATCATTTAATAGACAAAAAACATAAACAAACATAAAAAGAGATAAGAAAAAAACAAAAAGCATTATTAAACCTATCAAACCCGTTATCGGATAATATAATTCCTGTAATAAATATGATTAAGTTCGCCTTGAAGAACAGACCCAGAACCTAGCTGCACTAATGTAAATTAATGTTAACCTTTTGTATACCTACAGAGCGTCTTCGCATTTAGCGAAAAAGCTCTTTAAATAAAGATTTAAAAAATGTATATAATAAATAAAATTATGTTTATTTATCTCCACCAATTACATTCTTGACAAATATTTTGACAAAATTTTGAAATTCGTGGGATTCTGAAGTCTAAACTAAGCTTAGGCCTGTATTTTAGAACTCCAGGTCCCTCATTGTAAAGGCTCGTACAGACCAGCGCGACGCGACGGCGCGACGCGACTCGAACAATACAATTTCTAAAAAAACTTCACGGTATAACAATAACCGGTGTCGCGTCGCGCTGTCGCGTCGCGCTGGTCTGTACAAGCCTTAACACAGTAAAGATTGTCAACGTACCATTGCGAGTGGTTGATGGTGTGTCTGAGTGCATATGTGTGTGCGTGTACGTGTGTGTAAATGCCTACATTTTTTTTGTACATGTTTTTTTTATACAATGTTTCATAAATATATTTTTATACGAGTATTATTAATTAATTAATTATTAATGCATAGAAAATTAAATATAAATATTATATTATACAAAATAATATAGATATAAAGAATTTAATAACAGTTATAACAAATATACCTTGTCACTTTATTATCTCACGGACTTATTCCGGTTCACCTGAGTTAGGACATGAGATACTTTTATCCCGATATTCCTACGGGATCTAAAGACTCGAGAAATATCTCCCAGGCATGTCTGGTTTCCTCACGATGTTTTCCTCCACCGTTTTTACAGCAAGTGATAATTATACAAAACGCACATGAATCCGTCAGAAGTCAGAGTTCTTGGGTTCGAACTCGAGACCTCTGACTTGGTAGTCCGATGGTCACACCATTAGGCTCAATTAATCTGTCTAGCCTTTTTCCAACTATGTTGGGGTCTGCTTCCAGTCTAACCGGATGCAGCTATACCAGTGTATTATACAAACATTACATAAAAAATGACATGATTACTTTGTTATATTTTTAAATTTTGTGAATGTGAGGACTATGTGGATATTTTTTTTTCTTTCTCATTTAATTTTAGTGATGGTCTGGCAGTTTGAGTAGTTTATGCGGCCTACCCAAATTTCCTTTCTTTGGTATTGTTCGTCGAGTTGAGCTCCTTAAGTTTTGAGTTGAGCTCCACGATTACTGACAAATGCTTGCACTGACAGGACAGGTACGCCCAAATTTGTGTGGTTCTTTTCTCAAAACACCATTTCAGACACTAATCTACATGGTCCTCATATGGCCTGACCAAGATTATGTCTGGACTTTAAAAGAGACTGTGACCTCTGAGTTTGTTTTGGCCTTTCTTCTCAGAGTAGTCAGATACGAAACGCCGAACTCATCTAGCAATTTATTTTTTATTTTTTAAGATGTCTTTTGTAAGTGATTCCAATATACTATTTACAGAATAAACAACTTCATTTAATTTAATTTCAGTATTTTACATGGAACGACTGCCTATCTGACCTCCACAACCCAGTTACTGGGTAATACTATACCCCATGGTAAGACTGGTTGTCAGACTTTCGGGCTTCTGATAACCCGTAACGACTGTCAAAGATCCACGAATGACAGCCGGGACCAATGGCTTAACGTGCTTTCCGAGGCACTGAGGAGTCTCGGTGTGTAAAGATAGTCACCCATCTACGAACCAATCCCGGCAAGCGTAGCTTAACCTGATGGATCGACCCGTGCGGCTGTTATTACTTAGCCACGATATCCTCCACTAGGCTAGGCTACACTAGGCTCACCAGGTCACACCACACGGCTATCACTGCTAATAATGCAGGAATAAAAGATAAACATTTCTAAAATCTCTATACTTTTCATATAAAATCTTTGTAAGTATTAATCAATTTCCAACATTATAAGAATCATGGGCATTATTAAAAATAGAATCGTAATTATTCTTTCAAAGCACCTCTAAATGGAAATCAAATCTTTGAACAATTTTATCCTCCCTACCTTCGTCTTACGCTTGAGTACTTAATGACTGGTAATTAAAATGCTAATTAGGTACAATCTTACTTATTCAACCTCAATCATAATAAAATATTACAGAAGACTTTGTTCCTTAAGTAGTTGAGTAGGTCTCTTTTTAACAGGGTAGGTACGGATCGTGTAAAAAAAAGGGGGTTTGTGACCACACGATACTTATGACTGGAGCCGAGTATACGCAATTCAGCATCACCTACCGACTGGAGCCGAGTACACCCGATTCAGCGCCGAGTATACGCGATTCTGCGTCACCGACCGACTGGAGCCGAGTATACGCGATTCAGCGCCGATTATACGCGATTCAGCATAACCTACTGACTGGAGCCAAGTACACCCGATTCAGCGTCACGATCGACTGGAGCCGAGTATACGCGATTCAGCGCCGAGTATACGCGATTCAGCATCACCTACCAACTGGAGCCGAGTACGCCCGATTCAGCGTCACCTACCGACTGAAGCCGAGTATACGCGATTCAGCGCCGAGTATACGCGATTCAGCATAACCTACTGACTGGAGCCAAGTACACCCGATTCAGCGTCACGATCGACTGGAGCCGAGTATACGCGATTCAGCGCCAAGTATACGCGATTCAGCATCACCTACCGACTGGAGCCGAGTACGCCCGATTCAGCGTCACCTACCGACTGAAGCCGAGTATACGCGATTCAGCGCCGATTATACGCGATTCAGCATCACCTACAGACTAGAGCCGAGTACACCCGATTCAGCGTCACCTACCAACTGAAGCCGAGTATACGCGATTCAGCATCACCTACCGACTGGAGCCGAGTACAGCCGATTCAGCGTCACCTACCGACTGAAGCCGAGTATACGCGATTCAGCGCCGAGTATACGCGATTTAGCATCACCTACCGACTGGAGCCGAGTACACCCGATTCAGCCTCACCATCGACTGGAGCCGAGTATACGCGATTCAACATCACCTACCGACTGGAGCCGAGTACACCCGATTCAGCGTCACTTACCGGCTGGAGCCGAGTTTAAGAGATTAAGCGCTGAGTATACGCAATTCAGCATCACCTACTGACTCGAACCGAGTACCAACCCGAGCGTGACGGTTCAGTTTCATTCATTATTCAAAGTGCGCCTTTAATGTTCACACTGCCGGGACACACTCTATGTGAGAGAGAGTTGGCCATAATCCACCACACGGCCCAGTGCAGGTTGGCGGATGTCACAAATCTTTGTTTTTTTTGGTTCTAGGACACGCCGGCTTCCTCACAATGATTTCCTTCTCCGTTTTGAGAGCAGTGGTGACGAAAATTTTTTTACACTACGTCAAGTGCTTGGGATCGAACCCACGACAACAACTTGTAAGTCATGGCCATCACCACTAGGCCATCTATTCTCCTTCACTTCAATGACTTCAGAGAAATGGTACTATCATAATAAGCATCATTTTCTGTCGTCAAACCACTTTTCTGTGTTCTACTTTGACTCTAGTGTCAATCTCAAAGATATGGGATGTAATTGAAATCCCTAGCATATTTTTGGACGAGAAAGTTATTTATATTCATGAGAGTTTTATCCCTGGAGTATACCGATGATTTCAATTACACAGTATAAGGCACGTCTGACAAAGTATAACATTATAGTAATAAAAACAATAACCCCACCGCCATATCGTTGACGTCATGGTGGGGCTTGTAGCTAATATGAACTCTACGTCTGTGCCAGTAGAGTTTACTTTGCCGAAACGACACCACAGATCTCCCAGGAGAAGTTTTGTTCCTCATTTGTGGCTTGCCTTTTTTGACCAGCTGGAATGAACACTGACGAAGAACAGAGCTCTTACCTCTTTCTTGCCTCTATTGACCGGTTTGATTCGAAATTTGCAAGAGCAAACGTGCTCCGAGGAGTAGTCTGAATACTTCCATTCAGACTAAATATTAATTATAAAAACATCGTGAGGTAACCTGGACTAGGTTTCCTCAGGGTCTTTTCCTTCACCGATATCTATCTAATCTTGTAATATGAATTGAAAAAGTCACGTTGGTGGTGGTCCGGATTTAAATCCACAATCGCGTGCATCAGAGGTGAGGCAAAAAAAACATCATAAAAAAATACCTGTTAACAAAATCTTTCGGGACCTAGCTTTTACGAGTTCTTTAAATTTTGTTATTAAAATTGTCGCCTTACAGCAATAATAAGATTAAAATCTGTTAATCCCGCTACCCCTGAGAGGACCGATGGTAGAAACGATAAAATTGCCCGCCCATGTAATCTTTATGGGGAAAAAAATTAAGCTCGGGAATGGTAAACGATTTCATTTTTATATTTGCGAGGGAAAACGAGAAATATTGAGCAATTTAATGTTGGTAAGAAATTGGTATATTCCATTAGCCATACACGACATTTTTTACTGACAAATGCTTGCACTGACTGAACAGGCCCACTCAATCTGCGTGGTTCTTTCCTCAAAAGACCATTTCAGAAAACAATCTATATATTATGGTCTTCACATGGTCTGACCAAAATTATGTCTGGACTTTAAAAGAGACCGTGACCTCTGAGTTTGTTTCGGCCTTTCTTATTGGAGTAGCCTGATAAGAAACGCCGGTCTCATATAGTTTTTAAAATATGATTGACGTGTAAAAGTGTTTGTACAATCCTACTTCAACCACTTCACTATCATCATTTCAGCCGAAAGACGTCCACTGCTGGACGTAGGGCTCCCCCAAGCACCGCCACTTCGACCGATTCTGTGCCTCCCACATCCAGCGGTTTCCTGCGGCCTTCACAAGGTCATCGGTCCATCTTGTGGGAGGCCTTTCAACGCTACGTATTCCGGTACGCGGTCGCCACTCCAGAACCTTTCAGCCCCATCGGCCATCTGTTCTGCGAGCAATGTGCCCTGCCCATTGCCACTTAAGTTTGGCAATTCTTCGGGCTATGTCAGTCACCTTGGTTCTCCTGCGGATCTCTTAATTTCTGATTCGATCACGTAGGTAGACTCCAAGCATAGCCCTCTCCATTGCCCTTTAGGTGACTTTTAGCCTTCTGATAAGGCCCATTTTGAACGACCAAACAAAGAACAAACCTACTTACAGAAATAAAATCATTTATCATTTAAAGATGGGTATTACGATTGGCTTGTTTACTCTTCATAATCGTTCTTCTTCTGTTCTTATACCAATTTATTTGGGTTCGGCGCAACATGTATTTTTCTTCCATACTTCTCTTGTAGCTTGATTACTATGACATTCTTAATAATGATATTATTTTACAACTAGCTCCCACTTGGTGGTCGGAAATTATCCCACGGGGATGTACTATCGAGATGAAAAGTATCCCATGTGTTAATTCAGGTTATAAACTATCTGTGTGCCAAATTTAATCCAAATCCGTCAAGCCGTTTTTGCGTGATTGACTAAAAACATCCAAACATACAAACTTTCACATTTATAATATTATATAGTATAATATATTACATAGATAATAATAAAAAAACTTTATTGTTCAAGAAACCCAGTACAAATTCAAATAGCATTAGCCTCCACACTAGGATTCCCTGAGTCGTAGAGACCTAGTCTCCATTTGTCCTTTTGTCTTACAATCCTACTATATATATATATATATATATAACACGACGGGGTATCTACCCTGTGCCGTTTAGTTTAGGACCAGTCTCCGGTGTAATTCTTCGCTGATAGTAGATACATGTAGTTGGTTTTCAAACACACACAACTCTTAACTCAAACTCAAAGCATTTATTTCAATTATAACATTTACAGGCACTTTTGAGTTATCACTTATCAAGGAGTCATTCAGTTTGAGTTATTTTTTGAAGCTAGTCGCCCATTCCAAACGAAGTAGGTTCCTGATGGAGAAGAACGGGCAAGAAACTCCATGGACACTCTTTTAAATCAAAACATTATGTTACAGAGGTTATTTGTTCAACAATTACAATCTCAGTCCTTTCTAACACAACTTTTCTTTTCATGTTTATTACCCACACACGCCATTCAGTGCGCCACGCTTTTTTCACAGTCGGGCGACATACCCCGTATTTCAATACAATATCTTATTACTAAGTTTGTTCAATAAAACTTACTAACAATGTTAAAATGCTTATCAGTTATTTTTTTATAATGAAACAATGCTAATATTCACAAATACAAAGGTTATTCAGATTAAAGTTGAATTAGAAGCTTCATTACTTTCTAAAACTTCACTGTTACTCTTTTGACAACACTTCCTGTGATTCAAGGTATTTAATCAAACAACAGGAGTAAATTGCAGTGTAAAGTAATCTTATTACTTTAAAGTTGGTTTTCTATTATTGAAACTTATTTAGTTCCAGTATTAAAAATATCAGAACTAAATAAGTTTCATTACTTAATAACATTCAGTTATTGATCTTAATATTCGCAAACCGCGCCATCTCAGGTACCGCGTAGTCATAAAAAAAAATTCTATGTCGAATGAATACTTGTTAATATGAGTAAATAAATCATTAAATAAATGTTCCCTTTTAATTTTACCTTTAGTTTTTGCCCCAACATCAAAGTTAGTAAGTTTCTCTTCCAGTAGACTCACAGTATATTGACTGAGTTCACAAAGTGGGCAATAGATGGCGTTTGATCGCAAAGGAATCGATAACGTTCACAGATGCACGCGAATGGCTGTAACAGTATTCCACAGTTACCTGATAGAGGGCAGGATCAAAGATTTTATGGTGAATAACAATTATAATAAGTAGTTACGCATAAGATTATGTTATAATCTTTACAGGTAGACGCTTTCGCGGTGACATATATATATATATATATATGAACGTAATAAAAGCAAAGAAATTCTGCTGCTAAGCCTACGAGTATATTGTCGTAACTTATATTTTCAATAAAAATTAATAAAACATTGTTTTCATTATATTTTCACAAATTGCTATAATTAATTAAGACACAGGCTTAACATTAAAACTATTTATTTCTAAAATTAAATGTCCTTAGCAAATTCTTACTACAATAAATAATAATTAAACATTATCAAAGCCTACGAACAAATTTATGGGCCATTTCATTACCCAATCTATTAGTAGATTAAAATTATAAATCTTGCAGATCAGACACTACAATCTACTGAAAGACTTAAACATCTCGCCTGTTTTTCCCAAAGGGTTAGGCAGAGGTTTACAAATTCGCCAGTTATGTTTAAGCGAGCCTATTTCTATCAACCGGGCATAAATCCAGACTCCGGGCTGCTACTGAGAAATTCCTGATATAAAAAACCCAATAACACTGTCTGACCTGGAAATCGAACCCAGGACTTCATGCTCAGCAGTAGCGCATACACTCATGACCACTAGACCAACGAGGCAGTCATAGATCATAATTTAACATTCCCTCTAAAATTTTGAACGAAATACAGAAAATAGTTCTTTATTTTTATAGATTACAGGAAAACCTATATGAAGTCTATGGTTTTAAAATAACATGGTAAATCTCCCAACATTGTGCGTACAAACTTATATTTGCAGTTGGAATGTATGGGAAAACATGTTTTGCAATTACAATGTTAAGTTTGTTCTTGGGATAAATTCATCCCAACTACGGAACCCATCATTGTGCATGGTCCAACACGCACTTGGCCGGTTTTTGTTATTATTATATTCCTCTCAGACAGAGCACCTGCCGTCTTATCTCTTCATCATCTTTGGTTGACTTGTAGAGAATGCCTAAGGCATTAAGTCAGCCTTTGAAACTTATTTGTGTGCGAGATGTTTAAATAAATAAATACAATCTCTTATCACAATATATATTTATAATTATATATAATTCTACTCTTGGCTCTCGACAAAAATAAAATCATTACAATAAACAATCCTCAAAATATTGTTAAAAACTAAAACAGTTTATTCGTATTCAAAACAGCGGTTCCAGCTATTCAAACCCTAATTACCAGCTGTGGTCCTTTCAGATAATTAGTTCACTCACAATCGCCTTTCAGTAATTCCATTGGAAACTGCTTTCAATAAAAACTTCCATAGCATTTTATTTTGATAGATCCTAAAAACTATAAACTTAGATTAAACTATAAACTTGGGTTATATAAACTTTATCAAAAGTTTATTGCTTGGAGTCATAAAAGGTCTTATAAATAGTTCTACCAATAAACCATGTATAGGGAGGATTTAAATACAGCCCTCGAAGAAGAGACGTAATAAAATTGCATCTAATTAAACACTATGAATTTTTAACTAATGTTAATGATCCTATATCAGGAGTAGACACATACATACTTATGTTAATAAAATCCAAGAGTACTTAGGTGTTCTTGTGGAACAAAAATATCTATGCCCAGTACAAAATATTGTTACACTAGGCCGCTATTGCATGGAACATCGTTTCTTTTAAAAAACCAAAAAAATCTTGTGCCATTCATTTCCAAGACCACAAAAAATTATTTGAAGACTTTGCTATATTCAATGGACATAACTCAGAGCGGTTAGTTCGCATAGAGTGAACGTGGGACGGATGAGGCATGAACGTGAAAGTCGTCACACACTTATATAATATATATATTATCTTCGACATATTGCTCACCGTCCAATTTAATGGACCACCACACACAGTGAAGATTATATATTTTACCTTAAAGGATTTTTAAGCGCATATACATATATAATATTTATATTACATACATATATTATCTTCAATGTGTGTGATGAGTCTGATGAGCTTGACACAGACATGTCATGATCTGTCATCGGATTTTTCTCGAAATAAATCTGTAAAAACTATATACATTTTTTAAACGAATTAAATTATCAAATCTAAACTGGTGTCATGTCGTGTAATAAATACCAGCTTAGTATTTTTTCCAATGCCTTTTCTTATACAGAAAAAGCATGAGCATTGATCACCACGCTTGCTCAATTGGTGATTTCAGAGTTTATTATTATAAAATAAGTACTAGTAGGTACTTTCTAATTTAACCATGGTCAAAAGTGTTTTAAATAAAACTATATGGAATAAGAAATCGTCACGAATAAAATACACAAAACGTCCAATACGTTCGCGGATCATCCGCGCCATATCCGCGTGTCATCCGTGAGATATACACCGCACGTCTACTCCCCGACAAAGTCCATTGTCCTCACGTCTCCTTCTAATGTCTCCAACGAAAAATCTAGTCACAAAATAAATAAGCGAAGTCACACAGAGGTGTGAAGAATTTTTCAATTACTTTAAGTGGTACAGTGACTGCGCCATATTGAAAATGGAGGTATCTTGCATCGTCGCGCCTTTGATGTCACGGGTCGTTTGCAGCATGTTAACAAATTAAAAGTAACGCTTTGAAAAGAGACTGTTATTAATGAAAGTCTTTCTTTATTTTTTTAAAGATACATTAATTTGTGGACTTTTCTCTTGCAGTGACATTTGATATTATACATTATGTTCTGCGAGGTATTTATTTACATAAAAAAATATTTTTCATAATATTATGGCAACACAGTATTAATATGATCTTAAGATCATAAGATCATATTAATGTTATTAGGACCATTACAATAGCAGCATAGAAACAGATATACATTGATTATAAAGGAACCAGTGTCACGGGTCACGCAATTACATTTTTGCCCCAGAACAGAACAAATGACTTTTAAAACTTCAGTTAAATTATAGGGTAGAAAGATCAAACAAATAAAGAAAACGTTTTCAAGTTTACATACAAATTGGATGTATTTTGTAGTAAATTATAAAGTGTGTATTATACTTCAAAGAATCAGTTGACTGGCACTGTCTGGGTCCTAAGTCGTTGTCCTGCGCAACAATGCGAGGCGATGCGAAAATATCAACATAAGGTCAAAGTTTCATGATTTCAGAGAACTGACAGAAACTAAAGCTCGAACTGACAGCTTTAGAACGAATTTTTATTGTTATCTCTCTATTCAAACCAATATTTTAATAAGAATACGGACCTAAATTTTGCTTCTTTGCGACAGTAGATACGCTCACCAAAATAATTAAACCAAAACAATTTTCCGAATAGTATTACTTTTTGGAAATCAACCTTTTATTAACTTTTTTCGTGGCAACCGTGTTTCTCGTCACTTACTTTTCAAATATTTTAATTAGAATAATGTATTATAAATTACAGTCGCTTTTCGGGTCAAAATCGCTTGACACTTCGCATTTGTTTTATACATTTTTATAGATTTATAAATCTATAAAATGTATAAAACAAAGTCGCTTTTCGTGTTTGTCTGTGTGACCACACTGTTCTTCTAAACTACGCAATGGATTTTGATGTGGTTTTCACCATAATTAAGAATAAATTCTCTAAAATTTTGTGAATTTATTCCGAAAGACTGAATACAGTAATATTAAACTTATAAAGAAATGTCGATATTTTCTAAAGTCTAAAATTTAATAAACATTACCATATTATTTTATAATATTATGAGTTTATGACAGATAAAAACTGTATTTTTTCCTGTGATTTAGTAATATATTGTGTTATCAGTTTACGTTTACAATTTAGTTTCCGGCTAATGTCATCGTGGAGACGACTCCAACATATTTGGGAAAAGGTGTCCGTATGGGTTGAGGAGCCATGTCTAATATTTAAACGCGGGTATTAAAATATTTAGTAGTTAATTTGCCGATTTTTTAGGCCCGATCCTGGAATTTGTAATTTGTGACACGCAAAAATTAGCACAGAATTATGCCGAATATTTCAGTTATGTTTATATTGTTGTTTTTTTGTATGCACATGTTACTGTGACAAATAAACCTATTTTTCTTTCTTTCTTTACTTTTCAAAATGTCTGAATAAAATTACGAAAACTATGTAAATTTTTAATATCAGACATAATGTGATGAAATCGTCTGCCTATTTTTTCTGACAAAGCAGAAGTGGTCTCTCGTAAAACTGGGACGTTTCTGACCGGTACTTCCCACCGAGTCGGGTTCAGAATTATCTAAACTAATGATTTTATACGGTTTTGCGGTAAAACGATGTGACATGGTTTTGGTCGTGAGCTGTCGTACCACACTAAATTGTTAAGCAATGTTTATTTTATTAATATATTTTGAAATACTGAATGTGCAGGAAGATGTTGGATTATGCCAATATTTAGTAGAAATGTATACTAAATATTGGTGCTATTGTTATCCGATTTTATCAACTACATTAGTAGCTACGTACAATCGTACATATATTTTCTGTAGACCGTCAGGATTGAGGAGCCACATAAAATGTGTTGTATTAGAGACATTATATATAGTTTTAACATTTTATTTTTATACTACAAATTAGAACACATTTGCTACTAAATTATCCAAAAAAATCTGTTGTAATGGTGATGAGATGGTTCTGTATTAAAAAACAAAAACTTTTGACATTTGTCAATTGAAACTTGAGACCTTTTTTTTTTGGGTGGGAAATTACCAAATAACTTCTCCCGCTCTGGGTGGAGCAGGAAGGCGTGTCAGACTCTTACTGACTGAAACCCTTCCGTGTTCCTTCAGTTGCCTGTACGTTGCCACGGAATCCCTTTCGGACTTTTCCGCAACCCCGGCAGGCATCGATCCTATCGGACCCCATCAGATGCTGACCTCTCTTTGAGGCGCGCGTGGAACACAACGCACCGTCGACCCGGGCCTGGTCCTTATCGGACGGCGGGCTACCCATTGCTCACCGTCCGCAAGCCCGCGCCTACGGTGGCCGGGAATCGGCCTGCGATTCCCGACGCCCAGGGCTTCTCCTGCGGCGGCTAGGGGCGTGAGACCTCCCCCTCACGCGTTCTGCCTCCTCTTTCGCAAGCATTACTGTTTCGCAGAAGGAGGTGACGGCTTCCCATGCCCTTTCGCTCCGTACCATGGCCTGGACCAGGGCCAGAGAAACTTGAGTCCTTGAAACTGACTTTTTTCAGACATTACGCTCTTTCGTTACGTGACGATTTCTACCAGTCACTCCTATCCTATCGCAAAACGTGTTAAAGAATTTCGTTCCAAAATCTTAAATTCATTCACTGACTGACAACGCGCAGTCTAAACGGCTAGGTCTGGAAGCTTGAAATTTTGCACAAGAATTCCTTTTATAACGACAGCACTAAGGAAGTATTTCTTTTAAATTATCCCCAAAAGGGGTTTAATAGGGCATAAAAGTTTATAATGGAATATCGACATTTTACCGATGGGAAATCTGAACGGGCGCACGGCTTTTTAGATATAAAACTTTGCATGTAAGAAAATACACAGGGTTGCAACTTGACGAATAAAAGTTTACCATCCAACTCGATAGATGGCGTTGGTATCGAATTGAATCGCGCTATGGTTTCGTTAACACGTTTGATTCATATAAGACTCAAGGCCCGTACAATGTAGGTTATGTTTTCGTGTAACTTCCTCGTGGAATTTTTGAAAATCCCGTGAAGGGTTTTACAAACGCACTACCTATACCTCACTTGCGTGGTGGGACTTTTCATGTGTAACCGCTATATGTTGTACTCGCTGTCCTATAACGAGTCATCATTTCAGCCTAACCTAAACGTTAACTGCTGGACATAGGCCTCCTCAAAGCACCGCCAATTTGACTGGTTCTGTGTTTCTCGCATCCAGCGGATTCTTGCGGATTTCGCAAGGTCATCGGTCCACCTTGTGGGCCTTCCAACGCTACGTCTTCCGTCATAATTTATCCAACATTAGTTATTTGTAATTTAAGGGGTGGGTTGCTAATAACCTGCCCCCGCTTTGCACGGGTGCAATGTATTATCGAAAAACTTCATATCTAAGCAGTTTGAAAACAAAATCCCGTGAACACGATGAAAATATCTGTTACCGCCCTGTTTCTATAGCGGCTGAGCGCTGCAAGCAGAAATAGTCCTTACGTTCTATAGATATGAACTTCTAATCTTCAAATGATAATGCAATACATTCTATCATATTCATGTATTGCATTATCATTTAATTTACATAAAGCACAGAAATATCCACTTTTTATTTTAGAAGATTAGAAGTTCATATCTATAGAACGTAAGGACTATTTCTGCTTGCAGCGCTCAGCCGCTATAAAAACAGGGCGGTAACAGATATTTTCATCGTGTTCACGGGATTTTGTTTTCAAACTGCTTAAATATGAAGTTCTTTAATAGTACCTTTCGCCTACAACGCGGGGCAACGATCAGCACTGTCAGTCGTCGTCCTAATGTGGAGAGGTTCTAAGTAAAAGCCACCGCAAGGGTCGCGTCATATGACTTGCTGGATTGTCTAGCCGATTGTACAAGGGAGAAGCGACAAGCGAGTGAGGTAAATGACATAAAGTTTCTGAATAGTGAAAGTAAGACAATAGAAATTAAAATATATACCTAAACGTCTACAGGAAGAAGGTTCTCGCATAAGTCAAGAACGTTTTCAACAAAATGACTAACGTACACACTTAAATGATGGATTGATGAATTTTCAACTTTCGGCACTGAGCGGAGCGTTGACAATCCAATAATGCGATTTTATTAGGCATTACTCTTACGTGTCGCGTAGTTTTAGTTAAAATGGTCATTACTTTCTCTTTCAGTGTTAGGCACTGGCTCTGTCCCTCGTCTTTAAAAAAAGAAGCTTCTTATCTTTAAAAAACATAAGTTGTATTTGTTCAATGATGAAGAACAGCGCCACCTGTGTGATTTTTGAGTAGGGACGAGGCCTTTTGGTGACAGATGTGGATAAGTTTTCATAAAAAAATTACCGTTGGAAAAGTTCCCCACGATAATTTTAAGCCCGCCGCTACAGCTTATAACTGAGTAAGTAACAGAAAAGGTTGGACATTACAGGAGTGGAGCGTCCATTTTCAGCGCAACCCGCTGGCAACCGCTGTTATTTCGAAATTTATTCGAGCGATGATTGTCGATTTTATGTACCCAATATCTTTATGTTTCGAATACCTACCCATACGAAATGTAGCTTCTATATTTAAATGTTCTATTTGGAAATCTTCTTGTTGGTGGGTAAATTAATTAAATTGTTGTTTATAATTGAAAAAATATTGGGAGATAACTTTAGGGTACGTACGGAAATTATATACGAGTAAATGGGTAGTTGACGAGGCACGCTTGTCTTCCCCGAGGGTTACGTTACGTTGTGACAGAGATCTAACTAGAAAAAAAGGTGGTGGCGGTTATAATGAATAGGTTTCTATTATTTTATAAAAAAAAATCTAAATATTTAAAATATAGGGTGCCTACTAAGTATGTAGGTATGTATTTGTCATAATTATATCAATTCAAATTGAAAAATCCCGCCGCAACGTAGGTAATTTGAAAATGGAATGCGATTATTTACGTCAGATGTATACTGACTTTTACTTCTTCTTTGAATGTTAAATAGAATTAAAAATCAGTACACATCTAATGGTCATTGATTTGGTTTTTGAAGGTTCCCGCAGACTGGTGGAATAATTTCTATGAAAATTCCACGGAAATTGTTCTGCCGGTGTCTCTTCGCGCGGTCGTGTCGCGCCTGTCTCCGGGAGCCTTAAAATGATACAACATTAACACAGCTAAGCTAAAAACAATATTTTCAAATAATTAACTCATAAAACCTAATAATTTCATCCAAAATCGAGATTGTCTACTATATTAAAATAAGACAAACATAATCACTACGTTACTACTCCTCCAATTTTCATTCTTTGAACGACCAAACAATATCATGGCGGACTAATAAAGCGATATCATTTTTTTGAGAATAATAAAAAAAATCTCATTAAAACCAATTTGGTCCCCGACGGCCGTCGAGAAAATTTGCACATTAATCATTTTTTATATTAAAATGCTAACACACCCCTAAAATAAGTATAACTATGTATACGTTCACATTTTAGCTTTTAGCGAGGTCGCAAACATGGTGACGAGTAGTGCCCGGGCCAAGCAACTAATAGTGGTCACTTGTTACGACCAGCACCCTGATTGCGTTACACACGATCAATCACAATCTGCATCATTTTGAAGGTTATTGCTTCATGTCATTCAAAAATTTGTCTGCTCAGCAACGTAAATAACGTAATGAATGTTGTTGTACTGTCAAAATGAAACAGATTGTAATTGATCGTGTGTTTCACAATTAGGATGCAGTAGTCGCTCAAACGTGGTCACTGTGTGGACAACTGTTTTATTCATTTCTCCTAGGTCGGTCTAGACTCTAGACCAAACGAATATGTCGAACCAGACCAAGAGCAAGAGCATTATTTTCTTAATATTCTTGACATTTTAATATGGATAGACCTGAGAGAGAACGCTCTGACCCCGTTGACACAAAAATAATTTGGGAGAGTTACGATAGAATTAGCATTCACTAGTTTGGTCTAAATCGATCTTTATATAAAAGTAATCGACAACTGTTTTCCAGTGTGTGCATTCTGCTAGTTTATTATGATGAATAAATATACTCAATGTCACAAGCAATACAATATTCTATATTTATATTTTTCTATATATACACCGTGAAATCTTAATGGTTGTTTTCCCGCAACGAAATGGTTTTGTCTTGATAATATCAATCGTTATATAAACAAATAAAATATTAGAAACAATTTTGAAAACAAATTTTGTGTTGTTGCGTGCAAACTAGTTTTATCACCACGTGCGAGAGTTTATTTTGCTTTGAACATTTATGCATCGCTGTTCCCTTTACCGGCGGCGCGTGCGATTCGTGTTACTATTGATTCTCACGTTTTCGAGTTGATGAATATTTTTTAAATTAAAACAAAAACATCTTTATTTTTAACTTTTACTCTATGTTTCGAAAGTACTCCTTATGGCAAGTTGTTCTGCCGCGAGAAAACAACCATTAAGATTTCACGGTGTATTTTTTTTTTTTTTCTATATTTATATTTTTTTACTAAATTAGATTGGTTACAGCTGTAGTGGCCAATCATGTCATTGGTTTAAATAGGTTTTAATTTTTATTATTTTATTAATATTTTATATAGATTCCTTTCTTTTAGATTTTGTGAATGTGAGAACGTTGAACGCTTAACAGACTGTAGATCTGTCGACTATTTTCTATCTTGCTAAGGACCTGGTACTTGTTGATGGGCCTACACTGTCCTCTCATACCTATTAACACTGTAATTTGAAAACATTGTAAAAACCATTTATTTTTAAAAGAGTAACCGCGGAGTTTCTTGCCGGCTCTTCTCCATACGAAACGACCAATTGGAACCGTGCACCTAGCTTCTGACGTTTCATAAGTGGCCTTGTAGGTTTATGTGAAATAAAATATTTTGAATATTAGGCTGAGCATTATTCCCTGGGTTCGATTTCCGGATCAGGCAGTGTTATTGAGTTTTTCCATCTGGAACTTCTCAATACCAGCCCAGAGTCTGAATTTAAGCCCGGTTGATGGCAAAAAGCACGGCAAAAAGCTCGCCCCCTATTACATGGGACTTAAACATAACTGGCGAAATGTGGCTGTAGGTACTATAACCTCTGCCTAACCGTTCAGGGAATATAGGCGTGATGGTATGTTATGTTATACTCAGGATACTACAAGAGTTAATAAGAATGTTCGGAAGGGTAGCCAGTACTCAGCGGCTGACGCAAAATTGCCTAGTGTGCGCCTTCACTGAAATATTTTGTGAGATACGGTACTAAGGCTTGTCATCGACCTCACCTCGGTCACCAACCTGAATTGAGGTGACTAAGATATTAGCATGTATGTTTAACTTTAAGGAGAAACCTTTTGCAGTATGTTGAACCAGAACTGCCGGACAGTGAACATGAGTCCAGTAATCATTCCACCTCAACTAACATATAAAACCACATGTTTCATACATTTGTCAATTTATGTGAACATGATGTAGCTGATAAAGCTTTCAGGTTTATTTTCTTGCTAAAAACCTAAGTAATATTATAAATGCGAAACCGAGTTTGTTTGTTTGTTACGCTTTCACGTTAAAGCGGCTGAACCGATTTGGATAAAATTTGGCACATGGGTAGACCATGACCTGGGTTAGGACTTAAGGGTACTTTTTATCCCAATAGTACGTTCCCGCGGGATAATATCCAAACTCCACGCAGGCGAAGCCGCGAAAAAAAGCTAATTTGTTCATAATTATAAGCAAAGTGAAGAAGTTTCGGGTTAACAAAAACTAAATTTGTATATCATTGCATACACATAGTTGAGAAAAGTCTCTTCCAATGATGGTCACATAGCACAGAACTGCCTGTAGTAACAGCACCTGTCATTAGAATCTCGCAAAAAGATTGATCTGATAACTCATACCAAATAAAAAACCGAGATATAGCACCGTCAACAGTGCTATGTACGTTTACGAAACCGGCCTCACGTAGGCCGGTTTCATAAACATGTCTGCACTTAGGCCCCAATTACATTATCATATATTTATCATACAAATATGATTTCATATCTGTCAATTTCTTTCATCATAGTTAAATGATGCTGTTCTTCATTTTTTATGACACTTATAAGATCATAATATAAATTTCATACTTAATCAAGATGTAGGTATAACGATTTATCCGTGTTTGATTTAACCATTTTTGAGGATAGACGGATATGATCATATTTGTACGCTTGCTATCAAATAGAATCCCATAACTATGATCATAGACAATATGAATTATGTGTGGTTATTATACCGTCATAGGTTCTTCATATATTATAAAAATTACTAAATACATATCTGATAGTCTAATAGGGCTCTTAATGAGGTGTAGTTCGATTGTAGGTTGATTGTAAATGTTTTTAAATGTGTGCGTGTGAGCGTGTATGTATTTGCGGAGGTGTAGTTTTGGCATGCTTCGCTGTATTGTCCGCAGCGCTATATCTTGGACTTTTATTCGGTCCGAGTCTGATAAATGTTTTTTTTTCTGTCTTTAACACGTCAATCGTATTTTAAAAACTAGATGAGGTCGGCGTTTTTTATCCGACTCGGACTCAGAGGTCACAGTCTCTTTTAAGTCAAGACATAATCTTGATCAGATCTAACGCGACTGTTTTTGTATGTGCTATGTTCTATGTTATGGGGTTTGGTTTCCGCACCTAGTCCTTCAGGTGGACCATTTTGTGTGGGCTATGGCGGCCGTTAGTGATTATTCCAACCAGCCCACCTCCCTTCAGATGTTGAGTAAATCTCCTGGTTTGTTCAGAACATCTGTGAAACATCTAGATGACCCGAGGGAACTGTTTTTGTATTTACCTGCCCTATTGTTTTCAGTTTCAGGAAGTTACCTCCCAATGGGTCGTAATGACCAACTATTACAACTCAATCATGTCCTGAACCACATCATGATTGGGTTGTAATTTGACCCATTTATAAAAATTACATAAACGTGAAGGTAATCAAAAATCTAATTTACATAAGAAAGTGTCATCGATCCAAGTCCTGGCTTCCTTGTTCATTACAACACACTCTGATATTATAAACGAATTTATTAAAATTATACTGAAAAGTACGTAATGTATTTAATAAAATTAAGAGTAGCGGATGTAGGAAATTCTTATTTTATTAGCAAAGCGTGGGTGAAATAATTTTCGTAAATTATTTTGTTATAGAGATAGATCGCTATAAAAAAATAATGACGGTGTGCACACGGCATTTTTTTTTTTTGTATTTTTTCCTTAAGCAATTGTACTTTCACAAGACGTGAGCCATGAATTTGAACAAACCCTTCGTATCGTCGCCATTTGTTTGGGATAGAATTGCATGGAACATCTTACATCAGTTCTGTTCAAATCTAGGGACCTTACTAAATTATTTCTACTGGACTCATATTGGACATATTCCATCAATAAATAAATGTTGTAGATCCTCGACAACTGCAATCTATATAATACTACAGTGTTGAAAGAAAGAAAGAAAGAAAGAAAAATATTTTATTTGGGACACGCACAGGAAATACAAACAGTAAAAAAAAATAAAAATAAAAAACAAAATTATATAAAAAATAAAATAAAAAGGGAGCTTAAGCAAAACAATCACGACCTGTGCGAGGCCAAAAAGGCCCCTATCTCAGCATAATACGGCGATAATAAATACCACCGCGCTGGTATTCTGATAGGACCCACTGTGATGCCACGGACACAATCTACGGACTTAAATAAAATCCCATTAGGGGATTACAAAAAACTTAAAACAAAAATAATAATACAATTTAAAAAAAAAAATATATATATATAAATAAAAACGTGTTGTATCAACGATACACAAAACGGTTTTGAGTAGCAACATAATTGCGTAGCAACACAATCTGAATGATTTTGAAGGATATAGATAAACATTGCGTCATAAGTTGGAAAAAATTGTCTGCTCAACAACGTAAATAAACCAATGAATGTTGTTGAACTGTCAAAATGAAACCCATTACTATAGTGTAAGTGTGTGACACAATTACCCCGTAGGTACAGACCTACGAGCAATTTTAATACACGGCTTAGCCTTATATTACTTTCATATTCTGTCTGGCTGTCATTCGTACTTAAATCTTTGACAGACGTTACGGTAGCCAGAAGCCCGAAAGTCTGACAACTGGTCTTACTAAGGAGTATCGTATTACCCAGTAACTGGGTTGTGGATTTCAGATAGGTAGTCACTCTATGTAAATACTGGCATTCAACTGCATCGGGTTATACTGAAAACTGACCTCAGCATAGTTGCAGATTGATTGGGAAAATACGTTTACCCAACACTGGGAACTTCGGTTTCCTTCAGTGCCTTCAGCAACACAAATCACACCACAAACAGTAATTGTGACTGTACTGACTGAAGACCAAACAAATGGTTAATTTCAAGTAATTCGATAAAAAAATGTTTTGAAATTAACACTGCATTTTAACATCAATGCAAGACTTTTAACAGAATAGATACAGACAAACAGACATCAAACGGAAACACATTGCCTTGTGCGCCAAACAATAGAAAATATGCTTTGAAAACAGACCGTTGAAGTAAGCATTTGTGAAGAATTCATGAAGTTACACAGAATTCAGACCTCGTACGGTTTGAGGGGAAGTTTCTAGCTTTTCAACTGTTTTGTTAGTCTGTAGAATTTAGGTCAGGTTGAGTTTTGAAATGCTTAGAAAATATTTCCGTGGATCGAATATTTTCGTAGTTCGATCCACGGAAATATTTTCTAAGCAATGAGTTGCGTTGCGTTTCGAGGAATACTTTTGATGCGCTTAATGAAGCGCATCAAAAGTATATGCACCAAATGTGGTGCGTTTCAAAGTTGCTGCGCTTCGAGGAATACCCCTCATATTTAGATCAACATACAACCTGATACTGACCTGCATATTGCAAAACACGTCAGAAAATTAGAATTTCGCAGGCTACCCTGACACTTTCGCCTTAAGGGATCTTCTTTTAGCCACCAGGTGGCAGGTTCAAAATCTAGCACCTAAATCCACTTTTGTTTTTTGGACGTCCACTGCTTCCCTACAACACAGGGAAGTGGATGTAAAGATATGAAGACGCTTTTAAATTTCCGTCCACAATAACGTTATAACGTGCACGTAATTTCATATATTTTATGGACGTGGACGTGGATGTCCACTATAATACCGTCACGTTAGAAATTATAAAAGAGCATATTGGCAATGCGACGATTTTAATATACGTAAATATTTTGTTATATTTCTGAAGGCCAATTTACGTACGTAAAAACGTCCAAATTCAAGTTGCAATCTCAGCTCATTGACAAACAAAGAGGCAGACAGGCGCGATGCAATGGCGCGACGCGCCACCGGTAGAACAACTTCCGTGAAGTTTTCTTTGTTCCACCAGAGTCACGTCGCCCCTAGACAGGCGCGACAGAGGCTCAGCAGACGCTGAGTCTTCAATGTCAAAACTTGTCAAAAGTGTAGGTTAAGTACCTAGCCGTTTTTTTGAGTCTGAAATTAGAATCCGAACTGTCTTTAAACACGGGAATTAACCCTCTGGTGATCTAAAACTGTTTTGTGACAAACTAAATATCACCCGAGTAAATGGTTTACAGTCAGGCCGTCGAGAGAATGCGTATTTGACACCTGTCAGTTTCATACTAACGATTATGTATTTGCGAATTTGATCCTAGAAATTGTTCAACTGACAGGTGTCAAGAACGCATTCTCTCGACGACTGGTTGAAATGAAGGCTTTGATCACTGCCGTTTTCTTTCAAACTATCGGGCCTTTGTAAGTTCATATATGTAGTATTGATAAGTCATGCATATTTGACATTATAAAAACGATGTCTTGTTTATACCTTTTTGGTTGACCTTTTGTCGTAGTTGGGTTTTAGTTTTTATCACTTTTATTTTTATTTACATTATTTTGCTATAAATATTATTAAATGCTATTTTGTTAAAAATATATATATTTTTGAAATGTGCTAATTAAGCCCTTTCATTTGATATCCAACGTGACAACATGTTTTATTTTTTTAGTTTATTTCCTCTAGAGATCGCCAGATTCAAATGTATTGTGACGTCACATAGCGTCACCAGCGGACGATCAAGACACTTCCAACGATTCCTCATTTGTCAAATTATGATGAAACTGCACATCAGTCAGTTTAGTCACGCTAGCTACGGAAGGTAAGCAAAAGAAATTCATAGATGCCAGTTGTGTCGGGGCGACACGCCGCCTGCTGCTGCCGCCTGCGGTCGGCTACGGAGTGGTACCTGAAAGAAAATTTTCAGGTTGGTTTTATTACACAGAAATTCTGCCATGTTTTTACGCAATAGGTATTAGTGGTTTCTAGGAAAAACTGACACCAAAAACCTTTCTACTACTACTAATACGACTATTACCGAGAAGTAATCGCAAATTCACGTGTAACCATAATTCAATACACTAGCTCCCCTATAAGGCATGCTCGGCTCAATATGATTCGGCACAGCTGGGCGGCAAAATATGCCGTGCCGGCCCGAACGTTATTCAGCAAGTGCAGATGCCGAACGGAGATTTTCCATTGGCACGAGCTGAATGAAAGTCAAATAATGTATTATAATTGCTTCGGGTCGACTTCATTGTTCAACAAATACTGCGGATTCGAATGTGCCAACCGAACAGGTGTGTAGACTCCTTTTATTTAACCATAACCGAGAAGCTCTTGGCTTGTATCTCACCTGATGGTAAGTGATGGTCAAGCCGAAGGTGCAAGCGAGCTTCACCCGAAATCATCAACCACGGAGGAACTGCCTATTTTACCTCTAACTGCCGAAACACAACAATGCTGTTAACATTGTTGTTATGGCGACAGACTTAGATAAGATGGTGGTAGCTAGCCAGGCGGACTTAGAACAAGCCCTATCACCAACCAAACTAAGCAGAAAATATTGCCCCAATGGGAATCGAACCCGGGACCTCTAGTTCTGAGACAGGTGGTCTAACCACTAGAGCACAGAGGCGGTTAACCCTCCTAACTTTGAAAGACGTTTTGTATTACAAATGCAAACCACCAACTTTATCTACACAGCCACACTTGTAGAATATTCTGTCAAAGCGTAGTCCACGCGCTTTGCATAGAGATGTGTTATCTGACAGATGTGTTTTACTAAGAAATGTTCGTACATAGAGCTAAGAAATGATAGTCTTCAGCTACACTAATATTATAAAGAAAATAATATTATATAATATTTATTTATTAATAGGAGAACCAACAGCAATAACAAATGGATGACAGTTGATTAAGAAACATAAAGCCAATTTTTTGACGGCACAGTTGGCGCAGTGGTTAAGCGATTGACTGCTGCACTGCGTGTTGCGGGTTCGATTCCCGCACGGAACAAATATTTGTATGACCTGCAAGTAGTTGTTCCGGGTCTGGCTGTTTGTGTATGTGAGTTTAAATGTTTGTAAACGCACCCACGATACAGGAGAAATTTGTAGTGTGGGGCAATGTTTAATAAAAAAAACAAAAAAAAATTACAGGTTCTCACGGGTAAAAACAGAAAAATTATATATATATATATAATTATATATCACGCGGGCAAAGCCGCTGGCGGAAGCTAGTAAGAAATATGATTGAACTTCTAGTCTTTTATCAACAACCTTAAAAAGTTGCCTCCACAAATGACGATTCTAAAAAGCCAGACAGCTCCGCTACCACCTTGCTGACTGGCTAATATATTTTTAGGGTTCCGTACCCAAAAGGTGCCAACGGGACCCTATTACTGAGGGCCTTGGGCACACAGCGTTTAATTTAAGCGCCGTCGACGCGCGTATATGCGCTGCAACTCAAATAATCCTGATATTTCAAGGTAAAAAACGCACCGTCGACGCGCGTTACGTGGAACGCGCGTTTAAAAACGCCGTGTCCATAGGCCCTAAAGCTCCGCTGTCCGTCCGTCTGTCACAGGGCTGTATTTTTTTAACCGTAATAGGTAGACACTTGAAATATCCACAGAGTGTGTACTTACTGTTATATAAAAAAAAAAGTTAAAGTAATAAATTAAAGTAGTTCCCCATAGAAGAAACGTGTTAAATAAATATTATTACCTAAGTAATGTTAAATATTGTACCGTATCCGACTCGCACTTGGCTGATTTTTTTCTCGCATTTAATTAACTATTATCTTACCTAATAGTAACGATATGAAGAAGCAGCACGATATTTACAATAATATCTAACCCACTTCTACTACTATTATCTAACATAACATAACATCACGCCTGTATTCCCCAAAGGGTTAGGCAGAGGTGTACCTATCTATAATACCTACACCGACATTTCGCCAGTTATGTTTATGTAATAGGGGGCGAGCCGATTGCCATCAACCGAGCACAAATCCAGGCTCCGGGCTGCTACTGAGAAAATCCAGATGAAAAAACCCAATAACACTTTGCTCGACCTGGGAATCGAACCCAGGACCTCATGCTGCGAACAGTAGACGAACGAGGCGACGCGGCAACGAGGCGGCGAGGTACTTCTATCTAAAAAACAATATGAGCCTCAATGGTTGACAGCGGACTATCAAAGATGCGCCAGAAGTCCGTATTACTTTCCAACTTTTGCTGGACGAAATTAAGAGTCGTCATTCGTATCGGTTGCAAAAAACCAGGAGGATACCACGTATCAGAAACCTTTTACTCCTATTTCATGTAAACGCGACGTGTGGGCAACCATGAATGGTAGCCATTTACAAATAAAACATCAGTTCCTGTAAAGGTAGACTTCCACCAAAAACCTTGAAAAAGGTGAGCGACGAAACGCTCCAATTCTTTTTCAGCAATAAACTTTTTTCGTGAAAAAGTTTTCGCAGGATTCTCAAGCGAGCCTTAGCTTTGGCTGAAGTGGAGAAAGGGCCGAATACTAGTGTCGACGGTCGGTCTTCAGGATCAAATATTCATGCATTGCGGGTGTGCATTGCGATAAGGAGTCACGTTGTTAAATCTTATCTGATATAAAAATACTGAAAGCTGAATATTTTTGCACTTACACTGCACTGGTTGAAGAGTTTGACTCTCACAGAGTAAGAGGAATAAGGGCCATGTTGTGAGAAACGTTTTGATAATGAATGTGCTAAGTTCTGAAGTCGCGACCGCGTACCGAAACACACATCGTGGGCACCCCTACAAGGTGTATCGATGACCTGGTGAAAGGTCACAGGAATCCGCTGGATACGGAAAGCACAGGACTGGCTGTTGGTGATGTTAAGGGAAGACTTATGTCCATCAGTGGACGTCAGTCAGCTGAATAATGAAGAGAACCTAAGAAAGGGTCAAACAAAAGTCCTGAGCAGGTCAAATAGTGGTTAAGTTTGTAATACTCGGCATCTTCCTGCCCTTATCCAATGTTACTTGGGGTTGCCGCAACACGTTTTCTTCTTCCATTCTCCCCTGTCAATCATCACAAATACGGGCAATAAATAATAAAATTTTACAGTCAGGCCCATAGGGTGTGTGGCGGGGATCTCTCGCGTCCGGCCCTGGTCCAGGCCATGGTACGGAGCGAGAGGGCATGGGAGGCCGTCACCTCCTTCTGCAAAGCAGTAATGCTCGCGAAGGAGGAGGCAGAACGCGTGAGGGAGAGGCAAATTTCGCGCCCTCACGCCCCTAGCCGCCGCAGGAGACGCCCTGGGCGTCGGGAATCGCAGGCCGATTCCCGGCTACCGTAGGCACGGGCTTGCGGATGGTGAGCAATGTGTAGCTCGCCGTCTGATAAGGACCAGGCCCGGGTCGACGGCACGTTGTGTTCCACGCGCGCCTCAAAGAGATTTCAGCAAATGAAGGGGTCCGATAGGACCGATGCCTGCCGGGGTTGCGGGAAAGTCCGAAAGGGATACCGTGGCCCCTGGCAACGTAAAGGCAACGGAAGGAACACGGGTGGGCTTTAGTCAGTAAGAGTCTGACACGCCCTCCCGCTCCACCCAGAGCGCGAGAAGTTATTTTGATAATTTCCCATACAAAAAAAAAGGCAGATAGGGTGTTAGTATTACTTTTGTTTTGTTAATCTTACTTAAAAACTATATTACTAACATGCAGGAAAACTAAAAAGAAAGAAAAAGAAAATCACAATCACAGGATTGTTTAAACTTTGTTGGCAATATGTAGCTTGATAAACCTCCCTATTGTAGGCCCATCCAGCCTCTCTGCAAACACCTTCATAATGCTGTTGCTGCTTCCCCTCACTCGGGATATTACTGAGGCAACTTTCTTCCGCATCATCGCAAAGTAGTCGTCAGTGTGCGCATCAGCGAACATACCTGACGCACTACAATAAGGTGGAAGCCTCAACAGCGCCCTGAAAGCATTGTTATATTGAATGCGCAGGGCATTGTCTGCTTTTAGGGTATAGTTATCTCAAAGACTGCTGGTGTAAAATGTTTGGCAGTAGGCCTTAAAAAGAGTTAGTTTCACGGAAACTGAACTACCATGAAACCTTCTGCAGTATCTAGAGGGTTAAGTTTAAAATACGAATGTGAATACGAACAAAAATACAGCCAATAGGTAGTCCCACATAAAACGTGGTAGAATTATGATGAGTACATACCAACTATTTGGTTTATTAACAAAATAAATGTATAGCGTTATGCAAACAGTTCATAACTAGTGTGTTCCGCGAGGAAATTTAATTAAAAACATGTTTGAACTAATTAAATTATGATTAGCAGTATGCCGTACCGTACTTCCACCTGTGAATTAATTGAAAACGATAGGTTTATAGTTCTATTTTTGCTATTGCTGAAGTTCTTGATCACGCTCCCTTAGCAGCAGTTTGTTGATTTCAAAACTGGCGTACTTCTGAAAAATAAATAACATGATATTTTTGAGTTATTGTTTTCATGCTGTGTGCGCGATATGAATTTCCCATCGGCAAAAATGACGATCACCAATAGTGGAATTTCATCCGCTGTTTGAACACCTTGACGGGTCAAGGTGTTCAAATAGCGGATGGAAGATATTTGAACCCCTCGAGGGGGTGAATTTAAAGATAATCCTTCCTTAGTGCTCACTTTCGTCATATAAAGAAAATTACGTTTCTTGTGCAAAATTACACGTTTCTAGACCCAGCTGATTAGGCTGTACATTCTCTGTTTGTGAGTTATTTTTTGTTAAGTACCTAGATTAAAGAAGTCAGTGACTTCTCTAATCTAGGTACGTTAGTTCACGATAAGGGAAAACATAATGGGTTACATTTATTTACTGGGTTAACATACAACGTTTGTTGACAAATATAATAAACAATCTAACACTAATATATATATATTTTATGTTCAAATACGTAAAGTCAAAAATAAAGGGAAGAGCTCATTGGGCATCAAAAAATTCGTCCGCATTGCTGTCAGTGGGAAAAGTATCCAAAAGGCTGGCAGCGTTGCCACGTTGAAAGGCACTACTGATTCTTTGACCTAAAAATTGGCCAGCCCTCTGGTCACGTGAAGAGTCGACCAACCGCTGGTGAAACTTGAGTGTCATAGCCAACATACTGTAGGTTTCTTCACTGTATGAAGACTCCTAAACTAGTCTGTTATTTTTAACAGACCCTGAGTAAACGTTGACCAATACTCGTTCATATTTCTGACCTTTCAATTTATTTGAGGTCTGCATAGCATGACTTTTTCTTGTACCTTTTTGTGTAGCCTTATCATTCCATCATTCAACCATTCAGTCGTTGTACGGTGATGTCCTCTATCCATTTATGCACGGTGTTTAGAAAAAAAGAACTACAATTCCGGTAACCATTTTTCTGAATTTTCAAATAAACCTGTTTTCAACACTGCTTTGCAAGTTATTCCAGCGATCAAAGACTATAAGCGTTGATTCATGAATATATGCAGTGCCGTTCGAGCCACAGTGACTCTGACACTGTATTCTAGTATCTTACATAACATACGAAACATCACGCCTGTGTTCTAGGAAAAGGTAGTGTAGTGCAGAGAATACCAACATTTCTTTAGGTTGAATAATCGAGCACTAATCTAGTCTACTATTAAGAGTCTATAACACAACAATAATTTTGAAATAGATATATTATGTATGTTCGCGAAAAAATCCGCTCGGCTTAGCTCGAATTGTGCTGAGCCGATCCGAACATGGTTCAGCGAGGGTAAATGCCGAACGGAGTTTGCCGATCGGCACAACCCGAATGAAAGCCGACTATGTGTAGTAATTGCATCGGGTTAGCATTTTTGTTCAACAAATACTGCCGAATTGAATGAGCCGACCCGAACATGATTTTATGGTATAGTTGAGGATTAATTTTAAGTACTACATTTGACGAAAACACGATTCCATAAAATGTAATAAAAACCGCTAGTATTCAAAACTACTTCAAATTAGATCATGAAACTTTACTATATTTTTATTTTTTTCGGTTGAAATGGTCCTTCAACAAGAACTGGTCCTTAGAAGCTTTAAACAGAGAGAAGTGGAAACAGAGTAAGGAGGCCTTTGCCCTGTAGTGACATTACAGGCTTTGAATGATTATTAGTTTTACCGTAAAATTTAATAACCTTAACTATCGGCACCTTGGAGCCTTCTCCTCGCCACTCAGTGAGCGAGCAGTAGTGTCTGAGCAAGGTAAATAGTGAATTTAAGCTGAGGTATTATGGACTCTTAAGAATTTCCTAATAGAAAAATCCAATAATCTTTTGCCCGACCCGGGGATGGAACGTCGCACTTGCGACCATCAAAGACAACGAGACAACCACTTTACTGCCTTACACCAATAAGACAGTGCGTACGCGTACCAGTCAGAAGAATTTTATCCACAAAAAACAAAAAGTTTAAATTAATTAATATCTTGTGTGAAAACTGGTTTTTATTCAACTTTTTGACAACTTTGAAGACTTTTTTTTTTAACGAACGATCTATCATTATTTTCTTAGAGTTAATAGTCGGTCTAAAGACAGCCCTGATTCTGGCTGCTCACAGCCTAACGCCTCAAAGACTCCGGAATGCGATAAAAAAATACCATAGATTCGTCTCATTCGTTGGCAAATTCAGTTGGTAAAATACAAAAGAGGCTTGCACTCCATTGTGGTTATTGTCGGTCCCTTCTTATAAGGTCACCCCTTTGTTATTGGGACATTATGAATTCTGGAACTTAGCCCTGGCTGTTGGTAATGGAAAAAAAAAGAAAAAAAAATTGTAAGGCGGCTTTTCAGATTTTTTTCGTATAGATGTTAAAATCGAATGGCATTATTATTATAATATCTACGAAATGGCAAAACATCGATTTGTATTTATTATGAAAGTTTGATATACTTAATGAATAATACACATAAACATTCTGAAATAAATTCTCCAACTAAATGATGGTGAAAACCATAATATAATCCGCTGTGTCATTTAGAAAGACAACGCTATCACACAGACACTCGAAAAGGAATTTTGTTTTATAATTATGTATCCTAATGTACATAATTATATAGATTATGATTCAACCAAAAACAGCTTTTAAATAATGCAGAAAAGTTTATAGCGGAAAATAAATCGTTGAACCAAATAAATTTAAAAAAAAATATTAATCATGAAAAGGGGATCGAATTTTCTAACTTTTGCCTAAATAGATAATGTACGAACCTAAATGGTTTAGAACATCCCTTTTATCTATCCTATTCCTAGCGGAGGCAACTAACATTTTACTTTGGGTCCGGAAAGTACCCTTTTTCGTTTTCCAAGTACGAATTTAGCTTTCTGCCTAATTTCATCAAAATCAATTTGGTTTCACGACCGAAACGTAGCATTCAGAGTAGAAAAAATATACATATGATGAAGGAGGGTACTTGGTGGTGTCCCTTCGTTATAGGTACACGACACAACTATACGGAACGCGCGCACAGTTTCGAAACGTATTCACTACTTGACCGCCACCGATGAACCCTGGTTAGCTCCGGCTGGTCCGAAGCGTTGTGTTGTAGACTCTGTTGAGCGCCGCTAGGTGGTGCTGGCGTCCCTGTTAGTCAACTCAGTAACGTATTTCCGACACATATTAGTGTAACTTCTGTTGTATTTTTTTCGTCCAGAAAAGGCCGAGGGGCTCGTGTCTAAGTAACAGCCGCACGGTTCGATAAACCAAGGTTAAAGCTACGTTTGCCGCGGTCGGTTCGAGAATGGGTGACCATCTATTTCATACCGAGACCCTTCAGTACCTCGGAAAGCACGTTAATAGCCATAGCCATACATATAACCTCATCGTCCCGGTAGACAGAAGCCCGAAAGTCTTACAAACAGACTTACGTATTGAATGAGTGCTTACGAGTATATACACGAGCCGCCTGCCCACCTCTGCCATTGGCAACGTGCCGCTCGTGTATATGACTTACCCAACAACTGGGCTGTAGAAGTCAAACAAGCAGACGCTCCATGTATGGTATTCAGCTGCAACCGGTAAGAGTGGACTCTTACCGCAACATAGTTGAGAGAAAGCTTGGCATAATGAGAAAATGCTCTCTAAATTGACAATTTAGTTTGACATTTTCTGTAAACAATATATTTTCCCCCAACGTGAACAAACCCTTAATCCGACTCCCCAAAACTTTTTTCAACCATGTCATTTTACGGCTGAGTGTCACCCATTTTAATTTCTTTCGTTATATTTCATTTTCAATATCGTTTCTGCTAACGAGGACCATTAATTACCATCTTATTTATTACTTTAAGCTGAGCTCAGCCATAGAATAAAAAGTAATAGAAGCGCATTCTTAATGTGTACAGTTTTATTTCTTAAGGGAAATAAAAAGTAGTATAAGTATCAAAAATATTTGCAAAATCCAAAAGTGCACTCCTCATAACGCTCATTCAAAAACAGAAAAATTGTAAAAGCAAAAAAAAAAAAATTATTGTTTTTTATTAATACAAAATGAGACAACGACATTGGGTTACTGGAAGTAGTGAGATTAAACGAAATAAAAATATTTATTTTCTCTATCTTTGCGAACTTTTTGTAAAACCGCATTGATTAGCCATATACTGTTTTTTGATAGACGTTTTTTCCGGTTGAAATTGTTATTTGTGCAACAAGAGCTGCTGCTCTTCTCTGCTGAGCTTGCTGCGAGTGTTGATTTTGAATCCCGAGCAAGCGAAGGATTCTTTAATTGAATCACGAGCGTAGCGAGTGATTCTTGGTTAGATTCCTGACCGTAGCCAGGGATTCAAAATCAACACTCGCAGCAAAAAACAACTTGGTCTCTTGTTGCACAAATAACTATTTCAAAATATAATTTCTAACAAAAATAAACAATTTATTTAAATGACTTTTCATGAAGTATGTTTTGACTGCATTTTTAACAATCGAGGTGAGAAATTTTACCCAAATTTTCTCACCTCGCAATCTTTGCGAACTGCCAAAGACTACTTCAACGGAAGAGGGCCGATGTTGGAAATACAGATATTATATTAGTTAGTTTTTATTATTTATAATTAACTACTTTGAATAAAAGAGCCATTTTCAATAGGTTTCCTCCTATGGCTGAAATAAATCTCTAAAATAAAAAAAATATTGACTCCATTAATTGATTTTTTCGCAAGCTACAATGTGTTCAGGTTTCACACAGATTGATTGACGGGAAAAAATGTATAACTATTTTGATGTTTTATTAGTTTCTACTGCATTAAATCAATTTTTGAAAGTACAAATTTCTCGATGAGTTTAGTTCTCGATGTTTTTGGTTGGTATATCGGCGTGTGCTAGCTGTCATATGGTTATTAATTTTATAATTTAAATTATGTTTTGTGTTGCGTAATGTAAATATCATTTTGCATACTATTATATAGAATCTTTTTTACTGAACAGACAGCTGTGCTGCTGGGGAGTTTGTTGCGCCACTTCTTCTTCCCAGCTAAAGCACTAGGAAGTGGTGAAGGGTGGGCGTTTTGGGGGACTGTCTTATGTAATTTTGACGTTCGAAAAGTGCTGATTCTCAGCCTAGTTTGAATAAATGACTTTTGAATTTTGAATTTTGAATTTTGACAAAATTATTCTCCATTAAATTATCTATACATTAAGTAGGTTCTGTGTACTAGCAGGAGTAAAAAAATAAACAGTTGTAGAAAGAAGGCAAAACAAATTTTTCGATCGCAAAGCACTCTCTAATGCTTCTCATTATGAGTCGTGCAATAAACAGAAATAACTTAACAATAAACTTTAATATAGTTCTTTTTTTTCTTTCTTTCTTTTTTTTAAAAAAACGTTGCCCCACACTAGGAATTTCTCCTGTGTCGTGGGTGCGTTTACAAACATTTAAACTCACATACACAAACAGCCAGACCCGGAACAACTAATTGTAGGTCATACAAATATTTGTTCCGTGCGGGAATAGAACCTGCGACACGCAGCGCAGCAGTCAATCGCTTAACCACTGCGCCAACCGTGCCGTCAACGAGTATACAGGGTGTAAGGGACATCAACGCGCATTCTGTTACCATAAACTCAGCACATGATTCTAGACCCCCAGGGCATAAACTTTTCGAAGGTTTAACAAAAAATTTCTAATTTCAAACAAAAGTCCAATACCTACACGGTCAAGATGTATGGAACAACATTTTAATAACCAACGAACAATTTCAACCCTAGTTGGTCTAGAACAGGGATTCCCAACTGGTGGGGCGCGCCCCCCTCTGGGGGCGTAGAGTGACCAATGGGGGGTGCGGCGGCTCCAATAATAAAGTATAGATTTACAAAATTTTATTAGAAAAGATTAGTTAACCTGTAGGACTAGTTTCCAAAACCCAAACGTTACATAATACTACTACTTACTTGTACTTAGGTGCTGTAAAATTAAGTTAAGCTTTTCAGCATAATTTGACAAAATAAGTTTTTCTATTTCTGTTTGAATGAACTAAAAAAACATGCAAACAAAATTTCTTTAAAACAAAAATGAAAACATTTTCGACCTCACTTTCGCTCACTTTACATTCTTATGCTTTTCTGCATATGTCGACTAAGTAACTCAGGGGCGTAGTGATTTTAAATGAAAGTTAGGGGAGCACGTACGTTAAAAGGTTGGGAATCCCTGGTCTAGACATGTACTGAATTCATGGGAACAGTTTACGCATCGATGTTCTTACACCGTATTGCATTAAATAATAAATGATTCTTGTATCGGCGCTTGCGGCAGCGCACGTTCCATGCTCGACCATCTACAGTATTGACAACCCTATTTTGGCTTGGCAAGTGTGTGACATAAATCTTATCCACTCTGAAATGACGCGCCCCACTACCGCATTAACGCGCACACGTTAATGCAGTAGTATTAGCTGCGAACCATTTTGGAAGAACTGGCAGACTATCATTGACATATAAGACATCCGTTTCTTTTCTATCTATATATAAAATAAGAGAAGTGTCATCAGCGAATAGAATTATATCCAATAAGTTAGCCATCATGTAAGGAAGGTCATTAATATAAACTAGAAATAGGTATGGGCCAAGAATTTATTCTTGAGGCTCCATCTTAACTAGAGGCCAGGAGGACGTCGCGGGATACGCGTTTACTTTTTTCTGCCTGTTTGATAGATAGGAAAGAACAAGATCGGCAGCTTGTCCACGAATTCCCTAGTGGCGTAATTTACAGATCAGTGTACTGTGGTCAACGCAGTCAAACGCTTTTGAGAGGTCACAGAAAATGCCAATTGCATCCTGGGACTTCTCCCAGGATTGTGATTGATAAGTTTTACTCCGGCGTCAGTCGTCGACCTACCTTTCGTGAAACCAAACCGGTGACTATTTAAAATCCCATTTTAATTAAAATGTGAGAACATCTGGTCTAGCATGATTTTTTCATATATTTTACTCAATGCAAAATTACTCAATACAAAATCTACGTGCTTAGACCTATATCTGTGCTAGTAGCACAGATATAGGTTTATGCACGTAGATTCTGAGATGGTCTGATTTTTTTTCATCTTGCGGTCCGGCGGCACCGGTGCGGCTTTGGTGCGGCTCCGGCCTCATGTACAGGAAGCCTAATTGCGTCACACACAAGTTCAATCCATTGCTTCATAAGTTTGAAAAATTTGTCTGCTCAACACCGTTAATAACGCAATGAACGTGGGTGAACTGTCAAAATGAAACCCATTGCGATCAATTGTCAGTTTATGTGTCTTACGCAATTAATCGCAGATTTGGGTGGCACAAACGACGTTCAGCAAAGCTTAACTTATTCATAAAATCGATTGTAACACAATATCGTCTGGTTAGTGTCTGAATTTAATTTTGACTTTTAAAAATGTATTTTTTAACCAATTTGCAGAAATGAATAGTATTTATCATAATTTGCTTATCAATGAATTACTCTGAATTTACATGAGTTTCGCTTCTAAACGGTTTTATTCTTCTTTGACTGAAGCTTTATGGTGAGAATTTGTTCTTACTTCTTTTTTAATTTTGTTTTTAAGAAAATGGATCCTTGCGGTGTAACTAGGAGTTTATGAGACATAATTGTGTTGTTTCGCCGTCTCTTGTTTTGTAAAAAATAATTACACTTACTTTATTATAGAAAAAATCTTTGTCTTTATTTCTATTAAAGTCTGGGGGACAATGCTTTTGTTTTAATTAGTGCACGTGTTAGCTTTTTATTCTATTTCAAACGAAGAAAACGAGGTTATACAAGATTTAGGTACAATATTTTTATTGGCATAAAATAAAACTATGGAGCGCGCCACGTTAGGCATAGCACTGAAAGACCGAGTCCATAACTCAGAGATCCAACGGAGGATTAAGGTTCAAGACGTAGGAGAACTACGGGTGGCAGCTCTAGGTGGGCAGTGAACTTGACTAGTAATAGAAAAGGTGATGGCAAATGGAGCAGAGCTAACGGAATGCTTGCCGAGAAACGGTAGAAGAAGCGTTGGCAGACCAATGGCTAGGTGCATCGACGACCTACAGAAGACCGTGGGGAAGACCTGGATGAAACTCGTATGGATCAGGCTCAGCAGTGGGTAGAACAAACTTGCCAATGATGATGATGATTATTAATGTGTAATCGCCCCGTAAAACAAAAATGTATTATGCTCACAAATATTGTACTTATTTTAATATTTTATCTTGTAAATCAGCACCTTTTTGCTACTGGGTCACTAACAGCTGCTATCAAGCATTTAGCTGGGTCGTGTCAGATTACCTTCCCATCCGATTATAAGAGTTAGGGAAGACAGAGTGCACCTGTGTCTGCGCACACACTTGTGCACTATAATATCTCCCGCGCCGAAGGCTGGTCTCCGAAGAGATTGATCGCCATGGCCGAAATTCGATCTGGGGGACTATTTTTATTATTCTTTGTGGTAATACTTCTCCGGACGACCTCTTTTACAAATAATTCTACTACCACTATAAATTAAAGTTTAGCAACACAGAAATACTTCAAAGAAACCCTCGGACAAAGTAACTAGCTCAATAACCACCACTTCTACACTATATTTCATTTCTTTCAAAGCGTTCCCTTTACAAGTAAATATTTTCAGTACTAAAGTTAACTCCCTTTTCTTAGCAATCTGTTTTTGTTAGTATAACTTGTAAACTTGGACTGTTAGCGTTATTTTTGTAAATAAATATTTTATTATTATCGTTGGAGTTGGGAAAGAAATTATAGAAGTTGGTGGAAGTTTTTATTTGTTCATTTTTATGATGTGTAAGGGACGAGAGGAAATAATCGATAGGTACTTAAGACTTCGGGATTGTAAGAAGAATTAAAGATTCAGGAACTTATTCGGCATCGAACCTGGCGCTTTACTTCGTGTAAGTTGTTTCAACTCCACTGCTCTCAAAACGGTGAATAAAAACATCGCGAGGAAACCGGCATGTTCTAGAATCAAAAATTCGAAGACGTGTGACATCTACCAACTCGCACTGGACCCGCGTGCTGGATTACGGCCCACTCTCTCGCCAAGAGGAGGGCTATATCCCAGTAGTGGGAACATATATAGTGGGAGTATAGGCTTATTATGCATTATGCATTAGGCGTATCACCTGTATATTTACTTCGCGGCTTTCAAACCCGTAAGTATTCTAAACAACAGTCTCGAATAGTGAATAGTGGTCGATTTTACTCACTCGATTTTTATGTCTTTAGTAAATTATATAAATGTTGTTTAGAATAAGATTCTAATTTAAAATGTCACGTTCGGATTACACGGTTTGGAGTTTGAAGGATAGACAGAGATTCGTTGCTCCTACAAGGTGGGGCAAAAGTAATTCAAAATTCAAATTCAAAAATTCAAATAATTTGTAATTCAGGAATACACCCATATAAAATTAACAACAGATTACAAATTACAAATTCATTCATTCAATTAATTAATTAATTAATTATAAATAATTACAAAACAATCAATATACAACAAAGCAATTACTATTTGAGCATGAATATGAATTGCCATATGCGAAGAAATAATTAACCTCGTATATGGCCCTCAATATTCCATTGTCAGATACATGTATTCGGTTCATAAAGGAGGCGTGCGACTTTCTTATGACTGCGTAAAAGTCATCCATCCTGCTTTTGGCAAACATGCCGGACGCACTACACCGCCAAGCCAGACCAAGTATGCATCTGAATGCGTTGTTATATTGAACACGCAACGTGTTATAAGCACGCTGCGTGTATTTTTACCATAGGGCACAGGTGTAAAGGTTCCGGCAGTATGCATTAAACAAAGTGATTTTCACTTGATTTGAACACTTCGCAAATCGTCGTGCCAGCATATTACTCTTAGCAGCGAGCGAACGTCTTTGTCTTTCAATGTCCTCGTCATCTTTAAGTCATAATGTGAATTGGCTGCCATTTAAATGGAAATGAAAAAAATAGGACCGTGTTTTCACATAAAGATTATTTAAGGTGTAAAATTGATGTCATTAAGTCGAAAACATCATATTGGTCAAATGACCAACCACCTCCTGAGTTTATGCACATTTGTACTCGTTTTACGAAATTTTGAATTAACCTGGCTCCAACTTGGTTATTTCTTGTTCAATATTTGCTTTCAAGACTTGCAAGGTTTGTGGTTTGTGTTGGTAAACGCGAGATTTCAAAAAGCACCAAAGGAAAAAATCTGGCGATGTCGGAACTGGCGATCTGGGCCAGTTCAAATCGCCAAAACGGGAGATTAGACGGCCCGGAAATTGGTGTTTCAAAATCTCCGTTGTTGCCCGACCTATGTGTATCGCTCCATTGCATTGTCAGCTAATTCTCTATGTCTAGGACGTAAGTGTCAAATCATAATGACATTATGACGCCATTTGCGAAAATGATGGCATATTCACATTATGACATTACTCTTGCCCCACCCTGTCTACAGGGTGAAATTTTTGAACCTCACCTGTAGAGAAAGTACTCTAAATACTGGAGATAGCAAATTTTACTAAAGGAAAACATTCCTTTATTTTTAAAAAGAAACGCATTTGCATTCAAATATTTTCTAAAATTCTTTGCCACACTCGGGAATCGAACCGGCTAAAATCCGAAAACCCTTGTACTTTTATGGCATCAATCGATAAGGTAAATCATAAGGATCAAATCTCTCTAACAAATATGATAAATTAAATGAAAGGAAAACCATAAAATCTTAATTTATTTTAATTGAACGAACAAAAGGGTAAACTAACTAATTAGTTGCTCGAAATGTGCTCCATTTTGTTGGATACACAAATTTATTATTTTAAGGAATTCATTTGCAGTAACTTTTAATAGCGAGTTGTGATGAATATTGAAAATCATAGTGTGAACCTCATTTCTTGATTCGTTTACAGTTGCATAGGATTTTCGGTAAATTTGATTCTAGACAGATTCTCATAAAAAACAATCTAAAGTTAATAGTTAATTAGTAATGTGATGGCCTTTGAGTAAATAAAAGAGCTTTATAATCTTGTCCCATTAAATTTATACGTTTAGATTTGATGGATTATCATTAATTTAATTTTTCATGTTTGTTAGAAAGATTCCATCCTTATGATCGACTCTATCGATTGCTCCCATAAAAATATATGGTGTTATTTTATCAGATTTTAGCCGGTTCGATTCCCGAGTGTAGGAAGCGAATATTCGAAAATCTTTGAATGCAGATATGTTTCTATTTTTAAACAAAGGATTCTTTCCTTTGAGTAAAATTTGCTATCACCAGCATTTAGAGTACCCTCCAGGTGAGGTTAAAAAAATCCACTCTTTATATGAGTTCAGGGTTGTATCATGTAATATCTCGGCTATTTTTAGACCAGCAACACATTCTATTTCAATTTATTAATATACTTTTTTAATAATAAAAATATTAATTTCGTAAAACAAGAACACATTGCTCTGTATACATTGTAGATTATAAATTTTACATTTGTCACACACAATTCTCTTCCAATTAATTTATTCACAATCACACCCAATAAATCTTCCTTCACATCTTCATCAATAAGCGTAGGCACATACATATTAGCATATAAATTATTACTCACACTCACTCACTCTGCTTCTAATGGCGGCAAATAATCAATATCTTTCAATTCTATCAAAGCTAATATCTATTTACCAGGCCTAAAGAAAATGTGGGAGCGTAAGGGCTGTAGTCACACCGTCGTGTAACCTTGATGTTTACTTTCGTAACTTTTCGACGGCAGTCAGCAGTCTTCACGGCCACTATCAACAATTAATACCAATTGAGAAAAAATTGTAGCAGCTCTACCCCTTCTAAAGGAATTAATTCCATCAATTTAACCGCCTGGGCGGCTAAGTTCGTGCGGTGATTCCATAAACTGCGCAATAGGCCAAACTCCCAAATTGCATCATAAAGGTTCCGAAGACAAGCGCGACTCTGGCTCTGGTGGAACAATTTCTATGAAAACTTCTCGGAAACTGTTCTACCAGTATCGCGTCACGCCTGTTTGCGAGAGCCTTAAAACATTTGATTCTTCGCCTTCCTATCGATGCTACACCATCGGCTTAGAATTGGATATTGTATGTGCGACTGATTAGATCAAGCTGCGTTTAATAATTCCTCCCCACGTCTCCATAGTTACCTTTCACATCGAAACTTTTCGTCTTAATGATTATCTTGCTTACACAGGATTTTTTTTTACTTCAAAACATTACGTTTCGTTACATATTTATTTTTACAATTAGAAAAATCACCCTTGAAAATAATATTTGGTTGTAACTACTAGCTACAAGACATAAACACACAAGTCAAAGTCAAAGTCAAAGTCAAATCATTTATTTCAAGTAGGCCCGTATAAGGCACTTTTGAACGTCAAAAATTCCGCCGACACAGCAAACGCTTCACTGACGGATAGGTTTATTTTTCTTTTTTGTGGGTCATCTCTTAGATGACCTCGGAGGTCATGACTACTTAACAGGGCTTTCCTGTGGCTGCCTTAAGGTACTACACTCAAAGCCTCCAGCCAGGGCAAAAAACTATGCTAATGAAAACTAGGCAAGCGCTCTGTGGGGTACGAAACTTGGCTTTGGGCGTCACTGGGGGAGGACAGAAAGATGGGACAGGCTGCATCAAATATGGGTAATTATTATTATCATGGGGATTTAAAACTACTGGCTCAGCATCGAGCCGGGATGGCGCGTCGTCGAGCAAGGGTCGGGACCGACGGTTAGCTGGAGCCTCAAGATATATACAAGGTGTAACGTAAATAACGCCTCACCTATTAAGGGGTCATTGTACTCATCATTATGAACAACTTTTACTATGGGGACCAACCCTGAAATCGCGAAAAAAAATCAGCTATTCAGTACATTTTGACGAATTATACGACACAAATGTACTGAACAGCAAATTTTTTTTCGCGCGTCCCGTAGTAAAAATATATGTGTGGCACGGTGGCGCGTGAGCACTGCGTCGACGCTACATTTGGTGTCGCGTCGACGCAGTGCTCATTTTGTTGGTGTTGTAACGGCTAGGGCTGCGCAGGGTAGGCTGCGCAGGCCGTTAACGGATAGACAGGTAGATAGGTTAGGGGAAAAGAAACAGTTTGATAAATTAATACATATAATAGTAACACGGCTAGGTCGCGGGTAAGGTCCTTAACACTAGTTTAGTTCTGATTTGAGCACTCGCACACTTAGAAAAAGTAGGGTACCGCCCTTGGTAGCACGTGGCAGACGAGGGGGCCTGTCAACACAGGCACGTGGCGGCAACACGTGGCGGTAGGCCGCGGAGACCTGTCAGCACAGGCTCCCGGCAGTAGCTTGCGGCGGTAGGCCGCGGAGGCCTGTCAGCACCGGCTCCCGGCAGTAGCGTGTGGAGGTAGCTTGCGGCGGTAGGCCGCAGGTAGGTCAGGCCTAGTCTTGCTAGCATGCGTAGGGCGTGCAGGATTGATTAAGGGGTCCTGCCCTCAGCCCGTACGGAGAACCCCTAGGTCGGGGCACACAGAATTCTTAGGATCAGGGAATTGCTTCCACCAGCTCTGCAAGCGGAAACGAAATGCACGAGCGTCCCCAGAAAGAAAGTTAGTGTTGTACCCCGATTCTAGTGATGTGATTAGGAACTTACTAATTGTAATATTTTAGCATCACTCGACTAATTATAGTTGTGAGTGTCAAGTATTTTTGACTTACCGACGTATAGTTTGATTTATATTATTAATATATGTATGTAAGTAGTCGCTAATTATTTCGTAAATATTTTTGTATATAATAGGTTAAGCTTAGCAATAAAGATCATTCGCATCTCAATCGCCTTTCACTCCAGACACTATCAAGAACTCCTACCTCAAAATGGTTTACATATAAAAGCATAAAAACCTTCGGTGTAATAGCAGCCACCCGCCGTAATATACGCAAGCAAAGATCTGAGATAGCAGACAACATAGACCATTTTTCTCGCATCCCACCCGAAGGAGCGACCACCCATCTTTCTACTATATTTATTGGTTCAACCTTTCTTTCTGTGACTTGATTTAGGCCCTACCCTGTTATCTTAATTGGGAAAGTTCCCTGGAGATGTGATTCTTCTGTGATCTGTTTTCACGCACTTATTAAAGTTTTTTTCGGGAATTTAAAAGATAAATAGGATCTTTAGGAAAGAGATTTAAAAAATGAATTTAATACAAAAAGAATGGTAATGCTGCCAGCTGCGGGCACGTTACCAGTCGACAGCGATGATAAGGAATTTTCCGGAGTCTCTGATCTGTTTTCACGAATTTTTTTTTGTTTTTAAAAGGTAAATAGGTTCTTTGGACACGTTACCAGTCGACAGCGTTGAGAAGAAATATCACGGTGGCCTGTTTTAGTACATAGTACTAGGTTTTTCAACTTTCAAAAATGTTTTTCTTACCCATAAATCATGTTTTTTACACTGAAAAGGATAATGGGTGTGGCGGCATCTACATCGCCACATGCAAACTACGCATCAAAGACCTGACGTCACACAAAATCCCGCCGTCACACAAATCCTGCATCGCGCAATTTAGAGTTTACCGCGCGAACACCATATACAGTGTCCCTGGATGAAGTGCACAAACGAAAATGGGTGAAACTAGACCATTATTCATCTACAAAAAGTCTAAAAACTTCTTTTTCTTTTTTTGAGTGACGAGTGAGTTTGACGAAATTTTGAAATTTTTGTCAGATTTTTTTCAATATTTTATTTTTTCTTCATATTTTTTTAGACATTTCGTCAAATAAACGTTTGTCTTTGATGACTGTATATAAAGGGTTTTTTTGTATTTGCCATATAACATCAATTATCAGCCATCATTGCTATTTTTATTTTAACGAAATTAACTCAATTTATAAAAAGCTAGTATGTTTTCAATACAGGGGAATTTAATAGACGTTAAAAAATTGATAATAATAAATATGATTTAACTATTTTTTTGTCGATGAATAGTGGTCTAGTTTCACCCATTTTCGTGTGTGCACTTTATCCAGGGACACACTGTATATAACTTCCCCGACATCAATCGTTGAGCAGTTGCCCGCCGGACACGACACCCGTCTGGTTGGAGGATCCTCCCTTTTCTAATGAGTATGAGTGAACTGTACACCCTGTTCCTCACTCCTCTCAAAGGGCAAAAAAATAAAAAAATATTGTGATAATGTTCTGCAAAGTTCTGTTAGCAAAAAACTTATTTAATAGCGGAAAAGTGCTTAAAAATGGTAAAATACGCAGATTTTATTTTTTTCATCTGACACTGTCCGTCTTCCAAAAATCATAATTTCAACCAAAAGATCAAAGAGCCTTAATCTTTTGCAGAAATTAAGCTTGTTCTTCATTAAATTTCTAAGAAAATAATTACGTTTAAAGAGAATTAAGGTCTTTAGGTAATTTAAATCAAACATCTAGGTACAAATTTTATCTGAAAACACATTAGTCATTGAAAATAAATGTAAAGTAAGGGCATAATAATTAAATAATATCTTTGAAAGAAATTCGTTGAATAGACAAATTAATGTATTTAAACACTTAAAATGTTTTCTTTTAAAACCTTTATTTTGTGTATTTATTTCTAAAAAGCTTTTAATCTCAATATTATTTATGTTAGTGCTCATAATATAGGTACACGAGCGGCACGTTGCCAACGGCAAAAGCAACTGCAGCCGTCGACGACAGCCGTCAACGCTTCTACGGCTGCTGCCAACGAGTCGCAGCTCGTGTATGTATATGACCACTTGGTGTACCTATAGTACACCCACATTTAGCCAGTTATGTTTAGGTCCCATGTAATAGGGGGCGAGCTTATTGCATTCAACAGGGCACAAATCCAGACTCCAGGCTGTTACTAAGAAATTCCTGATAGAAAAACCAAATAACATTTTGACCCAGAACCTCATACTCAGCATTAGATAACGCTTGCGACCACTAGACCAAAGAAGCAGACAAAAAAATTTAAATAACATTAAAATATTATTTACGCTTTGCTAGTGGTTTTTAAGTATAATTATATTAAGTATTAAAGGTACAAGAGAATGGGTAACTTCAAGACAAGTCGTCACAATTATCAAACTTACAATTTTTTTTTTTTTCTTGACATTTCTCGGGTTCTGGGGTCCCGGACCTTTGGAAGGCGTACGAAGGGCCGAAGACAATTCGCAGAGGCCCGTTAGACGTTTTTAATGGAATGAAGCACCAACCAACGATTATCCCTGTTCGCACTATGGAGAGTGCAGCCAAGGACAACCCCCGGTTGGTGTAGGACTATTATTAAATTATTATTATTATTTCCTTTATTTCAAATATTAACATATAATTTACATTTTTAAATATTTTTATAAAAACAAAGAAAAACAAAAACATTTAAAAATATAAAAAAATAGTAGTCCACCGGTATCGGGAACAGGGTCCAAGCTTCCGGTGGTCAGGGCTCCAGAGAGAGGAACCTCCTAACGATACGCGCCGTGTCCAGAAGTACTGCTTTCTGGATCAAGCCCTTGATCCAGCTGCCTAGCGAGAGCCTCCTCAGGTGTTGGTCGAGGCTCTTGGCTATTATGCCATTGGCCGTCACGACTATCGGCACAATGATTGCTGTATCCACATCCCACATGTCGACAACCTCGCGAGCCAGGTCAAGATACTTCATTTGCTTATCTTTTTCAGCTTTAACGAGGTTCTCGTCATGCGGGACCGCTATATCAATAATCATTGTGCGACGCTCTAATCGATCTATCACCACTATGTCTGGCTTATTGGCAACAATAGTCCTGTCAGTGATGATAGATCGATCCCAATACAACGTGATATTGCCATTTTCGAGAACTGGGTCGGGCACATACCTATAGTACGGTACTTCCGATTCCACAAGACTGTATTTCAGAGCAAGTTGCTGGTGGTTAATCCTGGCTACAAGGTTGTGCCTATGCAAGTAGTCTCCGTTAGCCAGACGAGAACAGCCGGAAATAATGTGTCGGATTGATTCCCCCGGACGGTGGCATGCCCGACAGATGTCAACCGTGCCGTCCTTCACAATATATTTCCGGTAGTTGTTCGTCATCATAACTTCGTCCATGATCGCAAAGACAAAACCTTCGGTTTCCCCAAAGAGATCACCGAACCGCAACCAGGATACGGACGCTAACCGGTCTACATCGGGCCCATGTAAGGCCCGATAAAAGCGTCCGTGAAGCTCTTTGCTCTGCCATACCTCCCTGCGGTCATTAGTATCTAATACTATAGGTTTGCGCCAGTTCTCGTTAGCCAAGGATAGCGGGGTAAGACCTTTGTCCACTGAGACCACATCTCGGTGCATCCCCACGTCGACTTCTAGGAAGTATTCCCTGAGACTGCATACCTCACGGTTGTGCAGGGTCTTAGCGTTTAAGAAGCCTCGACCTCCGCACTTCCGCGAGATATACAGTCTCATCACCGATGCACGTGGGTGATGCATCCGATTTGCAGTCAGCAGTGTGCGGACCCTCCTATCCAAGGCGTCAAGTTCCGTCTGAGTCCATTTGAGTATGCCGAAAGAGTACATCAAAACTGGCATGACCCAACCGTTGAAGGCGCGCACCTTGTTTCCGCCTGATAAAAGACTAATTAATACTTTATTCAGGCGGCCAAAGAAGCGCTCCCTCAGCGATTGCTTCATGTCAGTAGCGTTAATACCTAACGCTTCCGACATACCCAAATACTTGTAGGTTTCGATTGAGGAGAGGGATCTTAGGTGTATGGAATCCGAGAGTTGGGTTCCCACGGATTCCACAATCCCCCCTCGCTTTACATGCATGACCGCACATTTGTCCACACCAAATTCCATCCTGATGGCACTACTGAAAGTTTTAGTTACCTTCAATAGCTCCATTAGTTGCAAATTGTTGGGGGCAAAGAGTTTCAAGTCATCCATGTAAAGGAGGTGAGATATAACCTGACCACCTCTCCTTAATCGATAGCCTAGTCCTGAATTCTCCAGCAGAGTGCTTAGAGGATTCAAGGCCAGGCAGAACCAAAGTGGACTCAGACTGTCGCCCTGAAATATACCTCGCTCGATCCTTATCGGTTCACTATTCCTCTGGATATGTCGGCATCCTGGATAGCGAAGAACGAGAGAATGGGGCAATGGAGGACCCATTGCCCCATACATGTCATCAGGAAGGTGCGTAGAGTTGCATCTATTTTATATAACTCCAGCACCCTCATGAGCCATGTATGTGGCACCGAGTCATAGGCCTTCTTATAATCTATCCAACATGTCGACAGATCCTTTCGGGAACGACGAACCTGCTGGCTAATGGCCATATCAATGAGGAGCAGCTCCTTAGTACCGCGGGATCCGTTCCTACATCCATTTTGAGAAGCAGACATGATGGAGTTAGTGTCTATATGATTGTTAATTTTAAATCTCAAAATGGATGTAAAAACTTTATAGACCGTCGGTAGACAAGTGATCGGTCTATAATTTTTGGGTTCCGCAGTACTACCTGATTTATGGAGCAGGTGGGTTATTCCTGTCGTTAAGAACTGAGGCAGCGACCGTGACTCTAAGGCTGACTGGAACTGGGATGCCAATCGGGCGTGCGACCTTTGAAACCACTTTATCCAAAAGTTGTGCAGCCCGTCCGGCCCTGGAGCTTTCCAGTTAGGCAACGGACGGACTGCACGAGCTACATCTTGGGGGCTGATGGTAAGTGCCCCCATTTCTGGTATTTGCTCGCACGCCCGCTCGATCTCCCTAGTCCAATCTCCTTCAGTGTGATTGACAGGCGCCGACCAGATGTTTCGCCAGAACGAACAAATGGCGTCATCATCCGGCAGGCGCGTCTCAATCACACCTTGATCCGGTCGCTCCCAAGTCCTGTAAACCCACCTTTCATTGCTCTGGAATGTGCGATTCTGAGTGTACCGCTCCACTCTCCGCCTGTACCGTCGAATACGGTTTGCCCATGCACAGATCTTCTGCTTCAGGAAGTCGATACGCTCTGTGACGCGGGTCAAATAATCTCGAGAACTAATATCAGTCCCCGAGAACGCCCGCCTCACAAAGCGCATCACTCTAGGGCGAGTATTGCCCTCCCTGAAGCAGATTAGCTTACCGATGAGTACTCTAGCCTCACCGATACGACGCTCAATCCTGCACTGCCAAGCTGGTACAGCTGGTTTTGGTCGTGGAGCTCTATCACTGGTCGGAAATTTGACATGAGCTACACGACATGCCGCTACAGCTGCACAGTACAAGATCGAGTGGGTATCGGCGAGGTCTTTGCTGCTGTTAAAACAATTTGACAGCAACGAGTCTAGAGTACACACCAGCGCCTTGTTTTTCTTGTGCATGGGCAAATGGGGTACACGTGGTCTAAGTTCAGGCGGAGTGGAGCGGTACTCCCGGAAAGCATCCTCCAAAGCGCTCCTCAACCGTGCATTGCATTGGGAACTCACGGATATAACCCCATCATCATCCTCTTCACCAACGTGGTCAGGTCGCGGTGAAGCACTGGGTGAATTTTGCATTTGTACCGCGACCAGTGGTGAAGCAGGCGTAACATGGTTATTCCGTGATTCGAGGCGTAGTCGATCCAATACGGCGTCATCCAGCATATGGTTACGCTGGATGACCCGCACCTGATCCGAAAGTCGTTGCGTCGACACGTTGACAGCTGGTTCAAGCACCTGAAACAGAGAGAGCATCCGACCACGGTACGCAGTCAAGTTACTTCCCCCCTCTGTAGCCCCAAAGTATGCGCGCATGACATTTTCATTGACAGTTTGTGTCCACCTCATGCGCTGCACACTTCCACCGGGAGCGGGGACCCTGTCAGAGGCCGGTGGGCCTCGGAGTCCCAAGCTGGCCGATGGTCGGCCTCTTCCGCGCCGACGTACTGGTGGTGGTGTCGTCGGCGGCGAGAAGTATTCGTCACTCGAGCTCGACGCAACTGCAGCGGCCGGTATCACTGGACTCACGTCTGGAGCAGGTTCCGGCAACTGCGAGGCGGAGCTGAGCGACGAACCCGAAGATGTTGGTTGTGTGTTTATCAGTTTTTGTGCCCGACTTCGCGTCAACATTTCAGTTCTCTCCGTGTTCTTTCGTTATATCCATTTTCTTGCATCCAGGTGGTGTATATGCGTTTCCATTTTGATGGTATAAGAACTATTAATTTTACAAGATTTTTGAATGTTTTATTATGTAAAAATACTAAAAATTATCACGGAGAAAAATTTGTCTGACCGTCATTTTGACAGTCGGGCCATATTATTATTATTATTATTTTATTTATTTCAATTAACTTTGGATCATAGGTACAATTAAACAGAAATAAAAATTATAAAATCATCAACACAATTAAAATCAACATCACAAATATTATAGCTATGCTTTCCTACATTGGTCATCCGCATTCCTATCATTTATAAAACACACGAAAATATTCATGCTATTTTACAATTTTAATCAAAATAACCAACCAAAATTAATCCCGTAAAGAAAAACAAACCCAAAACAGATACGCATTAAACCTAGTATTAAGTGAAATTCATGAGATTATTTTCACGCAAGATTAACCCTTGCATGAACATCATTTCAGATTCACACCTCAAAATAGATAGGAACAGAAGGTCAGCTCCGTGTTAAGGCTCCTAGAGATAGGCGCGACGCGACGGTGTGACGGGATTCTGGTAGAACAATTTCCATGAAGTTTTCATAGAAATTGTTCTGCTAGAGTCGCGGGAGCCTTTAAGAGCAAAAATGCACGCAGACAGAGAGGCACCATGTACAGTGCAGGTGCACTCGCAACAGTCGCGACCGGCATTCATTTTGAGATCATCGTTCATAAAAGTCTAATGTTTGTTCCAATAGTATCTGGTGAAAGTGTAAACAATGCCTGTTTAGGTAACGCAATCACTCACTTAACGGAATGAATAAATAATAATAAATAAAGATTATTAATAAAAATAAATGGAAAGGTAATATAGAAAGCGCAAGCACAAAGTTTCTTAATCTAGTTAGTGGGTGCTGTTCTTTAAACTGTTACTGTTCTTCTAAACAGGGCGTCCCACGGATATGCCACATGGAGGGAAAGTACCTTGAATATTGTAGATGGAACATTTTACTGAAAGAAGACATTATTTGAATTTTAAAAACAATTTTAAACTGCATTCATAGATATTTAAATAATTACATGGTTGAACCGGGAATCGAACCCGTTACATGAGAAAAATAATCACCATCACATCACATTGGCATCACATTCATCATAAGGATTATTTTTATGCTAAATAACATAGTGACACAAATAAAAGGAAGACCATGAATTTTAACATTTTTAATACAAAATTAACCAATTTATCAATCACTTATATATCTCATCACTTTTTCCAACAATTATTGTTTGAATAACATTATTACATTGTAATTGAAAAACCATCGACGAAAATGAAAATTGTCAAATGAAGAAACGAGCGAGCCTTACAGTAGTGGCTTAAGATGTGTAACATCTGACATCTCACCTTCGTAATAAACAACATTAGGTATTATGCAACATTAAAGGGGCGGGGCCTCGTCAAGGTCGTTACTGACGGCCAACTCCAGCACCGCGCGTGCTCATTGGTCAAAACAAATAGCGCGCGCTTCCCCGGCTTCTTGTAATATATTTCCGTCCCTTTTCACGAAATCTCTCCCACAGGTTTTCCCCTCCACAGATTGCAGGAAAGCGAGAGGAAAGATTTTAAATTAGAATTTCGTTGTAAATGACCTATCCAAATAATGAAATCAAAGCACTCAATTTGTAAGTGACATTACGAATTGGCATCCACAGGTTCGTTTCCTTATCTATTAGTTTACATTTTCAGAATCAGACTTTTGGAAGAGATCATAGACAAGGTTCACGTACAGCTAGTGCAAGCGCACTTGCGACTGACATTCGTTTGAGGTTGCCGCACGTATTTATCTATGTGTGCGTGCGCCTGTTTTCGATCGTAGTAAGGGCATATCACACTGGCGATTTGCGAGCGTGTTTCCATCGTGGCGATTGTTTAACGAGTTCGCCGCTTTTACGGGATGAGAGCAATTTACCTGAGTACACAAGAGAGACCGAGACAAGCGAGTATACAATATTGAGTAAGCGTGGCAAACACGACGCGTGATTGCGGCTAGCTCGCTTCGCACCCGCGGAGAGCACGTTCAAAAATCGCTTCGCTACAAACACGCTGACAAATTGTTAGCGTGATATCGCTTTAAGGACGGACCTTCTGTACCTATCTATGTTGTGCCCACACCCCGGATGTCCACTCCAATCTGTTAATCCGATGTGCCGCATTGAGGCTGACTTAATAATTTGCCCGGTAGTTAATTAGATATTTAATATTAAATGTCGCTATAATAGCTTGCCTACTAATTTAATGAAGTGGTGAGCTGCTCTGTTTGCTAGTGGGTAATGTTTAACGGATTTATCAATATCATAGTAATTATTCATAGCTACGAGTAGTTGATCGTTGTGATTTCTCGTGCAAATTTTAATCCCATTTTTTAATCCCATTATAAGTGGACTTACGTAAAATGTTTTATTTGCCTTTGTCGGATAAAGAATTAATGTTTAGCATTTAGTAAAACGCCTGCTTAGGTTCGAACTCACGACCTGCAACTCGTAAATTAATATTTAGAGGCTCTAATATTACTATTACGGATTTTTGCAACCAGCTCACCATATATTGATGATCATAATATCAGAGACATTGATAAAACGTTGGTAATTTATAAACGTGCAGGAGAAGTTAATTAGTCATCCAGCACTTATACCTATTTAGGTATAACATAACATCACGCCTGTATTCCCGAAGGGTTAGGCAGAGGTGTACATATAGCACACCCACATTTCGCCAGTTATGTTTAAGTCCCATGTTATAGAGGTCGAGCCTATATTGCCATCTACCGGGCTCTAATCCAGACCCCGGACTGCTACTGAGCAATTCCAATAACACTTAGCCCGACCCGAGAATCGAACCAAGGATCTCATGCTTAGCAGTAGCGCTTGCCACCACTAAACCACCGAAGCAGTCCTAACCAAGAGCTTGGTAATGGGTCCTACCTACTTAGGTATTGTTTTTCTAAATTTTCTTTTGCCATATGTACGAGTATAACATGTCTGTTTAAATTCAAAACAAAACAAAATGAATATTGATGTTTATTAACTTTGCACGCGTTATTAAAGTTTTGATTGATCGTTGAAATCTAGTTAATGTGCGAATTCTAGTTTCAAAATTAATGTATAACAAGTCACAATAATAACCTCTCTATTTCGTTGTGACTATTCTGGGGAAAGGGTATTACTGAAAGCTTGGATAAAATAATCATGATATGACATGGAGATAATTATGCTGTTTTTCTTCATCGTCATCATTCATAATTTTATTTACCAAGGTATCGTGTTACCCAAAACGGTGAAGGAAAACATCGTGAAGAAACCGGAATGACCAGGAACCAAAAATTCGAACTTGTGACATCTACCAACCCACACAGGGCCCGCGTGGTAGATTCCACTCTCTCTCCTGAAGAGAGGAGGCCTACTGTGGCCCAGCAGTGGGAAAATTATAGGCTGTTTATGCTGCCGTGTTACCCAGTAAATGTGTTGTTATGGTCATAATATAGGCAGTCACTCCATGTGAAATACTCGTATTCAGCTGCATTAAGTTAGACGGGAACTCGACCCCAAAAATAGCTGGGAAGAGGCTAGGCTAGATAATGATGATCATTAATGATCATTTGTAAGCAAAGCAATCCTTTTTCCATACCTGAAGGGTGCCAAAACGTGCAAAGCTGCCCATCGTGCTATGCATCGTGTGTGTAGCTGCTGTCCGTCTGTCTGTAAACGGGCTGTATCTCATGAACCGGTATAGGTAAACAGGTAAAATTTTCAGTTTGTGTATTTCTCTTGCCGCTATAACAGCAAATAATGAATGTATTTTATATACAATAAAAAAACGTCGAAAAAAACTCGTCTCTTATATGGATAAGACCCCCTTCGTGAACGAGTCTGACCGCTGACCAGTTTTTTTGTTAACATAGCATAATATGGCGTAACTCTACGGATGCATTAGATACAAGAATCAACAGTAAAGGAGAAAATTTTACAGAAATAAAACAACAATAATTATGCTCTTGGTAAGTGTACTAAATTTTCCATTATTATAAAATACTTAAAACTATATTACATTAACATTATGAAACTAAATAATATCACATATCATCAAAGACGTCTAACAAATCTTAGAAACATTTTTTCAAAATGTTCAATACTACTTTTTGGTCGATTCGTTTTTAACCAATCACAGACTTAAATAATAATCTCCTGTTGTAAGTATTAATATTTGCGATGAAGCAGACGATTATAATGATGAAACATAAGTAAGTACTATTCAATATACAGAAACAGCTTATAGCGTAGAGATAACACAGACAACTTGACATTTAAAGGAACATCTAATTTTATACACGAAGATTTCGAATTGGCAAAAGTCTGAAATTGAAGGATTTTAATAGTACACTAGGAAGAACCTTAATAAAAATTCGTTGAAATAAAAAAAATGAGGGCAAAGATGAAAGAACAATAACTATTTTAATCAATCTTCTCGCTGTAACGTATTTCTAACTGATATTTTTGAATGAAGGTAGACCTTAGATATTTACTTCTTTTTGAACAAGGCAAGACAGAAACGACGGCATAGATAATGTAGCTAACCTACTAATTACTAAAATTGCCGGTAAAACTATACACCTCACGATTAGCAATTTATTTGAAAAACACATTAAAGCTATTTAATTTACTTTCTTTTCAACATTTGTATTAAAAATTATAATTAAATTAACAGCTATTTCGTTTTCGTGTCAAAGAAAATCATATACAAACTAACATTTTAAAAGAAATAAATAAAATTCAAGTAAGTACAAATTACAATAGTAAGCCACATACAATATTCGCAAGAAATTGTAATAGGACTATTGACATCAACAATCTAGAATTAAAATTCTAAAATATAAACTATGATTTCAAATTCAATGCTAATAACAATATACTAAATACAATTGCCCATCCTGAAGCATACACGTTAGTACTTGCTGATGTACTGTTGTTTACAAAGACCACAGGCCACCAATGTGATATAGAAATTACATCATTTTCACTCCTGGCTTTCTCTGTAGTCGCATGTTCCAACATGTTATCGGGCAAATAGCTACCACATGAAGGAAAATCTCTTGGTATTGGGGCCATATCTTTATGCTCACCAACTTTGAAAACCAACGCCATCCCAATTTCTACATGGAACTCGATATGACAATGGAAAAGCCAGTATCCAGGATTATCTGCCTTGAATCTGATGACTGTGTACCCTCCATCAGGAACAGTTACAGTATCTTTGATAGGTGCGTTCTTTAGATTTCTTTTGAGAAGACCTGCTTTGTCATATGCCTTGATTTCGTCTATAGTGGTGTCCTTAGCGAGTCTTCTAAGACCGACTACTCTGAAGCTATGACCGTGTAGATGGAAAGGATGGTTTGCATCGAAGGTGACTCCTTCATCAACGATGATCACTTCTACTACTGAGTTGAGTTTCACTGCAAGGACGTGGGAACATTCACAGTAAGTTTCGGCGCAGGATTCATCGATACTGGAAGAGTTGCAGAAGTTGTCCATTGAAGGTCTGTTAGTGAGGAGAGGACTGGAAGGTAGCTTCATACTGATGTGGTTCAGTTGAGGTGTGTACAGACGATTTTTCTTTGCTGGGACTGCGAAAGAAAAACATAAAACATTAAATAAAATGCAAATAAAATTTTCTATTTAATCCTTGGGATGTATTGCTAAAACTTTTATTAATGTCAGTCAAAAATGAGATTATATTTTTATGAAGCTTTCGTCTTTTATAAAAATATTTACTTTTACATATCTGTAATCTTTTCTCTACAAAATTACCCACTCAATCGAAATCATATACTGGATGTATATGATTTTGATTGAGTTATAAGTGATTGAGAAACAAAATTGGAAATTACTCTTCAATTTTCTTTTCTCAGTTCGTGCACAAAATAAAGTCATTAACCTCGGGCGACGTTCAATAAATGTTTTAATTAGAAACACCTATTTATTTGATGAATTGCAAAATTACTAGAGAATCATTATTCCTTTAATTGAGACTTTCTCATTTCATAATTACATCAATCATGTCTTAGTAACGGTCGCTAAGGTTCATTTTAATTTTAGCTTTAATTTTGTGGTTCCACTGCTTTTCTTATAATGAACATTATTGAAAAATATATTTAGAGTATTCTACTATCGATCTTAAAGACTAGCAGGCTAATACATCAAAATGCTAAGCACCTAGCAACATGATTGATTCACTTTTAAGTATCTTTCGATACGGCGAAGAAATACGCCAGATTTTTGGAGTCGATTTTTTTTCAAAAGTAATTTAATTATTACTCAACCAGATTTATGTATCTTTCGTTATTAAAACTGACTTTTGGCGTATTTGACGCTCTAGTTTTATACCCGAAACCCTCTATTTACACAATTGTCGTGAATCCACTCCATATCAGTCATTAATCATAATTAATCGTTATTAGTCATTATTTAATTGTGTTTTTGTATGTTGTGCTGTTTTTTGTGTGCACTAACTACTTTGTGTATCTATCTATCTATATCATGATCTGCCTAGCGTTTTCCCAACTATGTTGGGGTCGCCTTCCAGTCTAACCAGATGCAGCTGAATACGGTATTTTACATGGAGCGACTGCCTATCAGACCTCCATAACCCATTTACTGGGTAATACAATAAGTGGTAAGACTGCTTGTCAGACTTTCGGTTTCGGTCAGGTTATCCACTCCTATTGTAAGTATAGGGAACAAGAAATCGGCAATCAACCTAAAATAATCTTTGGAAAGAACTGGACAGTTACAAACAACAGAAGACAATCCTTCCAAATCCATTATAATAAGCCATTTATGCTTCACATACGTTTCATTGTACCTAAGTAATATTATAGAGAGATTTCGGTATATAAACTCACCCTGGTGATATCCGTAGTAAGGTGACCTATGGAAGTGCGAATTGTTCTTGGCATAGAAGTCATAAGCTATGTAGAACTGGTAGTCAGCCACTTCCTTAAGGCTATCGTCGTATCCTTCAAGAGACCTCATCTCTGCTACGCTTATAGTATCTTCATCTTCTTCTCCTTTGTTGAGTGCGTTCAGTTGCTGTGGAAGAATAAATATATTAGCAAATGAGATAAATAATTACTTGGTTTTTATTTTTCGAAAAAAATATTTGTTCCGGTTGGGCCTAAGCTTCTAAGGGATAAATTGGCTTGTCCTTTGTAGTTATAACGTCAACGAAAACTGAAACCTTAGTATGTAAGACCACAAAATACAACATTCTCGTTGATTGAACTATTTAACAGAAATTATTAAAATAATTGGCAAGTGAAGTGAAGATTCTCAAAAATGTTTGTCTGTTTAATACTATACCAAAAAGTCCGACTAGGAAACGTCAACATAACAACGGTTTTTTATTTTTATTTTTTTGACAGATTATATTGTGTCCCACTGCTGGGCAATGGCCTTCCCTTTTTCCTTCCAAATCTCTCTATTTTTTGCGATTTCAGGCCATGTTAGCCCCGCAAACATGATTACCTATATCGTTACACCACAACAACGTAAATATAAAATATTTTATTTATTTAATAGTTTGAGTACACAAAAGTACGGAGGTGGCCTTAATGCCATAGACATTTTCTACCAGGCAATCTTCATTAAATTTTCATTGAATATCAATTGTGCTAAGCCATGATTCAACCAAACCCATGTTAATATTCACTAAAACATCAGAAAACGCCATCAAATACGTATAAAAAATGAGCGAGCCTTACAGTAATCGCATAATACGATTTGTAACATCTGACCTCTGACCTTGGTAATAAGCAACATTGAAGGGGCGGGGCCTCGTCAAGGTCGTTTCTGACAGCCAAATCTAGCACCGCGCTCATTGGTCAAATCAAATAGCGCGCGCTTCCCCGGCTTCCTGTGACACACTTCCGTCCCTTTTCACGAGATCACTTCCACAGATTTGATAAATTAGATTTTTTTAGATTTAGATTTTGATTCCAGGAAAGCGAGAGGAAAGGTGTTACATATCAATAAAATATCCTATCCAGATTGTAATACCTACTTTAGAAACTTATAGTAAGCAGCTTATCTTGAACTAACATAGAACCAGACTAAACTAGTGCTTAAAAACTATATGTTCTAGTATTATAGGTTTTATATACCAGTGCTTAAGCGGTATATACGTTATTGGTTATAATGGTTAACGATTTAGATACTTCAAGTCTCTTATCGGTAAAGATTTTATGAATTAAGCCGAGGACTGACGTGATTTTATTTCGTTTTTTTTCGTACACTGCATTTTCAACTCTCGGTGTCAAGCCGAGCGTTGAGATTCCAACGCGTTGGGACGTACTCTCGTCCCAGCGCGTTGAAAAAACACACGTTGAAAATCCAGTGCACGAAAAAAAAACGCCGCGATTTTATTACGTCCGTGCGAAATTAAGCTAAGCCGCTCGGTTTTCACACTATCATTATAACTACCTCTTTTATTTTTTATGTTCATTGTAGAAAGCTGTCATTAGGTGGTAACATGATTTAGGACATCATAAGATAAATTTTCAATTTCATAAACATCTTATAAAAGTAGGAAACTCTCAAGGCACGCCATTTACAGCCATTTTCCGAAGCATGGGTTTATAACAGTAGACATTATGTTAGCTGACCTTTCTTACAGTCAGTCTTTTCTACCGTACAGTGGCTTTTAAAGTAACCAATGAACGTTATCCTAAACAAAAATATCGCTCTCACTTAAATCTACGCCAAAAATTCACAAACACATTACCACCAATCGATCTTCCACCAAACTCATTCTAAGATAGTAACTCTAGAACATTTTACTTGGAACTAGTACATTATTCTAATCGTTGCATGCAAAGCCCTGGCTGATAGTGTCTGGCATTTCGCCAGCTCACTACTGCCTCGTTATGCCAAAGGGATAATTTTACCGCTTCTGCAGGCGATTCGATTTTGTGACCTACCTAATATCGTCGTTGTGCCGATAAGAGGCTTATCTTATAGTTTTTCCTACATTACACTGCCGTAGTTCTTGCGACAGTCTGCTGAGGAATTGATTGTAGGGTAAGTTACTTGGTAGGAATTAGGTCACTGATTTTGTTAGTTAGGTGCCTACTGTGAGTATAAAGGTACCATTCCATAGCCTACCGCTCTGGCGGCAACTACAGGCGACGTGTCGCCGCGTCACGACTGGTTTCAATGAATTTCTATGAAATACCTTCCGTAGCTAGCGACAGCACGTCGCCTTCATAGAAATACATAGAATCATACACGATAAAGTCGTGTCGCAGCGACACGTCGCCTGCAGTTACCGCCTGCGGTCGACTACGGAATTGTACCTTTTTAAGTGATGAAGAATCAATCAATATCTTTATTGCTTTACTCAATATCTTAATTAACCAGTAACAATAACAATGCGATTATAATTTCCTTCGCCTAGCTTGGTGATACTGGAATATTTCCTTATTATAGTCGCAAAATTATTTAAGAGACAATGGTGCCGATTCTCTTGTCACAAATGCTTCTAAACTAGACTAAAAATCACCAAAATTTAGTTCATTCCTGTCAAACGATGATTTCCCATTCTGAAATAGACTAAAGTGGCACAACTTAACTATATTTTAGTTTGACAGCACTAAGATGGCACTGAGATTTTAATTTAATGAAAATGACAATTTTGCTATTCTGAATTTGACGTTTTTCACCTAAAATTTTAATTGTCTACCTAAATCTGACCATTTTTAATCGCGATAAAATATGGTGTGGAATACTATTAGTTGTCATGAACTAAAATTCACACGAACACCTCGACTTCAGATGCAAAAACAGTACTGTATATATTTATTTTTTTCTTTTCTTTTGCTTATATCTCGAAAATGGTGTGTCCTATCGCAAAAATAATGAAAATTTCGACCCCCTTTATGTAACCCTTATACCCTTAATTATCAACACGTAGGTAATATTTTTTCTTATTTTCCATGGAATGTTATGCATGCATAACGTGAAAAATTCCACATAAAACACGGCGAGGCTGCCCACCCTGTGCACCTCCGGCTCTAAAAAAATTCACGGGGCAGGGCAAACAAGTATGTACCACGTGGAGTCGCGATTGTCAAATTCGATTTAGTTGTGTCAAAATAATTTTTAAGTTAATGACTTTTTATTGCAGAATAGCGTTAAGATTCTCATAGTAAAAAGTAAGGAATTTTAGTGATAGTTTAGTTAGTTTAGTTCGGTGTACAAGAGAATCGGCACCATCTGTTAAATTAACAAAACTATTGCTTTTGTACTTTTAATTAGTAACCGCAGATTACTGCTCTTATAGATGCTCAGTTACATAGGTAACATCAGAATGATGTAAATACAAAATAAAACACTATACTTTTTCTACTGATTAACTTTAATCCTATCAAGAGTATCTTATGACTTTCACTTTAACACCGTTTGCTGAAAATCTGCTTTACCAAACCGTTGCGGCTGTCAGACGGACGATATTCGTGCCGTGCAAACGAGAATTCCAACTGGAATTTCAAAATATCATGGATATGCACATTGCTAATGAGCACACTACCAACTCGGCTTAAACTTCTGGCATGAGAATATGGTCTTTAATTTGAATGATATTAGTTACAAGACTAATGGTATGATCTCTATTGTAAAATATATGAGTATTGAAACTCTGTATTGGATTTTGTAGTCACAAATAATACATAACACATATATAACACCAAAATATACAAGCAAGTCATTCACACAAAACTCACACCTGCAACTCACATCCACACGCACTAACACACACACACCCGAACGCTCACACACTACAATATTATTTAGAATTATTTTATTTTCTACAACTTAATTTTATTTTGATAGTTCGCTACCCTTATTTAATTAACTATTCAGTCCATTTTCAAACATCCTGAAATAAAATTTAAGCTAACGCAAACATGTTTCGAATTAAAATTTAAGATCACGCAACTCAGGCCCCCCAGATACAGGCGCTGCCTAGTTTGGGGACCACTGTTTTAATCCTTTGTTAAATATTCTAAGTTACAGTAAGCATACTATATAATTATTTTCTGAATTTTATTTTGTAACAATGGACCAATAAATTATTCTTATTCTTAAATAGAGTTTTTTTTAAAGACATTGGGCCCATAGCGTTATCATTTGCAGGGCAGTTTAATTGCAGAGTAAGTCAAGTTGTGAATAATAGTTGCACCACATACAGTTCAAAATCGCTTGGCATTTTTGTCAGATATTAACCTGCATCCTGCATCCTAATTGCATGACGCACTTAGTCACACAATCCGAGGGATTTTGAAGGAAATTCATAATCCTCATTTGTTCGAAACATTCTTCTGCTCAACGTAATTATCATGAATATTGTCGAATAGTCAAATCTAATGGTATTGAGATTGTGTGTATGTAACGCAATTACTCCGCTGCTTTTTCTCAAATATTGAGTGTATGCTAAGCCCCCAGTTAAGATGAAAAAACTATTGACTGAATCAAACTCAAACTCAAAGCATTTATTTCAATTAAACCATTTACAGGCACTTTTGAATTTTCAAGAAGTTGGTCAGTCAGAAATATGAAGCTAGTTGCCCATTCCAAAGCGTAGTAGGTACCTATGAAGAAGAACGGGCAAGAAACTCCACGGACACTCTTTTAAATCAAAAAATTGTTACAAAATATTGGTTACATCGGAAACGAATGAACGGAATGTTTAAAAAAATTATATTTATGTAAACATTTAGAATTAATTTTACATAAATATATTATTTATATCTTATTGTATGCTGCACCGGTCGACGTCATAACGACAACACTGGCTGTCGCTGAAAACCACCGTTGAGGCTCTGTCTCGCATAGGGTCGCAGCATTATGCCGAGCGATGGCCGTTTTGCGTGAATGTGACGCAGATTTTCCCCCAACTTGTCCTTTTTTATTTTGTGTTCTTTCTTTGCGTCATGTTTACCGCAAATAAACGTATTTTCTTTCTTTCTTCTTGCTATTAATTCTCGTATCAAAATTATGTTAATTCTTCTTCATCTGTCATGTTAAAAAGGGCTTAAAAAGATTAGCTAGACAGAAAGGTATATAGACCGACTCCTCAGGGAGTGCCAGACGTACTTAAGTATTTGTACTTGAGAAGACTCTTCTATTGCACCTCTATTTGGTTCTACATTAATATAAAATATTATTTGAAATGTATAATCTCTTATATTAGTTATTTAATGGTTATTTATAATTTCTATTTACTTTAGTATTTGCATCAAACTCTAGTAGTAGATCGATTTTTAACGCCGCCCATTATATAATTTGAAGTGTTTGATTGATTTTTTGTTATGTATTTTGTGGTGTACAATAAAGTATATATAAATGAGTAAATAACGAAAATTGTGCATCAGGTAATCATAATTTTTTGAGTGACTGCCTGCTTTTGGTCCTTTCCATAATTATGTTTTTTTAGCATCATCCTTTTCATTCTACAAAGGCTCTTTCTTCACTGGTCCGTACGTCAGCGGTACGGGATCAGCATGCTCGGCATACCGGTAGGTACTGTAAGATTACCGAGCGCCTATATTTCAATGAATTAAGCAGTACTGCACTAATTATACCGAAGACTTAACGTCAAGTCCATAAATGAAAGCAGTACCGCACTGCGTTTCGGTATACCTAGCATACTGTACCGCACTGCTGCTTGCCGACGAATGAAGAAAAATGAAGGCAGTGCGGTATCGTTTCGATATACCGAGCATACTATACCGAAACGATACCGCAGCGATCAATGAGGAAACGGCCTAAGACATAATTTTAAACCGCTAGAGAATAGACCCAGATTCAATTCGAGAACGGGTTTTGCTAAACCTAAGACTTGACTTCTGAAATGGCAAGACGTTAGGAGTATTCGTCTTACAATCGATATGAGATTCCATCTTGATCTACATTCTATTTCAGATTCTGTAAATGTTTGGGCTTCTAAAAATAGTGATTTAACTGACAATAAAGGAAAGGTGTGGTGTACAGTTGTCGGCAAACTCATAAATCAATAGAGCTAAATATCAATACTACATATAACAACTAAGATCTCTTAAGAGAGCCAATCCTTTCTGTGTTTCCCAACTGTCTAAAACTCCCATCCTCTTTCACTCCACAATGCTTTCTAAAATTAACTTGCTAAGAAGTAAGATGCCTTCATCACCATCAATGTATCGGCTGATAATAATATGAGGAAGGCATCTTACTTATCTAACTTTGAAAGGTACAGTGAAAATTATTTATTTTCGATGCCCTGTTATTTTTTTTGTGAAAATACTTCGGAAATAAATATTTGAAATATTGTTTGAATTTTGAATAAAACTTGATATCAGTATCTTGCTTAATGACCGAAACCCCGACCCCCGTGTGTATACGCTCGCTCTCATTGACATTACAGACAGTACTAGTCAGTCTAAAATCAATTTTATTTACACTTCCATAAAGTTGATGTTTGTTTAAGTGGAAATAACATTCATTCGAAACAATTATTTAAATAGACCTTATGTAGTTTATTTATTTATTTAGAGGTATAAAAATTATGTATTAGGTATGTTGAAACTGTTGGTACTCCCCGTCACTTGTCCATAAGGGTTCATTAGAAAACCAGCGTCAGACAGCATTTGTCGGGCATTAATGCTGAAATGAACCTTTTTGGCGCAGCCGTGAGGTACACACTATTATCGCTTTATGATTATTTTCACTTTTTTTTTTGTATTATGTGTTTCACGAACTGTGTCCAAATAAACATTATTCTTTCTTTCTTTCTTTCTATTTGTACAGACAGAGCCGCATGCAGCTCGCGAGCCGCGGTTGGCCAACCACTGGTCTAATGTAAGGGTGTGGCAAAGACCATCGAACTGTACAATGTTATCCATGGGATCAACGTCGAAATCGTGAAAAAATTATAAACTGTCCCATATAAAACAATACCTACTCGATCCAGATGAATGGGAGGGCTGATTATCTATCTGATACACGCTGTATACAGTAAAAAAATACGCATATAGACGAGAAAGTGCAAAACGTTATCAACCAGAATATTTCAAATAACTGCCGACTACCAAAAAAAAGCATGTTCTCATCTTACTGGCAATCATGTGGGCTACATAAATTCACCAGAAAACGAGATAAAAGAAATGAATTTGAACGAAATATTCTGTGATAGCTTAACCTTAATGATAACACTTACAACGTTAAACAAGATTTGGAACGGCTATTGGAAAACTTGCCAGAAATATAGGTACTTATAACCCGCTGTGCTCAGATCCACAGATAAAAATAATACACTACAAGTCCCAACAGCTTCAGATACCATCATACAATCATTGTAACCACATCTAAAAAATGTACAACAAACTACTTAAAACCTACAAAGACTGTAAAACCTACACTGTCTACAAATTCAAAACGAAGTTGAAAAACTGGCTCAAGCATTTCAGTTATGACGAAATCGAAAACTTATTAAACGGGGAATATATTTGTATATTATGTATGATTATTTATTTACGCCACAACCACCACCTACACCTACACTACATACGCAACACATAACCAACGACTACACACTATACAATCTACACACAACACAGACACACACACACACACCACAAAATGTTTGGTTTAATTTTATATTACTTTTTTTTTTTGTATTGTAATTTTCATCTAAACCTATCAATTCTTTGTTTTGTATTCGGATTTTATTTTGTTAGACATAATAAATATCAACTAAAGTAGGCGAAGACACTGGTCTCTATGATACAGTTAACACTAGTTTAGGGGCCAGGGGATTCATATATTTTCGATGTAACCTTTTTATATCAATAAATAAATAAATAAAAATAAACATCTGATATATTCAGAGGCTCCCTTAAGTTCTAGTAAGTTCTAAGACCACTAAGAGGTAACATGACAAGTTGCCGCAGTAAATTACAAAGTTTCCCACCAGAATCAGCTGCTCCCATTTCTTTAGAAACTTGTTATAAAAGTGGGCGAAAACTTTGGCCTTGAAAGGGTTAATGAATGAGAAAGTCACTAAGGTCTTGTTAAATTAAGGGCACGTAATTTAGGGTTAGATCTTTGGTTGTTTTATTCTAGTGAAGTTTTTCAAGGAGGGAATTTATTTATGTCAGATGATTCGATTAAAACGTGCCTAGGGTCATTTTCTCAACGAAAACTAATGTGACAAATTGTCATGCGCGCATGAACTGCTGTGATTAGTTGAATGATTTATCACTGTTGGCCACTAAATGCACGTACGCTAGAAAACTGCAATGACAGCGCAATGACGTGGCGTGTAAGGCGAAGCTGTCACTCACACCAGCATAACAAAGTTGGCTTGTTTGTTTTAGTTGTTTTGCAGTGCGACCTTCTATCTAGACATATAAATAATCAAAGGATTTATCAATAGCCAATCGCAGCTGATTACGCGCGCTTGACAATTTGTCACATAAATTTTTCGATAATTTATGTTTGAAAACCTGGCCCATACAGCCAAAAAGACCAAATTCATACTAACGAATGTTTCTGTGACATTTGCGTAGTTGATTTATCTGCTGAATTGATTGTAATTTTTATTAGAATACAAGGAAGAATTTGAACTCAGATGTTAGTCTTCTACGTCGTTTACCTATTGGTTTCGTACAAGTAAGGCTTAAACCGCACTCCGAATTTTATTCACGCGAAATTATTATCGCGATTCCAGAACACATACTATCTTATGTATCTACCCGCACTAGTGATTTAAAATTCGCGCGGTAAAGAAATCTGTGGTTTGGTATAAATTTGGCGCAGTGCATTGCGAATTCAATTCTTGCGGATATTTCACGCATAGAGAAATAAAATTGCGCGAATGGGCGTTCACCGCTCAGTAGGACACAGCTATTGGAGACAAGCCCCTGGACAAGCCCTGCCCTGTGGGACAAGTTTGATGCGAAATACCACGATAGAATTATGAATGTAAGATTGTGGGAGGTAATTGATAAATAAAGAAGTATATTTTATTAGTTCTTTTGTTCATTGTAGACAGCTGAGATCTGCATAGAACTGACAAAAATTGCGAGGAACTCCTCAAGTAATTTATACTTATTAGAACGATGCTACAAATGTTTGCAGATAACCCGTTATAGCATACCAAACAAGTATTAACCAACATTATATTTTTTAAAACATCTAAATATATCTAACAAAAAGACTGCTCATTCTCAATGCGTGTTAGTTGCAATTCCGTACACTGAATATAAACCGTGCGAATAAAAATGGCGCGGTGAGATTTCGCAGTGCGGGTACGGCCCAAAATAACGATATCTGCAAACCGAACACCATGGGTAGTTGCTATTAAATAACATATTTTCATAATACCATCATACGCTATAAAAGCGTCCGTCCCCTCTTCAACGACTGGCCAAACCCCAAAACAGACGGTCATAAATATCACTTTATTATGCGTATCTTTGATAACCATTGGCATAGAACAAGAAAACCGTAAAGAACTGCTTGGCTCATTGCTGGTCCTGCTCCACAAGCATAAACTAATTGATTAGCATTTGAAAATACCGTTGGAGCTGCTGAAGATTTTAAAAACTATCTTTGCATTGTATAAATTCAATGTCTTAGCATTGTATAATTGCATAGCACATGTGTGAGTACTATGTACCGACTGTGAAGCTACCATTTAGGTACTGGGTATGTCTTTCATTGACTTGAATGTGCCCTGGCGGCTGAGATTATGTCATGCTCACTCTAATGTCTCGCTGGCGGTGGCGCGTGTGTTGGATCATTTAGCTCCCTTCAAAATGGTTGAGCTGAATGGTGCTAATCCATGCGTCATGTTCGTGAACGGGCGCCGTCAGTAGAGACTGGTCATCTCTTAGCTGCCATGGCTTATTTTAATTTTTGAATTGTTCTTTGTTTTTTATATTTTTATTACGGACGCTTTTAACGTGCACGTCTTTCTACATTGTTCTCACATGTATAATTTCTACGTTAATGATGTAACCAATATTCTGTAAAAAAAATTTGATTTAAAAGAGTGTCCGTGGAGTTTCTTGCCCGTTCTTCTCCATAGGTACCTACTACGCTTTAGAATGGGCAACTAGCTTCATATTTCTGACTGACCGACTTCTTGACAATTCAAAAGTGCCTGTAAATGGTTTAATTGAAATAAATGCTTTGAGTTTGAGTTTGAACTGAAATGTCAAGTCAATGAAATTCTATATTTAGCCATACCAACAAATTAAGTTGGTATATAGAGAGGCTTTATAGAGAGAGAGATTGGTTTTATAGAGAGAGAGATTGGTTTTATAGAGAGAGAGATTGGTTATAGAGAGAGAGGAGCCGTGAACAGTCGCATGAGTCGATCGAAGGTTATGCTACGCTTGCCGAGGTCGGTTCATGGATAAGCGACCATCCATTACACAGCGAGACCAATCCTTGCCTGGGGAAGCACGTTAAACCGTTTGTCCCGGCTGTCATTTGCAGATCGTTACGGGAAGTCAGAAGCCCGAAAGTCTGACAACCTGGGTTACCAAGGGGTATCGTATTACCCAGTAACATGGTTGTGGAGGTCAGATAGGCAGTCGCTCCATGTAAAATACAGGTATTCAGCCGCTTTCAGTTAGACTGGAAGCCGACCCCGACATATTTGGGAAGGGCTAGGCAGATGATGATTCAAAAACACAACTGTTATTCTTTGCCAGTTGTATGAAATGGGTATGACGTGCCAAATTGATGTCGTGTGTCAATTTCATGAACAGTTTTCTCTTCAATTTCCCTGACCGTACTTTCCTTTGTTCGTATCGATGGCTCCCCAATAACCACACACTGATTTATTAATTGTAAATTTTAGGAATTTCGTCCATCCACCATGTACTCGTATCTATCACATAATTAATTTATCTGTTGTTGCTTCATTTTTTATTTCTTAATTCTTTTTACCTATTGTGGTATAGTAATTTTATTCTAGGTGCATAATTATATAACAAATGTACTTATACAAAATATTATAAAACATTTTAAAAGAGTAACGGTGGAGTTTCTTCTCCATGCGAAAACTACCTTTTGGAAGAGGCGACTAGAATCTTTTTTTTTTTTGTAATTATTTTTGTGTTTAAAAGTGCCTTATAAGGGCCTATTTGAAATAAATTATTTGACTTTGACTTTGACCACCTACTTCTTCCTTTTAACGTGTTATGATCCGTTCTCATCCAAGTCAAAAATGGGAGAACCAAACACTTCGTCAATATTAGACAAAAAGTGAAGTGTCATGCGATTTCGTACCATGTAAGGTGCAACTATTAACTGTCACATTGACTTTCCCTGCATAACAAATGTTCTGCGAATGATTAAGGTAGGGCCCCAGGGTTGTCAATTTTGTCGATGATAAGCGTGGAGAGTGTAACGTGCACCGCTAGCGATGATCAACCCTGACTGTGCTAAATAGAGATGGTTTGTAACAGGTTAAACACGATATCTGTTATCACTGTTACTGTTACACAAAAATAACAGGTCCAAATATTTGTTATTAGATAACAGCCTGTTATTTTTTACGGACGATAACGAGCTACGAGCTAGCGTTTCTGACGCCCTGAAACTGCAGCCATTTAAAATATAAATTATGTCGGATTGGGAGATTCGCTTCTGCACAATCTTGTTCTATGACATAGGTAAGCTGTCATATTAAGATAAAGGGAAGTCTACTATCCTTAAGTTTTTTTATGTCACACAAGGGTGCTATATTGTAGATCGATGTATAGAAACGGTACCCAATACACTTTTATACGGTTAAAATGTGACCTTGTGTGGTATTTGCGTTGAATATGCAATGACATGGCGCTTTTACTGAATTTATTATTTAAATATTTGCATGGGGACACAGTTTAGAAGGTGTTGAATGGAAGGAAGCGTGAAAATATGTTTTTGCCCCTATTTTGAGCCAGTTTTTGCGTGTGGGTACTGATGTTGTTGTAGAATTGTAACAAGTTAATTGATTAAGGCGTGACCTTGCGGGAATCCATTATAAAATACAATAGACGTAGATATATTTAGTAACCTATTCTTAAAGAATCATAAAAAACCCTGTAAGATATCGACACGTGCTTCACTTCTCAACACACACGAAGTTACCACGCCAAGCTCCGGACGCAGAGTGAGCCCTACCGCCTGAAAATCTCACGTCTATTGTATTTTGAATTGTAGCAAAGTATGATGAGACATTTCTAGTTTATCACATGCATCAGTGAAACCTGGACTTATAATTAATATAAGTCTGAAATCGCCAAACTGCCTGGAGCAAGTGGTGATCAAGCTCATTATGTCTTCTTCGTATGAGAAGAGGCCTTTGCCCTCCATTAAATTATTATTATGATGACACATGAATTTACACTATACACTACTGGGTTCCTATAACTGCCTAAATAACGGATCGTGTAAACTATCTGTAACCTTTTCTCTTAAGGCAATTTTAACTGCAAACGCTTTCAAAGAACGCTTTCTAGAGAAAAGGCAGTTAGAATCACCTGTTTAAGGTGATGCCAACTGCCTTTTCTCTGGCTGTTTGTTATTTATTCATTAACATATTTAATAGCAAGGCGACGACAGATTTATCTCTATATCATCATCTAGTGTTACAAGTTATTTGTATATACTCACCAATCCTTCGTTATGCAGTTCTTCCCATGTAGGGTCGCCGGGAGGTTCCAAATCCATGGCTCCTTCGTAGTGTAGGACACCAACTTGCTTTGCTTTTGTGAACCTGTATGTAAAGAAAGTTAGTTTTAAGACGCTACTAAATACCAGTGACCTTAAGTGGTTAGCTTGCGGTTTCTGTACTGAGCTCAAACAATGCATCGTACGTCCAGCCAGCAATAGGACTCGCCAATCAAGGAACGCTGTCCCAAAATTTTATAATACTTAAAAAACGGTATTTTAATAAAACACGTATATTAAAAGATTAATAATTAAATTATCTTCAAAACGGTAAAGATTTCAGAAAAATACGCTTGATAGATTTTGCGTGATTCTTATTTTTTTATCCACGTTTGACATAGCTTTACAAATTAATTACACTATGTCATATAAACATAATGTAACATATTCAAAGATTAAGTTATTAAGAACATACTCTAAATTGAACACTTTTTTTTTCAAATCATTTACAATACTCTTTTAGACGTGATCTTCCGTATAAAATCATTAAAAGTCGTTTATTCTCGCCTTAAGTAAGTATTCTACCATTATTTAGTATGTTGTAAAAATATTCCAAAACTGCATGTGGCAGACATTTTAGTAAAATCGTTGCAGTGTAGATCCCTCTAGTTATAAGTAATTATTTAAGGTTCAGCTGAATTAATTATCCAAATCTGAAAGTGGTATTCGAATTTCATACTTTAGAATAAGATTATAAAAATAGGGATTCTAATTATACCATTAAATTAAATGCTGTTATAGTTTTTCCTGTATAAATATTTTTCAAAATTCAAATAGGCAAATAAATGTAGGAATTGATATACGAGATGAACTAAGGGGGGTACTACGGGTACTCACAATTCGTCACAATCCATCAGACCTCGGTACCGGATCCAATAGTTGTCTATTTCATTGTTGGCCTCCAGAATGAAGTCGTAACGCTCACCCGCGTACGTTACTAGTGATGTTGCTGTAACAAAAAAAAAAAACTTTATTTAAACTTTATGCACAAGTAAAAAAATAATATACAAAGGCGGACTTTATGCCTGAGGCATTTAGTCAACCTTAGGGTGTTGCAGAGACAAAACATGGCAGGTGCAACATAAAGGATAGATAACTCGAAAGATAATAAATACTAATACAATAATATGTTCTTTTATTCTTGTCTGTTTATATATGTGTGCACATAAATGGTTAAATAAATAATTTTTTCGTTATCATAGAGACATATTAAAAAAACCTTGGGCGAAATCACGATAGGTAGAGATATTATATGCAGATAGAGGTTTTAATATACTTTCTTCTAATATATTCTGCTAGATATGCAACAGACTTGTAGTAAAACTTTCAAACTATCATATTGCGGGTTTTTTATCTGAGAATTGTAAATGTCTTGAGTTTAACAACAACATATTATTTGGAGATTCTTCCACAGTATCTTCTTAGTTTTTAACAGACTTCAAAAAACATTACACATATATATTCGTCTGATTGTATTTTTGAATTCTTTTTTCATTTGATAGAAGAAGCTTGCGCAGTCCCATATAAATTTTATGAACTTTGCTTGGGTAGTTTTTTAATTAGCTTTGATAATACTTATTGAATCCACTTGGTGTATCTTGATAAAGTTATAATACTTCCTATCACTGTCGTTTACATAGCAAGTAGTGGTATGCGAATTGGTGTGGAGTAAGTACCACAACAAAAAAGAAAAAAATACAAAAAAAAACGACTTCCAAAATATTACTTTAATTTCGGAAGTTAGTGTTTTTGGATCTGTATTTTAGTTTCTTGCCACTGACTTCCGAAATTAAAGTATTTTTTCACTTTGTATTGGTTTTTTTTTTTAAAGCGGTTGTTTTTTTTGTTAAAAAGTTTTATTGAGTCTTGACAATTGAGTTTAAAACAATCAATGCTTATGATACTCTTTTCAAAAATACGGTAACAAAGATTAAATCAGTAGGTGGCGGAGTAAACTATCAAAAGTGTCAATAAATCTTCAAATACGTGACTTTGTTTGTTTACAAAGTAACCATCACAAATCATTTCTAATATTTCCTATTTTTAGCCCAAAATTTTACTCTCAAATCTACAATACAATACACCCAAAGCAACACGTTTAACAACGAAACGTCTAAACCATTAACAATAAGACCATGCGATTCTCCCGTCACAATTCTCTGTGTAATTGAACTAGACAAAGCAACAGAGCTACCGCAATAGCCACGATTTTCGTCTGTCTAGTGTCTACCTCATGGGTTCCCAACCAGTGGGTTACGCACCACTTGGGGGGCCCAGAGAGACAAAAGGGGGGGGAACGGCGACTCCAAAAATAATCTGTATTTTTTTATTTTATTAATTAACATCACGCCTGTATTTCCCCAAGGGTTAGGCAGAGATGTACCTATAGTATATTCATTTCGGCAGTTCCTATTATTATTAGTTTGTTCTCATTATTAGAAGAAAAAAAACGTTGGGATAGAATGCCAACAATCTGAGGTAACAGTGACCAATGATGATTAAAATGATTAAGTTACTTGACGTTATCATTGTGCATACGTCATTGGCTCCTTGTACTTTTACCTTGACAGGCAATGGAGGCGTGGTGATTTTAGTTAAAAGTTGGGGAAGGCGTATGGTAAAAGGTTGGGAACCACTGGTCTAGTTGTTATGGATGTCCAAGGACTGGCCGGGATTACAGGTGCTCGCAATGCTCGGAATTAAACAGGATTGTCCTAGGCTCCAATTGAATATCGCGCTTATCTCGAATCTGATATAATAGGGACGGATTTGCTGGATCGTCTTCTGTTTTGCTCGAGTTTATGTGGAAGACGAGGGACGGATATTGTTGAATGATGTACAGTTTTATTTCAATTTTTTTCGTTGTTAATACGCCAGAATCAAAGCTTTTATTTCTCATGTTCTTCAGAAGGATTTTTAAGCAAAGATTTTATTGAATGGATTATAATAGCTTGGGATAAGGGCAAGAGGACGATGTCCATATTACATGAAAATTAAACCAACTACCTCTATTTTGTTTCAGTATTATAGTCATGACACCTGCAGTAACCCAGCGGCTAACTAAAATCTACATTTATTATCTTGGATTTTTTATCTACGCTGTAGCGTATTACATCCACAATATTGTATTTAGCTGCAGTGGAGATAAAAAAAAAACAGCTCCTGCTAAAGCAAAACAAGGGTAAAAACTTATTTTCTCTAATGGAGTGAATATGTACGATTTGCCGATTGGGGGACACAAAAATACCTACATAGGATTCTAAAAAATAATCCTTTATTCCGATTCTACTCGGTTTTCCTCTTGGAAATAAGATTTGGCGTTCACGTGGCGAAGCCAACAAAAACCGGACAAAATTCGTGAAAGATCTGAAATTGTAACGAAAAACTTTTTACAAAACCCCGACCTTTGAGTTCTCCCAAAGGTCGGGGTTTTGTAAAAAGTTTACATGTTCATTTGTTTTGTAGTTTATTTTATAACACGTGAGTCTTTTTGAAAAAAATATATATTAATACAAAAATACTGGCTGAATCATTTAAGAAAAATAAGGAAATGTTTTGAAAGAATAAATGGATGAGGTAGGTAGACAAATTGAATTAAGAACAAGATGATCACTGTAGTGATGAGGATAAATAGAGAACGGCTGTAATTATTTCAATATAGCTCAATTCGAATCGGAATTTTGATGCTTGAACTGACAAACCAACATAAAAATTATTTGAAAACGTAAAACACATATGTAAGTACAAAGCTAAATAGTAAAAATCTTATCCTAAAACAGTATAATCGAATTGAACATCACACCCTGTCCGTAATCATCCCAATTCTAAAAATCCATTGATCCTGCACAAACAAATCCGTGTGTTCTGAGAATTTTAATTAAAAGCTGGGAAACTAATCAAAAGCCTGGATGAATTTAAGGATTTTTATCGTAATTAAGGATTAAAAACTTTAATAGCTCTGTCCTTTCATACTCGTTCGCCGTTCAATTTTGTTTTGATTTGAAGTTCGAATTTCGAATCGCGCTTCGGTGCTTCTTCAAACATGGCGGATTTCAACCAACTTCTACAAAAAAGTTCTTATGAAATTATTGTGAGCAGAATTTGAACTACGTTCTGTAACTTTCGACGGTGGCTGAAGTGAGATATTATTTTAAATAGTATTTCCTCTGGTGCTATCTTATTTCTTTACCAGGAGTTTGAACCAATTAAAGGCTCAGTTGTTTAATTTCAATCTATTCGAAACAATTAACGACGAAAAAATTAAAATGATACATTCCATCAGATCGTCTTAAACTATTGAAACAATCGTGTATTGAAACCCTTGTAAAATATTTAAAAAACCTCAGATAGTATTTTAAAATTAATTATATTGTACTTAATTTTACTCACAACATTCTTACAAAATCAGTTCTTAATCATACCGCAAAATAATCATACCGCAAAATCTTTAGAAAATGTTGAACTAAGTTCTAAAAGCTTTGACATCCGCGTGTATTTCATTTCCCCATACGCTCCCTGTAAATTGAATTGCGGTAACGTCATAATCTCAGAGTGAACCGCGCACACAAGCCATAGAATAGTACAGAAGTACAGAAGGTCGGCTCCACACAACGAACAAAGTTGGACACACATATATACATACGCACGGTGCGCACGGCGAGCTCAAACAAATGCCAGTCGCGAGTACGCTGTACGTGAAGTGAGTTTGTGTGCGTGCATTTTCGTTTGTTGTATGAAGCTGACCTTCTGTATTGTTCTGCCTGCATACTAACTTTGTATGGCGTTGTTTAGGTAAAGGAGGTATCTACTGTTGTTAAATGGAAAGTAAATACACGAACAGCTAATCTCGTAATGCAGGAAGAAAACTTGACTGCGATGAAAGGAATGAGAGCTAATTCTGGAGCTAATTCTGGGAGCTATCTAACTAAATAATTTGCTTAGGAAATCTAGCAATCGTACCTAATGGTGAACTAGGATTTATTTTTTAGTCAGTTGTTCAGAAAACTATTCGGTGTGTATTTTTTTACCAAAGAATTTACTTAAAAAATCGTTTAAAAATACCCTGTCCGATCCGAAAGGGGAACATAGGTACTGCATTACCAAAAAATAATTTTAAAAAGTATTTATTATTTTAAAAAAAATGCCGCTATTTAAAATTCACATTTTGAGTATCAGAATTACCCCGAATCCATTAAAACTTAGCAAATTTTCCCCGCTAAACGACGGCCGCCCGCGCCCAATGTAATAAAAAATTCCCCATTGAAAAAAAAAGTAAGGAATTATTTTTTTTTCCTTTTTCTGATAATTTACACATAAATATACTCTCAGTACGATACTTAACAATACCCGATAAATAAATAGCAGAAATTATGAAAATATCAATTATTTTATTCTGTAACAATTCACATTGCGTTCAATTATAAATCAGCATGAAACATAAGTATTAGATGAAATTAAACGAAATTATATGAATAGTTTTGACAGCTGCGCGCACAGATTGCATCTGCGGCGCTTGAGTCGCCGACGGAACGAAATGTTGCCATTTTAAATATTATATCATTAAAGATAAAGATATGTTTATTTGTAAACATGTGTAACATTATACGTATAAATGCAAATGTGGATGTAAAAGTGAAAATCTGTAAGTTTCAACATGTTCACATTTAGGAAGTATTGTATTTATTTTATTTTTGATTTTGTTATTTCACTATATGCTGCACCGGTTGACGTCATCACGTCAACGCCGGCTGTCGCTGAAAACCAGGGGCTGTCTCGCATAGGGTCGCAGCATTATGCTGAGCGATGGCCGTTTTGCGTGGATGTGACGCATATTTTCCCCCAATTTGTTATTCTCGTGTTTTTTTCTTTGCGTCATATTTACCGCAAATAAACGTATTTTCTTTCTTTTTCTTTCTAAATTACGAACGATCATATATTTTTGGTATCAAATTCTATATCGTGGCTTGCGGTAGGTAGAACTCGTCACGTAACGAAAATGCGTTATGCCCGAAAAACACATTGACGAGATGCCTCTGTATTTAAAAAAAAACTTTTCACACTTCAAACTTGAGACCAAACTAGATGGCTCTGTATTAATACAAATAAATAAAATTTAAGTGTCTGTTTATAATGTCAAAACACCAGCTTTTTAAAATTTTTGCATATCAAAGTACAGACAAGAGGATTGTACTTATAACAAAAAAACAATTTTTAAAATTTTTGTCTGTCTGACTGTCTGTTTGTTCCGGCTAATCTCTAAAATGGCTGGACTGATTTTGAAGGGACTTTCACTGGCAGATAGTCGATGTTATGAGGAGTAACTTAGGCTAGTTTTATTTTAGAAAAAGAAAAAGTCCACGCGGGCGAAACCACGGGAAGCAGCTAGTTTATAATATACAGTGAAAGGGCTTCCGTCCGACCACTTTTTTTTTTAGTTGTGCATTACAACCAAAATATTCCCTCGAAAAGTTCGCTCGTTTAAGTTGTATATCACAATTACCAAAGTCTTTGATAAACAATAATTACTATTAAAGAATAGTCATTATTGTTCAAAGACTTTGGTGTTAGTGCAATAGCGCACTAAATAAACCAGCTTTTCTCTCCGCCCACATCGCGATGGAATACCACCACGCTAAAACTCCATTTACTGTAACAACGTAATTATTTCACTAGACTAGTCTAATACTTTACCACAGACGGTAATTGTTGTCGCGAAATAAGGACTAAAAACTAATTAATTCATAATACTCTTTACACAATTTGTGTTTAGAAAATAAATTGTATTCGAAGAGTTCTTTATTTAGTTTGTGAAACAATAGTGATGTATTTTTGGGAGGCCGAAAGCCGAAAGTAATCCCGAGAATTATTATTATAATTTTTCCTTCATGAGGTTTTTATTATTTCAGGTACTTTATAATTTTGTATTCATAACAGAAATCAAACAGAATCAATCAATCTGCCTAGCCTTTTACTATGTTGAGGTCGGCTTTCAGTCTAACCTGATGCAACTGAATTCGAATATTTTACATGGCGCGACTGACTATTTACTTCCACAACCCAGTTACTGGGTAGCAAACAGAATATCGCCATATTAATGTCGACATTCCCTTATTCCACTTACATATATTAACTTACACCATCATAAAGGAAGAAAAAAAAACTATGCGATACCAAAGCTTGTATATCAATTGGATAAGCCATTTACGTGTAAACCCATAACAAACAAATCCTTTTTAGCCGAAATGTAACCGAATCGTCACGTCCTCGAAATTCGGTTTCGGTAAAAGGTCCACCACTAGATAATCTTTGGGAGATAACACATGCTTTGTACGCGACTTTCTTTTACTTAACACTGATTTGATAGTTTTCTTTGTGATAAGCTACTACAGATGATAATCTACCTACGAGCACACTTGTATGTAGTTCGTGCAACTATGAATGCACGAACTTATTTTAAGAAAATTGTATCCCGGGAGTCCCGATGTTGGCTGAGTTTCGAGATGTTGTTTTGTTTTTCTCTGTGTGAAGTAGCTTTTATTATGGGTTGATTCTCTTGCTCGAGTATGTGTCGAACTAAAGCTCTATTTACACGATACAAGTTTCTGGCATGTGGCCTATCATAAAATTGAATGAATTAAATGACTTGCATTGTTCAAACACTGTTTAGACGGTGTAACTTTTATTGTTGCTATAATTGAAATTTGGTATAACACAGGCAATCAAATCACACCGTGTAAATCAGGCTTAAGATCATTCTGTAAGTGGGCAAAATATTTCACTGTTTTGATTAATTTGGCAATATTACTGTACGGAAATATGAAATATGCCTAACTAGTGAACTAAAATATTGATTATTAAATGCAATAATTAATAATTATCGTAACACCGAATATTTAGCTTTAGATGTAAAAAAAGAATTTGGATAACTTTCCAGAGATGCCTTTTTTACACCTAAAACGGTTACAACATCAAATTCAGTGTTATAATTGCAATTAATTATTAATATTCAAGTTCACTAGTTACCGATATTTTATATTTCCATACAGTAATTTGGCCCAAATAATCAAACAGGTAAATATTTGACAGCTATTTGCGACGTTGCCAGCTTTTAGATTGAAGGCTCTTAACGCTTTGTGGAATTTTTAAGATACCTAAAATTATGCGGGATAAATCGATCAATAAAATTATTTTGTATTTCAGCTCCCAAACTAATTTGACGCAATATAAAACTGCCGCTCCGCTCTAGAAATGTCACTTAAGTAGTATAAACTTTAACTTGAATGCGTTTTCACTTCTATTCTTGTTTGCAATGCATTAAAGCTTAATCATACAATTTCCAATACAAACTGCAGACCAATCACGATAACGTCAAAAACAAAAAAACATTCCAAGTTAGTAACAGCAGTGATAGCCTCGTGGTGTGAACGTCGGACTGCTAAGTCATAGGTCTTAAGTTCAAACCTAAGGCACGTACCTCTCACTTTTCGGAGTCATGTGCGTATTGTATAATTATCACTTGCATCAAAAACGTTGAAGAAAAAAAACTATTTTACAAAAAAAAAACAACCGACTTCCAAAAAAAACACTTAAAAGAGAAAAATAACTTGAATTTCGGAAGTCGGTGGCAAAAACGAAAATACAGATCCATATAGTTATATTTTAAGATGGTTCGCAGTTCGCATAGTTGAAGCCGTGATATAGTTATATCCCTAGGGAAATAGTTATGAATTGCTTTCATATATATTACGGTAGGTGTATTTTACTATAATTATATGTATCTAATAAAATACTATTGTTTTTGCCACCGACTTCCGAAATTCAAGTTATTTTTCTCTTTTAAGTGTTTTTTTTGGAAGTCGGTTGTTTTTTTTTTGTAAAATAGTTTTTATTTTTCACTTTTTAGTTGTGTTTATACCTACCCCGCACAAATTCGTATACCAGTCGAATAATGGAAACATAACAAAAGATTTTTCAAAAATTAACGAATCATTCCAAGCGCCCCGCTGGTGGGGCAAAGAGGAATGCCTAAAAATTTTCAGTGGAATATGCCCCACTAGTTCGACTTGGTGGGGCAGATTCCACTAGTCTAAAATCTTTATGGATTCTGCCCCACTAGGGTTGGCACCTTAGAAATAACTATAAGTCCATGTTTCCTCACGATGTTTTCCTTCCCTGATGTCAATAATGTCCAAGATAAACTCAGAAAGTTCATATGAATTGAAAAAGTCACATTAGAACCCACAACCTCATGCATGAGAGGCGAGGCCTTAACCTCTGGGCCATCATAACATATTAAATTACCAAAAAATATATATTTTACTTAACTATACATTTCTTTCTTTTCCAAACAAATATAAAATACGAGCTTATCCCCTAACCTTCTAACCTTTCACTGTAAGTTCCTATATGTACTGTTCACCGATGAGGAGTTCCATGCGGTATCTTCGAAGACTATAATTAGTTCACCACGGATGGATAGATAGAACCAGCAATTATTTTTGATCTTTAGTACATTATCCAAATCACATTACGTGTACTGTTTGTTTTTGAGGAGTTCCTTCGTTTATCTCCCAAAGTATACATCAAATCTGCACAAAATTAATATGGGACCACCTCAGGAGTATACCCTTACGAATAAAAAAAGAATTTTCAAAATCGGTTGACAATTGGCGGAGAAATCGGTGAACATACATAAAAAAAAAAAAAAAAAATACATACAGTCGAACATATAACCTCCTTTTTTTGAAGTCGGTTAAAAATTGTAAAGAAACCGGCATGCCTGAGAGATATTTCTCGATGGCATGTAAAGCCAAGTCAGAGGCCCATGGGCGGCATAAAAACTCTGACACCAGGTTAGCTACAAACCACACGAAAAAGGAGAAAGGAAGGCAAGTTAATATACCAAATACTATTCAAAACTCTAAATTTTTCAACTCAATCCTATTCACATTAACCAATGTCCAAGTAAGTTGAATTTTCCAATAAGTATGTTAAAATTTCCTATCTAGGAGATTGCAAAAACTTGGTCGTCGAACGGAACGGGAAAGTAGATACATATGTAGATGTTACTATGTACGTTGAGCAAGGGGAATTCAAACTAAATGTGGTTTAAATTTATTCAATCCAGTCGGTTTATTTACTTCCTCAAGCTTTGGGGCTGTGGTTTTTAGTGCAAATAGAACGGTCTGCCAATTATAAGGGTTTTGTAGGAGTTGATATAATAATATTGGTAACATCTTTCAATGAACTTCGCATTTGCTGGTAATTCGAGTCAGCTAGGAATGACATAAGGGGTCGACAACATATTGAGCTGGTTGGGATCCCAACAAACTCTGGTTTGGGGTTTGTTGGGGGACGATAACGGTTGAGGATGATGACGACGACAATGACGATGAAATAAGATGAGATCAGAACTGTCAAGACATCAAAATATATACAGGGTGGCGATTAAGTCACCTGCATCCATCAAGGGGGTGACTCTACCCGTCATACTAAACAACTCGCCATGAAACTCATATCCGATTCAGGGAAAAAATTACAAATTTCTATACAACAGTAGACAGACTATTTCGATGAATGTATGTTTTTTTTTTACGAATCGGTTTTGGGTTTTATAGCGAAAGTTGTTCAGTATGACAGGTAGAATCACCCCCTAGACTGATGCTGGTGACTAAATCGCCACCCTGTATAACCGATCAGTGGACGATAAGTGGATAGTTTCATAGAATAAAATGTATAAATGAATAACAACAATGTCATTCGAAATCCACAGGCGTTTTAAAACCATCGGAAAAGATTAAATCAAATGAACAATGTTATTTTCCATAACACTGTAACAAAGGATTTATTCAATAGTACCAGATATTATTTACTTAGTACTAGATAGTATAGTACTAGATAGTATTTACTTTTTAGGATTCCCATCATTCAATTGTTTGTAATCGAACAATGTTCCATGAAAACAATTTGGTTGGAGGTTAATAACTAAATTCAGATGAACTGTGGCCGTATTGACGTTTATGGCTTTTATTTAACTGAATGTACAGGCGTATCAATTTGTGCTGCCACTAATTAATCTACTGCAATCCGGCTACATAAATATGAAACAGAATGAGGATTTAAAACGAACTTAAATATATCATTAGACTATACTATAAGAGAATGAGCTTGCAGTTACTCTGCAAGCTCATTCTCTTATAGTATAGTCTCAACCTATTCCTCTTCATAATACCGATCTTGCACTCGACGATAAGCTAATAATGCACTCCATTCTCCTATATCCTCTACATTTCCATATTTGCATATAAATGCTTTCCACAAAATTAATTTCTTCACATATCCATTATTTACTGAATCAGCTAAAAACTGAACAAACGATCGTCTGCAAACAATTGCAAAGGAAATTAAAATCGTTTATTTGTTCAGACAACTACTACCGAATATTCTGAAACAATATTAAAATCAACATTAAATTCTGGTAGGGCACGGTCGCCGTTTAGCTGGGCAGCTTCGTGCTCATCCCCTTTTGAAATTTACATATTCAAATGTGCACGAAGGATCAAAGAGTCAGAGATCTGTAACACAGACGGTTGCCGTATATGTTAGGTGAATGAAAGCGGCGTTTCGTCCAACAAAATTGGCAAGTGAAGTAAAAATGTTTGATAGATTCGCTGCCACGGCTTATTTGGTATATTGCTTGCTCAGATTTCTGTTTTGAAGAAAAAAGTGTTTGTGTTGACTTTTGCAGTATTGTGAGTAGTGACCGACCGAAGCTTCGTTTTCGGCCATTTTCGGCCAAAAAATCATGATTCGGCCATATTTTCGTTTTCGGCTATAAACCTGCTGAACCTTCGGTTAAGCCGAAAATAAGCCGTCATTCGGCCTACTTTATAAAGCTCGGCAATATATCAGGTGAATCAATACAACAAGAAATTACACGAAATTTTGTATCCTATCTAAGAATTATCTTGTTTTATTTCTTTTAAGCCCTGTATTTGCTCTTTCCCTCCCTAAGTGTAAAAAAAACAAACAAGATTTCAGTATACAGCGGAAATATTAACAGTTTTTAATGTCTAAATCATTTTCGTTTTCGGCCAAAAAAAAGACGAAAGCCGAAGCTTCTTTTTCGTTTTCATTTTTGGCTGTAAATAAATTTTCGGTCAGACAATAGTTGTGAGTGAGTAGTTTGATATTCAAAGAATTGTTATTCCATACTGTTTCGAAGAATATAAAACTTCAGGTAACAGGAGCTCCCATTATATTCTATTTAATTAAAATATTCAGACATCGCGCCTATTTTTTCCGAAGGGTTAGAGACGGGTGTCTGATAGAATGGAAATGGAAGTTAGAAATATATAATCTAATAAGTAGCACAAAATAAATTCCTCCGTGAAAAAGCTTTTAATATGATACATCGACAGCAAGAAAAATAATTGAAAACCAAGTGAACCTTTCCACACTTCCCAATATAACAATCTTCTCCAAACACAAATATCTTTTGAAAAACATATGCCAACAGCGACCGACTGCCAAAAAATATTCAAACCTTTTTGTGTTTGACCTCTGATTACTTTCGTTAGCCTGTTTGTGTACCCCTGGGATGGTCCGCTACCTTTTGAGCTAGACAACTTAACCCAAGGATAGGTGTGTCCCGGGAATATGGTGGGACACAAAATTTTTCACTAATGGCAGGACTGCTAATGTTATTTTGGGTATGTTTTTCAATGTTGTGGAAACTGTTTTAATGAGAGCCGCTGGGCTTAATACTCGGGAACGTAATTAAGAGAAGAATAATTTAGGGCTAGGTGATATGGATGGAGGTAATATGGGTCAGACAGGTTTGTAATATATGGTTGATAAAACTATTGTCTAAGTCTAATATTATGTTTTGATGATAGACAAAAAGAAGGTAAATAAGAGGAAGGAATTGATGAAGTTCTTGATTCTAGAATTCCAGTACTTAATAAAACCAAATGATTAATAGTTTGGAGATGCGTCTTATCAAAATAAGAAATAATATTCGTTCTTAATCGTTTTATATTCCTAGTTACTAAGTTTAGTCCAAAAATGTCCGCAGTTCTAAACTAGGCCACCAAATAAACCGAATGAATATTTCCATAATCACTTCAATTGGCTAATGGATTGCCATGCTACTCAATCTGCCTGCCTTTTCCCAACTATATTGGGGTTCGCTTCCAATCTAACCAGATGCAGCTGAATACCAGTATTTTACATGAAGCGACTGCCTATCTGACCTCCACAACCCAGTAGCTGGGTAATACGATACCCCTTGGTAAGACTGGTTGTCAGGCTTTCGGACTTCTGACGACCCGAATGACTGTCAAAGATCCACGAATGACAGCCGGGACCAACGGCTTAACGTGCTTTCTGAGGCACGGAGGAGTCTCGGTATGTAAAGATGGTCACCCATCCATAGACCAACCCCGATAAGCGTAGCTTAACCTGATGGATCGACCCGTGCGGCAGTTATTACTTAGCCACGAGCTCCTTCCTTAAAGGATTGCCATGATACTAAAAAAAAAAAGTTTTTTTTTTTTTTACCTTCACCTTTACACCCATATCAAATGAATCCCTAATCGCAAACCCTATTGATTTGTTGATTAATAAAATAGTGCCGCTAACCATGTGTATACTGGTAGATTATTCAACGCCCGCCTTCCACAAATTCAAAGCTAAGCACGCGAAACAATTGGCATTCTACACAATTCTATTACATGCACCACAAAAACTTTAGGACCACCCACACGAGAAATTCTGCCACAATTTATTTCTAACGAGTGCTGTAGCTCCACATATTTCCGAGTGCAATAATAATAAAATAAAAAGAGCGCGTCATGAAATTCGCCGCATAACACCGACCGTTCCAGTGGTAAGAGCCATCTACAACAATCGTTATTTCAAAAATCCTCTCCAACTTTATGAAAATATGTACAATAATGTTAGTGTTACGCAAACAAATTATAGTTTTGTATTGTTCTGTGGGTGTACGGTAACTCGAATGAGGGAAACATTTGAAATATTACACACAATTTTTCCGTATTATGTGAGAAAAATCAGGAAAAATGGGTTACACTTGCGTGCATAGAAGATGAGTTGATATCTTTCTGCTAAGATGCAAACTGAGCAAAATTTTACGTAAAATCCTATGATCCCTAGATTTTGCTGGATTGCATCTAGTGAAACTACTGGATTGATAAAGAGTATAACATTGGTAAGTTACGTCATCGAATAGATGCAAAAGGTGGAAGAAACAGTGCTGTGACGATATTAGAGACAGGATTTTGGTCCAGCTGTGGACCACTATACGCGTGTAACTATATTAATGCACATTATGAAAGTAGTTTGCTCAGAATCGTTTAATGAATCGATTTCCGCCATTTTTTGTACCGGTAATTTTTTATCCCAAAAATAATTAAAACTACGTAAATTACAGTCGCACTACCAGCGTACAGTCAAAACAAACCAAAATGGATGAAGTACCTACTACGCTAGACCCATAAACGTGTGTTTTTAAAATGCGCTCCTAAATAAGCAATTAGGTACTATAAGATCCGGAGTAATTAGGGTAATCTCAATTAGTTTAAATGATTTTTACTGTAACGATACAAATTTTTTATCTTGTACGTAATTATAACGTAAAACGCTACACGAATTCAGACTGCAGTCTCGTTAAACTTAAAACCTAGATAAATCTTCAGATTAATTCATCATTAAATTCTCATTCGGGATAAAATGAAGAATGAAGAAAACCTTCATGTAAGCTTGAAGTAAAAGCTAAGCAAACAAGACTTTGCTAGTGAATAATCAATGAATGTTTGATCAGTTTCCGGGACTAGGTGTTAGTATAATCTAATATAGCAAAAGTAGACCGGGCTCAAATGGGAATAGGGTTGAGTCTCGCTAAATGCAAATGGCGAATGTAATAGGTATTGCAGCAGCTTGAAGTTCGGATATTGGGCGAAAATATATTTCGAGGTTTGGGTAATATCGAAAACGATATTGGAATTAATTTGAACCCTGATCTAAGTGGAGGATTAAACTTTAATGTTACCAAAACGTTTGATAATGTGGGGCAAGTTAACAGCGGTGTTAACAACGGTTTAGAAGTGTCAGTGCCTCGATGACTTATTGAGGAACGAATAAAAAATACAGGAGCTCTGAATTTGAATTTGTTAATTTGTTATCATACATTTTCGTCTATAACATCGTTATAGTTGATCCATTTATACTTATTACCCAAAAACCCAGCAAATGCAAATAATTCTGGAAAACCTTCATCGAAGTTTTGAACTACCAAAACTGTCACAAAAGCAGTCAACCCTACCACATAAGTTTTGTGAAGGAAAGACAACGAATGAATCTATTTTGCATATTAATAACGAGACGACAAGAGTTTCAATTAAACTTTTTTACGTATTTTTTCTACTTCTGCTTGGTAGCTAGATGTATGCATTTTTACAGTTCTGTATTCCCGACAATTTGTGCGCGCCGCCCTTATTCCAACTTGAATTTCAGTTTCCAGTTTTCGATTCGCTGTTTTCCTATTAGCAGATTGGTTTGTTTGTTGATTGTATTATTTAAAATTTTTGATTGTGCTATGAAAGGGTTATTGGGGTGTTTTTAATTTTGGACAAAATTTATGCTGTGTTGTGTTGTTTGGAATTGATTCGGTCTTTGGATTTGGACTACAGAAGATTTTTAAATTGTATTTCAAGAGCACTGGATTCATTCATTTGTTTATCAAGCATGGTGAATAAAATTGTTGATAAGATCAATGGCACAGCTATCATATTATTGTTACTAATTATGGCTTAATTTAATTACATAACCTATCAAAGTTTATGCTGAGTATAACCCTCTCCCAAATTGACCCACAATACTTCGACAACCATTTTTTGCATCCCCATTTTCGTTTGCGTCTCAAATAATGCGCAATGCGTCAATACCAATCCAAGCCAACAGTTTAACCAATGTTTGTCCAACAATCTCTTGTATGTTTGAATCCCAGAGGAAGCTAGTTGCGTTAATACTAATCCAAGCCAACAGTTCAGCCAATGTTAGATCAACAATCCCCAGTATGTTTGAATCCTAGAGGAAGCTAGTTCCTCGTGTGTTTGCAAACGATGCGATAACAGCGCATCCGGTGCGACTGCACTAATGCGAGCGCAAATTATCCTATCTCTCGGAGTTTTACTAGCTATGTGAATGTGAATACTTAGTTAAGCATATGAAGGATGCTGTAGAAATGTGTATTGGATTGAATTTTACTTTGATTTGGGATGCTGATATATATTGTATTCTTCTGTAAAAAAACCTGTGTAAACTGCAATTCCTCTGGTGAAATTATACTGGTGATGGTGATACAGTAGGCTGCAGCGTCAGATGTAGTACTTAGTGTTGCCATCTAAAATTATGCTGAGGCTTTTTTGGCAAAAGCATTGTGTTCTTTCTGCTTTAATAGCTGTAAAGTTCATTTCTTTTATCTGGTGGTGAAGGTGATCCCAAAAAAATCAAGGACATCCAAAAGCGCGTTGTATTTACGATATCGTCAAAGTCACGGGGATCACCTCGATGATGGTGAAGCATGACATAAACAAGGAGGCCTATGTCCAGCAGTAGTTTATTGAGATGATGATTAATCCTAACTTAATATTATGAATTCGAAAGTGAGTTTGTTTGTTATGCTTTCACGATAAAACCGCTGAACGGATTTATTTTCCTTTTATTCCGGTATTCCTAAGGTACCGAGACTTATGCGGGTGAAACCGCGGGCGTTTCATAGTGGATCCCAGAAGAAAACGCGGGCAGTAGCTAGTAATTAATAAATTATTACTACAGTCAAAAACCAGCCAAGGGCGTGTCGGACCACGCACAATGAAGGGTTACGTAGTTGGGACAAAATCCCAAAGATAAATTTAACATTGTAGTTGAAAAACATATTCTCCCATACATTCCAACTGCAAATGTAATATTTTACGGACATATTGGGAGTTTTACCATGTGATTTTAAGACTTCTTATAGGTTTTTCTGTAATCTATAAGTATAGAACTATTTTCTGTACTTTTATCAAAATTTTAGGCTCAGTAGTTTCGGAGATAAGGAGTATGGTCAGCGTTCATCTATTTTCATAAATATCTTTAAAAGTATTTATTTTTAAATTATAAAAAGATAAATTGAGATCCTCACAACAAGTCCTTTAATTTGATATGTCACACGGTATAGTTTTTAAAACTTTTATTCTTATTTATTTTTAAATTTACTCCTGTGCCCGATATTCAAAATTCATTTATTTTCGGTACACGTCCCGGTTCGGGTCACAATAAATCCATAATATGTGTCCAAATTTCAACTTAATCAGTCCATTAGATTCGGAAATTGTCTGTGACAGACGGACACACAGACTCACGAGTGATCCTTTTGATAAGGGTTTCGTTTTTTTCTTTTTGAGTTACGGAACCCTATAAAAGTAAAGTATTATTTAATCATTCGTAATATTTACGACAGTTAGAACGATTCCCACAAGTATATCAACATTCCGCCCACGAATACAAATCTAAGCTGCTGCCATCAAGAGCAAAACGTTGTTAAATCCAGCAAATTTGCACAAACGATTAAAAACCAGTTATACTACCACACTGGCTCAAACAAAGCCTAAGGCTATTGAAGCTACAATGATAGGGCATGATGAAGAAGAACCCAGAAGGTAAACTTTACTCTAGTACATTTAATGTAAAAACTATTAACTGAATGTGCTTCTATCATTAAATTCTATCTAGTAGTGCAGACAAGACTCAGAAGACCCAAATGAAATGCAGTCTATGATTGAGTCACTATTTGAAGGGAGCAAAAGTTGGCTTAGATCTTAACCAAACCAAATAGAAACTGGCGACAAATAAACACAAAACACCAGTCATCTGTTCATTTGCCAAACTAGAATACGTCGAAAAATACGTCTAGGACATCTCATTACATTTAGAGATCCCACTGACAAAGAAACAGAGAGAAGAATCAAACGCACCTGGAATAAATACCGGACACAAAAAGAAATATTTAAGAGCAAGATACCGACTAAATCTGCCGGGGTTGCGGGAAAGTCCGAAAGGGATACCGTGGCCCCTGGCAACGTAAAGGCAACGGAAGGAACACGGGTGGGTTTTAGTCAGTAAGAGTCTGACACGCCCTCCCGCTCCACCCAGAGCGGGAGAAGTTATTTGATAATTTACCACCCAAAAAAAAAAAAAAAAAAAGATACCGACTAAATTAAAAACTTAATCTACGGAAACATGCATACTCCCTACACTCACATAGGCTAGTCAGACATGGCCGCTTACAAAACGAACATATAGAAATATTATTTATTTTTTGCAAACAAATCGACTGACCTTTGGCTGCTCACTGGAGCATAATCTATCTGCTAGTTTTGAGGGTGACAAGTGCTATCCAAGTTAGGACAATGTTCGTCAGTTAAAATCCTTGCCGAACAATAATGGTTTGTTAGATATAATAATAATACTATTATCAACTTATCATGTAGGGCGATCCCTACATCTACAATAAGTTTGCGCAATATACCTAATTAAATCAGCCCTTGCACTCAAATGATCCATCATTTTCACGCAATAGGGCCCGCCTAAGACAAACCAGTTTCTAAACTAAACCAGCATTAAACTGGAGAAGGTACTCTAGTGACGTTATACATCTTTATGTGTGTATCATCATCATCATTTCAGCCGAAAGACGTCCACTGCTGGACATAAGCCTCCCCCAAGCACCTCCACTTTGACCGGTTCTGTGCTTCTCGCATCCAGCGGATTTCTGTGGCCTTCACCAGGTTATCGGTCCACCTTGTGGGGAATCTTCCAATGCTATGTCTTCTCGTACGCGGTCGCTACTCCAGAACCTTTCAGCCCCATCGGCCATCTGTTTTGCGAGCAATGTGTGCTCACTGCTACTTAAGTATGGTCATGTTTGTATATTGTCACGTAAATCCAATAGTATAAACTTGGGGTGCTAAGTTTACAGCGTCAATTAATTAGTAAATAATATTTAGAAACTATTCGTTTCACCAAAAAGGTTTCTTGACGTTTCTCGAAAGTATTGAAGAGCGTGGTGCTTCTGAAAAATCTTATATTGTGGGAACACCAAGAATGGAAAGATAGGCGAGTAATGAGGAAAAAATTGCAGAGACGATCCCAGGCCAAGCGACAAAAGAAACCTCAGATTTGAATGAAAATGAACACAAAAATGAAAAATATCAAAGCGAGAGTCCTGGACGTTTTTTTGTACCTTCTAATGGACATTTCAATTCATTATGTTTGATATGGCCTGTGATTGTGGAACGTCTTTAATGTTTTTGGGTTTTATAATGTATGTTTCAGTTTTGACTTTGAGGTTTTTGTTTGATCTTTTATCTTTGTATGTAAGAATTATTTCGTTTTTTATTGCAAAACCTAGGAGTACATAATACAGTGAGCTTATTAGTGATGTTCTTCAGAAAGGTCAGATGGGTAGTACTCGCGACCGGCGTGGGTGTATGACCAGACGTATGAACGTAAACGAGGCAAAAAGAGTATGTAAGGATCATAACAGGTGGTGTCTGTAGTTTCAATCTACCCCCATGGAAAGAAGGCGTGAATTTATATTTATGTTTGTATATGTAATTGTAGATCACTAATGAGTTATTGAACTACATGTCAGACTTGTCTCATCATCCTTATCTTTAAAGACTGCACTAATTATGTATTACAGGTCAAATTAAGTTACCATTCCATCCCCGACCGCAGGAGGCAACTGCAGGCAACGTATCGCCGCGACACGACTGATTTGATGAATTTCTATGAAATACCTTCCGTAGCTAGCGACACGTCGTTGGCAGCTACGGGCGATCGACAGGCGACACGTTTAGCCCGACCGCAGACCAGTAGAGCCGCCAACGCTCGAGCGATAACACGTTTTTCTATCATGTTTCTACCGACTGGAATACGGGCTACTGCTACTGGCGGTCGCGTACGGAATGGTACTTTTACCAATGACGTTAGCAGTAGTGCTTTTTGTGAAAAATCGAGCAAACACCATTTTTACTACTTCGTTCCCTCTTCTGTATTTATGTGTATCTAGCATATATTTTATCTTTCCTTGTCAATACTAAGAATAGTTTTTGTACAATGTACATCGTTAAGTTTTCTGTATATTCATGTTAGAATATTCTTTTTATTTATTTTCTTACTAGCTATTACCCGCAAGTTCGTCTGCGATCCAGAATAAAAACTACTCAATGTCCTTTTCCAGGTCATGGTCTACCCATGTGCCAAAGTCCATTCAAAGACGCGTAAAAGCGTAAAAAACAAACAAATAAACTCACTTTCGCATTTATAATAGTAGTTAGGTTTATTGTACACCCTAGAGATTAAACATACCAACTTTTATTTTATTTTGACTTTTTATGATATCCACCTGCAGCAACAATAAATTATATTCTGTATTGTTGCTCTCCGAACGTAATCTTAACTACATATTACATGTACATATTTTTCTGTGCATTAAAATGTCATAGTTTAATTGAAATTATATATAATTAACGATTGGAAGTTATCCAGTAACCCAACTCTTACTCTACGGTTACCCAATCCTTAACATTTCATTGACATTACCTATTACTACTGCAGTCAATGAAATCAATTCCAATTCACTCTAGATTTCCTATTCAGAGCTAGCCTTGCCTTACCATCCAAGCATTACAATAACTATTACAATGATGACTTACTTGTAATAGGCTGCAGGTCGTAGCCGTCTGAAGCTATCACCGTAATGTTATGACCATCCACAGACAACTCAATGGGGCAGTTCAGGAACTCAGCGTTGATTACCCGGAAGCGATACTTGTAGCCCTGGAAATAAGGTTGATTTTTAGTTGTGTGACAGGATCGTTGAAAGTTTCTTTGTAGTGTTTGAGTTTAAGTGTTTCGGTGATTTACGATTTTTTTTTATTGGGTGTTGAACGGATCAGGTTTCCAATTATAACGATAATCTTGGTAAAGATTGGTTGACTGTCGCCAGTACTACGGTCTCTGGGGGTTCTGATAATGGTCTTGAAATGAAATATGAAATATTTGCTTGGCCTAGATATTCGAGACATTGTACTTATACCGGAGGAACGAAAAAGAAGTCTGAATACACAATATTCTTTATTGCATATCTCATATATTGCAAATCTCTTCGCGATACTTTTTATTTCGCGTTTTACATGTTTTCTAAGAGGGAGATCTGAGCAAATTCAACTTTTACAAATTATAGGTATCGAAGCAAGCATGTTTTATCTCAAGGCAACCTTTTCTTTGTACCGACTATAAAGCTACCATTTAGGTACTGGGTATGTCTTTCATTGACTTGAATGTGCCCTGGCAGCTGAGAGTATGTCATGCTCACTCTAATGTTTCGCTGACGGTGGCGTGTGTGTTGGATCATTTAGCTCCCTTCAAAATGGTTGAGCTGAATGGTGCTAATCCATGCGTCATGTTCGTGAACGGGCGCCGTCAGTAGGGACTGGTCATCTCATAGCTGCCACGGCGATATTTAATTTAATTTAATGTTTGAATTAGTTTTTATTTTTATTTCTAACGAACGCTTTTAATGTTTTGCATCGTTCTCACATGTATAACTTCAACTTGAATGATGTATGTCCGATATTATGTAATCATATTTTGCTTTAACAGAGTGTCCGTGGAGTTTCTTGCCCGTTCTTCTCCATAGGTACCTACTACGCTTTGTAATGGGCGACTAGCTTCATATTTCTGACTGGCCGACCCCTTGACAATTCAAAAGTGGCTATAATTGATTTATTTGAAATAAATGTTTTGAGTTTGAGTTTGAATTGTTATGGTAAGAAAACATTTCATCATCTTTATCTTCACAACCTTCTCCCAGTTTATTTGAAGTCGTCTCACTCCATCATTTTTATCCAAACATTTCTATCAGCCGGTATCTCATTACCCAAATACGGAGGAGCAAAAAGGAGGGTTATGATTTTGTTTCACTTCCTTCCTAGCCATCACTTCATATTAATTAAACAAAGTCCCGCCGCGTCTGTCTGTCTGAATGCCATAAACTCAAAAACTACAAACAGAATTTTATACAGTGTTCACCAATGGACGGAGTGATTCATGAGGAAGGTTTAGGTTATTCATTAAGAGTGAACAGGGCGTGCGATTCTCCATACAAATGTATTCTCCTTTTTTCTTCCTGAATAATGCCTCTAGAGCAATCATTTTTTTTTTTCATAAAATCAAGGTCTGCTGTAGTCACGTCGCTATTATTTCCTATTTTTCAGCAATTTATCGGTAAAGAAAATATGACCTTCTAAAAATTATAAAAATGCTCCATAATTGGTCTGAGCTGTAGCTATCCCTATCGCACTCTACGGGGGCAGACTTAAGGTAAGAAGACGGCAATAGTTTCTTCAAATACCTATTTTTCAAATTCCTCGCAGCCCCTGTTCCCTCTTAAGATTTTATGTAATTTGGCTGAAATTATGACAATGTAGAATACTCCAAGTAGGATGAACATCAGTTACATTTTAATGTAACCCACATGCTCGACGCAGCAGGCTGATACGACACAAAGACAGAAACAAAATGGAAGCAGAATTTGTTCTGCTATCCGTGCGAAGCCTGCTGTGTAGTATTATCATAATTTTCCACAAACACACCATAATTATTATTTTCTAACGAAAGTAATCTTATAAGGTCTTACCTGCTCAACATTAAACCTCGCAGCTTGCATGTACATAGGCTTGGCAGTATCATTGAAGACCTTGAATCGTCCAACTCCGTTAATGAGCAGCGTCGGTGGCTTGTTATCACCCTTTGAGTGATGATGGTCCGTGAACATACCCATCGCTAAGTCGTGGATCCAGTCTGTTACCAGCATTACGTGTTCAGATCTATGAGAAAACATATTGGTAAGTATAATGGCTGAATATTTTAAGCACGAAATTGAAGATCTTGAAAATATTTAAGGAATTCTATGGGAGATAATAAATTTTCTTGTGTGAGATCAAATTAAGCAGGAACACAGGCCATCTTCTTTCCACACGAAGGTGTTCGAAGAGACAAAAACATGTAGAGAATGAAGAAAATGGTTTACTCTGGCCTGATAACACTAAAAAGGTTAGTCATTTGCCAATCCATCTGTCAAAATCGAACTAAACGTTTATGTTCACAAATTGCAAATTAAAGTAAAAAAGCAGAATATAAATAATTATAGCTCAGCTGGACATACCTATATCTTTATTATCATGTACGCAAACATCACTAATCATTAACAATCAACCGCTTAACGTAATCTTCCAACTAAATCTCTAAATAAATCAGCGTATTGACAAACTAAATAGCCAAATAAATAAAACGGATCCTTTGACTTTTGCAGAACATTCACTAGATGTTTATTCGTCCACACCTTTCTCTGTATGTACTCTCAATATTGACTCAAACGAGACCTCGGGACGAAGCTAGTCAGGTAGGGCATAGAATAAGAAATTAGGTAGAAGCTAAACCGAAACCGAAAATGACTACCACACTACTCTCAAAACGATGAAGGAAAACTTCGTGAGGAAACCGGCATGTCCTAGAACTAAACATTCCAAAAATTGTGACATTCACCAACCCGCACTGTGTTTGCGTGGTGGATACGGCCCATTCCCTCAAACAAAGAAACGGCCTGATTCCTAAAAGTGGGAAAATTACAGACTGACCAAGTTATTTTTGAGTGAAAGTCCTGCTTAGGAAGCATCCAAAAGGGCCATTCTTTCGTGGGACATGTGGTGGATTACGGCCCATTCTTTTCAACAAAAAGGAGACATGAGTATTTTTTTTTTTTTTTTGGTGTGAAATTGTCAAATAACTTCTCCCGCTCTGTGCGGAGCAGGAGGGCGTGTCAGACTCTTACTAATTAAAACCCACCCGTGTTCCTTCCGTTGCCTGTACGTTGCCAGGGGCCACGGTATCCCTTTCGGACTTTCCCGCAACCCCGGCAGGCATCGGTCCTATCGGACCCCTTCACTTGCTGACATCTCTATGAGGCGCGCGTGGAAAACAACGCGCCGTCGACCAGGGCCTGGTCCTTAACGGATGGCGAGCTACCCATTGCTCACCGTCCGCAAGCCCGCACCTACGGTGGCCGGGAATCGGCCTGTGATTCCCGACGCCCAGGGCGTCGTTTCAGGGCGAGTCTAGTGTCCTGATTGGCAGACTGATTATGTTATTAAGTGATCATTGACCAAAGTGCTGAGTCTGTTTTGGTTTAGGCTACGGGTTGAAGCAGGGTTGTGGGAAGAGATAGATAACTATTTCAGTAGAATATACGCGCGCTCAAAGACAAGTAAAGGAGATTCGCTTCTATACAGCTTCCATATTCTATGCACAAGGTAATACGATTTGGTCGGTTGAAGATACGACCTTTACGATAAACTAATTGATTTTATTACAGAAACTCTTTGGCTATTGCAGGAGATTTTAAATAGGTTAATCGATGGTGTATTACTTTGCACAAGTCATTAATGATTAAGGTATTTTCTGCACACTATTATACGGCCTGTTACTATCAACAAAATAAACGCTGTTCTTACCAACAGCAATGTTTGGAATGCCTTCATATCTTTAATAAGATTTTAGAGGCCATTTTAATTGTAAACGGACGCCTCACCGATAAAACGATCCCCTAAGCTAAACTTCTAAAATTACACTTAGATCTTTGGCAAACATTTTACAGTTATCAGTTGTACCTAAATGTTACGGATATTACAAATCTAGACATCACTAAACTACTACAGCCCGGCCATTGAGAGAATGCGTTCTTGACACCTGTCAGTTTCATACTAAAGAAAATGTGTTTTGCGAATTTGGTCCTTATTACTACTAGAAATTGTCCAACTGACGTCTGAATGGCGTCGTAGACGCATTCTCTCGACGCTCGGACGAAGAACAACGAGCAATACGAGCGTTAAAACTACAAGAGTGATGCTGGAAACTTCTTTGAGATATGTTACTTGGTTCGAAGGCAAAATACCTACTACTACACATTAAATTTTTATTGCTCCATTTGGAATTTTAAGACTACACCAGCACAAATACAAAAACATAACTAAATCAAGTTTTAGTCTATTCTACATAAAACAATCAAATATACTAACACTAAAACCTCGGATATCGACTAAAACTAACAATAAGCTACATAATGGCGTCGAAAAAATCCTACATATCTCTGTCAACTGGTAGCAACGTTGTATGACAATACTTAGCCTCTCATCATCAGCATCTTCATCAGCCTACAGCAGCCATAGGCCTCTCAAATTGCACGCCATTCAACTCGGAACTCTCATCCAGTTGCTACCAGCCACCCTGCGAAGATCGTCGCTCCACCTACCCTGAGGGCATCCTACCTTTCGCTTGCCGATTCCTGGTTTCCACTCAAGAACACGTCTACCCCAACGGTCATAGGTTCTACGGTTAATAATTAGCGCCCCCTTAGGTCACGGGAAGTGTAAACCATAAAAAGAAATTTTAGTATATTTAACTTACCTATCATAATCGTACAGTCTGCCGTGAGCATCTTGTGACTTGGGTTTCCTCACAACGAAGACTCCGGCGGCGCCATCAGCTCGCTGCATACCAGAGTGGGAGTGCCAAAAATGAGTGCCAGCGTGTGTGGCGTTGAACTGGTACCTAGAAATGCAAAGGTTATCTTGAGAAAATGTTCATTAGATAACAATGGAAAAACTTAAATTAAAAGATTTTTTTTTTTTAAAGCGATTCCAATGAAATATATAAGAATCTTTTTAAATAAATTTTATCTCGAAATCTAAGAATCGCGGAACATAATGGTATATTCAGATACCAGGGGTATCTGAATATCATATCAGCATTTTTTTTATGACGTCGATATTTGCACCACCCTGTATTTATTTCTCTTTGTGGTTCATTTAATTTAAAGTCTTTAAAGCTTATAGTTATTATCATGACTTACACATCTATTTCTACAATCTAAAACAAAGTCAGGTTTTCGTATCAATATGCGTGTACGCTTATTAGATTTTGATGCGGTTTTCACGATCATTTAGAGAATATATTCCTGAACTTGTATGTGTTTATTACATTCATATTTAACTTGGATATGGCACAGAAATCACCAAGTTTTGTCATTTCGCCACATCGGTAGAACGCACCCGGCAGGGGCAGAGGGCCAAGACAAGTGGTAATCGCTTTCAAAGCGTTTCGTATTACTACAACGCTTTTCAACAGAATTGACATTTCCATCATCGTTATCGTCGATAGAATGTCAGTTTATCTCTAGAGTTCGCGCCACCACTGAAGTCCGGCGGAAAATTGTGGAACTACATTTTGAAAATGCCATTTGATCCAAATCAAATGTCAAATCAAATGTTCCTTAAAAAATCTTCTATTTTGGTTTGCGCTATGCTAGCGTCACTTTTGCAATGGGTTTCATTTTGACAGTTCATGCACGTTCATTGCACCGTTGTTCAGCAGACGAATTGTTCAAACATGAAACATAACTCTCGGATTGTGGTTGAAAGTGTGTTATGCAATTAGGATGCCGGTTATTAGTAGAAAACAAAACACAATCTTTACCTGAATGTGGTCTCAGGTAATATAGGACACTGCGTCACATACGGCGTCCCATCCATGTATGGTGTTCCCTTCTGGTGCTGTCCATGCCAGTGTACAGTAGTACCTTCTGTCATCAGGTCATTCTCCACGTCTACTATCACACGGTCATGTTGGCACACCTGAAAATTAATGGGTATGCTGTTTGAAATTGGTCCCTTGGTTCATAAATAAAATATTTTATGAAATGTTTGTGCCAATGTTTGATTGTTTGTATGTTGGTCTATGTTTTTGTGTTGATTGATAAGTTTAAAAAAAATACTTAACATCATCAATTTGAAAGTACATGGCTATGTACAGACGCCAGCACATCCACCTACTACAATCTGTCAAATTTCTTTAATAGATTTTCAACTTTATCACTAAAGTATAAGGTTCAAAGTTGATTGGGAAAATTTGACAGTTTCGGGTAGGTTGACCTGCTGGCGTCTGTACATTATGAAAATAATTTAAGACAAATTTAATTTGTTTAAATAATAAATTGAAATACGCGAAAATAGATACAATTAATTCTTGGAATATCCGAACAATTTTCATGCATTCGAAACCCTATGACATTTACCATTAAATGGTTAATGATTTTAATTAATTAAAAGATGAAATACGTTAAATTTACTGTATTTTAAATTTATAATAATATTTACGGGCGAGTTTAATTTAATTTTGGACTTAAAATATCTGCTAAAAGCTTTTCAGCTTTTCAGCTCTAAAGTAAATAAAATGACGAGCATAAAACCAGTTAAAATTTTCAAAGTGTTGACTAACAATAGCGGTACCATACTTTTATGTAACAAGCGACCCAATTAAAATGAGTTCGCAATTTCACCCAAAATTAAAACTACAACGCGTTGTCACAATATTGTCAGCTAGGTACAGTTCAAAATTCGTCCAATTTTTTTTCTGTGGAACAATATGGGAGCACATTTTTTAACACCTCACATTTTATATTATCTCAAAATTAACAATTACGAGACTCAGACCGACATCTATAAGCGTTACTTAGCACGTACTTTAACTTAGGCTTAGACCGCATTGCGATTAAACGCGCTCTGTTTTAAAATAGCTGAAAACGCCAAACCACGCACAAACACGCACTGCGTCTGGGGTTTACTTGATTTTATTTCAGTACCATCATGAATTTCTACCACAGAAAATCGCAGAGTGCGGTTAACCGCTTTACATGCAACACCATACTATTAAGCCATGTCTACATTACGAAACTAGTTGCGCAAGCTTAGTTATTCATTGATAATTCACGTGTAAATAGATAATTATTTGAAACTGCCAATGAATAACTAAGCTTGCGCAACTAGTTTCGTAATTTAAATCCAGCTTTACTATGGGATACAAAAAGATCGCGCGTTTTCGAATCGCTAGCCAAATGTACCAAATTACGTTTTAATAATCAGCCATACGTTTATTTTTTCGGCAGTTTCAAACCGCTTGCGTTTAAACACAGTGTGTGCTAAGCCTTAGATATGTTCCCATCTCTATATTGCAATAGTAGTTTGATAGTTGTGCCAGTGACTGGAACGCTTAGCAAAAGTTCGTGCGAAGTAACGTTTATAGAGATCTTGGCCTTACTGACCTCTACGGCTGGTCCTGGCATTTTTCTGTTAATCACGTTCAAAGGACGATTCATTCCGTCAGCTGGGATACAATCTGGCCGAGAACAGTCCGTCAAATTGTATGGACAGTCGTAACAAGCTTTACTCATCGTCTGATACCATTCCAGGACGAAATGATAGTAACATATCATGGGTTCCTCTCCTTCCCTGCACTCCCTGTGACAAGGATGATCTCCATTCATCAATTCTCCTGTCACTTCATCATATCTTACATGAGCCCTTATCTTTGCATCTTTAACATTTCTGCTAATGACTGTTTCCTTTTCATCTTGTATCATTCTGATTGGATGCTTGGCTGGAGGAGTTGATTTCCGATTTGGTTCGACTTTCAATACATTAGTACTGTTTGGTTTAGTTGCTACTAGCACTCTGGAAGCGCTTTCTGGTGCGTTGTGGTGGAAATCTTCTGAGATTGTAGCGTTTTGTCCGTCATCGTCTATTACAAAAACGTATGAATTGTTGTTCTGTTGTCTGCTTTGTCTTGAATCTTCTGTGTTCTCTGTGTTGAAGTCAAATGTTGTTGTTTCAAAAGATTGTGCTGTTTCCGTCTGTGTGTTGATTCCGTTAATGCCTGTAACAATTAAATATGTGATTAGCAAGTTTTCGTTAATTTTGATAGTACCATCTTTTCTCTCGCCTTCCTGCAATCAACGTCTTAATCTAAAAAATCTATTTAAACAAATCTGTGGGAGTGATTTCGTGAAAAGGGACGGAAGAGTGTCACAGGAAGTCGGGGAAGCGCGCGCTATTTGATTTGAACAATGACGGTGACGGTGTTGGTGTTGGTGTTGGTGACGGTGATGGTGATGGTAATGGTGATGATTTTTATTAATATCATAAATACGTCAGCCAAGATGTCAGATATTTTTATTATTTATTGATGATAGATTTTGTTATTTCACTATATGCTGCACCGGTTGACGTTATCACGTCAACGCCGGCTGTCGCTGAAAACCAGCGCTAGGGCTCTGTCTCGCATAGGGTCGCAGCATTATGCTGACTGATAGCCGTTTTGCGTGAATGTGACGCATATTTTCCCCCAATTTGTTATTCTGTTTTTTTTTTTGCCTCATTTTTACTGCAAATAAACGTATTTTCTTTCTTTCTTTTTCTTTCTAGATGTTACACATCATATGCAACTAATGTAAGAATCGCTCGTTTTTTAATGACTTATGCTAAATAAACGTATTTTCTGTCTTTCTTTCTATTGACTTACTTAGCTTATGATTAGTTAATACATGACTGGTCAAAAGTGTGGTTACATTTTCCTTTATTTTGTAAACATAATTGTCTCAATTGGAATACATATTACCTTTACAATGAATCAATGGAATATGATATCTTCAAAGTTTTGGGAAACACCTGGATGAGGGACGCACTGAACCCCCCTTTTTCTGCCATACTGAATTATACTACCATGCAGAAAAAGGGGGGTTCAGTGCGTAGGGACGCACGCATGATGCGCGGGATGAGGGCATCCAGGTGTTTCCCAAGACTTCGAAAAAGGGGAGGCCTATACCCAGCAGTTCCGGGCTAAAATGATGATGATTATAAATTAAATATGTGAGAAAGTATTTATATTGAACTTCCGACAAAGTGAAGTACTTTTAATTTGCCAAGTTATACAAGTAAACTGATAATGCAAGATTTAATTATAAGTATTTCAATATAACGACAAAGTATATAAAGTAATTTGTCAGTTCTTAAAAAGAGGTACAGATGCCAGCACATCTGTATGCTGGACTACCGGAACCTACCCGAAACTCTCAAATTTTCCCAATCAACTTTGAACCTTATGCTTTAGTGATAAAGTTGAAAATCTATTAAAGAAATTTGACAGATTGTAGTAGGTTGACGTGCTGGCGTCTGTACATTGCCCGACCATACGTTGAAGCACTGCAAGCAGAGTATATGATACATAGTTTGATCGACATATATATTTTTTATTTCTAACTTTCGAATTCAATCAATCTGCCTGCCTTTTCCCAACTATGTTGGGGTCAGCTTCCAGTCTAACCGGATGCAGCTGAATACCAGTATTTTACATGGAACAACTGCATATCTGACCTCCACAACCCAGTAACTGGGTAATAGATACCTCTTGGTAAGACTGATTGTCAGACTTTCGGGCGGACTTTCTGACGACCCGTAACGTCTGTCAAAGATCCAAGAATTATAGCCAGGACCAACCGAAGCACGGAGGACTCGGTATCACACATCCACGGACCGACCCCGGCAAGCGTAGTCTCACCTGATGGATCGACCCGTGCGGCTGTTATTACGAGCCCCTACTTCTTACTTTCGTATTATACTCCACAATAAAATAAGCTCCATTATCAAAATCCCTAGTTCTGACAGGACCAACCCGACAATGATCCCTAAAATCAGTTGTCAGTAAGAAAAATTCCGAACCCGATCACCGATCATTAAAGAACATTTGAATTGTAAATCTGGTCACCAACCCCACAAAATAGACAAGTACAGAAGGTCAGTTCCATATATTTTATGGTGAGTTAAAACGCACGCATAGACACGCTTCACTTGTAGCGAGGACATTTTTGTGATCTTTTTTCAATTTTATATCTCACCACTTTTTCCAACAATTATTGTTTGATAGCGTCCGACCGAAAATGGATTTTCAGCCGAAAACGAAAACAAAGCTTCGGCTTTAGTCTTACGAAAATGATTTAGACATTAATATATAATAAACTCAATAGGAAATTGAAACTTTACTCTCTTACAACCTCGTCCCTCAAGGAATCTGTGACTAACTTTCTACTTACAAATAATTACCTGGATACAGAGCGCCTACTTTTCTCTGATAATAACCCACCCTAAACCCTTCCACCAAGAACATAACACGCATTCTGCACCGAAACAACACACACCATTATCATTACACATTCACGCACACACAAACACACTCACTCAAAAACACAAATAATTCAAATGTCAAATGGATAGATTGTCATTTCTGATTTCTGCAATGGTTTTATGTTAAATAACACTTGTTCTGCCTGCAATTTCTTTTGTGAAACTGAAGTATGTATGGGCTTGTACCACTGCCCTTAATACAAGTTATTTTATATCTTAGTAAGGGTGCTGGTAGCAACACCTAACTGTTTTGTTAACTAGCATAAGTCAAGTGTACCTACAGATGATACTATTTAATGTTAATACTGTTATTATCTTTTTAATAAAATCTAAAACCTCTCCATTTTTGCTTCGCCGCAGTCAGGTAAAAAATCTAAAATATCATGCCCAATCATGATTTTTGACAAAAATGGCCGAAAACGAACGATCGGTCACTTGTTTGAATAACATAATTAAATTGTAATTGAAAAATCATCGACGAAAATAAAAGTTATAAAATTAATCTAAATTGTCAAATGAAATACAACTTTAAGGTGATTTAAAATTAGAATTTCGTGTCAAAGTACCTATCCAAATCAAATGAAAGTACTCAATTTGTAAGTGGCATTACAATTTGGCATCCACAGGTATATTTTCTGATCAATTTGTATATATTTTAATGAGATACTTTTGGAACAAACCATAGAAACGCTTCACGAAGTGCAAGCGCACTCGCGCCTGGCATTTGTTTGAGATCGCCGCGCTCGTCTATGCGTGCGTGCGCCGGTTCTCGTGGCCTTCTGTACCTATCTATTTTGTGATAAAGCCGTCGGTTTCCCTGTTAAACATTTAACAGGTCTTTAGGAACCGATTTAGTTTTAACCCGACAAAAGAGAAGATTATGTTAATATTTTGTTGTTATCGGGTTTAAGCCTGTTAGTGAATTCTATGAGGGTTTTGGTGTCTGAGTGACAATTTTATCGATGCCTTTGGAGACATTTATTAATTTCGGTTTGTAAGTCCATTGTTTATTGACAACGCTATAATCACCGCGCCCGGTAGAAGTATTGGTCATTTAAGGCATGTGCAGAACCTCATTCAAAACTCAAGCAATACTTAAAATTCGTTTAAAGCATTTTGATTGGTTGAAACTAGTTTAAAGTAATGCTTGAGTCTTGAGTGAGGTTCTGTATTACGGGCCTTAGAATGTTATCTATGACACTGATGATTTGCCAGCATTTTTCCAGCGAGGCGATTTGTGCACGTGCTCTCCGCGGGTGCGAAGTGAGCTAGCCGCGATTACGCAACGTGTTCTCTGCGTTTTCACTGTATTGTATACTCGCTTTTCTCGCTCTCTCTTGTACACCCACGTCAATTGCTCTCGGTTCGAAAACGCGGCGAACACGTTGCGCACGCCTCGCCGGTAACACGCTGGTAAATCGTCAGTGTGATATGTCTTCTACTTAGCGTGTCGATAGCAACTATTATGTTAAATTTCCTGTTTGGCCCAGAATCATAGTACCAAAGTGCCAGAAAAGTTGATTATATGAATTTAAAAACACTCAAAATCATATTTAATGGTTCTCCAGATGTAGGGGCACTAACGGAAAGACAGACAGAGATTTTGCGTTATAATAATAGACATGAACGTCAAATAAAAACTCCCTATAAAGGCAGTCCAGATAGGTGTGAACCATCTACTCCAAGGGACTAAGGCTGGTTTCACAGCTGTCCGGAAGGCCGTCCGTACACGGGAGACCCGTATGGGTAGCGCCCGCAGTGCTCAGTTATACAGGGTCTACCCGGAGCGGGTCGCGTAAGGACCAATCCGCGTCGCTTTGAAACAATGCTCTAGCGCCTCACGTGTGTCTCCGTACTGTGCGTGAGGTGTGAAACCAGCATAAGATCATAATCTCAACAAAAAAAACAGCCATTCCATACATTTGGACCCAGTAGTTATTGAAATTTTGTATGGGACAGTTGATATTTTTTTCGCCATTAAGATGTTGGTCCCATGGCAAAAGTTGTTCAGATCGATGGTCTGTACAACACCCTTAAATTTGACTATACATTGCTGGTACACCCTGTTTTTACATTTACACCATTTGAACAGACTTGAGTATTTGTGGGGAGGTAATAATCATAACTAAAATATTCGATGCTATACCAGTTTCATTCAATCTAGTTATATAAAATCCTTATTTATTACTCGGTATTTCGTTGTAAGCAACTTTATTTATTGAGACATTTAGGAAATGAAACGTATGAACGAAATATTCATAACTTCTCTATTTTGACACTTTTCGACTATGTTTACAACGACGGAGAGCAGTGGTAGCCAAAACATTTTAGTTGATTCACAGTAGTGATGGGCGTTGAATCAACGAACTAGTTAATTCGACCATCGACGTACTGTGAACGAATCGACAATTCACCGATAATCGATCGACTAGTCGAATCCGTAGTCGCCTTAACTGAAACTCGCAACGCGACTACCGACGCGAGAACATAGCATAAATTCATTCGTCCATTGAAATAAAATAATCAAGCAAACTTTGAACTTTAAATCTAGTAGGAGGGAGTTGATATTTGTGCGGTGCTGAAAAGGATGGCGTTATGGTAGTTTCGCTTGTGCGAAAGAGTAAGGTGATGGACTGGTCGAACGATGCGAGACAAACCGGTTTGTACAGACGCCAGCACATCAACCTACCCGAAACTTTCAAATTTTCCCAATCAACTTTGAACCTTATGCTTTAGTAATAAAGTTGAAAATTTATTAAAGAAATTTGACAGATTGTAGTAGGTTGACGTGCTGGCGTCTGTGATTGTTTCTGTTTGATAGTTGTTCATCTTGTTTTGATTTTTGAATTTTTGATGTTCAGTGTGTGATTCAGTATTTAGCCAATCCTAAGCCTGTTTGTAAAAGTATGAAGGGAAGTTCAAATGAATAGGTACCTACAGCACGCGGGAGACCAGTCTACCACTTACTTCGCTGCCGTCGTCACCGTTGACTTCGTCACAAAGTTTATCCATGTTGATGCGTAAACTAGTCTACGAATTCAGCTAGTTAATCAACTAGTCGATGAACGAAATTGGACGGTCTAGTATTGCTAACGCCAAATACGTCGACGACCCATCTCTAAATCACAGGATCTCCCGTACAAACGGGGCGTACGACAAGACAAATTTAAACTTTAAAAGATTCTCCTAAGTTCTAATTAACACTGGAATCTTCTTTCGAAGAATTTAAACGTCCGGAAATGTTTCGAAAATTTTAATTAAATAATTTTCTTCTCGACCGTTGATTACGTTTTTAAAGTCGAGCAAACATCTTACGTGAGTCTGTTGATCAGTACTTGGGAGTGTGGGTAAGATTCACAGACCGAACTTTGAAATTTACATTAGTAAAGTAAGCAAAGCGAATGTGAACACTATTATTGCATTTAATTTTTCCTTGAGGTTTGACTTCAAATCCTCAACTTTACTTGGTATTAGCTGTGGCTTCATTCCTGAACTTCTAGATTTATTGTGTAGCTCGAGTTTGTTTGAAATAAATTATACCTATACTCCATTTGAAATAAGATTAGAAATTTAAGCAAACCTTTTTACAGTCCGTTCACCCGATTCTGACTTCTATACCGTAGGCATAAGGATGGCATTAAAAGCAACAAAGTTGTTACAATACCAACTGTTTACTGCAGCTGCCATTTATCATGCCACCAACGCAATAGAAGTCAAAATCGGTTGAACGGACAGTAAAAAAGGTTAAGTGAAATGTCAAATCTTATTTCAAATGGAGTATAGGTACTGTTTTGTTGATAGCGTCTTATACCTTCAAATATTTTTTTCTGTGTCTTTTCCTTGTAATGAAAATATTCTTATGACCTTCACGGTTTAGTTATTAAAAAATATATTTAGATATGATACCTCAAACTTTTAAATCCTGGTTCTAACATTAATTAAATCATAGCCTCGTAGGTACCTACTAAATGACAAGTAATCAGCGTAACACACATAAAATTACAATAGCAAAAGTTTCATTTTGACAGTTCACCCACGTTTATTACGTTGCTGAGCAGACAAATTTTTCAAACCTATGAAGCAATGGATTTGCAATACCTACCTATCCTTCTTATCTTCCTACGTAATTAGGGAGCAGTTCGCCTTCAAATGCATATTTGCTCAACTTTACTTGGTACACACTGCTACAAATCAAGCTTTACATTTCCAGTATAAGCTGGCCTCGCATTGTACGGAAATACTATACAATGCGAGATCAGCATAAACTGGAATTGTATAGCTACTAGCTGTGGCTTTATCTCGGAACCTTGCTAGGTATATTGTGTAGCTTGAGTTTGTTTGAGGTACCTACCTACCTACCTACCTTCGGGGTTTTATTTTATACCTACTTGGCATAAAATAAAACCCCTTAAAGCTGTGGCTTTTTATTTTAATCAGGTAGGTTCTATGTTTGTATGACCTACATGGTTCAGTTATTTAAAAAAAACAACCGACTTCCAAAAAAAAAACTGCAACGTAAAAAATTACTTTAATTTCGGAAATCGGTATCTTTGGTTTTGAATTTTCGTCATTTGCCACCGAAGTTAAAGTCATTTTTCACTTTGCAGTTTTTTTTTTAAGTCGTTTTTTTTTTGTTGGACGTTTCTTATTTTTCACTTTTTAGTTGTGGTACCTACCCCACACAAATTCGAATACCACTACCTGCTATGTAAATATCAGTAGGAACTTATCATCATATCATTCACATAGACTAAGTGGGAAAAATACGTATTATTAAAAAAAAAAAAAAAAAAAATAAAATTAATTTATTTCAGGTACCACATAACCCATATAAGAAATCTTTAAATTACACACAAAAACACAAAATTAAATAATAATTCAAATTAAAATTCAATCAAACAGTAGTCTCTTACGTACGACACTGTATGTAACTTGTTTGTCACAGCAGTGTTGCACATAAGGACAGTCCAACCTATTAGCTATCATACTCAGAACGATATTGGAGCTGGCCCGCACCCTGCGCACAAGAGACGCGCAGCGCTTCCGCATGGTCGCATAAAAACAGTCCGTGCGCGCCCACGCGAACATACCCGAAGCGCTGCAATAGCGAGGCAGACCCAACATCGCTCTGAAAGCGTTGTTAAACTGAATGCGGAGGGTGCTGTAGCTTTTCTGCGTGTAATTAGCCCACAGGCTGCATGTGTACATGGACGTGCAATATGCTCGGAAAAGAGTTATTTTCACGCCATCCGAGCAACGCGCGAACCTGCGGGCCAGCATATTGGCTCGTTTGGACAACGCCCTCCGCTCCCGTTCCAAGTCAGCATGATCCCTGAGGTCAACCGTGACTATATGTCCTAGGTATTTAAACTGATTCACCCTGTCTAAGGGTACACTATTTAGACGTATAGGTGGTACATAGTCGGGGCATATTGCACCGCCGGCCTCAAAGACCATGTACTGACTTTTCTTAATATTATAAACAAGTCCATGTTTAACAGCGTAATCCTCACACGTCGCTATCAACCTCCTTAGACCACAGATCGACGCGCTCAGCAGAACCATGTCGTCTGCATAGCTTAAATTGTTGATACACACGTCGTCTATATGACAGCCGACGTGCTGACTGCTCAGCGCGACGATCAGCGCGTCCATGTAAAGGTTGAATAACGAGGGTGAGGTCAGTCCGCCCTGCCTCACACCGCATTGTAATCGATATGGCTCCGACATTGCCCCCGACCATCTGACGCTGTTGACTTGGTGCGTATACCAATACCTGAAGATGGTAACAAGTTCTGGTGGTAGGTTGATACCCTTAAGTTTTTCCCACAAGAGATCATACGCCACCAGATCAAAGGCCCTGGACAAGTCAAGAAAACACGCGTATACCGGGGTTTTACGGTCATTATAGTATCTGACGGTATGCTTAAGACACAGTATGGCACTTTCCGTCGACAATCGAGGTCTAAATCCAAACTGATTATCGTGCAGAGATATATATTGACTTAACTGTGTATTAAGCAAACCGTCAAACACCTTCGCTATAACTGTAGCTAGAGAAATGGGCCTATAGTTACTTTTATCAGCTAAGTCACCGGTTTTATCTTTAAGTATAGGCACCACCAGTATAGGGCTTTATTGAAGCTTTCTCAAAAACTACCAAAGCAAAGTAAATAAAATTTATATGGAGACATAGAGGTGGTCTCTTTAGTATGACTTACTAAACAAAAAAAGAATTATCAAAATAAATTCATAATTGACGGAGTATTCGCGTAACAAACATACAATAAAATAAAAAAATAAAAAACATACAGTCGAATTGAGAACCTCCTGCTGGTTAAAGTCGGTTAAAAATAAAGGAGTAAACACTTAATAGCAATTTTCAAGTAAAAAATCTTAAATCCGGGAACCCATCGACAATTAATTGAAACCAAAGGTAGGTACGAAGTCAACTCTGTAAACCGCTAAACATAAACAAAGAATTCATTATTTTCGATTATTTACCGCAAACCGAATTAATAAATTGTCTGTAATTACACGCGGGTCTACCACTTTTTAAGGCAAAACACGTTTTTTTTTTATAATTAGCCAAATGCTCCTGTACTAATGTTGAAGCAATTGCTTAGATGCAAATGACTATGGTATTTTCTGTAGGCGTTAAAACATTAAAAGTTATTCTACTTAACTTTTTTAACACAAATATTGATCGTTGTATAATTTTATATGTTTATTTAAAGCCGGACTCACAAAAGCAAATCTCTGAAGCAAATCTACCCCGTCATGTCTTGGGCCTCGTGATTCACGCGCAGTGTTTTCGAACCTTCAGTCTGTTTGATCTCTTACAGATTTCAGGAAATAGGTACTTTCCTTTAAATGTTATCAAACAATTTTATACTCTTAACGTAAGTTCGTTGGATTTTGGAGTATTTCCTCAAGGATAAAAGTTATTACTTAGGAAATTACCGGAGGCAACTCCAAGAATAGGTATGCTATAATTCGATATTGAGGTAAATATCTTTTCTTTAATTAAGTAGGTACTTATAAATTTATGAAAAGTTTACCTGCAGTTCTGTGCGCAGGTATATCTACTTTCCAAGGACTGCAGATTTTTTATTTGATATTACTCATATCAATAACCTCTGTTTTCATCTATTTGAATAGGTGGTGGGTGAATGGTATTAGTTAGACTTATTAATTTCCGTTGATCCAGAAAACCCAATAATATACTACTAACAAGATGGCGCCGTTAGTTCTGATTTTAGCCACGCGCCAAAAGATCCTTTTTTTTTTCATCGGTTAGTGACAGCTGTACCTACTATACAGACGCCAGCTGGTCAACTTAAACGAAACTGTCAAATTTTCCCAATCAACTTTGAACCTTATGCTTTATTGATAAAGTTGAAAATCTATTAAAGATATTTGACAGATTGTTTGATGTGCTGGCGTCTGTACAATCATTACCGTCTTGAACTATGAACATGACTACAGGCTGATACTTAATAATATAATATCATCGTAAATCTATTGAAAGATTCACGCAAGTCTTACCAAAAGCATGACAAATTCTTCGGCTCATCTTAAAAATCCAGTTTTGAGATGACGTCATTGATTGTGGTCACGTGTTGCCAGGTACGACAAGTAAATAGGTACTTCTACCATGTATGGCACGGCGAACTCTTTAGTTTAACTTATTAATATTAAGTAAATATTGTATTATTTGATATTTACTTTTAAAGTGACGCTAGTCGGTATGACTGTTTATTATATGATGGTTGTTTTAAAATCACGTAGACAATCAGTATCAAGGAAGAGTTTCTATGAAATTATACGCCCGTTCTTCTCTCTAGGTCTATAAGCTTTGAAATGGCCAATATTTTATCTGCTCATGAACCAATTAAATCTTTTGATCAACAGTAGGTTTAAAGTTTTGATAAAATCCGTAAATGGTTCAATCGACAAAATATTAAAAATGTTAAAGGCATCTAAGGCCGCATTAATACGATACCTCAGACCAAATAAAAAACCAAGACATAGCGCTGCGAACAATACAGTGAAGCATGCCAAAACTACACCTCCGCTCTGTGCAAACATGCTCACACGCACACATTTACAACCATTTACAATCAAATTGCAATCAAACTACACCTCACTAAGTGCACACATCATGTTTACGAAATCGGCCCCACGCTGTCTTGGTTTTGTATTTAGTCTAAGTACGATACAAGTTTCTTGCCTGTGGTTGTGGTGTACGATAAAATTGAAGCAACATAATTAGTAGATGTGCATCATCTAAACACTGTTTAAGCTTCGTGCAGACTAGCGCGACGCGACAGCGCGACGCGACACCGGTTATTGTTATACCGTGAAGTTTTTTTAGAAATTGTATTGTTCGAGTCGTGTCGCGCTGGTCTGTACGAGCCTTTAGACGTTACAAATTTTATTATTGCTTCAAACTATGGATTTCACAAGCCATTAAAGTCTACCGCAGACATGCGCGACGCGAATCTGGTGAAACAAAATCTATGAAAACTTCACGGAAATTGCTCTACCGGTGTCGCGTCGTGCTTGTCTGCGGCAGCTTTTAATCGTACCGAGTATTGACTTTCAAAAGTAGAGCTTTAAGCTCGTCCAAAGAAGTACTAACTACTATCATACCTAATGTCGTAGTCAAACAGCTTTTTCCTATTTGAAGGGTTTGGCGTGGCATAGGTACAGACGCCAGCAGGTCAACCTACCCGAAACTGTCAAATTTTCCCAATCAACTTTGAACCTTGAAAACTTTTTACGGTTTAGTGATAAAGTTGAAAATCTATTAAAGAAATTTGACAGATTGCAGTAAGTTGATGTGCTGGCGTCTGTACAATAAAAAATAAAGCATATGTAGTCCGCGTGTCAGCACCCGACGTAACATCAGTTACTTGTCTATGCCTTTACTGTCTGTGGCATTCAGTATCTCTATGTAGGCTGTGGTGGCATTGTTGTGACGCAGATGCCGACACCGGCCAAAATTGTTTTAAAATTTGTTAACCTAATATGACCACACCTTTCTGATATACTGTAGATTTGTTCCCGCTCAAAAAAACCTATTGACCCAAAAGCGTACTCCGCACACTCGTAACCAACAACAACAACCACATTTACTGCGTTTAGTCGCCACTCAATCGCACGACAGTCGCGCGACTATCGTCCCCCACCAATCAAGGTTGTACTGACTCTCGAGTTAATCGCTTCATTCATCTCAGATCCGATACTATGACGAAACAGTTTTGATACTTTTAGTTAAATTAGCGACACGCCCCTGCTTTGCAAGGGTACGATCTACTGATTTGGCGACATGGCACATTGTTTAAATTTTTCAGCTATATCTAACTTAGATATACACATGAATATATATTATACACATAAAACTGCTGGAATAAACTGTCTGACTGATGGTGGAACCGCATCAAAACCCATTGTGAAGTTTAGAAGAAAAAAACGCACAAACTCACTGGTAACTAAGCATTATTCTTGTCGCTGTCGCACTACTGTCAAACTATAACTGCAAGATAGAGACGGGAATATAACATCTAAGCCAAAAGACATGCGAAAGACGTAAGTAACGATTTATCGATCTCGGCCTCATATTTTATAGTTTGAAGGATAGATTTTTCTTTCGTCATAATTATGGTATGTCGGGTAATTTGTTCTTACGCAATGAAAGGTCAAATTCAAGGCAATTATTTGATTAGTTTTAAATGATAGCCTAGAGGTGTGACCGTCAGACTGCCAAATCATGGGTCTCGAGTTCGAACCTAAGGACGCACCTCTGACTTTTCGGATTCATGTGCGTATTGTATAATTATCACTTGCGTCAAAAACGGTGAAGAAAAACATCGCGAGGAAACCGGCCTGCCTGAGAGATATTTCTCGACGGCATGTGAAGCCAAATCAGAGGCCCATAGGCGGCTTTAAAACTTTGACATCAGGTTAGTCACTAACCACACGAAAAGAAGAAGATTTAAATTATAAAAAAAAGTTCGTGAGTGACGACGTTTTTTATTAAAAGCCTTACGTCAACAGGTTTTATGTATATTGTTTAGTTTAAAGGATGTTTGAGTATTAAATTTTCTTGTATAGGATCTATGCCGCAAGCATGTCAATTCAACTTATTCAGGAAAAACTTTACACAAGTCAATAAACTTTTTAGCACCCTTGGCATACACGTATTGTCCAAACAAAGCTCCAAGAAAATTAAATAAATTAAGATACGTATGAAAATCAACAAGTTACGTTACAAAAATCTTGTGTAGTGTTGTGATAGACAATTATTGAATATTGAGCACCTTTTCGGTTAATTTATCTACGAAAATTAATTTTGATAAATCGGCATATCCTTGAACTAAACATTCGAAAACATGCAACATCCACCAACCCGCTCTGGGCCCGCGTGGTGGATTACGGGGCTCACTCCCTCTCTATGATGGCCTGTGTCCCAGCTGTGGGAGGAAACGTTATAGGCTAATTGTGTTGTGTATTAACCTACTTTTTTCTTTCAATAAATACATTACATAATGCGATGTTATTGTACTTAAATATTTTTAAGATGAAGTCATAATAAAATTGTGATGTTCATTTTATTTTAAAATAATTACAATTTATATTAAACACTAGTTCCTTCTCGCGGCTTTGACCCTTAATCTTATTCTAAAATAAAATTCAGACAAGCCTAAGTTACTCCTTATAACATCAGCTATCAGGCAGTGAAAGTCCAGTCAAAATGGGACAAACAGACAGAAAGACAAAATTTAAAAAAAATGTTTTTTTGATTAGAAGTACTGTATAAATATACTTTCATAATAATATCCATTTAGTAAAAAGCTGTTATTTTGATATTCCAAACAGACACTTCAATTTGATTTATTTGTATAGAAGATTTGTATAGATGAAATAATATAAATACTTAAAGCAAGTACTTACTTCAAGCTATTGGTTCAATACCGAGCATAAATTGAACAGCAAGGTTAAAGTCTGACAAATAATAAAACAATTAGTCATCAGTTTATTTATTGGGTTTTTCATAAAGATTATTTTATACTTGAATATAGGTAGGTATTTTTATGACGAATATTGCATCATCGTTCATTCTCTAGCCCATATCCCAATTTATTTGAGGTCAGCGCAACATATCTCTTTCTTTCATGCTTCTCTATTAGTCGTCATGTCGGTAGTCATTCCCTTTCTAGCCATATCATTTTTCACACAGTCCATCAATCGTTTCTTTAGTCTTCCCTTACAACTAACGACGAACGAATATTACTCAATACGTGATATTCCCAACAATAATTATTATGACCATTGCAGCTATACTTAGATACATTTTTAGACTATTCATAGGTAGGTATGTTGAAGGACCTGTTAACCTAATGATAATTACTACAATATCTACGTCAAAATTACGTGACATTTCGTTCAATCTCAACATATTAGTCGCTGAACCAATTACTTCAGCGACTAATTTGTAATAAAAATATTTACTTCTACAAGGTACATTTAAAACAATGCATCGTAAACACATTTAGTGGCTTGCACGGGTAGAAAACACCGTTATTTGTAGCCATCTCATAAAAATGGCTAAGGACTAAATTTCTATTGTAATTTGCGAGTCCAACGTCAATATGTATGATGGAAACGAGTAGAATTCGTGTGCCAAGTTAGCTCTTGTTCTGGTATTATTCAAAATATTTGTCTGTAAGTAGGTATATATTTTTGTTTTTAGAGCATTAATTGAGTGATAGGAGCCACGGCTGTCTAGAGCGATATTTTGAGTGTGATCTTAGTAGTTATCATTGACATTGGAATTTTTGTTAGTGAGTTAGTTAAATCGCAGTAAAAAACTGTCACTACATACTTTTAAATAATATTTATTTAATTACTTTATGAGAATTCGTAACTATTTCATTAAATATTTGACAATATCATTAAGTCATTAACTTATTTCAGATCCCAGAAAAAATCTAAACATTACTCGGAAGTATCAAGACCTTGTGGTCCCCGTATATAGATTTTGCAAACCATTGAGAGACGAGACTCCCGCGGTGTCCCAAACGGTGCTCGGGATAGCTCACGTGTCCAGTTATTGACATAGCCCATGTGTGTACAGTAGGATCACAGCAATAATCAGGCTTTCTGAAATCGAACTAAACACGACACGATGTGCTGGTACCGAAATAGTCCACTCGCTGAGCCGAGTTTTCCACTTGCAATGCCCGTTTACAAAAAGAAAGTATAAAGTTTATTTGGCAACAGTTCATGAACACAAAAGTGTATGTCATGAGCTCATCACGTGTAGAGGTCGTGCGTTGTATATACGACTAGAAGCTCCGTTTGAGTTCGAAACAAGACTGTCGTCCCGAAACAAAAACCAGAGTGGACCCTGAACATATTGAATAACAGTACCGTAAAACCACTTCCAACCCCCTAAAGGGGTCATAAAGTCTAGACTTACTTAAGAGTTTTTGTAAAGGTCACAAAAAAATTATTTGCAAAAAGTGGCGCATAATACTCACCTCAGAGCTAGCCTAGAGACTTTGTTCAGGAAACAGTCGTATAGTATTTCATTCCTGTAATCTTCTGATCTACTGTTCTAACTATACTACGTCTCGAGCAACATGACACTTTGTCTATTGTGTAGATTGACTACCTTAATCTTAGCACCGATACAATTGCGCAGATCAATCGGTCTGAATACATTGGTAGGTACTGCTGCCGCAATATGCAGACATTCTATGCGTTCCTGAATTGAATTCGACACTATTTTAGAGGTGTCATCTAATCGTAATGTGCAATTTCATGGCTAAGTGAATTTGAGACTTAGTTTAGGTTGCAATAGTAATTAATTTAGCGTGTAGCGTTTAGCTTATGAGATGTTCTTGTTTCTATACTTGTAGCTGAGCTAAGTACATCAAAATGGCACTTGTAAAGGTACCATTCCGTACTCGACCGTAGGAGGCAACTGCAGGCGACGTCAATATAAAATGTGTACTCTGTAGGCGACGTGTCGCCGCGACTGGTTTCTATGAATTTCTATGAAATACCTTCCGTAGCTAGCGACACGTCGTTGGCAGCTACGGGCGACGGGCGTCGGGTACGGAATGGTACCTTAAAAGCTAATAATACCTGTAATCCCCGTGTGGTTAGACAGGTGTACCTATAGTACATCCACATTTCGCCAGATAAGTATACTTAAGTCCCATGTAATAGAGGGCGAGCTTATTGCCATGGTTGATGGCAATAGGCGCGCCACAAATCCAAATAATAATTAATATTCAATGTTTCAACTTAAAAAACCTTTTCAAACCATTCACACAATTGAAATTTATATACTTCGGAAAAGTCCAGTGGAGAAAATTAAGTAAAATCAACCATTTTTTTTTTTAAAGCAGTTGAATTAATAACAAACAATAGGTACTCAGGTAAAAATCATTGGCTAAAAACATCTTTAAAAATAAACCTTAGCCTACACGGACGTTTTAAGCTAATTTTTCGCTGAGCACTTATCGAACCGTTTCAATGGAGAATTCTCAATACAAGTGGGGTCGATACTTAACCCCAACTCCGAGTGGATTTCCATAATAATTTGAGAGGCCGATACTGTATATATTTTTTACTTTTTCAGTTAAAGAATTTTTTTAAGGTACCTAAGTTGTTCTCAAATTGGGTACCTACCGTTTTGTTTCCGCCTTATTTACTGGGTCAACAATGTTTAGACGTGAATTTTGTGTGCGCTGATATTATACATAATATGGATGTTTCAAAAGGATTTCTTTATGAATCATAGCCATTATGAAACGTAACATTCTTAAACATTTTATATTATTGTAGAATTAACCAAATTTTTCAAATATTATTATTAATGAGAATGACTAACATTTATATAATATAAACTACTTACAAACTTCTGACTACTTTAATAATCAAGTCTAGACGGTAAAAAAATCTAATCTATTGAAAAATACTTTAGGTAAAACTCAATCTCGAAAGCGATTGAATTATTTTAGTTTATTCACCAAAAAATGTTGAGGGAAATTTTGTAGTGTTAATTTTCGAGCTAAAACTCGCCGATATGTACCGAGCTTAACTCGTTAGACCGGACGGACGTAAAAGGATTTTGAATGTTTTGTGTTACTCTAAAATAAAATATTAATTTAAAAGTTATATTGAGTTTTTCAGTAACTCCCAGGGAGCCGGCAACGGCTCTCAGTGAAATCATTGGCTAAGTTCGAGTGCATGATACGAAAAAAGCTAAACACATTGATGTATGATTTTCCAGTTATTTCATACGGAATATCAGGGTATAATAGGGTTCATAATAATAATGGGGTTCATCGATGACAGTTGATGAGAATATGATTTTGATTTTTGAACTTTATTGCTACAAAGATAGTTAATAACAAGTACTTTTATTTATTGTAATAACATACAACGACTGTTGACAAATCTTTAATATACATAATATACAATCTAACACTAATATAGCCAGCCCTCTGGAACTTTATCTCTATTACTACATAAAGTGAAAAGATTAATATAGTTACGACAAAAAACAAAAAATAGGGAAATGGTAGTGTAAATATTTTTTTGTATAAATTTTTTTTTAATTATATCGTAAAAAAAAAGAATAGTATCAATAACCAGGGAGAAAACAAAGGAATACGTTTGTATGGAATGAACGCCAACGACCACAGCGTTTCCTCTTAAGAACGTACATCAAAATGACGTTCGAAAGAATACGTTTCCTTGACAACACTGTTATTTTAGGCACCATCTCTACGGACGAGAGAATCGCAAGGACATGTCTCGACGTGCCATCAAATTCAATAGAAACAATGTCCACACGGCGATACCATCGCGGCGATAATTTCAATTCTCAATTCTTTATTGCGTGCCATAATGTATATATTTGGTAGGGAAATAATAATACCTATTAGTCATAATTATGGACCCTGTCGGGCACAGCATATATCAAGTAGGAGAGAAGAGGAACAGCACTGGATATGTAATGTGATACATTTTATAATTAGTTAAATGGTTAGTAAGTTATACTGTTTTATTAACACAGAATTGAATTTAAGAATAATTATTGTTTTATAAATTATATACATTTATTTATTTAGTAACTTTGTATAAAACCATTTATTTTTTTAATTATTCATTATTATAATTTGAAGGTACAGCGTCAATATCGCCGCGATTCTCTCGTCCGTGGAGATGGCGCTTCATGGCCTCACAGTTTTTCTTCAGCACATTCTATCTGGATAATATAATTAACATCTCAGGCTCAACATAATTATTAAGAGTGAGACTAAAGCCTTTATTTAAAATCATGGTGACTACAAAATCCTCGTGGCTAAATGATAACAGTACGCACGGTTCGATCGAAGGTTAAGCTATGTTTGCCACAGTCAGTATGTTCAGCTGCATCCAGTAAAGGCCTATTCAAACCTGAGCGATATTCGCTGCCGCTGTGGGTAGAGGTACATACCGCGCGGGTTTCGCTCAGGTATTTAGTATCAAGTACCGCGGCTAGAGCGACCTGAGCGATATTCGCTGCCGCTGTAGGTAGAGGTACATACCGCGCGGGTTTCGCTCAGGTATTTACCTCAACGTTATTGCTAAGCGTTCTTCAGGGCATATGGGTTCTCGATATTTAGTGAATGATTTGCTGATATTTTCCTTTATCATATTTAATATTTCATCGAAGTTCTCAGTCGTCATTCTGAATGCATTAAAAAACCGATCTTCATCCAATCTTAATCTTGGATATAAAGTGTGGAATTCCCCATGAATTCGGTGTTGTCTGTTGATGTCATGGATCCAAATTCTTTTCTTAACTGGTGAGTCAATTAAGGCTAATACAAGTAAAACTTCCTCTTCATCACTATCCAACACTAAAATCAGATGCTCTGCAGAAATTATGTGACTTACGTGTATATATATTCTTTGGCGACTCAGAAATGACTAACTCGCGAAAATTTCTTACCTCTCTGAGCGAAACTCGACTACCGCGCGTTATTCTACCCACAAGGATAGCGAAATCCGTTTTGGTGTGAACAGTCATATTACCGCATACCCACTGGGTTTTCTCTGCCGCAGACGGTAGCGAATACCGCTTAGGTCTGAATAGGCCTTTAGACTGGAAGCCGACCCCAAAATAGTTAGGAAAAAGCTATTGACAACAAAATTAAATTCACGATTTGTATGCTAAATCAGCGTACTTATAGTCACAGAATAATACAGAAGGCGCACTCCGCATTTTAGGTATGAAGCTACAAGTACGCGGTGGTCTTGTCTTCTCGAGCCAATTCAGTGAGCGTAACGTTGTCAGAAGATATAGGAGTTACGCGATAGAAAGAGAGACAACGTCTAGGTGAATATAACTGTAGGTTATTAGCACTGTACGACCTGAATTGCACTTTATTGTGTCGTAGCAAGAGTCGCTTTTTATTTAAATGATTTTGCGGAGTGAACCATCTGTACTTACTAATCTGTGGTATAGTGTCAACTGCCAATTAAACACAAAATGCAAGCAACAATATTTGATTTCAATAATTCAGAACAGTAGCGTACAATTGTTATATTTAATTTAGGTTCATCCACACACCTGCTCATTAGGTGCGAGTTTTAATTAATATGATAATTATTCACACTACTTTGCATAAACTCTGCTGGGACCTGGGAGTTATAACAATTTGGAATTGACGAACTGTTTTTAGTTGGGTACAGACGCCAGCAGGTCCTACCCGAAACTGACAAATTTTCCCTATCAACTTTGAACCTTATGCTGTAGTGATAAAGTTGAAAATCTATTAAAGAAATTTGACAGATTGTAGTAGGTTGATGTGCTGGCGTCTGTACCTAAATGTGTATGAGAAATTGAAAACAAACAATTTTGTTTATTCAAATTGTAAATTGTTAAATCCTAGGTTTGGACTTTGTTGTTAAATCCTAGGTTCCTAGGTATTTACTGCTGAACAGGAAGTCTTAAGTTCGATTCCCAAGTCGGACAAATTGTTATTGGCTTTTCAATCAGGAATTTGACAGTAGCAGCCCGGATTCCGGATTTGTGCCCGGTTGACTGCTATAGGCTCGCCCCTTATTACGTGGGACTTAAACATAACTGGTGAAATGTGAGTGTACTATAGGTACAACTCTGCCCAACCCTTTGGGGATTACAGGCGTGATGTTATGTTATGTTATGATGACAGCATTTGGTATGATTAGTACTGCCCCGGACGAAGGAAAAACTTTTGAAAGTCAAAGTTATAACTTATACAAACTTTATTACCAATAAAACTAAACAATATGTAAAAAAAGCCTGTCCGATCCAAAAGGTACTGCAATAACATTACCAAAAAGTTTTTTTTATTATTTATTATTGTAAATAAAAAAGTTTATTTATTTATTTATTTAACAGTTTATATACACACATAATATAAAGAGTAAGAGAGTAAGATAAGTTATTGCTTTTTAAAATTCTCATTTTTTGTACCAAAATTACCCCAAATCCATCCATTAAAATGGTTTTAGGCCCGTATTACAGAACCTCACTCAAAACTCAAGCATTACTTAAAACTAGTTTCAACCAAACAAAAGGCTTTAAACGAGTTTTAAGTAATGCTTGAGTTTTCAGTGAGGTTGTGTAATACGGGCCTTAGACACCCGCTGAACGATGGCCGCCCGTGCCTTATGTAATAAACAGGTAAAACTCCCCATTGGAAAAAAAAGGACGATTTTTTTTTTCCACCTCAATACTCCCAAATAAATATAGTCTCAGTACGATACCTAACAACAGCCTCATGGATCGGACAGATGTTTTTTGATATGTTGTATATGGTTTCGATTGGACTATAGGTATACCTCTGCATAACCCTTTAGAGAAAACAGGCGTGATGTTATGTTTTGTTATGTTAATTCCTAGGTTTCTATTATCTTGCAATATTAGGTCATATTGAACATAAATAGGTTACAAGGGTTTGTCCTTTGGCTAGCTCATTGCGGACCGAAACAACAGAAAAAAAAAGATTCCTTGCACCGTCTGATGTTTTATTTGCCAAATCAAGGCAAAATAATATAATTGACTATTTAAAAATATACAATGACCTCTTCTAACATGAACTCTATGCTTTGGCAACAAGGCTGTCTGTTTTGTTAAAGATTATCATGTTCTTGCATCAGTTTGCTCGGCCACTTTGCATTACGTGAATGCTATTGTGGAACATTGACTGTGATTGTACAGTTGGCAAAAGAAATACATGACTGCCTCAGTTATTTCTTATTTTCCAAACTCTAACGCAAAGCTTTTTTTTCAATTAAACAATTGACAGGCATTTTTAAATTGACCTGGAGTCGGTCAGTCAGAAAGATGAAGTAAGTTACCCATTGGCAATTGGAAGTTCAGACGCGAATAAAAATATTGCCAATGGGTTCCTATTTTTGGAATCGCCTCGTAGGTACTTTATGCAAAAATATTGCCTTACTTCCGTCCCTCTCAGGGCTCTATCTTATACTATGAGAGGCAATGCTAGGCTGTAGAAATAGTCACCGATCTTGTGATATTTATTTATTGAACACTACATAACATAACATAACATCAACCATGCAATCCAAGGAAGGTTAGGCAGAGGTTTATTATTATTTATTTATTTTTTCTCACACATAGGTACATTGTTCTTTTACAAATTTACCCGCCAAACTTTCAAGTTTGATGGTTTGTGGGTTTACCTATGGTATACCCACATTTCACCAGTTATGTTTGAATCCCATGTAGTAAGGGACGAACCTATTACCATCCACCGACCACAATTCCAGACTCCAGGCTGATCCTGATTAATTAATTACTATATTTATTTAATACTTCTAACACAAAAATGTACAAAGGCGGATTAATGTCTAAGATATTGTGGTCTATATTATTACGAATCAAAAAGTTTAATCTAGAGGCAAATAATAGAAAAATATGCACGTAATTGGGTTTTGAATGATCAAGTCGTTATCAAATCTTAGTTATTCAAGCATAGTTATTTGTTTTCCCGTCTGTACTTTTAGTTTTATTACCTCTAATATTTTTTAATGATACATTAGATTAGATTTAATAGTGATTTGTATTATTTAATAAGCGTTGAAAACTGTAATGGCCTTGTGGTTTCTGTCAAACAAAGACACCAACTTTCCAATTGTACGTGCGTAGGAACTGCACCAAATCGTTTGCCAAAGCCCCAATACCCCTATGTTGCTTTGACCAATCTATGGCAATTTTGTCTTACGACTGTACTTTGTACCGATCTTTGTTGAATCCCAGGCTTTCTGCTGTAGGTAAATGTTGACGATTTCAATCAGGTATTCGCGTAAAGGCTCCCACGTTCCCAAGGCTCCACGATATTTTTATTTATTTATTTACTCCATACTTTTGACAAAGTTAAACTTAAATATAGCATCTGTCAAACAAAGCAATTTGTCGGCAGTATGTTCTCGTGGATTCCCTGCTTAATTAAACATTATTAAAAATCTAAGTTAAAACTAAGACCAAGACTCCGTATGTGGATACAGAGTAGCTAACCATACAGCCATAACTTCTACAATCACAGTAACTATACTCAGCGGCATCAGTCAATCAGACCGAAATAACATGAGACCATCCCAATTACGAGTTCAACTTTACACGCAACAAATCCATACTAATACCATTAAACAGTCAATCAGTTATCCTTCCACAGCAAGAAGACCAGTACCCCCATGTCCTACAAAGAGCACGCACTCAACTTTTGCTGAACGGCACTTTTCCCATTTCTAAGCACCCTCACTTTTAATAAATTGAACCAGATTTTGAATATAAATTCCTATACCACATTTCACTGTAAATCTAAAATTAAAGATTATATTTTAACTCTTAACTACAGTAAAACTAGAGACCTGTTAATATTGCAATATACATTACCAATACAATGACCACTCTATACACAAATTCAAATTCGCCACGCACCCTCATACACACACACCCCACACACAACCTCAAACACACACACTCTCACACGCACACATCTTTTTTGCACTAGAATTAAACACATATTTGTATGATGAAATTTCTGTGCATTTGTAAGTCCTGCAAATCCTGCTCATAACTACTTTGTACTTTAGTTTTGGAAAAATATTTATTTATTTAATATTATAAATGCGAAGTAACTCTGTCTGTATATCTGTATGTTACCTTTTCACGCTACCAGCCGTTAGCTGATCAGATTTGTATTTGTATGATGGCAAATAGATATACGTTAAGACGCAGATATATGCCAGTGACCTTGAGTGGTTAGCTTGCATGTTCTGTACTGAGCTCACGCAACGCGTCGTACGTCCAGCCAGTAATAGGACTCGCCCATCAAGGAGCGCTGTCCTAAATTAGACGCATTATTAATTTATTATACTAAAAACAAAAGGTATTTTAACAAAAAACGTATACTAAAAGATTAATAATTAAATTATCTTTAAAATAGTGAAGGTTTCAGAAAAATACGCTTGATAGATTTTGCGTGATGCTTAGTTTTTTATCCGCGTTAGACATAACTTTACAAATTAATTTCACTATGTAATATAAACATAATCTAAAATATTCACAGATTAAGTTATTAAGAAAATGCTCTAATTTGACATATAATTTTTCCAAATCATTAACCTTACTCGTTTAGACGTGATCATCAGTGCAAAATCATTAAAAGTCGGTTATCGTCGCCTTAACCACAGTTATTATATAGAATACTTGTTATCCCGGCAGTAAGTCCCCGTGAGATAATTTCTCGACCTCCACGTGGGCTAAGCCGCAGGCTGCGGGCCCTATCAGAGCGCTGCGAAATTTATTATTAAATTTCGCAGCATCATGCTGAGATAGGAGCATTTTGCCCTCGCACAGGACTTTCTGCTTTTATTTTAATTTTACTTTGTTTTTATTTTTATTAGTTTTTATTTTTATTTTACAATGAGTGTGTGTGTTTAGTTTCATTTGAGAGCTCTTGTTCTTGTCTCACAATAAATAATTTTTCTTTTAAAAGCTAGTAATAAAAAACTTTTCACTTACTTATAAGAAGAACCAAGAAAATGGCCGAGACGACCTGGCTACAGCTTCCGTGATTCATCTTGGCGGATCTGGAACAAAAATACACGTACATTTGTTATTGTAAGTTGTGTCTAAGCTCAAGGGATTATTTGGGAGAATGAAAAAAGCCATATAGGTATACCACCTATGTGGATTTATGTATTGTGTTGTAAAGATAAAAGATAATAGTCAAGTGAAGGATAATGATTGTAAGAAAAAGTTCACTATAAGGGGTCAAAGTAATCAGTTAGCCAAACTATAGCTGCAATGGCTATCGATATCTTACGAGTGTAAGGTCGTGGGTTCGAACCCAAGCAGGCGCTTTACTTTATGGTAAATAATTTCATCACCACTGCTCTAAAAACGGTGAAGGCATACATCATGAGGAAACCGTCATGTCCTACAACCAAAAATTCGAAGACGTGACATCTACTAACCCGCACTGCTCTCAAAGAAAGTTGGCCTGTGTCCCATTAGTGGAAACATTATAGGCTGAATAACTATACATGTGTCGATCTTCAAGGTCGGCCCGTGGATGGATGACCACCCTTTACATACCGAGACCCCTCCATGCCTGGGAAAGCATGCTAAACCGTTGGCTGTCAATTCTATTGGACTGTCGTTGCGGGTAGTCAGAACCCCGAAAGTCTCACAACCAGTCTCACCAATGGGTATAGTATTATCCAGTAACTGGGGTGTAGAGGTCAGATAGGCAGCCGTTTCATGTAAAATACTGGTATTCAGCTGCATCCGGTTAGACTGGAAACCGACCCCAACATATTTTGGTAAAGTTTAGGCAGATTATGAGGTAGATGTTGTATCACAACACAGTAAATATTCGTCTTATCTCTTACGTAAATACCCACTGTATTCAAACGCAAAAACAGTGGTTTATGTACTTTTCCAAATATGGCAAGACAAGCCACGAGTTATAACCAAAAAATGCTGTCAGCTTGGTTCAAGAACCCCATAAAAATCTCGTCCTGTCCGCGTAGATTCCAAGGTGTTTCACATTCCGCAACAAAGGCGGAAAGCCCCATACTATCCCACGAATTAAATTTATATTATATTATATTATATTATATTATATCATATTATATTATATTATAATAAATTAGAATGAATAAAATTAAAAGCAATTTTGAGAATTGGCTCTCCCCATTATGTGAAACGAAAAGAGGGTAATAGATTGAAATAATTTTTTTGGGTCATGTACTTTAAAATGCGCTGGATTTCTTTTTCTTTTATAGGTTATAATGTACTTATTAATGTAATTGCGCATGATTTATCTGTCTTTTCTTAACTACTGGTGGACTGTCAACCGTTTTCTACAACACTTAAAGCCTGCCCGTTACTCCTGTTTGCATTCATTATGACAACCGGCACGATTGTCTGGAGTATGAAACATTATCGATAAATGTGACAAAACGGTCACCCATCCCCGGCATGTACCGTGGCAAGCATCGCTTTACCTAGAAGAACGATATTTCCGCATGGTAGCACCATAGCAACAAGGTCGTTACGTTTGGAGTCTCAAAAAAAGTGTTCTTTATAACAGGGTTTCTCCTACGATGCCTGAGATAACAACATGTAGACCTTTGGTTTCCCCGGTCGTTTCTTGTATCCGTTTTGTTAAAAAAAAACTGGTCGTGATCTCGTCATCAAGTATAAGGTACCTACATGACATTTATGACTTACTCCTACACACTATTTTGTCTTCAAGTTCAGGATTTTACAAAAAGCCATTTTGTTATTTTGGTCCTTTAGACATCCAAAAAACCAAATTTATTACACGCCTGCATCCCCCAAAGGGTTACGCAGAAGTGTACCTTTTACACCCACATTATGCCAGTAATGTTTGATTCCCATGTAATATTTTTTTTTAAGTTTAGTCAGAAACCTGTTTTATTTATTTTTTCCGAATATATTACTTTTGTTAATGGCTCCTAACATCCGTTCACATTCTAAGTTTTTTTTTAACCTACCTTATATCATTGGGATCATTAACACACGTTTAAAAACATAATAAATTAATAGGTTTTACAAGAAAAAAAAAAAAATTCCATAGAAGTTTATTGCTGTTTATAGAAACTTGATTTAATACGTAAAAAAGCCAACAACCTAATCCTAATATAACCTATTTTGACCTTTAAAAGATGGCGGTTATTATTTTTACCAACGCGTACAATCATCATTAAATGTATATTCAACTTAGAAGTATTTATTATGCAGTTTTGGAGTAAGGAATGATTCCGAACAAGGAATGATTACAAACAAGGAATGATTCCGCGTCACTATTGGTCCCCATACATCTTCTATAGGTTTATATGTGATTACATTCTGAGCACGGCAGCAATGCTGCGCGACATTGCTGCGGGGCTGTGTCGCCCTGCCGCCGCAGCAGACCAGGGTCAGCAGTCTCGACATAGACAGCGATCGCTATACGACCGAATTCTGTCGCAGTCTTAATGGCGTCCCTAGACGGTCAAAATTACTTGACAAACAAAATTACTTCGGTCTTCGGTCAAAATTACTTGAATTCGGTCGTATAGCGATCGCTATCTACATCGAGACTGCCGCCCCAGCACGCGTAGCATGACAACCGTAGAAACGGGTTTTCTAGACAAAATGACAGATAAACAATCACAATCTGTCATTTTGTCTATTCTTTCGTCGACAAAACCCGTTTCTATTGTGGTCATGCTTGCAGTAGTGCAGCGTTCACATCACAGCGATAACACGTGAATGTTGACAACTGTTGATATGTAAACCACAAACAGCAGTGCCGCACAGCGATGCTCGGAATCACGCGGCTGGCAACTCTGTCGCGCAGCACTGCCGCGTGTAGCGTTATTCGGAATCATACCTTAAACTATACGTGATGAATCCTAGACTTTAATAGTCTGAAATCTGGAACAAGCAGTGAGCAAGCAAGGTGATCAATTCTCATTTCATCAAACTCTTTACAGTGGACTATGAGAGTGAGGGAAGAGAGAGTGCACCTGTGTCTGCGCACACACTTGTGCACTATAATATCTCCCGCGCCGAAGGCTGGTCTTCGCTGAGACTGGTCGCCATGGCCAAAATTCAGTCTGGAGGGCTATTATTACTTTGGAATATTCATTGCAGGTTCTGAATTCCGTGTAACATACCATAACATTTCACCACGCCTATAATTATTCCCCGAGGGGTTAGGCAGAGGTGTACCTATAGTACACCCACATTTCGCCAGTTATGTTTAAGTCCCAAATAATAGGGGGCGAGCCTATTGCCATCAACTGGACACAAATCCAGATACCGCGGACTGCTGCTGAAAAATTCCAGATAGAAATACCCTTTGCCCTACTCAGGAATCGAACCCAGGACCTTATTCTCAGCGGTAGCGCTCCCAAAAACAAATCGGCATCCGCACGTAGCAGCAACATGGTTTAGGATTTTTTTCTGATATTTTATTCAGTATTCTATAGAGCAAATAATAAAGGACATTGTCTTATTTACTAGGTTATTCTTGAATTAATTATATTTATAAGTAAACCAATTAAATCTTTACACCTCATAAATCGAGAGCATAAAACTTAAGTTATTCATGTCACCTTGCATAAGTGCAAAAAAAACATGTTATATTTGGACATAATCTGTTAAGCAAATGTTTTAAGAGAATACCCGTCAAATAAAACATTCGACCGCAATTAGGCAATGCTTAATGCGTTATATCATGTCATTTGAAACATTACACTTTGAACTGGTTTAGTTTTTTGTTTAGCAATTATTATGAGTAGCAGCTTTTGTCAGCGACTCCAACGTTCGCATAACTTCATCTTCATCAACACATAATCTTCAAAATCATCTTTGGATCAGTGATTTAAAAATAAATAAGGTCTAGCCCACACTACGAAAAAAAATCATGAGAATCTTTTATCGCAATTCTGTAAAACACATGGTATTTTATGTATCTACACGCACTGGTGATTTAAAATTCGCCCTGAAATTCAATTCCAAACACTGAATAAAATACGCGTGGTGTGGTTTTGCAGTGCGGACTAGGCCTTAACGGTGTAAAAAATACCCTTAACGAAGCCGAGAGTCACTTGTTGTTCCCGTTACTAGCAGTTATTTTTTTGTACTGGACCGTGCCTGCGAACTTTCTGGTTATGGAGATATTGAAGGTCAAAGTTCCAACTTTTTTTAAAGTTTTTTACGCAAACTAGTTTTTATGTAAATTACATTTTAACATTCATGTTTTTATTTTGTCTCATTAATAATTAACATTAACAATTAGGGACTATCTAAACTATGTTTATACAACTAACTAAGTATTATACAAACTAAAATATAGCGTCGAAAAATTCATCCGCATCACTGTCGACTGGTAGTGTACCCAAGACTCCCAAGAGACTGGCCGCATTGCCATTTATATGTATGAAGATGTCATAAAGGGAATAATGGCTATATGGCTATTAATTTTATAATTTAAATTATGTTTTGTGTTGCGTAATGTAAATATCATTTTGCATACTATTATATAGAATCTTTTTTACTGAACAGACAGCTGTGCTGCTGGGGAGTTTGTTGCGCCACTTCTTCCTCCCAGCTAAAGCACTAGGAAGTGGTGAAGGATGGGCGTTTCGGGGGACTGTCTTATGTAATTTTGACGTTCGAAAAGTGCTGATTCTCAGCCTAGTTTGAATAAATGACTTTTGAATTTTGAGTTTGAATAACACCCAGTTTTAAATGTTATAAGTTATAACTTAATACTTCCACGATTCCTGTACTGCATGCACAATGTTTTGCGTGCGTTACATTGCACGCTGCCATAAACAGCGATTATCAAACTAAAAATAAAATTCTTTTCCCAGCAATTATTTTTGCACAAAGTTACTAAGTTTGATGTACAGAATGCGTAGTTAAGGGCTTCGTGAAGGGTCTTTTTACACACTGTACGAGTATATGCTAACATCTACATCTAACATCGGTCCGTGGATGGGTGACCATTTATTAAATATCGAGGCCGTTGGCCCCAGCTGTCATTTGTAGATCTTTGACAGTCGTTACGGGTTGCCAGAAGCCCGAAAGTCTGATATCCAGTCTTGTCTCGGGGTATCGTATTACTCAGTAACTGTGTTGTGGACGTCAGATAGGCAGTCACTCCGTGTAAAATACTGGTATTTAGCTGCATTCGGTTAGACTGGAAGCTGACCCAAACATAGTTGAGTAAAGGCCAGGCAGATGATGGTATGCTAACATCTACATACATTTCACAAATAAACTTCAAACAGCAGTAGGGTGGAGATTTAGCATAGATTCATCTACATTGACCCTGTAAGGATCATTCACGTTTTTAACCAAAGAAGTTCGCAATGTGCAATGATCCTTAAGAGGGAACTCAAACTCAAACTCAAAGCATTTATTTCAAATAAACCAATTACAGGCACTTTTGAATTGTCAAGGGGTCGGTCAGTCAGGAATATGGAGCTAGTCGCCCATTCCAAAGCGTACCTATGGAGAAGAACGGGCAAGAAACTCCACGGACTATAAAATAATTCTAACTTAATAATAAGGAAAATTAATAAAGCGCTCTTCCTCTCTCTACCTATTTAAAAATTTGCTGTGCCCGACAGGGTCCATAATTGTTTCTATTATTATTTATTTTATTTACCACCTGTAATTGTACATTATGGATTGCAATAAACGATTTGAGATTTTGAGATTTTGAGATTTTGACATTCTTTTAAATAAAATAAAATGGTTACATAATATTGGTTACATCTTTCAAGTTGAAGTTATACATGTGAGAATGATGCAAAACATTAAAAGCGTCCGTTAGAAATAAAAATATAAATTAAATTAAAATCGCCGTGGCAGCTAAGAGATGACCAGTCCCTACTGACGGCGCCCGTTCACGAACATGACGCATGGATTAGCACCATTCAGCTCAAGCATTTTGAAGGGAACTAAATGATCCAACACACGCGCCACCGCCAGCGAGATATTAGAGTGAGCATGACATACTCTCAGCCGCCAGGGCACTGCAGGGCCTGCGAATCTCCATACAAATGTATTCCCCTGTTTTCTTCCTGAATAATGCCTCTTGAGCATTATTTTTTTTCCTAAAATCAAGGTTTGCTGTAGACACGTCCCTGTTATTTCTTTTTTTTTTAAGCAACTTATTGGTAAAGAAAATATGACCCTCCAAAAATTACAAAAAATGCCCCATTTTTACCGCCGTGATTAGAGGACTACCAGACAAATTCGAAAAGTTTTTAACATAAAAGAAAATGATAGGAACCTAGATATACTCTTTCTTAAAAATGTTTGTAAAAAATAATTGAATCGGCTCTGTTTTCGAGGAGAAAAAAGGGGAATACGAAACGTCAATCTCGTCAATTTTTTTGTGATATAATCGGTCTGAGCTGCAGCTGTCCTTATCGCACTCTACGGAGGCAAACTTGAGGTAAGACGACGGCAATAGTTTCTTCAAATACCTATTTTTCAAATTCCTCGCAGGCCCTGTTCCCTCTTAAGAAAACAAAAAACACTTTCTCCGATGTTACTACTACAGAATGGACGGAATAGTAATAACAACTAAATTCGGCTTTGAACATCTTTCCATCTTCAACAAAACTTCCTTCTACTCAGTCGTCAAGTAGTCGCAAGCGCTACTGCTGAGCATGAGGTCCTGGGTTCGATGCCCAGCTCGTGCAAACTGTTATTGGGGTTTTCTCTCAGAAATTTCTCAGTAGCAGCCCGAAGTCTGGATTTAAACCCGGTTGGTGGCAATAGGCTCGACGGCTATTTGTTTGTGAATACTGTGTGCCTTAGCCTGAGTCAAATAAATTTATATTCTTTCTTTCTTTCTTTAAGTTTCCCCACAAAAAAAATGTTAACAAATGTAAGAAGATTATCTATTGTTTGCCATGAACCAATAGTCCTTTACTTTAAAGACATTTGATGTATAACAACACATATACACAACACATATACTGGGAGTTCAGCCAGGCGAGTTTACAGCTACAAATGCCCTCTGACTAAAGCATTCAACTAACGATCGAAAGCTAGAAATCCTACACCATTAAACTATCAAATTCAACCAAGTCTTAACAGCTTAGTTAGAGTTGTAAACAAGACCAAACAATATGCTTGTAACTGCGAACTATGCCTGCGACTTTGCCGTAGGTACCACCAAGCCTGTATTTACCAACGAAACTAGAAGAGGTGTTTTATACACCGACATTTCAACGTCTATACTTAAGTCCCTTATGATAAAAAGCCCTGGGGCCGTATTATGACGTATTAATGCCACCATTATTCCAGTGTGAGTGAGAGACGGAGCTATACAAGGCCGCTAGCACCATCCTTTATTCGCAGTGGAATAATGATGGAATTAATACTTCATAACAAGGCCCCAGCAAAGGCAATTGCATTGCAATTAACCGGGCTCAAATCCAGACTAAGAAAGATAAATTCCTATTGGAAAGAACTAACAACACATGACTCGGAAGTCTATTCCTAGACACAGCATTCAGCAACCACGAAGTAGCATTCTGAAAGTGAGCAACGTCGCAAAAAGCTGTCAAATATTCGCTATGTTAATTAATTTGGCAATATTATGTAATGTATGGAATAGTATGGAAGTATGAAATAACGCTAACTAGTGAACTAAAATATTGATTATGAAATGCAATAACTAATATCGTAACACTTAATATTTAGTAGTATAAAAATGCCATTTTTACACCTAAAACTGTTACAACATCAAATTTTGTGTTATAATTTTATTGCAATTCATCATTAATATTTTAGGTCGCTAGATAGTTCGTATTTCCATACAGTAATATTGCCAAATCAATCAAAACAGGTAAATATTCGGGAGCTATTTGCGACGCTGTCAACTTTGCGAATGAACGGTATTAATATTTATTTCAGAATGAATTGCAGTCTACACGGTGGTATCCTTCCCTGAAGCTTGAAGCTAAACTTCCGCTCTTGACACCGTGTCAAATGCAACGGGAACACGACACAGAGACGACACGTAGGACACGTCCGCAGTAGACAGATGTGGCTTACGAACTATTGCATTTGTAATACGTAGAGGTTACAGCTTGATTTCTGGGACCGCACTGGGCCCAACATTTAATGGGCAATTTAAGAGGGAACAGGGCCTGAAATTCGCCATAGAAGTTCCCAAATTCCATTTAATTTTTTTCCTTGCATAATGCCTGTAGAGCAATCATTTTTTTCCGTAAAATCAAGGTTTGTTGTGGATGTTATTTCCTTTTTTTCAGTTATTGGTAAAAAATATATGACCCTCCAAAAATAACAAAAATGCCCCTTTTTTACCGCCGTGATTAGGGGACTACCAGACAAATTTGCAAAGTTTTCAACATAAAAAAAAAACTGATAGGAACCTAGACATACTCTTTCTTAAAATATGAATGTAAAAAATAATTGAATCGGCTCAGTTTTCGAGGAGAAAAAAGGGGAATACGAAACGTCGATATCTTCATTTTTTTTTTGCGATAGAATCGGTCTAAACTGCAACTGTATCGCACTCTACGGGGGCAGACTTGAGTAGTAAGAGTACGGGGGGAGAGTTTAGTTTAAAACCTCACCACGTATCACCAGGAGGAGGACGGGGGGGGGTTTAAGTTGCTAAAAACATCACGTGATTAATGCGAACCCCAATGTCCTAATAAAAAAGATGGAGTCAGGAGTTTGTAAGGACGACGGACTAGGTACAAAATATCAGAAATATTTACCACAACATGATTTTATTCCTGTAAGTAGTTTTGTTACAAGTCAAAAATAAATTATGTTTTAAAACTAGATGAGTTCGGTGTTTCTTATCCGTCTACTCTGAGAAGAAAAACCTAAACAAACTCAGAGGTTTGCTTAGTAAGTAAGACGACGGCAGTAGTTTCTTCAAATACCTATTTTTCAAATTCCTCGAATTCTCTGTTCCTTAAGGTGATATATTGGAAAAAAGATGTATTTTTCTTTATCGTGCAGAGCTGGTCAAGTTAACAGTAATAATATCATAGTTGCAATGCACATGGGTCAAAATAGCTTGACATTTGACATTCTCTTATAAATATTAAAATATTGACCTGCACCCAAATTACGTAACACACTTTCAACCACAATCCAAAGAATATTGAAGGAAGTTTCTAATCCATTGCTTATATTTGCATGCATAGCAGTTTCAAAAATTCGTCTGCTGTCAACTTCGTATATAACGCAATGAATGAATGAATGTCGGGAACTGTCAAAATGAAGCGCATTATCTGCCATTGTAAAGCTGCGTTCCGAGTTACACTGTAATCGATTTGAGCGTGCTAACACCCGTACCGAATTACCGTGAGTGTGACAGTTGTGCTGTTTTGTTTTGAGTCGCATCATATCTTTAAACTAACGTGGCATTTTTGAAATTGTGCTTCTGGCTACCAAAGAAGAAGAAATTTGTGGTTTACACACAAAAAAAATCGTCAAGCAGTTTTGACTTAGAGCGAGCACCGAGATCGCGTTCACGATCATTCTGAATTAATGACAGCCCTCAGTTGTCATAATCGTGGTATCTAAATCGGAAAGCAAATGAGCGCTGTCAGCGCTGTGAGCGATTATTTTCTAATTCAAAAAGCGGCCTAAAGTTGTTGCGCAATCACCTCGCTGATTTTAGTCAAATATTGAGTTCATAGTATCCTCCCTTGTGTTAGAATCCTCTTTGTTCCAGTGAGTGATGAAGCTATAAAAGAAGGATTGAGTTATCCCGTTCGTGCTACGGTGATGCGGTCCCACCTGTGCAGTCGCTCCATGTAAAATACTGGTATTCATATACACCCGGTTGGACGGGAAACCGACCTCAACATCGTTGGAAAAACACTAGGCAAATGAGTACAGTCCCAGGTGGACTATCTGCCAATTTCCTCACTTTCACAGTACCATATTGCAGGGCTCGGAAGCGTTATTTAAAATAACGTTTTTAAAACGTTTGTAACAGTTCTTTGTACAACATTTTGTTCGAAACGAAAACGAAATGAGAACGTTTATTCCGCAAAACAAAAACCGGTTTATTCCGCAGGATGCAGCCGCGCACCTGGCGTGAACGACAAGCATGAACTGGTGTAGTTAAATTGTACCTTATATTTATTAAATTACATCATTAATTCCAAGGCGCTTGCCGTAAGGGTTGTATTACGATTTTCCTATGGATCAACCCAGAAATGGAAAAAAAACTGTTAAAAACGTTTTCTTTAACGAGAACGATTTAAATTTTGTTCTTCTTCAAAAACGTTTTATAACGTTCCGTTCGAACGTAACCGAATCGTTTCTTAGGTTTTTAAGACGAAACCGTTTCGAAAAATATACCGTTATCCGAGCCCTGCCTTATTATAGTCTCTCTTTTTGTTCCCTTGTCCTCATTGCCAAAAATTGCACCACATTAACAAATAATGTTAGGTAACGAATCTTTAACTTTGCCAAACTTGATAAATCTATACATACAAAATGGGCTACAAAACGAGATCCAAAGAATAATGTTAACTATAATTCCAGGTTTCCTTACGATGTTTTCCTTCACCGATCTCAGTAACTCCAAGATAAACTCAGAAAGTAAGTACATATGAATTGAAAAAGCCACATTGGTACTTTCCCAGATTTGAACCAACAACCTCGTGCATGAGAGCGCCTACAACCACTGGGCCATCACGATATTTAAATAATAGATACTATTTTAATAATGAAGAAGGCCTTGTCTTTACTGTTGATAATGACTGAATAACCTTGCTTAATTCAATGTTAAATATTTAACGTAAAGAATCACTTATTGAGAGTTTCTTTCGACTGCTAGTCTCTTGTTTTATCTACATGTTGAAATCTGTTGACGTATGTGGATCTACTAACGGCAGAACCCAATAACCTCTAATCTATCTATCACCAGTATTGCCATACTGGAGATAGAAAAGCCTATCTATCTATGGTTTTAACATCCCAATAATCTGTCAGAAAATAGGGAATCTTACGGAATAACATTCAATGACAGATAGAAGTATACTGTCTACCATCAATAGTGATTTGTCTTTTACTGAGAATAGGTTATTGGGTTTGGCCGTTTAACAACTTGGACCAACCTGGTAAACTAAACTCACACCTCCTTCCCCCGGGGGTGAGCAGAAACTACAGAACGCCACCTGCTACGAACCTTACAAACTCCTTTTGCCTCGTTTTATGTTCATATGTATATCTGCTATCTAATTACGCAACACATTTTCGTAAACGATTACGACAAATTTGTTTCATTTTGACAGTTCAACAACATTCATTGCGTTATTTACGTTGTAGAGCAGAATATTTTTTCGAACTCATGAAGCAATGGATTAGCAATTTGTTTCAAAACTATTCAAATTCCGATTGATCGTGTATTACGTACTGGTCTTAGACACCACGCACGATGTCACACATGTCGGTTGCGAGTACTACGCACCTAACCTTTCTGAAGAACATCACTGTAATATTATTATTGCTTGATATGTTTTTAAACACTACTATTTCATTATTACGTTTTTAAATGCCATCTTGAACGGCTTAATTCTAACAAGGATCACGAAATTCTACCCTGAACGGCTTGTTTCAACACTGAAAAATTATAGTAGGTATTTTGTTCTCTCGGCACACATTAAAGTGATGAATGACGGTACTTAACCAGGGTGGTCAGCCCGATAGTTCTTCTAACTGAACAGACAGCTGTGCTGCTGGGGAGTTTGTTGTGCCACCTCTTCTTCCCAGCTAAACCACTAAGAATTGGTGAAGGGCGGTCGTTTTGGACGGCTGTCTTAAGTTATTTTGACGTTCAAAAAATTGCTGATTTTCAGCCTAGTTTGAATAAATGACTTTTGATTTTGATATTAGACGACACAGGCTAGGTGCACGGTTCCAATTGGTCGTTTCATATGGAGAAGAGCCGGCAAGAAACTCCACGGTTACTCTTTTAAAAGTAAATGGTATATACAATCGTTTCAAATTACAGTGTTCATTGGTATGAGAGGACAGCGTAGGCCTATCAACAAGTACCAGGTACCGTTAACTGGCTAATCCTTTATCACGTTATGAGTTATTCTCGAATATTGAATCACAAGGTTAGTCTTCTGGTCATCCCTACTCCTATGTGTACGATGGTTCTACACAGCCTTCACCCAATAACAGACGAAAACGTCACGGATGGCAGCTAATAAATAATAACAAAAGACGAACTCATTACATAGATTTACCTACCATTAAACCTAAATACAAGTGCATAACGACATATTATTTGATTGTGCGTCGCGTTGAATGACCTTTGCGCGTATTCTGAACTGTTAGTCCGATTTAAAAACGATCAATTAAAATATAGAAGGTTTGCGACTGAGCTGGATGCGGATAGATTACTAACTACATATTTCCTGTGACCATCGTAACCGGTGACCAAGGGTCATAAAATAGGATGGATATGACCGTTCAAATGTCTGTTGTAATAATAAAGATAATAATGATTGAAATTGAAGAAATAATGGCGTGGATTGAATGAGGAAATGTGAACTGAGGAAACGAGGTCTGAGGCATGCCTAAAGGGCTCGATTTCAAATGATTTTGGCAAATATGTAATATGATAAATTGCAATGCAGAGGTAAAAACAGCGGTGTTAGCCTAGTTGTGTGACCGTATCCGACGACTGCCAATGCATAAATCTCAATTTTAAACCCAAGGCACGCACCTCTCTGCCGGGGTTGCGGGAAAGTCTGCCGGGGTTGCGGGAAAGTCTGCCGGGGTTGCGGGAAAGTCTGCCGGGGTTGCAGGAAAGTCTGCCGGGGTTGCGGGAAAGTCTGCCGGGGTTGCGGGAAAGTCTGCCGGGGTTGCGGGAAAGTCTGCTGGGGTTGCGGGAAAGTCTGCCGGGGTTGCGGGAAACTCTGAAAGGGATACTGTGGCCCCTGGCAACGTACAGGCAACTGAAGGAACACGGGTGGGTTTTAGTCAGTAAGAGTCTGACACTGTTCTCCCGCTCCGCCCAGAGCGGGAGCAGTTATTTGATAAAATACCATCAAAAAAAAAAGACACGCGCCTCTGCTTTTTCAGATTCATGTGCATATTGTATTATCATCACTTCCTTCAAAAACGGTGAAGGAAAACATCGTGAGGAAACCGGCATGCCTGAGAAATATTTCTCGACAGCATGTGCAGCCGAGTCACAGGCCCATGGGCGGCTTTAAAACTCTGACACGAGGTTAATCACTAACCACACGAAAGAGAAAGAATTTAAGTACATAAATAGCAAACAAACGATTCATTGATGAACCATTCGGTTCTCATGCCACGTATAAGATAAAATAGGTCAACTAATGAATACCTATATTCATCCACAAATCTTTATGGCAATTTAGAATATTATATAGAATTGGGCAATGATTCATTATGAATTTAGTTCGGTAATAAACATCAATGCGAACGCATCCTTTTGTCCCCTGACTGACATTAAAATTATCCACTCATAATGTAATTTTGTCCTTGCCCAAATTACTTGACATCATCACCAATAAAAATAGTATCATAATTGCATAGAAAATTATATTATTTATTCTATATCTTATCTTATATTTATGCATATTTAAATTATTTATTCAAAAGTAACTTTGTCTGTCTGTTTGTCCATCTGTTACCGTTTTACGCCTTAACGGCTGGTGACCTGGGTTAGGTTATGTTAGGTTAGATACATAATATACTTTTTACCCAGCTAATAAGTTCTCGTGGGATAATTTCCGACTTCCAACGTAGGCGAAGCCACGGTTAAGAGCTAGTTAAAAATAAATATACAATCTTCATCACTATTGCATTGAGACGTGCATTTGTAATTTATTTAATTTAAATATAAATAACATTAATAAAGATTCATTTTTAAATCTTCTTCGATGTTTCTAGGACACATTAATTTTAATTTGTTACATCGAACGGTGTTTTAAATCTTAAGAATCACGTGAGTCAATGAAGATATTATAAAATATTTTAAACATACAATTATAATCTCTCAATATCAATTTTTTTATCTCAAAGTCAAGTATAATTTAGATTAGAATACATACATAGCCTGTTAAAAGGCATAACCCTACTTTGCCGTAGTCGGGTAAAATCAGGTACTTAGTCTACATATTGGAAGATAAGATTTAGAAAGAGATAAGATCTTAAACTGTAGAAAAGTATTTTGTACAGGAAATTTATTGTTTATCAAATTGGCACACCATGCCAATCCATCGTGTATAAGACAGATATGATTTGAATTTACGGAAAATTAACTTGGTAAGTAGTCAATTTTCTAAGCAAATAATGTCTCTGGCTACCAATCTTACAACAATTTGGTTGTTAGGAATTCCAAGCATGATATTCAGTAATAATTAATATAATAACATAAGATAACATCATGCCTGCCAAAAGGGTTAAGCAAAGGTGTAGTCTATTACACTCACATTTCGCCATTTTATTATTATAATAATTGCAGAAATAAACAATGTTTCTTTCTTTTCCTTCTTTCTTTTCTTTATTTACTCAAAGGGCCAATTCTGTATAGAAACGTCATCATTTCCAAATCGTCACCAAACCTCCAGAATACGCCGATACCATCGACATTACGTCAAACACAATGTATGTCAATGACGTTAACAACGATTACTGTTTTGAGAATACTAACACAGAATATTATGCAGAAGGCACACAACACTTAATTTCCTATTAATGTATGCAATAAAACAGCAGCTGACCGACACTTTACCATGTTTTAAGTTTATTAAACTGAAGAAAACCTAGAATAAGTTAGGGTTTTCAATTCACACCTACTTATAAAAAACAACAAACAATACACAAACAACAGAAAGTACCTAACTCTCACTGTCTCTCTGTTGCCTTTACGACGACTAAACAACTGAACCGTTCGTTATGAAAGGCAAAAAGGTAGCTTGGAACCTGGAAAAGGACATTGGCTACTTTTCAACCTGGATATCAATAGCAAGATAGAAATATGAGTCAACTAGACTCCACATCGCTAGTTATCATTCTCCTTGAAGTTATATGACATTATAATGACATGTAAAAAGCATAATTTCACATCTACGTGAGCACTCCATGTAATAGCAGATCATTCGAAGTAGGCCTTCGGTATACATTTGTGTAAGAACACTACTCTGTTATACAATAGAAAGTAATTCAGTTTGACATTGAACTGATGCGCGGTAGACAATTTGTATAAAAGCCTACTTGGGTTTAACGATGTACGTGATGTGATTGTAACTACACGCGTTTATTTTTAGACTAAAGATTTATAGTTATGAGTATTACAAGGATAATAGGATGCTACTAAAAATAAGGCTGTAGGTATCCTTGCATTATAATTATAATAATTAGGTTCACGTAAAAGCTAGTCTTATACTACTACTACTACTACTACTACTTGTCTTCTAGATTTTACGAGGACCCTAATTATTTTTCTAAAATAAAAGTAGCCTAAGTTACTCCTTATAACATCAGCTATCTGTCAGTGAAAGTCCCAAAATTGTCATCGTAGTCGTCAAAATCAGACCAGCCGTTTCGGAGATAAAACGGACAGACAAAAGTGTTTTTTATAAGTCCCGTATAACTTTGTTGTGCATTTAGTAAAAAACTGTTATTTTGACATTACAAACAGACACTTCAATTTGATTTATTTGTACTTTTATGTTGATATGTATGTGTATGTATCGATCACAGCTTGTAAGGAGCTTGTGGCTAAGTAATAGCTAATACGGGCTAGTTTCCGCAACTCCACGTCAAAGCGCGTATTTTGCGTACGGGTGGCTAAGTAATAACAGCCGCACGGATCGATCCATCAGGTTAAGCTACGCTTGCCGGGGTTGGTCCGTAGATGGGTGACCATCTTTACATACCGAGACTCCTCCGTGCCCCGGAAAGCAAGTTAAGCCCTGGTCCCGGCTGTCATTCGTAGATCTTTGACAGTCGCCCGAAAGTCTGACAACCAGCCTTACCAAAGGGTATCGTATTACCCAGTTACTGGGTTGTGAAGGTCAGATAGGCAGTCGGTCCATATAAAATATTGGTATCATCCGGTTAGACTGGAAGCCGACCCCAACATAGTTGGGTAAAGGCTAGGCAGAATAGATTTACCATCGATAACATAACATGGTCGAGCCTGTTGCCCATTAAGCATAATCAGCTTACATTGATCTTACTGCTGCAACAAAGGCCTCCTCTCTGTGAGAGAGTGGGCTGTAATCCACCACGTGGACTCAGTCCGGGTTGGCGGATGTCACCATGGCTTAGAATGTTTGGTTTTTGGACATGCTGGTTTTTTCGCGATAAGTATAAGCATAATCAGCCTTTAATGTTCCCATTGCTGGGACATAGACGGATTGTAGTATGTAGGTTGATGTGCTGGCGTCTGTACCTAATTCATTATCATTTAATTGTGCTTTTGTGTGTTGTGCTATTTCTATTGTGTGCACCAAATAGATGAATGAAAACCTTCATTGTTTTATTGCCCATTAACTAGGTACAAAGATGATAATAATTATTACATTAATTACCTTATCTATTTCTGACAGGACAAATTAAAGCGAATCATACTACTCGTAAGCGGAAGAAAAGCTAACCCGAAGATAAGTATCAAATAAATCTTACAGACAATTAATGAGAGAATAAAAAAGAAAACAAAGAAAAAAATATCGTTACGATTCCGTGAATTGAAAAACAAATCATTATAATATATCAGTTGTTTAATATCCCGTATCTTCCGTTGCAGCGGTAAACTGGCAAGGATCATAAAAACATACGACTAAGGGCCTTATAACATTTGCGATTTGCGAGCGAGTCAGCGAGGCAATTGTTCAACGCGCTCGCTGCGTGTGCGTAGAGAGCACACCACGTGTGCGCGACGTGTTCGCCGCGTTTGCGTAAAGGTGCTCCTACACCGGGAGCATTCGCTTGTTACCTATGTATGTAACGTTCAGAGTCGAGCATTATATCAGTGAGGAAGGAGAACAGAGCATTACAGTTAGGGAGGAGAACCGAGCATTACAGTGCGCAACCTGAAAGATACAATTCGAGCTAAATTACATCAGTGCGGGAGGAGAACTGAGCATTGCAGTGCGCAACCTGGAATGATACAACTCGAGCATTACATCAGTGAGGGAGGAAAACCGAGCATTACGGTGCGTAGTGTCTGTAATATTTCATCTGAAATGTCATTTATTCAAACAAGGCTGAAAATCAGCACTTTTCGAACGTCAAAATTACATAAGACATCCCCCAAAATACGCCCGCCCTTCACCACTTCCTAGTGCTTTAGCTGGGAAGAAGAAGTGGCTCAACAAACTCCCCAGCAGCACTGCTGTCTGTTCAGTTAGAAAACTTGATTCTATACAATAGTATGCAAAATAATTTACATTACTCAACAATTATTTGCCATAATATCAGCTAGCACACGCCATTATATCAACAACGGGTATCAATCATGTAATAGGGGGTGAACCATCTATTATACTCTAGATATAAACGTATATAAGGCCTATTTTAATATAATATAAATGAAACTAGGTACCTATCGTAACAGACCAGTGGTTAAAGCCACGCCCCTGATGCACGAGGTGGTGGGTTCAGAACCAATGTATCTTTTTCAATGCATATTATGTACTTTATTCATTGTGAAAGAAAAGCGACTGAATGATAGCGTGACAGTTGACAGGGGAGAATGGTAGAAGAAAACATGTCGCACCGACCCCAAATAACATGGGACAGGGACAGGATTACGGGAAAGTCCGAAAGGGATACCGTGGCCCCTGGCAACGTACAGGCAACTGAAGGAACACGGGTGGGTTTTAGTCAGTAAGAGTCTGAAGTTATTAGACAATTTCAAACCCAAAAAAAAAATGGACTGGAAGTGTCCTTATCAAAAAAGCATATTATAAAATTAAAGACTACGTTGAAGACAAGGAAGTTTGGCAATAATTCCTTCTGCTTCCCTGGTACCTCATTTTAACGCCATAATTATGTAAGTCTATTAACTGCTCCTAAATAACCATTTCATTTTCATTTAATGGACTGTAGATATATGTAGACCATTTTCTATTTTGTTAAGTACCTGGTACTTGTTAAAAGTTGTCGTCCCATACCTTTTAACACTATTATTTGAAAATATTGTAAAAGCCAATCATTTGTAAACGAGTAACCGTGTAGTTTCTTCCCGGCTCTTCTTCATAGGAAACGACCAATTGGAACCGTGCACCTAGCTTCTGACGTTTCATAAGTGCCCTTGTAGGTTTATATGAAATAAAATATTTTTATTTTGATTTTGAAGATGATGAGATCTACATCGACATTGCAAACTACGCATCAAAAATCTTACGTCACACAAATCCTGCATCGCGCAATTAAAGTTTACCAACCATTGGGCAGTTGCCCGCCAGACACGACACCCGTCTGGTCAGAGGATCCTCCCTTTTCTATTAATTATGAGTGAACTTTACACCCTCATACCTATAAAAGATGATGATGAAATCATCTTCAACGTACAATCACGAGAAAACGATAGCCAACATCTTTCAGAGATTCGGTCACGTATTTTCAGCACTTTAGCACTTAATAATCTTTACGTGCTTAATAAAAGAGCATGCCTCCATTGTTTTAAAGACTTTAACTTCATTTACACCCATTCATAATCTTGAAAAGTCATGCATTATATCACTTTAGCACGCTTATTACCCTATTAACAATACAAATGTCAATACAGCGTGTGCATTTAAACATAGTTTTTAAACCACAGAACAGGGATCACTAATTAGTACATTAGGTGTTTAAGAAAATAATATGACTGTCGCAGTCCACTTGGAAGTGGATTACTAGCAACCAAGATTAAAAGATGTTCAAAGACCTTCCGTGTTTTGGTGTTTTCATGGTAATCGATCATTTCGATCTGTACAGTACCTAGATCTATTACTCCCGAAAACGATTTGCAGTTTCATGCGGCTTGCGTCTCGCGTCGTCCGTTGTCGTGTTGACGGCAGAAAATACAAAGCGTGGGCTGAATTAAATTAGGTACTCAAAATTGTTAGATTTAGTTACAAACTTAACTGTTTACTTAGAGTCCGCACAAAATAGTTTAGCGGTCCGTAACCTGACAGCGGTCCGCCATTTGGTGACTCCTGTCATAGAATGGCACATGAAACTAGATGGTAATGTCATAATAGACAGTGGTCACAATGAGAAATCCACTTGATAAAAAAACAAAACTTTGCGACCACTGCACCAACGAGGCTGTCAAAGCGAGTCAGTACTTAATACAAATCTTAAATGAATGAATTCATACATTCAATGACAGACAGCATGAAATTTGGTCCAAGAGTTCTTTATAAGATACACCGTGACATTTTAGTCGTCTTACCGGCCCACTCAATGTACCCGACATAAAATACATCTAAGAGCAATTAAAAATTGTTGCAATATATTATATTATATCAATATTTTTTTAAGAATGTTTAGTAGTCATTCAGGATACATGAAGTTGGCTGCTTTTGTAAGATGACTATAATGTCACGGTGTATAAAGAGAGGGGGCCCAACGGTCCACTAGCGACACTCCTTTAAAAAAAATATTATCTTGAGACTGAGAAGAAATTATGAATAACGGCTAGTAAGGACTATCAGTAAGTGTGTCTAGAATTTTCTAATACGTTTTATAAAGTTTCATATAATTGAGACACGAAGCAACAAAATTCGATCTAAAGAACCACGTTCCTCTAGATCGTATTTTTTTCTTCGTATCTCAATATGAAACTTCTTACTAGCCGTTATTCATAATTCCTTCTCAGTCACGAGATAATATTTTATAAAGGAGTGGCGCTACTGGACCATTGGGCGCCCCCTTAAGGAAGGATTTTTGAAAATTCACTCCCTATGATACATGATAAATGATTTTATTTCAGTGAGTAGGTTTGTACATACACTTAACACGTCATCATATTTTATAAACTAGATTAGGTCGGCGTTTCCTATCTGAGTACTCTGAGAAGAAAGGCCGAAACAAACTCAGAGGTCACAGTCTATTTTAAAGTACAGACATAATCATAGTCAGATCATGTGAAGACCATGTTGCTTGGTGTCTGAAATGGTCTTCTGAGGAAAGAACCTCACGGATTAAGTGGACCTGTCCAGTGAGTGCACGCATTTGTCAGTAATCGTGCAGCTCAACTCAGAACTTAAGGATCTCAACGATTCGACGAACGTTACCAAAGAAAGGACATTAAGGGTAGGCCGCATAAACTACACAAATGCCAGACCATGATTAAAACTAACTGAGAAAAAACAATGACCCAAACCCTTAAAGGCGTTATAGGGGATGGAAGTTAATATGGAAGTTCGTTATTTTTGCCGATGGGACTCCCATCGGGCGGGCGCACGGCTTGTAGCTAAATAAAAGGCTCTGTAAGAATATCAAGACAAGTGAAGGAAATACAGGTTGCGGGGCGGAAACTTGCCGATTTGAAAGGCCATAATTTTTTTTTTTGAGATGTCACTGTAATTTAATTATTATTGTAAAATACATAATCAAAACATTTTTATAAAAAAAAATTAAGATGACATCGGTCAAATGATGGCCCTCATTTTAAATGCATTGAGTTACCCGATTGCTGAAGTTTCTTTCAACTCTTCTATGCATACCGACGAGTATGTTAGCGATGGCTTGGCGTACATTGATTTTCAGATGAGGTAGGCTCCGTGGACGGACATTGTAAACAATTGATTTTAAATAACCCAACAAAAAAGTCACAAGGAGTCAAATCGGGCAAGCGTGAGAAAGATGAGGCGCTCTGGCGGCCACAGAAAAGCAAGTTTTCGCGCCGCAACCTGTACATAAGGAAATACTCTAGGAAAAAGAAAATTAATGACGAAAAAAGACCAAAATAAATACAGGTGAATTTGGTACATAAACAGCAACCTTACCTTTTCGAATAGACAAGCAAGGTAAAATTTAAATAAATAGAAAAGTTATCGTAACAGTCCTTCGGAACTTAGAAAAAGCTATTCAAATTAGTTACACACAATGACTTTGTTCAAACACCATGCTTAAGGTATGGCTTATCATATCTGCCATTACTTTAGTCACGCTTATCAAATTAACATGGCCCTTAAATATTTACATGCTGCAATTACTGATGCTTGTACCGTACATAATATTAGACACGTCTCGTTAGTGGACGTTTTCCTTTTGTTGCAAATGTACATATAATTCGATGATCTTATTATTGGTGCTAAAGATAACTTGTATAGATTTTTGAATCTTGAAATTCGCCTCAGTTTTGTTTCTTTGAATTTAGGTACAGTTAGAGAAATGACCTTGACCTTGTGAAGGCTGCAGGAATCCGCTGGATGCGGGAAGCACAGAACCGGTCGAAGTGGGGACGCTTGGGGAAAGCCTATGTCCGATGAAGATGACATCTTTATCTTCATGATGACATCTTCATCTTCATGATGACAAATTAATTGTTAAGCAAATTGTCAATTTGACGTGTTATACCAATGTCATACGAATGTTACAAGAGAGCAGTAGTGGCCCATTGGTATCGGCCACGACTTACGAGTTGTAGGTCGTAGGTTCGAACCCAAACAGGCGGTTTACTTAATGTAAATAATTTCATTACCACTGCCTTCAAAACGGTGAAGGAAAACATCGTGTGGAAACCGGAATGTCCTGGAACCAAAAATTCGAAGACATGTGATAACTACCAACCTGCATTGGGCCCGCGTGGTGGATTACGGCCCACTCCCTCTCACCGAGGAGGCCTGTAGCCAGCAGTAGGAACATTATAGCCTAATTACGAATACCACAGGCTATATGAATGTCAAAGAATGACAATTTAAGTTGGAAGTCAATTTACTTAATAATCAATTTCCCTGACTTTATTAACATCATAGAATAACTGAAGGCTCATCTCTGAACAATGAAAATAATAATTAAATTAGTCTTTTTTCAATACTCAATGCCAAAACACAGCATTAATAACTTTATGTTTTCAGATCGCATCTTTGCATAAGTAATGACGGATACAGTCATTACAAGGAAATAAATTATCTTCTAACCAATAATTAGCCCAAGGAAACCAATACCTCAGAGAGCGAAACCTTCAAAGGTGACATAAGTGGAAACGCGGCCTCGTGGCCGTTGGTGTTTATTCCATACAAACGAATTTACCTTCTTTCTCCCTGGGTGCTCCCTGTGATACTAGTTAAAATATTTTTTTACGATATTATGTATACGAGTATCCATCACTATGATTTGTTTTTGAAGTGAAAACTTCTTTAGCGGCGTTGTGCACTTTTTTTTTGATGGGTAAAAAATGTTAAACTCGCGTCAGGACACGTGACCTGATCGAAAATTCGTAAGACGGAGGGAGAGTAGACCGCAACGTTAATATTCAAGTTTTCACTTCTAGCGGCACTCCCGGAGTGCAACCCGTTGTTTTTTTTTTGTGTACCTACTTATATTAATTTTGGATACCAAAGATACGAACATGACACGAGGTCGAATATTATCTATACAAATAAATAAAATTGATGTTTCTGTTTATAATGTCAAAGTAACAACCTTTTACTGCATAATATGAAAATATAATAGTACTTAAAACAGAAAATTTTAAAACATTATTTTTGTCTGTCTGTTTATTCCGGCTAATCTCCGAAACGGCTGGACCGATTTTGACGGGACTTTCACTAGCAGATGCTGATATTATAAGAAGTAACTGAGGCTACTTTTATTTTAGAAAAATAATTAGGGTTATTTATAAAAAGCCGCGGGCGTAGCCGCGCGTAGCAGCTAGTGTAAATAAATAATATTTGCTCTATTGTCATTACCCAGTTAGAAAGCAGAGGAATAAGTTTGTATGGAATGAACGCCAATGACCACGTGACCCAGTTTCCTCTTAAGAAAATCCTTGAAAGAAAATACAATTTATTTCGACAGTTTCTATTCTATCTTTCCTATTACATTATCTTTTTGTAAGTAATGGTTAAGGAAAAACCTACATGCAAGGCTACAAGGGCCTTGTCATAGACATTGGTAGAAGGGAAGAGCGATGGCGCGTGACAAACATTGTTTTAGAATTGTGAATGAACGTGTCGAAGGCCTCCTTAAAATCTAAAATTGGCTAAAGGTCGAGTTTAAATTTGTCGCGCCGAAAACGTGGAATGTTTGATGCTCAACCGTTTATCAGTGGTTGGTCTTAATGTTAGTATAATAGGGATGTATGTCAATAGTAATAGGTATACCTATTCATTCCAATAGGTCACAAGTAGTCTTTTCCGTCACCGAAGTTTTTGGCGATAAAACGAACAACATTCTTAGTAGGTAGTGTAGAAAAAATTTATCATTTTATTAATGAGCAGTGGCTTTTGTATCACTTAATTAATAAACGTTTTCGAAGGTTAATCAAAAATATTTTACTCTATTTCAAATAGACCGGACCTGCATAAATCCTTGAATTAATCATCCTTACCTTACTGATAAAGAAATTAATTATATCAACCAAAAGAGTTGATTTTTAGGAACATACTCAGAAAGTCACTACGATCAATCAATCTGCCTAGCCTTTTCCCAACTATGTTGGGGTCGGCTTCCAGTCTAACCTAACTGGATGCAGCTTAATACTAGTATTTTACATAGAGCGACGGCCTATCTGACCTCCACAACCCAGTAACTAGGTAATACGATACCCCTTGGTGAGACTTTCGGGCTTCTGTCAACCCGTAACGACTTTCAAAGATGACAGCCGGGACCAACAGCTTAACGTGCTTTCCGAGGCATGGAGGAGTCTCGGTATATAAAGATGGTCACCCATCCACGGCACAATCCCTGCAAGCGTAGCTTAACCGACCCATACGGCTGTTATTACTTAGCCACGAGCTCCTCAGAAGCTCACTACGATAAGATTATTTTTAAAAGCAACGAGCAGTGTAGTCTAAGAGGAGACATATATTTAGGAAGATTATAAAACAGCTTAAGTATGTAATAAATATGATAATGATGATATGATAAAGCATCGGTTACAACGATATGACGAGCAAGAATATAACATTGTGCAACTTATGATATCCGGGATCAAAGCACCACTTTTTTGCCGCGGAGGACCAACAAATTTTCACATCAAGAATGATAAAACAAAGAACAAATTCAATGGTATAAGCCCGTCACAGACGTAAGTATAATATACATTAATATACTGGTGGCTACACTATAAATATATTTTTTCCCTCATTTAGTCTACAGTTAATATACCATAATATATATTAATATGTCTTGCTATATCCACATATTTTTGACGTAATAGAAATATATATTATTGCTCCGTCTGAGGTTGCTTGAAGATTACTATGGAAAATATATCGTAATATGCTCCCAGCTATGATTTATATTAATATATATTATAGCTACGTCTGTGATGGGCTTTCTCGCTAAACAAATATCTTGTTAATAGCACTGAAGGTCTAATCAGTGCTATGCATTACCTCATTTGTTTAACACTTAGGTTTCAACTTCAAAGATGACACAACGCTTCAATCGAACCGACTCGGCGAGGTCAAGGTTGAGACGTTCAATATTGGTACCATTTGGTACTACGTACAATCGTAACGTGAGATACCTACCGGATGTGATTAGGACCTTAGGACCTCTTCCTTACACTTCTCGAATTGAGAGGAGTGAGTTAGAAATTGAATCACGGACGAGAATTACATTCAATTTGAAACTAAAAATTATTTTAAGAAGACAGCGTCGTGGATCTAATGGTCGCAGGGAATCTTTCTCAATACCTCTTGCTACTGCAGAGAATAAGGTATTGAAAACGATTACCTGGTCGGGCAAAGTGTTATTGGGTTTTTCCATCAAGAATTTCTCAATAGAAACCCAGAGTCTGGATTTGTGCCCAGTTGATGGCAGTAGGCCCTCTATAACGTGGGATTTCAACATAACTGGCTAAATGTGGGTGCACTATATGTGCATCTCTGACTTGGTCTTTGGGAAACACAGGCGTGATGTTATGTTATCTAGAATTTAAAAAAAGGTTTGTTTTAGTAAGACCATCTAAGAACTGGGTAAGATATAACCGTCTAGACTCAAAGACAATCTCTAAAGGAAGTCAAAGAAAATAATGACCTCGACCTTCGAAATTCAAATAACGAATCACGTATCAGTTCGATAATAGGAATTGATGTCAAACCTAGTTAAAATTAGTTTTATCTAGAAGACCTTTCTTCGTTATAGGATAGACCTTTAAAACTTTTTTTTTTCTTTTTGCGTTGGAAATTATCAAATAACTTGCTAAGTTCCCGCAATTTATTTGATAATTTCCGACCCAAAAAGAAACTAAACAGATATACTCGGGAAAACCATAACAATTATAAGATCAAAATTGCAATTTTAAAATTAATTAACCAAGTAAACCACATGAATCATAATAACACCGTTGATTTCTAAAAACACTGTGAAGCTACATTAACTATGTAACAAGATGCATCTATCAGTTGCCAACTTGCCATGCAGCTCTTCTCACCCAAGACCGAACCTAAGCCCACGTGCGCACGAACGTAATAAAATTGTGGGATTTTTTTTCGTGCACTGGATTTTCAACGCTTTGCTTAACGCCGAGAGTTGAAAATCCAACAGTGTGTTTTTTCAACGCGCTGGGACGAGAGTGCGTCCCAACGCGTTGGATTCTCAACGCTCGGCTCAACACCGAGAGTTGAAACTCTGATGCGCGATAATATCCCGCCGCGATATTTTTACGTTCGTGCGAACGTCGGCTAACTGTGCCCAGTGGGCCGGACACACACTTGCTTGAAAAAAATATAATAATAAAAAATTACACAGCATTGCACAGTCTACTGACGTCTAGCGGTTCTAATTAATCAAGTTGAAGGCTAGCTTTGTTTTTACTTCATTGTGGTTTTTTCTCTAGAAGAAGCGATGACTGTACTAATAAGTACGGGTATTTTTGATGATCCTGGGTATACTGAAGTTGATGACTATGCCTATAAATAATCAGAAGCATCTAACTGTCAGACTTCTTGAGTAAATTGCTTTTTTGGCACAAACAACCACGCTGAGTTGAGTAAATAGATATGAGACAGAACTGGCAGATTTTTTCAAAAAACTTTTTCCAACATTTTTCTAATCTTAAATTCCTAAACATAATATTATAAATGAGAAAGTGAGTTTGTTTTTTTGTTACGTTTTCACGTTAAAACGGCTGAACGGATTTGGCCCACGGGTAGACCATGACCTGGATTAGGACATAGGATAATTTTTATCCCGACATTCACACGGGATCGAGAATTATGCAGGTGAAACCGCGGGGCGCAGCTAGTTATACATGAATGCGAAAGTGAGTTTGTTTGTTTGCGTGTTACGTTTTCACGCTAAAACGGCGAAACGGATTTAAATGAAATTTGGCACATGGATAGACCATGACCTAGGTTAAGACATAGGATACTTTTTATCTCGGTAGTACTGGATTATTTCCGACCTCTACGCAGGCGAACAGGCGAAGCTGCACACAAAAGCTAGTAAGTAATACTATAGGCAGATGAAATATCTAAAAGCATAATAATAATTAAAGAAGCATTGGTAGGATGTTGCTAAGTAACTCTTTACCTAACAAAATCCTCTGGTCATTACACTTACAAAAGCTTTTATAATACATTGCGGAGCTTAAGACAAAAAAGCATTAATAGTTGGAAAAACTGGTCCTAAAGATCCCACGGTATTTAAGAGAAGTTGGTCCTTACAAAAATGGGTGAGAAATCATTAAAATAAATAAAATTATGAGGTGTGAGCTCGAGGTTTACATTTTACGCCTTAATTACATTTAGACTCCAATTATATCGCAATTGTGATGATTAATTTTTTGCTTAATCTCAAGATTGCGAGGAAGATGAACCACTGATCATGTTAGTCGGTAGAACAATAAAAAATCTGTAACAAAAAAATCTTGATGAAGTAACGTGTAATAATATCTACAATAAGACTATACTTTGTTAGACAATGACAATTTAATTGTAGTTATTTTATTAAACTAAAGCAATGATTGTTTCCTGGAGCTTTTGATTCACTGTTAACTGACATTTATGCTCATGTTTACCAACAAAATTTCGTTTTGAGTTGGATATCATAAGCATAATCAGCCTGTAATGTTCCCACTGCTAGGACACAGACGTCTTTTCGGTGAGAGGGAGTGGGCCGTAAGCCGTAATCCACCAGGACGGCCCAGTGCGGGTTGATAGATGTCACATGTCTTCGAATTTTTGGTTCTAGGAGATGCCGGTGAGTTGGACATATTAAGAATGAACTCCAACAAAAATTAGGCTATGCATATATCCACGAATACATTAAGATTTATTATCTACTTATAAGCTCAGATACCGGCTTAAAACCTGTTAGTTTACTTCTCACACAAAATCCAAAAAACGTTAGCAAAAATTTTGGGACAAAGGACCAAAAAATTTCAACCGTACATTAGGACCACATTTTTCCGCAATCATAAAAAAACTAGTCAAACTACTAAAAATGCACGCTGCGTCCACTTAAACTGGTTCTAAAAGTCATTTTATCTCCAATTAAGATGCTCTCACCACTGGGACTTTCCTTCGCCATGGGAAATCCGAAATACAAGGAAAAATTAACGTTTTGTAAGAATTTCGGGTATTTTCCTGCTTTTTTCTGGTTTGTGAGACGCAGAATTAAGGTTGAGAGCACAGTTAAATAAAAAACTCTACGTGTTTTATTTTTAGGAATAAATAATGACTTGTATTATTGTAGATTAAGGGTCACTTGCACCACAAATAACTGAATACTATTAGCGTTATACGTATTTAAAACCGCCTAACCATTCGAGGATTACAGGCGTGATGTTATGTTATGTACCTATATGTCACCGAATAATTAATATGAACTTTGTTAGTTTATAATCTAACGGTTCTCACAATCTTACGGCGACATACCTCGTTCTGTTTATGTCAACCGTTTGAAGATAACAGAGACCGCATGATTAGTGATTTGTGGTGGAAGTCAGGGCCTTAAACTCATTTCTCTCATAGATGCTTCTGACTGTAAGAACCCATAATAAAATGTGAATGAAGAATTCACTCAGAACAACAATGTTATCATAAGAGTCGAAATGAATGATATTTAAAACCAATTAAACGAATTGGCTAATACAGTACAGCCAATGAATCATCGGCCGTACAGTACATTCAATATTAATAAAAGACCTTGACTTTGAAGCCCAGAGAGTAATAAATTAACAATCCTACCACTCACTACAAAACAATAACGTGAGATTTTTTACTTTAACCGCATAACTGCCGTTTACGAGAAAAATACTTAATTATCTCGCCGACAGTACTCGTAATCAATTGTAATAAAGAATCGATACTACACACAATACTGTGGTGTGCTTTTAAAGTAAGGATCTAACTTAGTCTCTCTCTAGTCTTTAAGTGTTCCTAAGTTTTATTATGTGAAAGATTCTATGTCATTGGATGGCAAACCAGCAGGCGATCCACATAATGACAAGTGAACACCGACGCTTACGCCGGTAGCACACCTCCGCTGTTCCGCTACTCGAGATTCGAGTAGAGGAACATGACGCGAGCCAGTTGAATTGAACTACTGCAGTTTCGCTGCTATGGTTTCACGGCGGACATGTGCTACCGGCGTTATGGATGAAATGACATATTGGATGATTCGCACGAATTATGTCGCCCGGAACGGGCGAATCGACACTTTGTTTTTTTAATGTAGTCTTTTCTTACGATTTTAATTGAATTGCTTAATATATATTTCTGGAATTTTCGATTCGCCCACAAATAAATTAACTAAGTGCGGATCTCCTACAGAAAAATACTATTATTTAAAAAAGTCGATTCGCCAATTACGTGCGAATCAACCAATGAGCTGACGCAATACCAGAGTCAATTCAAGTTCGTTGCCATCATCGAAACAAAGCTGATAATGTGGCTTAATGATTGATTTGCACGAATTTACTCGACATGGGCGAATTGACACATTATTTTTTCTGTAAACGATTCGCACGAAGTTAATTTATTAGTATTGCCTCATGTATCTGTAATTACTCCGGCCCCCATACCCTTCAAACATATATCGTTGTTATAGTACTTCCTCAAACGAGCACCTTGTTCTAGGCTTGTTGAAAAAAATATTCGATATATCGATATTTTTTGGTGAAACCTATTATTTCGATGCATGGATAAATCGATATAAAATATCAAGAATCGAAAATATATTAAATACGATATATTTCAAACTCAAACACAAACTCAAAGCATTTATTTCATATAAACCATTTACAGGCACTTTTGAATTATCAAGGGGTCAGTCAGTCAAAAATATGAAGCTAGTTGCCCATTCTAAAGCGTAGGTTCCTATGGAGAAGAACCAATAGCAACATAGTGCGTAACAGATGTCGCCACTGTCTAAAACCGCTGCAATTCAGAGTCGTAAAAAAGTAGACTTATTTTCATCAAAGTTTTATTAATTTAAGTTTTTACATCAGAAATTATGTTCCTAGTGGGTATTTATATGAATTAAACACAAACACAGTAGAATTTCATAAAGTACAAATATATTTTAGAAAAATGCACTGATATAATATCGATGTTTTTTTCAATATATCGAAATCAATATCAATTTTTTTTTTAATATCGATACTTTTTGGCACGTCTTGCATCCCTACCTTGCTCATTTTACCACGAGTGCATGAATTAGATATAAGACATTCAAAACACGACAACAGTAGGTAGCGATTGCATAATAAAATCCTTCTCTCATGTCGCCGGACTGGCTAAGGTGCACCTAATGTGCTTATACATTGTTACCTAGTTGAGGCTGTTTGTATGCAAATGCTGTTGCGTAACTTAAGAAGAATAAAGATTGCTTTGCTTCGTTGGTCTAGTGGTCGTTAGCGTTACTGCCGAGCATGAGGTCCTAGGTTCGATTCCTGGGTCGGGCAAAGTGTTATCTGGTTTTTCCATCTAGAATTTCTCAGTAGCAGCCCGGAGTCTGGATTTGTGCTCGGTTTATGGCAATAGGTTCGCCCCCAAAAATAACTGGCGAAATGTGGGTGTACATTAGGTACACCTCTGCTTAACCCTTAGGAGAATACAGGCGTGATGTTATGTTATGTAAAGATTGCTATCTTTTACATATTAAGACCTCTCCGTGCCTCGAAAAGCACGTTAAGCCGTTGGTCCCGGCTGCCATTCGTAGATCTTTGACCGTCGTTACGGGTAGTCAGAATCCCAAAAGTCTGACAATCAGTCTTACCAAAAGAAGCATCGGGTTACCCAGCAACTGGGTTGTGGAGGTCCGATAGGCAGTCGTTCCATGTAAAATACTGATATTCAGTTGCTTCCAGTTAAGCTGGAAGCTGACCCCAACACATACTTGGGGAAAGGCTAAGCAGATTTGATCTTGTCTTATGCCTGACTTGCTGGAGTGTCCTAAGTGCCCGTTCACCTGCACCTCGGGTGACCTAATGAATCCGACTGATGCCGTAATCAGCGTGGCCACCTACTGGGCTTATACAATATAAAATACATTCAACGAACAAGAGTACCATCGACTCGGAAAGACCGAATAGGTTTTTTTTACCCTATTTTCACTAAATTAATAAATGAATTGAATTGAATTAAAAGAAGAAGAAGGTCTTAGATCAAAAACCTACCATTCCATTAAATCATACATCATACTCTATGACAAATCATCATTATAATATTTCAATTGGTAAAACCTATTGCTTTAAAACCACAATTAAAAAGTCACAGGTAATTTCCTGGGTACGAGAATAAAATGACTAATATGCTCAACACTTTTCCAGATACTCAGAAACTATAAAGGTACTTGAATGGAACTAGGATATAGGCAGATAAAACATTAATACCGAATCACTGCATCACTGTATATTATACAAAAGTGGCCCCGCCGCCGCGCCGCGTCTGTCTGTCTGACGACGCGATAAACTCATAAACTCCTGAGCGGATTTGCATACGGTTTTCACCAATGAAAGGAGTGATTCATGAGGTGGGTATAAGTGTATACTTTATTAAAGCTTTGAGTAAATTGGCTGAAATATGACGATTATTGTTGAAGATTTCGGAAAAAATCATGCCGACTGAAAGCTTTACTGGCGTACGCCGCGTAAACCAATAAAGTTAGCCCAGTACCCTAATTACGTAATACACGATCAATCGGAATTTGAATCAATTTGCTAATCCATTGCTTCATAAGTTCGAAAAAAAAATCTGCTCAACAACGTAAATAACGCAATGAATGTTGTTGAACTGTCAATGAAACAAATTTGTAGTAATCGTTTACGAAAATGTGTTGCGTAATTAGATAGCAGGTACGCACGGGCGTATTTTAATCGCGGTGATTTTTTATCGCGTATTGGATTATTAGTGCCGAGAGTTGAATATCCAACAGTGTGTTTTCTTGACGCGCTGCGATACGTACTGGATGCGCTCTGTTGGATTCCCAATGATCGGCTCAAATCCAGTGTACGAAAAAAAACACGCCGGATAAAAATGCGTACTGGGCTTCGTATATGAAAACCCAGATAGTACTTAAGCTGGATTAACACATAGGATACTTTTAACCACGGTACGTTCGTAGTACGTTCCAGTGGGACATTTTCCGACATCCACCCGGAGTGAAGCCACGGGCAAAAGGCAGTATACGAATAAATCTTTTCACAAGATAAGGCCCGCATTTCAATTATACATTCAATATTCATGCATAATTCAGAACTGTAGTTACCGATTTAGCTCTTCAGCTAAGTCTTTGTTATGTCGGAATCGGAGTCGGCTTCCAGTCTAGCCATGCAACTGAATAAGAAAGGTATAAGGATTTTTTATAAGGCATAACCGATACTCCTAATTAATATTATAAATGCAAAAGTAAGTTTGTTTTTTACGCTTTCACGCTAAAACGGCTGAACGGATTTGGATGAAATATGGCACATGGGTAGACCATGACCTGGACTTGGATATAATTATGATACTTTTTATCCCGATAGTACGTTCCCGTGAAATAATATCAGTCAGTGCGAAAGTAACTCTGTACTCTGTCTGTAACGTTTTCACGCCTTAACGGCTGAACAGATTTCGATGAAATTTGTCACACAGGTAAACATGACCAGATACTTTTTATTCAGGTAGTAGGTATGTTCACGTGGGCTAATTTCAAACCTCCACACGACCAAACCCTCGGGCAAAAGCTAGTAGCCGATAAACATTAAGCATATAATTTCTGAAAACCTAGTAACTCTCCACGAGTCAGTGATATAACAGAGAACTTCCGATCCGTATCTATTAGTCTACGACCACAATAAATCGGACAATTTGATGATGAATGATATCATTAAAACATACCGACATAATACTCACGTCAACAACATTTTAATACTGAATACTAATCGACTCAAGCGGATCCTGGGAAAACACGACATATTGACACCAGGATACTATGCATTGGTGTCACGACAATCGAATGTAGGTTGCTCTGGCATTCTAATTTGTAAGCGGATCTAGGAATTGAAGACGTATTGTGTGTGTGATCCTACATTTTTATGGTCGCCTGGTAACGCGGATCTTAGAACCACAAATTAAATTTCGGATTTGACCTCCAACTGGGAAAAAAAGGAAATATTTTTGCTTTTTCTAAAAGCATTCATTATTTGAGTTAGTTTTTTGCTTAATTAAAGTAAAAATCCTTCAAAGTAAGCAAGTAAAAGTCCTTAGTCCTTATTCAGTCGGCGACTGAAGTCCAAAAATATACTATTCCTACATCACTGAGTCAAGCGTTTAATACTTACATGTTTTATATACATAGTTAATTACCCTATTATTACCCTAATCATAAAATCAGTATTTATTTCTCATTACTTCGCTTATTACCATACGCTTGATATACATATGCATTTCAATTCTTAAGATTGATTCGATGATAACGTGTTGTGTACCTACAAGTTCTTATGTTTCGGAACTAATTTATTGGTGTAAGTATTGTTCAAATGCCGATAATTATGTTAACATCTAGTCGCAATATAGAATACCTTTATGGAAACTGCATAAATTGCAAGTACCTGGGCGACCGAGCTCTGCTCGGGTGAAAATAAAGAATGCTCATTTAGTAATATAGGAAAGTTCATACTAATTCCATGCTGCCATGATAGTACATACTAATTCCATGCTGCCATGATAGTAGGTACTTACTAATTCCATGCTGCTATGTCATTATTCTAAGGTGTCATTATTCGAAACTTTGGGCGACCGAGCTCTGCTCGGGTGAAAATACGGAGAAAACGAATTTTCCCAGATATGAGACCTAGCTAGATCGATTTTGCGCCTCCATAAACCCCTATATTGCAACTTTCATCGAAATCGTTAGAGCCGTTTTCGAGAACGTGATTACAAATATATAATATACAAATATTGCTCGTTTAATAGTCTGGGATTTGAGAAGCTGTAGCCCGCGTCTTCGTCAGCGTGTCTATTGTATTAACATATTTTTTTAATACAATTATATATACATACATACACTCACACATTCTTCTCATGGGAGTAGGCAGAAACTACAGACGTCACTACGACACTACGCCACCTGATACGATCATTACATACGTACTCTTTTTGCCTTATTTACGTTCATACATTCGACACGACGCACGCCGGTTGCGAGTACTACGCACCTGGCCTTTCCAAAGAACATCACTAATAAGGTCACTACAATTATCCAGAATGAAAAGGCTACCTATCTGTCAAATATCATAACGATCGGTTCAGTGGTTTAGACATGAAAAGGTAACAGACAGACAGAACGAGTTATTTTCGTATTTATAGTTATGGATTATGGAAATTCGGGCCTTATGTCAGTGGTTAATGTGACTTTTAAAACGGTTGAGTGCTAGATTTGTTTTTAGTACTGTGTTTGTTAAAAAATTCACACTGGACATGATTTCTCACGATTTGCTGTCAAAAAATTCACACTGGCTGGAGAAATTCACCGAGATGAAGACTAATATAAGGTCCCATTAAAATAGGTGGACTAAATTTTAGAAATCATTCACACCACCAAAATAAGGACAATGGTAAAAAAATAATAAGAAAAAATTATTAAATACTTACAAGAAAAATAAATCAGCTAACGAAAATAGACTAAAAATTTTGGCTACCCAATGCTATTTATTCTTATTGGTCAAAATAAAATCACTGTAATCATTGTTTTTTTTTTTGCTTGGATATCTTTGGTTAGACATACTGAACGCTGTGTTAAAATTTGTCCATCTATTTTAATGGGACCTTGTATAGAAGTATGGAAGAAAAAGACACCAAATAAATTGAGGTACGGGCAGGATAATGATTATAAATTACAAACGGGCCGGCTAAAGCAAGCAATGAAAAAAATGAGGATGCACACAGCTTGCGGAATAGTGGCGTAATCAAGAAAATATTCACAAGTAATAACGTTAATATAAAGGGCAAACGAAGATTCACCAAGGATGCTTACAAAAGGAATCTGAGACAAAATGGTACGAACTTTAACAAAACCTTTTCAATTCACCGGTAAAGGTTCCTCGGTGTTATTTCGTATGAATTTGGATAAAAAGATAAAAATATAAAAGATATTTTTTTTTTTGCTAGAATATTTGTATAATATACAGTACATATTGGAATTTGTAAGGTAAGGTGTTAATGTTTTAAATAATTCAAATAATGACTTACATTATCAATAATGATCGTAAATAAATAGACGACATACAAAAAATACCTACTGCTTTAGATAAACTAAAAATGTTACTGACTAATTAAATATTTTTATCACTAGTAAGTATGTAAATTGTAAATATCATGGTATATTTGTAACAAAACGATTCGCTTAAGATCTCGAAAGATATTCGACAGAACATGAAACACATAAGTCATTCTTGTCATATCTATTCAAAGTCTGCCTGTCCTAGTGGACATTGGTTTATTTAGTAATACGCCCAAGATAAATGATAAAATCTTATATGACAGATGCCCCTCAAACAAATTGTAATGGTGGTAATAAAAGTAATGGTGCATACTCAGACCAAATAAAAAACCAAGACATCAACAGTGACGTGAGGCCGGTTTCGTAAACATATGTGCAATTAGTGAGGTGTAGTTTGATTGTAAATGATTGTAAATGTGTGCGTGTATGCACAGAGTTGAGGTGTAGTTTTGCCATGCTTCACTTCTTGTCATATCTGTTCAGTCTGTCTGTCCACTAAATGCACCCAAAATATATGATAAAATCTTATATGATAGATACCTTTCAATTTTTTTATAAAAGTTATGGTGTCAGTCTCATATCATGGAAAAACATTGAAATAACCGGCGAGTACATCGCACAAATTCGCAAATCTCAATCAAGATTAATAAAGAGAAGACATCTTTATAAAGAGCGATGAATCAAAAGGAAGTGCCCGTTTTGCGTAGGTTCTATAATCACCTATTTATTGTCCGGGAGCTAACTAAACATTAAACTGGCTACGATTTTGTTGCAACCCGCTTAACCTGGTTCATATACGGTCAAGGCAATATGTGTTGAGCAAGATAGTAAACTATTTAGAATACTCAGATTGAAGCACCAGCGTACGTTGGTATGCGGCAAATTGGGGTACTAACTTTAAATGCACTGTATTTGACGTAATATTGACAGTTGAGTTCAATGACAGCGCTGCTATGAAATGTCAGATTATACTGGGCTATTTATAAAATGGAGATTAAAAAAGTGAGAGTAATTACGTTTTTGTGTGCATAATGTGCCTAATTGTTGTGATGTTGTTTTGTTTTAATTATTTGGTTCGTATACCGTTTTATTCATTAAATTTGCGTATTGGATTATTATAATTTTATCTGACTGTTTTGTTATAATTATAATGGGTGTATTAAAATAATAAGGAATAAAGTAAAAAAAAATATATGAAGTAAATTATTTAGGTTTATATTTACATATTTGAGACGTAACTAAGATTGACGCCAATACATGATTTAAATATTTAATAACTGTTATTTAAAAATTGCATTATTTTCGCAAAAGGTAACTTACAAAAAAATATGTCATAAAAAAGGTTACTTTAATATAATTTAAGAAAAAGACCCACTGAAATGAACCTATAGTACTAAAATAAAGACCTGAAGGCATTAAGGTCTTTTTCAAAAGTTAACAAACATAAAAACAAAACTAATAAAAATAAACTTACAGATCTCCGAAAAAAAAGTAAATCGCTATCACCAAACAAAAACACTCACACAAAGATAAAAATAAAAATGTCACTTTAATTCAAATATCCAGAATTTATTCCAAATTCAAATGTTTCTTTATTTTTCACAACCGACATTCTTTTATCACTTTGAATTTCAAACCGCGTTCGCGAACGCTACATATGGTTGGTAGTCGGTAAATGACCATTGAGCCGTTCTGTATCACCTGCTGAAGCTAGGGTTGGCACTTGTCACTATTATGGGGGGACTGCCCAACAAACGTGTTTAACGCTTTTGCTTTTGATAGCAGGTCATTTATGGATCAACTAGTTTGGCAAGATGATATATGGGTGACGCGTTTCGATGACGTATGGTCATAGAGGTTTCTAGTTTATTGTGTAGTAAAAACGGGTGGATGGTGGTTTTATGAATGAATTTAATGAAAATTCTGAAACGGTTTCAGAAATATCAATAAGAGGCTCGAAGGACCAATTTTGTTTTCATTATTCACACTTAATAGAGGAAGAAAATAACGATTTAAAATTAAAAATAATTAGAATTACATTTTGTCAAATTCACTTCCAGAAGATAATCTAATTAAATATAATTTCCTCTAAATAAAAACAACTGACTTAGGCCTTATATTAAATTCCCTCTATCATTCTATTTAAAGACGGTGTAACATCCTGTGTTCTCTGCATAATTCCTAAGGAAAACCAGTTACGAGCATGCACTTATGTGAAACAGGAGGTCACTAATTATCCTACAATAGGTACTAAATTCTATTTTTGTTCACGTAACAGGTGATGGTCGGTTCATTCACACCAAACAAGGGATCTTGATCTTGCATGCTTAATTAATTAATTAAAATATATATACAGGGTGGCAAGGACATTGACGCGAAAACTGTTACTATGGATTCAGTACATGATTCTGAACACCCCTGCATTGAAAATTTTCGTCGGTTATTAAAAACAAAAACAGCTCTCCACCAAAAACCCCAATTAGAATATTATGTTATAATCTTATACATTGGATTTTTACTCTTATCTATGAACCATTGTTTTTTTTTTTCTTTTTTTATACTGATTGTGGGACAAGTTGTGTTCACATTACAAATCTAAGCACGCGTAATAGCTACTTCGTCTATTTTGGTTTGTTTTGACTGTACAGCGAAAGTGTGGCTGTAATTTACGTTAATTAACTTTGGTTTAAAAATTACCTTTATTAAAAATGACAGAAATCGATACTTTAAACGATTCTAAACAAACAACTTTCATAATGTGCATTAATTCAGTTACAAATGGTATAAGCACTAAGTCATTGACTTCGTTTGAAAGTGGCATATGAGGTCTAAGTCTAAGGACCAGAGACCCAGTCATGCATTACACAAACCTTAGATAAAACCATGGTGCCTTAGTTTCAAGGTGCTTCTCCTGTCTTGCTCTATGTGCAATAACATCTGCACCATTGAATTACTTTGCAAGGCATTGGCCATGCAAAGATCTTTCATGGAATTCAAAATCCAGCCTCATCGACTGTCGACGTGGTTGAATTGTGGTCGAAACTTGGGTACATAAAGTAGGAAAATAGAATCATCGACACGCAGAAGAAGCTGCATTTTTTTTCTCAACTATCGAAGAGCCTTTGCCATGCACTGCGTCGGTCATAATCACACATTCAACTTAACGTTAAGCACGCTTTAAGTAAATCAAAGTTGGTAACCCTATCCAGTGCATCTCCGCCTGAACCGCGCGAACACTCGCGACCTTGCCGCGTGAGAGGCGATTTTTGGCGCTAACCATAGCTTGCATCTATCACGTGCTTACTTAGCTTTACGATAGTGTACTAACAGGTTTTGCATAGTAGCAAGCGCATGAGCCTATATGGTTTTAGCAATGTGCATATTTCGGTAATCGTTGGGAGACAAACTCGCTAGTCCCGCCCCGCCCCTGCTTCACGTTGTTTTTACGACTTGTAAAAATCATCGAGATTTCTTTATTACCAATCTGCCTGCCTTTTCCCAACTATTATATATTGGGGTCGGCTTCCAGTCTAACCAGATGCAGCTGAATACCAGTATTTTACATGGAGCGACTCCACAACAAATGTAAAGGCTATAGGCTATTTATTTAACATCACGCTACGACCCTTAGGAGCCGAGCAAAAAGAAAAAAGTCAGAAAAAACTCTAAACGAAAACGAAGCAATAACGGGGGCAGACGATGCGATGCGATGTGGTGAGTCGGGGGAGCAAGAAATTTTACGCGGACGAACGTGGGTAGAAGCTAGTTTATAATAATATCTATAGATAAGTAAGGAGTCCACTAATTCGAAAGTAATCGGGTATAACCGATAATTAATACACATGAATGTCACTTATGAAGCTTAGCGTTTAGAAATTAAAAAGCTCTTTTTAAAACAGGATCTTAACATAACATAATATCACGCCTGTAATCCCCAGAAGGTTAGGCAGAGGTGTACCTATAGTAGGGTACACCCACATTTCGCCTGTTATGTTTAAGTACCATGTAATAGGGGGTAAGCCTATTGCTATCAACCAAGCATAAAGCCAGACCCCGGGCTGGTACTGAGAAATTCCTGATGAAAAACGCCAATAAAACTGCGCGACCTGGAAATCGAACCAAGGACCTCATCCCCAGTAGTATCGCTTGCGACCACTAGGACCAACGAAGCAGTAAAAAATTGGTTGCCTGTAAAGTCGGTATACGGGCGAAAGTTTTACGTGACAACGACTTTGCGTGCCTTTCACTTTTTATGTCTGTCTCTCTCGCTCTTAGGCGGGCTAACCATGCCCGAGTGGAAGGGACGCGTGCCTCTCACTCGCTCTCATTGTGAGCGCATAACGTGAGCGGAGCGTAACGCAGTTTCTTGAAGTGTCACCCGGCAAACCAATTTATAAGACGTTGTCACGTCAAAAACTAAGTTACATACAATAATTACGTTTCTATAGCCGTCTTAATACCCATGTTACGCAAAAGTCGGCAGAAGACATCGTCAAATTGATGTAACAGCAGAAGCATAATAGATCAATAAATAAGACTTTCTTCCTAATTACATTAATCTCGTTTACATTATTAGGTACCAACTGATATATTGTTTGTCGAAAGATGCTAAGAACTCCAAAAAAAGTCGGGAAGCATCTCCAATTGGCTATCAATTTACGTAATTCGCTCATTCCTATGCTAAGTTTGCATTGCTATCACATTCTAATTTCGTGGAAACGTATTACGGAAAACGTCACATGGATAGGGGCTTCTAAACGGCATATCGTTAATTAAACCGATCAATTATTTATTCCAGAAAATCGAAACTCAGGCGCTAAGGACCAATTTTTCTAAATGGACGCTATCTATGGAGTAAAGTCAAAAAATCTGCCTAGCCTTTTCCCAACTATATTGGGGTCGGCTTCCAGTTTAACCGGATGCAGCGGAATACCAGTATTTTACATGGAGCGGCTGCCTGTCTGACCTCCACAACCCAGTAACTGGGTAATACGATACCCCTTGGTTATGACTGGTTGTCGGACTTTCGGGCTTCTGACGACTCGTAACGACTGTCAAAGCTCCACGAACGACAGCCGGGACCAACGGCTCGTGCTTTCCGGGGCACGGAAGAGTCTCGATACATAAAGAAGGTCACCCATCCCCGGACCAACCCCGGTGAGCGTAGCTTAACCTGATGAATCGACCCGTGCGGCTGTTATTACTTAGCCACGAGCTCCTTCTACGAAGTAATGTAGTATCATGTAAAATTTGATAAAGATATCGACGGAATTTTACTTAAAAACATTTAACTTCCCTCGCAATAAGTATAAGCATAGAAAACACATATCTATTCAGACTTTAATATACTTAGGGCTGATTACACCAATGAAACTGAACGCGATCGGCATTTCTTAAACGCGTTCAAGAGCTGTCAGTGTCAAAATCGTTATGGAATATTGTACACTTACAGCTCTTGAACACATTTAGATGTGCTGAACGCGTTCAATTGGTGAAATTCGCACTTAGTAGCGTACCTAATAGACGCTTTGATTCAAATAAAAGAATATTGTTTCAGTTATTTTTAGTGCAATCACCCGAAACGTAAATTCTTAAGATATTTTTAGATCTTTACAATAACACGCTGAAACAAAAGGCCGTATCTAGTACAATACAAAGAGTTAGGTACACAGAAATCTATTCTACGTTAACGTTTAAGTCCACACATTACGTTTGTTGACCTTACGTTTGATGACGTAACATTTTTGTACGGGAATATAATTTAGCGTAGAGGAGCGTACACATATTTTTCTTCGAAGATTGAAAAGATAAGTACCTCAGGGTTAAAAAAGAAATGAAATGTAGTGTATTATAGGGATACATCTCTATCAATCTTTGGGAAACACACACTCATAGAAAATTGTTTTTATAGTATTAAGGAATTTATGAATTTTAGGACAAATGGGAAAATTGCAGGACATGTAAATTACATTTGACATTTTTATTTTAAGCTATTGACATCATATTTTGTAATTTAATTTCTTTGGTTATCATTTGAAAGTATTATTAGAAAATTTGTAATTTAATTATTTTTAGTTGACATTTGTAATTTGATAATTTAGACAATTCTTGATTTAGTACTTTTTTTTTTTTAGACATAGGAATTTAATTATTTTGTTAAATTAGAATCATTGTTATTTTCACAAAATTTGCATGCCGAATTTAGTTGGCGGAATATGAAGAACTATTGTGTATTTGTTATAAAATCTGTAAAATACCATATTTCAGGCAAATAAATGAATCTATCTATATATCTATCTATCAGACGCCATGCTGTACTGCTGAAGGAAAGAAACAAGGAAAATTTATTTCACCCAGGTTAACACACACAAAAAAAACAGAAAAATCTTAGTTATAACAGTATTGTGTATCTCACAGCTCCGCCCAATAGGACCAGTTCAGCATAAATGCCTGACAACTGGGTTACAGGGACAAAACTTAGAACCAGTTTTTTTTTACACACATAAAAAAAACGAGAAATTACAGTTATAACAGATTCCAAAATAACATCTGTTATCTCTATTGACGTTAGTTTTATTATTTTCATGTCAAACAACAAAGCATGTCGTTGTTCGAGGTGATAATGAGCGTGGAATTTATCTACTTACAGTTTTAATTTGCTATGAGAGGTGAGTGTAGACGTCAATCGAGAAATATAATTTTGAGCCCGCTTATAAACAGTACGTCATAACATGTTGTGAAAACGGTGGCGGGAAACCATCGTAGAAAGGTGAAAACTTGGTCCTAATGATCCTTAATCACCCTGCAGGTGCGAATTAAATAGTGACAATTTTATATTATTTTACAAGGCAGATCCAGTCGGAAACCCGGGAGGGGATGGCCTAGAAGGATATATAGTGACTTTATTGGTGATGTTCTTCATCCCCCCCGACCCTTGCTCGACGATGCGCCAGCCCGCGTCGATGCTGAGCCAGTAGCTTTAAACTCCCCGACTAATAATAATAATATATCCAGCGATGCCCTAAGCCGAGGTTCGTACCCCACAGGGGGTGCCCTTAGCGAGCGCTTGCCTAGTTTATAATTAGAATAGTTTTTGCCCCTGGCTGGAGGCTTTGAGTGTAGAAGCTTAAGGCAGCCACAGGAAAGTCCGGTTAAGCAGCTACGACCCTCTTCTGAGATCAACTGCGAGATGACCTAGACAAAAAAAAAAAAAAAATAATGATGTTCTTCAGAAAGGTCAGGTGCGTTACCGGCGCAGGCGTCCGTGTATGATGTATGATCATAAACAAAGCAAAGTATGTAGAATACGGCCGATATAACTTGGCAGCTCTGAACATAGGCACTACGAACTTTCACGCATGTTCTCTCACTCACACTCGCCTCATGTCACCATTTGGTTCCTTAAAAAATGTTATTGCGCAGCCTTCTACGCGAAGTTCATAACTGCCAAGTTATATCGGCCATGTTGTAACGGTCATAGCAGGTGACGTTCTTTGGTTTCTGTCTACCCCCATGCGAAGAAGGAGTGTATTATGAATGTATGTTTTCATATTATTATTATTATTATTTATTTCCTATCCCAAGAAAGGTCTGCAAAGACGTACTAATCGAATAACGCTTCTAAACTTCCATGCATTATTATACGAAATTATTTTTAATGCTTTTACCTTTTCGATTTACGACATTGCGTTTATTTCTTCAACGTATTTTCCTCTTTCTTCTCATTTAAATTCGTAAAAGGGTTTATAAACTTAAAATATACACTAAAATAGATACATTCACACTAATAATTTTTTTGTTACTGTCAATTCGGGGTTGTCATACTAGTTTCGAAGCTAACCTCTCGTGCATAGGTTACCGATAACATCGAGTAGTAGCAAGCCTGATTTATGAACGTGAGTAACCATGGATTTGTGAGCATGAATGAAGTTTCAAAAATAGATTTCGATTTTACTCTTTCGTTTTTTTAAATTGGTCTGACTTATTAAAGTTATGAACTCTCGGGTGATAGATAGAGCAACAGGATAAAGATCATAGCATATTAGAAAATAAATTATGAGTTTTGGTAGGTAAACTAAAATAGTTGACAGGTCAAAAGTTTCGCTGATACGAGTATAGTGATCGATCGAGTGAGCGAACGTCGTGTGAACGTAAATCCGAACTGTTTTTAATTATAAATACTCGTTTCACACATAACGTATATTCAGTTTGATGAATTTATTAATATCGAGGGGTAACGAATTGATGATACATATATTGTGCTTGTCACATAAATTTAAACCAAAACGCTAGCGCTTATAGCAACACTTATTTAGATTTCAGCCTACGTCAAATATACGAAGCCAATGGAACTCTTTATGTCTGTATATCTCACTAGTTCATAAGATAGGACGAAACTAGACGTTACCGACTAATCAAAGCGTTTCGGGTTTCCCTTCGTTAACCTTTCCAAAGAAAATGGATATAAATCACCCGATAGAAATGTGTAGATGTCAGTGGTATTTAATACCACCCAAGTTGAAATATTTTTCTGTGCACATTTAGGTTGATAACCTAGAGAGATTATCAACTCGAATGTCTTCTAGCACGGAAAAAATGCCTACGTCACAGGCTGATTATGTTGTGTATGCTGCAGGAATGAATCTGTGCTATACGAGAGAAAGATTGTCAGTAATCTAGGCATTCGGACCGGATATCGTTGGTTGAAACAGAGGAGGAAGAGAGGAGGCCTTCTCTGTGAGAGGGAACGGCGCGCGGCGGGTAAATTGCGTTACAATCCGAATGTTATTTGTTTCGATAATTAAACAATATTTATGTATTGCTTTTTTACGTTGTCGAGTAGTTTTTTTTTGGAATTTCCTTCAAAATTCTTCGGATTGTGGTTGAAAGTGTGGAGTGCGAGTCGTATTCCACCACGCGAGCTCAGTGCGGGTGGGTGGATGTCACATGTCTTCGAATTTCTGTTACTAGGACATGCCTTTTGACGTGAGTCTTTAAATTTGCTTCCATAATGGACGGTAATTCAAAAAACTGATGATAACAAAATCGGAGGATACAGTTTGATGCTGTAGCTAGATACATATCTATCATCTACATCCAAAATTGAATTACACCACTCGATAGCTAAAGGATCAAATAATTCGTCTCAAAGAAAATATTACTCGTAACGTAAAAGTATTCACATAAAACACACGACCGTGTCTACGACACAGCCACATTCCATTTTTTTGTCATGGCTTCTCATAGGTCAACCTAGGTGGTTGTCGGCTGATTAATCGTGCTATTCTGTGGAAGCCTTAATAAATTAAGGCCTCCAGCCAGGGCATAAAACTTATCGACTAAGCGACTACACGCTAAGGGCACCACCTGTGGGGTACGGACCTCGACTTAAGGAGCGCAGCAAGAGATAGCCTGGATCGAATCATAACTAGGACTTGCCGATTTCCTTACGATGTTTGTTGATTCCTGTAGGACATTACATTATACCTACATCTCAAAATGGGAGTGTTCAGCTATCTAATTACGTAACACATTTTCGTAAATAATTAAGACTTAATCTGTTTCATTTTGTCAGTTCAACAACATTCATTGCGTTATTTACGTTGTTGAGCAGATTTTGTTTCGAACTTATGAAGCAACACCTATATCAGCAATCTCTTTCAAAATGTTTCAGATTGTGATTGATCGTACATTACGCAATTAGCGTGGAACTCGGAACAAACGGACTAGACATACCTACCCAAGGGAACCCACCCACTACCCACTAAGAACCGTAGTTTAATCATTTAATGCTCGATCTGCTTTTCCCTCAAGAATATTTATTACACTCGAGTTGAAAGAGCAGAAGAAATTCTGATAAAACCGAGCAACGGTTTCAGAATTTATGTATTTCATTCTCACACTCACTATTTCGTGGTCCTTGGAGCCTCATTTATCATAAACAGTATTGTGTGATGAAATAAGTTACATATCTGGCCTTGACCGGATGAATCAGCACATTTAACCGAACCGCAATACTTAGAGATAGATTAGTAGATAAAAAATGTGCCGATGATTTTTACTTACATTTTGGATGAACCTAGTTCGACAGCTACAAGAAAGGGCCTGTATTTAATCGAATCTCAAATAATTAGAAAGAAAGAAAATACGTTTATTTGCGGTAAACACGACGCAAAGAAAGAACACAAAACAAAAAAGAACAAGTTGAGGGAAAATTTGCGTCACATCCACGCAAAACGGCCATCGCTCAGCATGATGCTGCGACCCTATGCGAGACAGGAGCTCCAGCGCTGGTTTTCAGCGAAAGCCGGCGTTGACGTTATGACGTCGACCGGTGCAGCATACAATGACATTGTAAAATTCTCATTCTCATTTTGCTCTCCTAAAAATATTAATGAACACTCTAATAAAATGAATGCCACTTTTTTCTGAACCTCAAATAATTCCTATTTTAGTCTGCTAAAAATACTTAATAGCTAAGCAAATACGACCGACTAGGATGTAGCGCTCGCTCGGCTCGCGCGCATTTGGTCGCAGTTCTAACCAAACCTATACTAATTCATTGGGTTCGGGGTGCCTTAGCTTAGTTACTGCCACCATTTCGGCTCGGGCGTGGTTGGCGTCAGTTCTAACCTAACAAGGCCAAGTTTTAACGGGCCATAATGGGTTAGTTAAAACTTGGCTAGATAGCAAACTTCAACTCTGTGTCACACCAGCGTCAATAGAAGCATGGATTACATTATTTATATGTTTGTACTGTAAGGGGCTTGTGGCTAAGTAATAACGAATAATAGAAAATAGTCGATCGATCGGGTTTAGCTACGCTTGCCGCGGTTAGTCCGTGGATGGGTGACCTCACATCTTTACATACCAAGACCCCTCCGTGCCCCGGAAAGCACGTTAAGCCGTTGATCTTGGCTGCCATTTGTAGATCTTTGACAATTGTAACGGATCGTCAAAGGCCCGAAAGTCTGACGGCCAGTTTACCAAAGGGTATCGTTACCCAGTAACTGGGTTGTGGAGGTCAGATAGGCAGTCGTTCCATGTAAAATTCTGGTATTCAGCAGCATCCGGTTAGACTGAATGAAGCCGACCCCAATATAGTTGGGAAAAGGCAGGCAGAATATGATGAAATATATGTTGGTACTGCGCCGTTTTTGAAGTTCGAATGTTACCTAGGTAACCTATCTACCTCTTTTTCCCAGTATAAAAAGTTCCCAGGTATGGTCCAGTCCAAAAAAAAAACATAATAACAGGAAGAACCAGTGATTCTCAGCTTCATTAAGGGTATTTTTACACCAGTCATTAGAGATGGCAGCTGAATTTACTATCCCTTATTTTATACCTTGACTTAAATACACATAGGTATTACATGCTCCTAGCTATTCTCAAAACTGTGCTAAAACTGAAACACTAAGAAATCCGTATCAGTTACGAAATCGCTACGTCTCGGCGCCGGATTTAATTAAGAACATGTTTTTAGCTAGGTACCTACTGAGTTTACGAAACAGGTCACATTCTTGATGTATTTATTACACGCCGTATCACTTACATGTAAATAAATATTTAACTTGAGTATCGTAAATTATCCTTTTTACTAGCATAATCAGTCTATAATGAGCCCACTGCTGGGACTCAGGCCTCCTCTCATCGAGAGAGAGTGGGCTGTAAGCTACCACGCGTGCCCAGTGCGGGTTGGTAGATGTCACATGTCTTCGAATTTTTGGTTCTAGGACATGCCGGTTTCCGCACGATGTTTTCCTTCACCGTTTTGAGAGCAGTGGTGATGAAATTATTTTCACAAAGTAAAGCGCCTGCCTGGGTTCGAGCACACGACATACAACTCGTAAGTCGGGTCGACCAGTTGGGCTATCACTGCATTTAACTAGGCCTTCACAAAATGTTATATAAACCACTCTGCTAGTGAAATATGGTGATTTTTTTTAGGCAACTTCTTTCATCCTAATGATTTACAATTTGAGAGAGGCTCGGGGGTAAATAATAACAGCCGCACATGTCGATCTTCAAGGTTTCGCACTGCTGGGCGAGGTCGGTCCGTGGATGGATGACCGTTTAGTTTGTTACCTACATACCGAGGCCCCTCTGTGCCTCGGAAAGCACGCTAAGCCGTAGGTCCCGGCTGCCATTCGAAGATTTTTGGCAGTCATTACGTGCAGTCGTGCATGGGTATTAATTTTATAATTTAAATTATGTTTTGTGTTGCGTAATGTAAATATCATTTTGCATACAATAGTATGCAAAATGATGAAAAAAGATTCTATATAATAATATAGAATCTTTTTTACTGAACAGACAGCTGTGCTGCTGGGGAGTTTGTTGCGCCACTTCTTCTTCCCAGCTAAAGCACTAGGAAGTGGTGAAGGGTGGGCGTTTTGGGGGACTGTCTTATGTAATTTTGACGTTCGAAAAGTGCTGATTCTCAGCCTAGTTTGAATAAATGACTTTTGAATTTTGAATTTTTGAGTCAGAAGCCCGAAAGTCTAACAACCAGTCTTGCCAAGGGGTACAGATAGTGCCATTTACTGCTGCAGCTACTGCTAGCTGTATTTTTGTAAGGAGTGGAGCGGAGTGGGGATTTATATCGTGTTACCCAGTAAATGGTTTGTGGAAGTCAGATAGGCAGTCACTCCATATAAAAACAGTGGTATTCAGCTGCATCTAGTTAGACTGGAATCACAAAAATATTTGGGAAAGGCTAACCAGATGATGATCGGGAAAGACAAACATGAAGTAGAAAAACAATAACCAATCTTATGTTGGGTTCCTGTATAACTTACGTCTCGTAAAACATAATTACTAATAGCAGTGACAGTTCCTTAATGCAGATTAATAATGATTCACAATTTCACAGTGGAAGTTCACGAGTATCAAGAATAGTAACTTAACAAATGTTATAGGTATACCTAGTTTACAACTCGTTATTTTTATTGGTACTTCGAGGCGATAGGAAAATAATGTGGCCCTATATAAGCAAATAGGTTATTTTTTATTTATTTATAAATTATTTAAAAGGATTTTTCCTAAGGCCTAAACCTACGGAATCCCTACCAATCATGGAATAATTTAAAAAAATATTCCATGACTCTCGCTAAAGAGAAAATGTGTCACTTAAGTCAGCCAGCTCGCTGTACGAATATTTATGTGTGAGTGTTGAAGTTTGCGGTAGTATTGGCTGACCAACTAATGTGAAATGTGTGCGTGCCTGCGTACAGCAAGCGGGCTAACTTGAGTGACGAATTTTTTTGCTAGCGAGAATTTATACGACTTTTTTTGTTCGTCCATACCACCAGTTTTATGATTAATTGACAAAAAAAAATGATTTTCCCTAATATTAATCAAACACAACAACATTTAATTTGTTAATTATTATAAATCATTGTACTTGGGTGTAGTAATAAACATCAAGGTTTTGCAAAGGTTAAGACGCATACCTACACTGAATGCGTAGACGCATACCTACCTACACGGGATGACGATCATGAGTTTTTCCGAAAATGATACAAACCTACCTAATTAGGTAATTATTTTGTAAAGCCCGATTCAAACTTTATGGCGGCTCGGAACATGAGGCGAATCACTGCGCAATAACAAATTCACGTGTCAGCGGGGGTGAGGGTGGGGTACTGCGCAGTGAGTAGCGCACTTCAGAGCCGCGATAAAGTTTGACGCGTACATAACCAACAAGATGATCTTGAGAGACAATCAGTTATAATGGCGAAATGAGATTTGTAGCAAGATAAAACGTTACATTAAATAGGTAAAATCCAAAAACTTTGTATTGCTTTATATTAATTGCCAGAAATTCCAAGACTACCCGCAAATTGTTCTAGCAATTTTTTTTTTAGTTGTTAATAATATATTATTATTATTAAAATTGATACTAAGGTACACTTTTGGGTATGGAGACTCTAAAAGCACCCGGCTTAATAATAGCTAAACAGATTTAAAAACATCTATATTATTTATGGTACAAACATCATGAATCTCTGAATACAAGACCGATGATAAGACCTACAGTCAATACTTAGAATCATTAAGTCATCTGGAATATCAATAATAATTGTTGCGGTAAGTCCTCATAGACTCATAGATAAGCTAACGAAATTGCAAATATGAAGGTACCTTATACGTACCTACAATTAATAATAGTCATTGTTGCAGGTACTTTACCACTGCCGGGTAACTCCCAGAAAAATTTTTTTACACCTCTACTCAGACTGCGATGACGGTGTATCTTGCAAGACATCGTTTCAAGACAAGAGTAATGATTTTGAATAAAAGAACAAAATATATAAGAATATTTGCGACTACCGTAACCATCACAGTAAACAGACTGGTGGTCACTGATTTTTTTTTATTATTGTCAAACCTCTTGAAACAAACATAGTTGGGTAATAGCTTAACTATAAAGAAAATGATGTTAAATCTACTGAAAATAATATTAATATCATGTCCAAAGGACCAGATTGAACGGCCCAAATTGTTAACTGTCCGAATCAATTCTCAGTTACGTTAAGCCAAAGGCTAGTCGAATCGGATCGCCTCTTTGGCACTAAAATAATTAAATCCGAGATTTAATACAGGGTTATCTGTTGTAATCCCTTAGAATAATAAGTCAGATCGATGCATATCGTGAAGTACCTACGTTGGTTGCAAGAAACAATTATTTGCTGATTCACTTACGGTTTTTCTTCGCTTTTATGTTAATGAATAATGAATTAAAACGTTACGTGGGCATAGAACCGTTATTCGCTTATAAGGACCACGGACTTTTCCTATTCGCCTCCAAGGCCGAATTCAAAATAATAATACTAGTAAATACACACATCAAAAAAAGTTTGAAAAACCGTTTTTTTTTTTTTTGTTACGGTAATCTATATTATAATTTCTTCTTATTTTTAGAATCTTAACTTAAAAATATAGAACTACAATATAAAACAAAAAAAAATCGTTTATCCATATAAAAAGAAATTCAATCCAAGCTTACGCTCATTCAGAAATCTGACTTAGTCAATTTTAACGGATTTATAATATTTTTCGAGGACAGTTGTTATTGACAAAATGCCAAGAGGATTACAGAAGTTTTACGAGCAAGAATTTTAACTTTGAGGGAAGAAGGATATTCCACGAGAGAAATAGCGCGCAGAGTTGCTGTATTCCAATCCTGTGTCGTGGTCACGTTGCAGAGGTACCACGGCACGGATAACTTAGCTGACCGACCCCACAGTGGTCGCCCAACTGTTCTTACAGCTGCAGAAGCGCTATATCAGATTTCTGGCAGCCCGTGACCAAACAGTCAACGCCACTACAATAAAAGTAGAAGTGCGTGCCGCCTCTGGAGTTGAAGTTAGCACTCAGACCATTCGGAATTGCTTACACCAGGCCGGACTACGAGCACGGAGGTCTTGGTGAGCGCCTCTGAATTCACAGCAACGTCAGCGACGGAGATTGCAGTGGCAAAATGAAGAAGATGAGGAGGAAAACATTTGGCAAAACTGTCTCTTCGTTGACGAATCGCGAATCAGTACTCATCCAGATAACCGACGTGTCCGTGTCTGGAAAAGACCTAGTGACTCTGAAAGGCAAAGAACTGGAACCGATCAGCAAGGCGGGAAACCGAAGTCCTTTTGGGGTGGAATTATGATTGAAGCTAGAATGCCTTTGATCCCGTAACGAGGCTCCATGACGGCAGATAGGTACAAAGCAGTCGCTATTGATGGTATTGTCAGACTTTCCGAGTAAACCATGGGCACCAATTCGTATTGGTCGATGATAATGCGCCCCAGTCGGTGCCAGAAATCAGGAAAGCGGCTATTCAAGAATGGGGCATGTTACCGCAAGATATGTTGGATAGCTTGGTCCTCAGCATGCCCAGGAGGATCTCCGCATGTGTGCGAGCCAGGGAAAGAGCTATATTGTATTAAATAAAAACCTTCCATGAATAAATTGTTGTATAAATTTGGTTAAACGATCTTTTTCTTTCCATAAAATTCCTATTACAATTACATTAGGATTGAATTACTCAATTTTCTTTAAAAAAAAATAAAAGAACAGTTTCATTTTTTTATTCCAAATAGTGTATTTCTATTAAAAAAAAGATACAACGTAAACACTGTTTCTTAATAAAGTTAAATTTAAAAAATATATCAGCTTTTGCTAGTGATCACATTTTTTTTTAATGTGTGTACTACTTAGTATTATTATTTTTGAAATGGTATTATGGCGTGATTGAATTGGTATGGGCTTATAAGCGTTTCTAAGAAACAGCATCCGTTTATAACAATTTATCATGTGCCTTCCTAATATATGTATATTAAACTATAATTATACGGTTGCGATAAAATATCGAAGAGCAGTGGTGGCCCAGTGCTAACGGCCCCGACTTACAAGTTGTAGGTCGTAGGTTCGAACCCAGTCAGGCGCTTTACTTCATGTAAATGATTTCACCACCACTGCTCTCAAATCGATGAAGGAAAACATCATGAGTAAACTGGCATGTCCTAGAACCAAAAGTTTGAAGACATGTGACGTCTACCAACCCGCACTGGGCCCACGTGGTAGATTACAGCCCACTCTCTCTTGATGAGAGAACCTGTGACCCAGCAGCGGTACATTATAGGCTGATTATGCTAAAATATTATCAAAGATCACATAGGCACCCGGATGGTTAATGCGACGGTTAATCTAGTTGATAATTACATGCACTTTTAAACTTTAAATACAAATAAAACAACAATCAACGTCTACATCTAAAATTATCTCCAAAAACCACAAACAAATCGATTCATCTTCAATTTATTACAAAATAAAATAAACATAACAAAGAGCAAGGTGGTATTTCCTATGATTTCATAAGGATAAAACTTTGTAGAAAAAACTTATGATGTAGTCACGAGGAGGTAAGATGATCGTTATGATGTTTTACGAGATATTGAAGACGAGCAAGAAACGAACGGTAACAGAGCTTGGTAAAAAAAAAATAGCGAAGTCTATATTGAAAAGCATTGATTCTTTTATCAATGAAAACTAAGAAATTACTGAAGAATTTAAGAAAGAAAGAAAATACTTTTATTTGCCGTAAATATGACGCAAAGAAAAAACAAAACACGAGAATAACAAATTGGGGGAAAACATGCGTCACATCCACGTAAAACTGCCATCGCTCAGCATAATGCTGCCACCCTATGCGAGACAGAGCCCCAGCGCTGGTTTTCAGCGACATCCGGCGTTGACGTGATGACGTCAACCGAAATTTATTTTTTTGCTAACAGATAGAGAATATTTGAAAGATGACCTTACATTCTGGAAGGTTAATATTGTTAAGAGATCGGTTCCCACGCATGGTTGGCAAAATGTATAAACAATGTTTTGTTTTATTATAGGTAATCAAAGATAATAGATACCCGCAATCAAAATAGCTAATAACATTGGTAATATTTTTAATAAAGTCTTTAATTCCTAAAAAACTTCTAATCTTCCAGTATAATGCAAAACAACATAATAACATTGTTGATAGAATAGCAAATCTCGCAAAAAGATGTTTAAACAGACGTTTAATAAATATTTTACCCATCCTCATGGCGTCATTGCATTTGTATCCTCTTTGGCCAATTATTGACGGCCAAGATTGGATGATAGCAATTATTACCTTACCTTTTTGTTTATTTAAACTTAATGTAGTCATTTGTAAATAATATCTAAACGATTATCCACTATGAAAAGGGGAAGTAGAGTTTTTGACAGTCCGTCTCGATTTGGTGTAAGAACTCTTGTTCCTCGGATTCTTTCACGAACGTTCGGACCCTTGAGCGGCGATGCAGACAGAGTAAAATGCTGCGTTATTTTCTGACTAGCCGCCAGGTAAACACAAATCGGACTCAATAACTAAACCGGCAATCTTACAAAAGTTATAAACTCCAAACGTAATAAGTACAATGAGACAAAACAACTCACCTTTTTATCACAACTTGGCTTGAAGGAATAGGAAATCAACAACAGGTTCACGACGTCGACCAGAGCATTGTCACTTGTGAGGACTTGCGTGGACAAGTGAACTGTATCTCACATAATTAGACTTTTAAATGTTCTAAGTAAACTAGCGTGGTGGTTAAGGGTAGGTTTCGTGAACAGTATGACATGTGTAAGTTTAGATTTTTTGGTCCTTCTGTCCAAAATGTGTCACTACCGCAATAAGATAGTTATAGCCATTATATAGCTATATCCCTAGGGATATAGCTATAGTTATATCCCTAGGGATATAGCTATATACCGTAATATAGTGAAATTATATGAAAGTGGATCATAACTATCTTACTAGGAATATAACTATGATACGGGCACAATCTAGGATTATTACTATTAGGGCACTCCGACCAAATAGTTTAAGTTAGGGAGCGGTGCCGCGGCAGCGGCTGGCGAGTGCTACGTCGAAATTGGTCGCAGTAACAAAATTAGGGCACTCCGACAGTTATGTATCGCTTTCATATAACTATATTACGGTGTAAAGCAAAGCTGTAATATAGTTATTTCCCTAGGGAAATAACTACAAATATCTACAAAGTATAAGTATCTATATCTACTTCCACTATCTTACTGTAACATCACCATTTAGATCCAACAGATGCTTTAGTATATTTTTGTGTGTATTATGATTATTATGAACTTTCCAATCTTATAATATGTTCAAGCCGTTTGGGGTTGAAACACTAGAGCCATAGGGTGCGAATGGAATTCGTTTTTCAAGACAACACCAAGCTGTTGGTCGACTCTTCACGTGACCAAAGGGCTGGTCTATTTTTTGGTCAAAGAATCAGTGGCAATGCTGCCAGCCTTTTGGGCACTTTTCCTGTTGACAGCGATGCGGACGAATTTTTTGATGCCCTATGTTTCTATCCCCGCCCTTTTTTATATACTTGTACACACGGCTACACATCAAGCTATACATTTCCATTATAAATTGACCTCGTATTGTACGGAAATTCTAAGAGTGAGAGTGTGTACATGTGCATATTATTATCACCATTTTAAGACTGCCAGCTTTTAAATTATGTAAATATTATCTTTGAAATTAAAAGCATGAACAAAAAAATATTTGCATACTTATATGTAATGCTTAGAAAGTGATCCGTCACACAAGAATCTACTGCCAATTAATCATTTCTACTTTCTTATCAGGTAGTAATAACATCATTTAAAAGTAATTCAATTCGCAATCAAAAGGAGGTATGTCGTATTTTTTTAAATTTATGATTAAAATATTCCTGTAATTAAAACCAAAACAAAAGAACAAACTATCCCTTAACAAGCGTTAAAAAGCGTATCTCTAAAATCCTCCACGCTCATTAGAATAGCTTGCTAACAACATATTATGTAGATACACTATTTACTAATTTGATACATGGCTTTGTGCGCAAAGCACTAGGTAGACACTTGAGTACGACAAAAAAAGACTGATTTCGCAGAACAGAATGTATTTTGTCATTGTATTTTCAAAACTTTTCTTAAATGGGCATAAAAATGGGTGACGTAAGTTCACGTACGATTTAGGAACAATGCATGGGATGAAACAAGCATTCATTTTATAGTGGAGAAGTATGCAGAAGGTGGACTAGAAATAAAGATAAAATAGATCAACCATTTTTCAGATTATCTAAAGTACATACATCTTTTATGGGGTACTGTGTTAAATGTTACAACAAAATACCTTGTGATATTTTGCAATTAAATGAAAGAAAATTTAAAGCTCATATTAAAAGTACACTTTGTAAACAAGCATATTACAAATTAGAGGATTATATCCAAGATAAGAATGCTTGGAAACATGCTGGTCCTGCTCCATAGGATAATTTAGAATCAAGACAAAATCAAACTGGTTGCAAATTTAAGTGTATATTTTATTATTATTTTTTATTATATGACATTGATTTTACTTTCTATGACCAATTCCTCGCACACTGACTTATTAATTGTAGAATCTTAGGAGGATCGTCTACTTTTACAATGTTTGTAAATATGTGAGCACCATGTATCTATCACATTAATTAGTTTATCTGTTGTTGCTTCATTTTTAATTCTTAATTCTTTTTACCTATTGTGGTATAATAATTTTATTCTAGGTGCATCGTCCTCACATATAATTATATAACTAATGTACTTATACAAAATATTGTAAAACATTTTAAAAGAGTAACGGTGGAGTTTCTTGCCCATTCTTCTCCATACGAAAACTACCTTTTGGAAGGGGCAACTAGAATCAATTAATTTTTTTTGTAAATTTTTGACGTTCAAAAGTGCCTTATACGGGCCTACTTGAAATAAATGATTTGACTTTGACCTTTGACTTTGGTGTCAGAAGCTTTTCAATTACTACCTACAGGAACTCTTCCAGCTTCCGCGTGGACTGCTTAAATAGGAGAGACTCCTCAATTTAATTGCGCAATTTGGTGACTATTCTCTTCGTGGAAGATCATATAAATTCGAGTCCACAAATCCAAGAAAGCAATGTCTACTTTAAAAGGAAAATGTATCAAGTAATTAATTATAAGCGTAACATTTAAGAGTCAAAATTATTTCGAATTTGCATGAAAAATCGCCCAAAATCTCTACCACATGTACAAGAAAACCAGAGTTCAAGACCACAATACTGCCATTGACATTCAAACTAGATACTAACTCAAACATATCCCTACTGATAGATACATAAAATATCTCTAACAGCTCACCTCGTCTCGGCATTGTGTCCCAATCAAAGTTCCAAGCAATTGCCTTATTGTCGCCAGACGTAGGTACTCGTGCAAATTTAAACGTCTTGCTAACAGAAAGACACCTTTGTGAACTCAGGTGAGAGTTTTGCGGCATTAAGAGAGGTGCTTTATGTAAGTTTTCAGATTCCAAGTCAGTAACCTAACTTGGATGAGTTTTGCGTGGAGGTAAATTGCTTGTGGAATGTCTTAGATTCTTGGGCGGAAATTTCTTATGGTTTGCAAGGAAATGATTGGAGTAACAAGTTGAATGGATATTCATGATTTATTATTTATCTGTAGAGCTTAAGAGTAGAGAAGTTTGAGAAGAGAAAAACAAATGGAAGAGCATAAACAAAGGCTTATTTCATCAGAAAGGTACTGGGCTATCAATTTCTTTTTACTAACTTTTCAAGTTGAAATTAAATTCAGTAAAGGGTTCAATCGGGTTGTATACGCGCAGTGTTCTTTACCAGCAAGTTATGCAAAGTATTAGGTAAGATTTTAATCATGTAGAATAAACTAGTTTCATATTAATACAGGCTACTTTTTTTTTGATTCAGCTAATCTAATCTTCGGATTAATTCTACTGACTGAGTTATAATATCGTTTCACGTGTCACATAAGTTTCGCTAATTTAAACGGGCACAAAGTTCTTTTCGTCAAGAGATAAGTGGCATAATTATTTTATTACGGGCATGCCCTGAAAGTGATGAGTCAATTTCTTAGACTCGTGTCTTAGAGGAAACCGAAATAGACTAATCGTCAGGACCAAAGTCTTTATATTATTATGTAGATATCAAAGTTCAAAAAGTTCAAAGTAATATTTGGGGCAACGCAAATTATAACCGTCCACGCTTCTTCACGACGATTTGCTTCTCCGTAAGTTAATGTTATTAAGACGACTTTAGTAAACTCATACGGTCTTACCCACTACAAAACAAGGTTTTTTTAAATAAATATTTGGTTCTTTTATAACAAAAACTGGATCGATAGTTGTTATAGTTAGCTATGACCGAAATACAGTTCTTTATACAAAACAAACAACTTAGCCCGGCACCTACTAAGTTGTCAGTTTTGTATTAAGAACTTTACTGTAATCGGAATAAAGTACGAAATACAAAAATTTGCTGACAGAGTTTGGGCTAAAGTTAGATCTCATACATATGTCAATCTGGCCGCCTTTTTTTTTTTTGGTTGGGACATTATCAAATAATTTCTCCCGCTCTCGGTGGAGCAGGAGGGCGTGTCAGACTCTTACTGACTAAAACCCAACCGTGTTCCTTCAGTGGCCTGTACGTTACCAGGGCCACGGTATCCCTTTCGAACTTTCCCGCAACCCCGGCAGGCATCAGTCCTATCGGACCCCTTCACTTGCTGGCATCTCTTTGAGGCGCGCGTGGAACACAACGCGCCGTCGACCCGGGCCTGGTTCTTATCGGACGGCGAGCTACCCATTGCTCACCGTCCGCAAGCCCGCGCCTACGGTGGCCGGGAATCGGCCTGCGATTCTCGACGCCCAGGGCGTCTCCTGCGGCGGCTAGGGGCGTGAGGGTGCGAAATTTGCCTCTCCCTCACGCGTTCTGCCTCCTCCTTCGCGAGCATTACTGCTTCGCAGAAGGAGGTGACGGCCTCCCATGCCCTCTCGCTCCGTACCATGGCCTGGACCAGGGCCGGACGCGAGAGATCCCCGCCACCGATCCCCGCCACCGATCGCCTCCACGAGAAAACGGCGATGCTCTGCCCAAGCCGGACAGACCTCCACAATCTGGCCGCCCTCAAGCCGAAACATACATTCCTGCGTAAACTCAAGCCTTCTTCCCTTCCTTTTTTTGCTTCGTTTACGTTCATACATCGGTCATACATTCACGGCGAAAAGTTAGGTCTCATTTTATAGGTACTAAGACGAACTCAACTAAGCATCAAAACAAACGAACTCTAAACGATTGTGAGCATTATTCATGTTTGTATACTCAAAAGACCCATTAAATATTCCGCCACATTTGTCCGCATTGGGACCGGACGTCCATACTCCATTTTGTTCTGTTTTGTTTTCATTGACACTTCGTGTAAATTCAGCAAACAACTCGGAAACGCTCGCGTGTCACTTGTTTGCAATAAATATTCCAGTTTTTTGTTTGTCCTACTTTATTGGCAGTTCACCTATACTAGAAATCTATATTAAAATAATATGAAATGCTGTTCGTTGGTAAGCGAATCACTTGAGAATGGCTGGACCGATTTGGCAATTTTTTGTTTCAAATGTTTGTAAAAGTCCGAAAGGGTTTTTACGGTATGAAAAATTGGAAAAGTTTCCCGGAAAATTGGAATTTGCGTAAACCCGAAAGTCCATTTTTCTATCGGATTTTTGTATGAACTATTTTTTGGATAGGACAAAATCTGTCGGATCAGCTAATTGAGAATTAATGCTTGAAAACTGTGCTGAAAAACGAGTACGGTGGTTAGTTTTACAGCTTAAATAATTTTATATGGAAAACGCAGTATTAAAAGTTTTTTGGTCCTATGATCCGCCAAACCTTTTGCGAACTGGAGTGTTATTCTTATATTAGCCCCGATCATATACAGCGTGTATTAGAAATGTGGTGTAATATTTAATGGTATGGTACAGACCATCAAACTGAACAACTTTTTCCATGAGACCAACATCGTAGACTTCGCGAAAAAATTATCAGTCATCCCATACGATACGATACCAAAATATGGTAAACGCAGTATTAATTTTTTTTTGGTCCTATGATCCACCAAACCTTTTGCGAATTAAAAGGTTATTTTTGTATTAACTCCGACCATAAAAGTAAAAGCTCGACTTCTGTGTTCTTGCGCACAAAAAAGCTAATGATTGCATCATTGATCTGACTGCAAAACAAAGTAATTAGCATGGATATTGCTAAATCAAGACCACTCATTAACTACACAAGATTCCTTTAATAACCTATTTAAAGGTGTGCCTCACCGCACATTTTTTTCCTCGTATCTACATGATTGAATTTCCTATATAATTCCGCTTGAAACTGCCTATAGCATTAACGTAATCTGGTTAGATGAGTTCTGAGGAACAAGGAAATAGATTGTTGGACGTAATCGTTTACGAAAATGTTACGAACATTGGTATGTTCCATAAAGAGCTTAAAAAAAAAAATAACATCGATCAGCTATCTAATTACGCAACACATTTTCGTAAACGATTACGTCAAATTTGTTTCATTTTGACAGTTCAACAACATTCATTGCGTTATTTAGGTACGTTGTTGAGCAAATTTTTTTTTCGCAATTTGTTTTAAAACGATTCAGATTCCAATTGATCGTGCATTACGCAATTAGGGTACAGGTCCCTAAGTTGCTTGCATTTAATCCAGCTCCCTAATTACATAACACACAAGCTATTACAATCTGAATCATTTTGAAGGATAGTGCTAATCCATTGATTCATTATGGATATAATGTAAGATATAACATCGCCTTAGATGAATCTGTAAAGGTGTTACAATTGTGATATAAATAAATATGTTCGAAACCAACTGAATGTGGTTGAACTGTCAAAATAAAAGCCATTGCTACTCAATTACCCCGCTGGTCACAATAATAACGAAATTCAGTTGAAATATATAGGTACCACCGATTCAAATTCTCTGATAAGGAAATAGCTATTATAATAATTAAAGCTGCAAAGCATAACATAGAAATAAAGGCAAAATAAACAAAAAATAACCTGTTCCATAATAATTAGTTTTAGAGGATAAAAAACGTTCCTTTGTTTGATCGTATGGATAATATGCTAACTTTTCTAACGTGTTGGTTATTATATTAAACTCTGTTTGTAATGTAACGAAGTCTTATTTTACAAAAATTATTTTAAAAGAGTAACGGTGGAGTTTCTTGCCCATTCTTCTCCATACGAAAACTACCTTTTGGAAGGGGCAACTAGAATCAATTAAATTTTCTTGTAAATTTTTGACGTTCAAAAGTGCCTTATACGGGCCTACTTGAAATAAATGATTTGACTTTGACTTTGACTTTGACTTTACAAAGGAATATTTACCGCGGCTATATTGGATTATAATGTCTTTCGTAGATTTATTAGTTGGTCTTCTTATAGGTACCTTTTTGGAACATCGTGCTTCACAAAGGACCAGACAAGCTAAGCTGCAGGACGAAATATATACCCATTCGTAATACCTACATATAATATCATAACTAATCATGGCTATATTTCCCGGAGGGCAAGGCAAAAGTGTTTCGCCAGTTAAGTTTAAGTCCCATGAAATAGGGAGCGAGCCCATTGCCTCCTATTGCTATCAATCGGGTACAAATCCAGACTACTACTGAAAAAATCATAACGGAAAAACCGAATTATAATTTGCCAGACCTGGGGATCGAATCCAGGACCATGTTCAGCATCAGCTGTCGCTCATGCAACCGCTAACGAACTAACGATAACTACTAGTATGAAAAAAATCTGTAGATATTACATAGGAATTATGAGCAAGTAAAATTCCTACGCATTGCTAGGCTAAAAATATGTAACAACATTTTGAAACGTTATTCAATTCTAATAAACAAATCATAGCTAAACTTATCCATCAAAGTCACGAGAAAAGCTAATATTCAACGTCCGAGTTGCATCAACGATATCTATTGCAGCCATCTCGAGTCGCGATTCATAGAAAAAAGGACTCACGTGTTGATCTTGTTGTGGATCTTTCGAGAACTCGATTGTTATGACTATTATTTTATTCGATTCGAGCGGTGTTCCTGCTTCACTAGGCTTTTACGACCTGAGAGAACATTGAGAGTTCTTTAATATTTACGTATTTACGCATAAGCCTTCCGGAATTAATTCTTTACATGATGGTGAAATCCGCATCAAAATCCGTTGCGTAGTTTATAAGACCAACGCGGTACAGACACAAAAAGCGACTTAAATTTATAATAAGTATAAATAGATATAAACACAGATAGATATAGAAGATGTTGTAGGGGTCACGCTTGAATAAATAATATTTATTTAATTTATATATAGTACCTGAAATGAAATGAAATGAAATGAAATTGGGATATTGCAATCACTTTTACACGTCATATTAAAAAAAATATTTAAAAAAAAAGAAGAAAATGCTAGATGAGTTCGGCGTTTCCTATCTGACTACTCTGAGAAGAAAGACCGAAACAAACTCAGAGGTACTACCGAGCTCTGCTCGGGTGAAAATAGAGAATGCTCATTTAATAGTAAGGATAGTTCATATTATTATTAATTCCATGTATAGTACATACTAATAGGGATGAAGCCTGGATCAAAAAAAAGAAATTCTATTTAGTCCGTCAGTTAGATATAAAAAAAATATTAGACCCGTATTTTTTGCTTTATCATATTAATAAAAATTTACTCAGATAAAAACGTTAAAAGTGGGGAGTGGGGTATACGTCACAAGTATAAAATCTACATACTCGTGACGTCATGGCACATTTTAACTCAATGTATCGCCGTAATCTTTTGATAACGTAAAAAAAGAAAAAATACGTGTACTTATGTTATTTTTTTATAATCTACAAGACGGACAAAAAAAATGTTTTTGTCGTCATCCCTATTCCATGCTGCCATTATAGTAGGTACTTACTAATTCCGTGCTGCCATGTCATTTTTTTTAACTGAACAGACAGCTGTGCTGCTGGGGAGTTTGTTGCGCCACTTCTTCTTCCCAGCCAAAGCACTAGGAAGTGGTGAAGGGTGGGCGTTTTGGGGGACTGTCTTATGTAATTTTGACGTTCGAAAAGTGCTGATTCTCAGCCTAGTTTGAATAAATGACTTTTGAATTGTTGTAAGGTAGCCATCTTGTTCTAAACTTTGGGCGACCGAGCTCTGCTTGAATGAAAATACGGAGAAAACGAATATTCCCAGATATGAGAACTAGCTAAATCGATCTTTCGCCCCCGTAAACCCCTATATTGCAACTTTCATCGAAATCGTTCGAGCCGTTTTCGAGAACGTGTTTATATATATGTATACAAATATTGCTCGTTTAATAGTATAGGATTTACAAGTAACAATGGACTCAATGTGTTAGTAACAATATTTCTTAACAGCTATGCTAGTAAACTTAACCTACACGCTTAGCCCAACACTGCCCTATAGCTATGAAAGCTTGCACAGCGATTCACACACAAACAATACAGTCTGCTCTTGACAAACTGCAGTATAATGTTGGTGCTGGCCCGCACCCAGCGCACCAGAGAGATGTCATTGTGTAATTTACCTGTTTTTATAATTTGTTAATATTAATCAAAACAGTGAAATATTTGACAGCTATTTGCGACGTTGTCACTTTTCACTTTTGCGTTGAATGCACGCTCATAATGGCAATATACACTCACCCTATTATTTTGACGAAAAGAGCGTGTACTGTTTATAGACCTCTGTGTACCCCTTTAGAGAATATAGGCGTGAAGTAACAGGTATTATGTTAATCAGAAGCAAATATGCCTCCATTAAGTAATTACCTACCACTGTAATTACACGTAGAGAGTATCACGAGATCAAATCTTAACGGAATTAGCATAATCCTATCCTATTACAAGCTAATTATCAGGTAAACATAGTGATATATTATTCCCGTGTTAATTCTAATGTAACTGGGCGACAAAATGAAACAGTGCGTTGTTTCTCATTAATCATTTTAGGTTTCATAATTTTATTATCTGCACTACGTAATTATTATAATTCTAATATCATGCTTGTATTCTATAAAGGAGTAAGTAATACAGAGTTGTAAATACATAAAATGTCATACGTATTGAACGCGATTCCGGGTCTGTGATCAAGAGCAATCATGAGCCCAGGAATCGCTTTGTTCGCTCTTGGTACCTAAACCAGAATAGGGATGTTGACAATTTTTTTTTTTCCCGTCTGGTAGGTTATTAAAAAATATTGGACGCGTATTTTTTCTTTTTTTACGTAATCAAAAGATTACGGCAATACATTGAGTAGGCAATAGGTACGTTAAAATGTGGCATGACTTTTTTTTTTCGGCTAGGACATCTCGCAGTTGACCTCACAAGAGGGTCGTAGCTTCTTAACCGGACTTTCCTGTGGCTGCCTTAAGCTTCTACACTCAAAGCCTCCAGTCAGGGGCAACTCAAATTATAAACTAGGCTCGCTATGGGCACCCCCTGTGGGGTACGAACCTCGGCTTAGGCGTCGCTGGGGGAGGACAGCAAGATGGGACAGGCTGGATCAAAGATATATTATTATTATTAGTCGGGGAGTTTTAAAGCTACAGGCTCAGCAGCGACGCGGATGGCATGACGTCACTCCCGGGTAGATTTTATACTGATTTGTGCCGTAGTGAGCCCCCAACTTTAATGCGTTTTATCTAAACCATTTTTTATTAATATGATAAAGCAAAAAATACGTGTCTAATTTTTTATTATAATTTTTTTATTATCTGACTGACTGACTTAATAGTTTCTTTTTCTTTCCAGTCAACATCCCATTGCAATTTTAGAATAAAATATCTAAAATTTCAGCAGCAACATTCTGTGTTTATTTTATTTTAATTTTGACTCAACTCTGCCTTACATTTTGGACGCCTGATAGATTCTTAGTAGCAATGTGGGGACATGAGCAAATGTTATTTTAACAATGAAATTCTATAAGGCGCTCTTTAAAAATGAGAAAACGTTGGTATCGCGAAAACTTTCTCTGGACTAATCATCTAAATGATCATAAGTATAGTAATTACTTAAGATCATTTAGATTATAATTATATGGTTTTAAATATATCAGGTACTATAAAAGTGCCCGCCCTCGTAAACCTTCGAGCTCCCGATTTAACTAACTTCTAAAACGATAAATCTATACGATTAAAAACTCTCAAAGCTACTGCTACCAAACTTTGTGTTTATTGCAATTGCTAACAACCATTCGATATAACATTTTACGACTCCCTATAGAGCAATAGATCGACTGATTGCTATTTTGTGCTATAGGTACGTGAGATGGCAATAGTCAACCTCATATTTGCCTTATCAGCCTATAGTTGAATGTCATTTGAACGTCATAAAATGACCAGTGGCCTGGGATGATAGCGCGGAGTACACTTTACGTAAATACGAATAATTTTAAAATGGAAAATACACGTTTCGCACACATATTTTCTTAGTTTTAAGGCCTTATTCATATTATCTACAGACAGTCACGTCATAAAAAGACCAGTGGGTCTAGCCTAGCGCGAACACGCGGAGTATCTAAACCTAACGCAAATAGGAACGATTTAAAAATGGAACCTACTCGTTTCGCACATTATATTTTTTTTGTTTATGGCCTTATTCATATCTATGGACAGTCACATCATAAAATGACCAGCACGTTTAACGTGACAAATTGATAAACAATTACAATCTGTCTATTCTTCCGCCGACAAAACCCGTTTCTATGGTTGTCACACTATGCGTGCAGTGGGTCTAGCCTAGCAAGAACGCGCGAAGTAAACCTAACGTATATTCGAATGATTTTAAAATGGAATATACTCGTTTGGCACATAATATTTACTTTGTTCGAAAGCCTTACTTATATTTTATGGGTGATAGTAATTGTGGTATTCGCAAAAATGTAAACTCAAATTCTATAGGATAATTATATTTTCGATAAAAAAATCGTTCGAATTTAAGTTACATCTTCTCCGCGCGTGGGCTGAAGGTCTATTTTTCTATATAACAGTTACATAGTTTAAACGTAAGTGAAGTAAAAATTTATGAATGAAAATTGTTATCAACAATGATAAAGTAATTATGAGGTTGACTATACCTACATAATAGATATAAGAAATTTATATTTCTATGACCTACATAGAGATGATTGGCTAGTCTCGTGTTTATGATCATTGATCTTACTCAAACATGAAAGATCAAAGGTCATGAAACTGGTGTAGTTTTACAAAAAGGTCAGGTCAGATGCATTTATAACCGGCGCGCATGTATGGCCAGATGTATGAACGTGAACGATGCAAAATGAGCTAATAAAGATTGTATTGTACACTGCATGTGGCGTTCAGCCTCTGCCTACCACCTTGGGAAAGATGCGTGAGTTTGTGTATATAGCTCTTATATTGTAAAACTAGCTGTTACCCACGAATTTGTCTGCGTATGTTCTTAACGATAACAAAATAAAATTTATAAAACTAAAGCCCAACTACGACAAAAAAGTCATCAAAAACGATATTTATAAACAAGGCATCATAGTCCAGGCGACCAGGGGGTCTACTTTCTAAGTGAAAAAAACCGTAGTTTCGGCCGAAGTTAGCGCTTCGTCATCATATGTCTCACTTATGGTATGTCCGTAAGTGAGACGGAGTAGGAAGAGCCCGTAACTTCGGCCGAAACTACGGATTTTGATTAGGGATGAGACCAGGCCCGGGTCGACGGCGCGTTGTATTCCACGCGCGCCTCAAAGATATGTCAGCACAACTGACGGGGTTCTCTAGGACCGATGCCTGCCAGGGTCGCGGGAAAGTCCGAAAAGGATACCGTGGCCCCGGACAACGTACAGGCAACTGAAGGAACACGGGTGGGTTTTAGTCAGTAAGAATCTGGCACGCCCTCCCACTCCGCCCAGAGCGGGAGAAGTTATTTGATAATTTCCCATGCAAAAAAAGGCATCATAGGCACACAAATAAAAAATCTGGAGTCAAACGTGTTTGGGCATAAATCGAACAGATTACGTATGAGTCCGGATTTTTAATTTGTCTGTCTGATGTCTTGTTTATACCTTTTTAGATGACTTTTTTCCCGTAGTTGGGTTTTAGTTGTATATACTAAAACCCATATATATATTTTTTTTTAATGTCTTTATTTCCTCTAGATGGCGCATGGCGCCATATTCAATAAATAATTCATTTTCCTTCGCCGTAGTCGGGTAAAAAGTAGCCCATGTGCTCCTCCAGGTCCCATGCTACCTGTCTGAATTATAATGTATCAACCAGGGTAAATTTACAAAAAGTCCCGGGACTTCGAGACACGATACGTCCCGGGACTTTTTGTAAATTTAGTAGTCTCGGGTCCCGAGACTTTCGGGTTGAGTCTTGAGGCCTTGGCCACCACAGCTTACAGTCCCTAAATACGTTTTTTTTTTGTACTTTACTAAAATTTTTGAGTAAAACTGCACTTGTTGCTTTTGCGGGAGAACTGTATTGCAGACTATTTAAAAATATCCCTCGTACCCAAACGTCAGATTTAGTTAAGTACCAATAATGGACGCTGAACCTAGTACTAGTAGCCTAGAGCTACAAAACGAACCAGACGAGTCGTTTCAAAGATTAAAAAAAACCGAAGAAAATAAATATCACGCCTTGTTTCCCGTATTTCGGCCACGGCAACCAATCTCAACGGAGACTAGCCTTGGGCGCGGGAGATATTATAGTGCACAAGGGTGTGCGCAGACTCAGATGCACTCTCTTAGTCCGATGGGACGGCAATCCGACACGACCGAAGAGAGATCGGGCGCAGGACCAACGGCTTAACGTGCTTTCCGAGGCACGGGGGTATCACACCGCCAACTTCCAAACTCCGGGCTGTTACTAATAAATTACTACACCGTTGGTCTCGAGGTTGCAACCGCGACTGCTGAGCGTGGGGTCCTGGGTTCGATTCCCAGGTCGGGCAGTGTTATCGGGTTTTTTACATATGCATACCTAGTAAGTAAACCCACAATTCAAGAGTTAAAAAAAAAAGCTCTCTTGTATAGGTACAGTTCATATTTCTTGTTATTGTGTTAAAATTAGTACGACTTTTACTGACTCTAATAAAGCGTAAGAGACATTGCCTAGAAAGACCCTCACATCCGTTACAAGCATCCGCAAGTTAAATTAGGTTACCACTTGTCTTTCTCATAGGTACTGAAATGACTATTAGTACGTATCTTTAACGAGACGTAAGTTATACAGGAACCCAACATTAGGTTCGTAATTGTTTTCTAATTCATGTTTGTCTTTCCCGATCATTATCTGCCTTTTTTCTACTATGTTGGGGTCGCCTTCCAGTCTAACCGGATGCAGCTGAATACCATGAAGCGACTGCCTATCTGATCTCCACAACCCAATTACTGGGTAACACGATATTCATTGGTAAGACGGTTTATTCCCATCTCGGCACCTTCCCATCTCGGCACCTTCCCATCTCGGCACCCATGAATTTATTTATCTTGTCTACGAAAAATTCCCATTTCGGCACCCTCTCATGAATCATTTTAAGGTACACAAAAAGAAACGGAAACACAGTATCAGTATAGTAAGTAAATCAACTTTAACTTTATTTATTAAATCATTTTTTTTCTTTTTAAATTACCATTTTCACAGACAAGCCCTTGCATCTATCTATCTCAATCGCTTTTTAGAGGCAAAAGCACTGATCTCCCATTACTTGGTCCTGCACTCATTATTATTTCGTAACTCACTTGAACTTAAAACGTGACGATCCGTTTATCTCTAAAAAACTAGAAATACTGATAAAATGACTGAAGAGTAAACACATGCATAACGAATGTAATTGTACCTACATTAAACTGGCTTGGCACCGGCCGCATTGCTAATTGTCTCTATCTCGCTCTTTCTTTTGTTAGTTTGCGCTATTGTCTTATTATACTATCTGGACTGAGCACTTCTAATTTAGTATTACACAAAAATGAACCATAATGAGCAGTCGTTAGGTTTACTTTGGTTTGACTGTCTTAACCGAGGCGAAAGAGATAGCCAGAAAATATGACACTTACTTGCTTACTTATTACTTGCGTATTTTTTTTTAAGTCCCATGAAAATATATTTTACTTTGTCCACTAAACACTAAAAATTTAAAATTAAACTTATTTTATAGGTACTTTTTTTACATTTTTTAGATTTGAGTCAATTTGATTTACTCACTATAGGTACTGATACAGTGTATCCATTTTTTGATGACTGTACTTAGCAACGACTAATGACGGAGTGCCGAGATGGGAATTTTTCGTAAAGATGATAAATTAATTCATGGGTGCCGAGATGGGAAGGTGCCGAGATGGGACTAAACCGGTAAGACTGGTTGTTTGTCTTTTAATAGGTATGTATATTTGTCTACAACTCTTCAAAAGATTATGGTTGATAATAACCACGAGACGTCCAAAACAAATGACTATAACGAATGATAAGGCTGTTATCAGGTCTCTTATACTGCTGTCATTAGCGAAATATTATCATATCAGTTGATGATAACATGTAATATAAGTGTTTGTCAAAAGCTACCTTTTCTACATTCCTTGAAAGAGTAATAGGCGTTTTAAAAGCAATTTCTCGTATCTATAATCAAATCAATAGCCATATTTTTTATAGCGTCTCTGTTATTTTCCATCTCAATCAGTTAACAGGAAATGGATGAAAAATTTCTCACAGTCCTCCACTAGGGTGTCGGTATTAAGTAAGTTATTAAAACAGGTATAAACGTAAAAAGAAGTCGAGAGGTGTCGTCGGACATCCGTACCCTAATTGCGTAATACACGATCAATCAGAATCTGAATCGTTTTGAAATAGATTGCTAATCCATTGCTTCATAGGTTAGAAAAAAAAACTGCTCAACAACGTAAATAACGCAATGTATGTTGTTGAACTGTCAAAATGAAACGGATTAGTTGTAATCGTTTACGAAAATGTGTTACGTAATTAGATTGCTGGTTGGAATGAAGTTCCTTTTGCTGTATCTACTGCGCGCGGCGTGTAACAAAAACCATGCCGATCCGTGAGGGTGTTGTTTTAAGAATCATACTGAGTCTTTTTATGTGGTAATTACATGGAAAAAAGAAAATAATAAATCGGCGAATTTTTTTCAATGGGAAATTTTTCCATTTTATTACATGGGGCGCGGGCCGTTGTTTAGCGGGTATCTACAAGTCATAATTTATCACCTCTGAAAATGAAATTGGGGTAATTTTGATACTAAAAACGTGAGTTTTAAATAGCAAAAACTTTTAAATTTCACAAATCAAAAACTTTTGGGTAATGTTTTTGCAGTACCTATGCGCCCCCTTTCAAATCGGACAGGGTTACATGCTGTATATTTAAATGTATTGAATAACAGACACAATTAAATTAATTAATTTAAAAAATACCTGTTCATAGACATACGCTTGTAAACACACAAACACATACTTTAGCAAAAGTGTCATGGCGGTTTGTAATGTTACACTTTTTACGGCATAGCTCTCATTCGTCAATTTGCCAAGTGCGCAGAGTATACCTATCGTGCAATAAAGAACAACGTTTAAAAAAAATCACATGAGATGTAATCGACACTAAAACAAAACTAAATAAAACTGAAACTAAATCTGGCAGAAAAAATTCTCCATAAGATCGTGGTTGGAGTTGGTATTGCAAACGTGCCGTGGGATATCCATAAGACAACATGCGCTAAGCTAAATTGGTACATTTTGAGAAGACTGTTAAAACGATCAATTGCAACTGTCCATTTTTTTGTGATTGATACCTACACATTGATGCGCAAATTGATCGTCTACTAAATGCAATGGAAGCGACAATAGAAATTGATGGCAATTGATCGTTTCCGGGACACCTTATAAGGGAACCCAGTGGCAGTCTTCTAAAAGAATTTTAAGTATAATCTAAAAACCCTATGAACACGCTTTCTTCGTTTAATCAATAACGTGGCGATAAATCTAGACACTTAGAAATCATGTTCAATTAAGTACTTAGGTAATATTAAACATACCTTCAATGAAGACTCCAAAAACCTTAAATTCGTCACTGTTGATATGTAAAATCAGCTAACTTGAAACTAGTCAGTACAATTTCAAAAAAAGTCTAAACGTAACTCAAACCTATAGAAAAACGCAGCTTCTTTTTGAAAATTTTCATTTTTCTCTTCACAAACGGATCCACTGTGACAATCTCGAAAATGTTCAAACTATAATAATGAAAACGAAAGAAATCACTGAATAAAACCTCTTTGAAAAAAAATCACTGGCTGAAAGAGTCACGACCCGCGCCAATCGATGAAGCCATTAGATTGAACTTTCGCGGTAAAATTCAAAAATAGTACCGAACACGCATCACTTAACAAGAATGGCGGGGACTACCGTACGGAAATAGTTAAGTGGTAGCTATTTTGACCGTTCCTCTGCTGTGCATTATTTATTTCTATTGGAAAATTAGTCCTTAATGGTGTGATTGGTGCGTAACATATCGTAGAGCATCTGTGCCCACGCGGCATTCGTGAACGACTGAGGCCCCATACGTCTGAGTCGACAAATATTCAGTTTAATAATTTAAGACCAGCGTATATGTATAATATGGGATTCTATATATTGCGTTCTCGTATGACACTCGGGTACATGTATGACGCAATGAGAACGACATTGAGGGGATGAAACCAACTGGGAAATAAATTAAATCTTCGTTTGAAAATGTACAACACTTTGACTAACATGTTTCCTGGAAACTATACTGTTATGGATAACCGAAATGAAATAATGAAAGTGTTATTAGAGCACTAGAAGAAGGCCCACAATCAAGCAGTGCCTGTTTAGTGTTTAGTCATTTCCATCAAAAAGCCAAAAATCTACCATAGAACACACCGCCCTCTTCCCATGAAGATACTCGTACGTAGGCCACAAGAACACATTCTTTGATCCTCCAATACTCCTTTCGCTTCGACAACTTACATTCATGCATCTCATCATACTTACTTGCCTTTTCTAGCAGATCTTTATATCACGCATGTCAAACTCTCAATGACAGATGTTCCTATTTACAGTCATGGTTCAATGACTGCGGATATTATATTATTTCGTCTCATGTACACTTAGCCTATTGCTCTATTTTAGTCAGTACAGCTACTAACTCGAACCCTAGACTAAAATGAGAGGTTGATTCTCGTAGTCGGAAACTTAATATTTTACGAGTATTAAGTCCTATAATCATTCATATATGTAACAGCCCAACTATTGCTCAAAAGAAATCGAAGCGAATCACTTGATTTTCGAAAATCGAAACTGGGCAGAACACGTCTATCGCATGCCGAACGAGCTGCGGGCCCGTAAAACACAGAATTGATGAAACGGAGAAATGGGGCCGCAACAGACTACAAAGAACATGATGGGACGACCTGAATGTCTTTCTAAAGTAGAAGCGCAGAATCGTGACTTATCGAAGGAATGCAGTGAGGACTTCGCCAGCAGTAAGTCAATCGGGGTCAGCCAGACTTGCTTCACAAAAGATGATGAGACGAGCTAGCCAAGCAATACTGAAAGTCATGGTGTCAAAATCATGGATACTCACCTGATATTCGTACGTCAATCCAGCATTCAACAGTAGAATGATGATGATGAAACAGCTAAATGTAATCTATCCGATAATCTAGCTGAATTTGAAGCCTTGGCTGACAGCGAAAATGCTAAATAACCAAATTATTGAGTAAGATATTCTCATATTTAAAACATGTTCAGTATTATTAACTAATGTAAATAATATGAGAAACGTTATCTATCTGTTTATTAACAAACAATATCTTATTCAGAATTCAAATCATACACTCCTTAATATTACGTAAGACTAAAAAAAAACTACGTTTGAGTATTTTAGATAAAATTCGTCTTATTTTATCAATAGGAAGTAGTCTATATGATAATCTGAATGCCAGTTAGATAATATCATACAACTGCGGGACAATCTTTGAATGTCAATTTGTACTCCACACAAATTCCACAAGAGACCATGGGTTGTAGAGGTCAGATCACACAAAGTCACATCACATAAAATTGTGATATTGAGCGGTCATCATCCGCAACCCGAGTTCACCCACTGCATAGGCCTCTCTTTTCTTGTCTCCACGGTCCTGTGCCAATCTCATCTAGGTTTTGCCCGTGATGGCAGCAATGTCGTCCATCCATGTCGCCACTGGACAACCGACACCACATCTTCCAATCCTTGGCCACTCGGTGAGTCGCGTCATAAAAATTAGAAGCAAGCTTAAGCTTTTTTCTTCTGAGTATAAGGCCTCCTTTCTTTTCTCCCATTCTAAACGATTCCATGCGTCCTTCGTCTAGATGTTCACAACTGCATTGGAACGTCGTCAGCCAAACGCGCTTACTGATGTCTCGGGTTTCTTCGACTTAACTTTGGCAACCATTCGGCCAAAACTACTCCATTGGTCATCTCCACAACTAGCCAGAGGTCATGGCTATTTCTATTACTTAGATAATCGTTCATTGACATGTTGAAGATATCCCAACGCAACCAAGGGAAACATAGCGCTCTAAGGAGTTTCATCTTCCTTCTTCATAGCGCGTTGATGGCAATTTAGACATTCAGCCCAGAATTCGGCTACGTGTTTGGCACCTTCGGTAGTATCCATCAGCTCCTGCAACTCGCAGGCAACAGGACACGCTTACACACTTATTTACACTCCAGGGCGGAGTCATCTGTGAATATCCACCTGAGTAGGTTGTCGTTGCTTTGGCCTACCTAGGTCCGGAGTCTATTTAAAGGCTTCCAGGTAAGCCAAGGTTAACTCATGTCCAGATGGGAAAGTTTTCAGCAGGGTGGACAGAAAGGGATGGGTAGGGAAGCACTATCTCGCCACAGCTTTAGCCTCAGCTTCATCTTCTTTGTTTGCGGTCTTAATCCCGCCAGCCTCCCAAATGGCCTGACGACCGACTTTCATCTCTAATCTAATCTTGTCCACATAGGTAATATACCTTTTATTATGATACAGCCTGACAGTTGCTGTGTTATATAGAGAACCTAGAGATAGTATCTCATACATAAGGTTTGACTTTCAATAAACACATTGCGACTTGTTAGATTTGCGTCTTATCAACTTTGAATCAATCACCCCCCATGTTATATCATATATCAGATGTATATATCAGATGTATGGCATATATCTTATGAAATTTTGTTGAAAAAGCAGAGTCAAGATGTTTATATCTCAATAAGATAAGATTTCTTAAACTCAAAGTATTAATCCTATACAATTAAATGAGCAATATTTGTATATATATATATTTTTTTTTTTAAATATATATATATATATATTTATATATATTAATTGTAATCGCGTTCTCGAAAACGGCTCTAATGATTTCGATGAAAGTTGCAATATACAGGTTTACGGGGCGAAAAATCGATCATGCTAGGTCTCATATTCGATCGCCCAGGTACTTTCAATTAAACCAATTACTTTTGAATTGTCAGTCGGTCAGTTAGTCAAAGTTGAAGCTAGTTGCCCATTCCAAAACGTAGATGTCTATGGAGAAGAACGGGCAAGAAACTCCAATGACGCTTTTTTAAATCAAGATATTACAAAATCTTGGGTACATTATTCTTGTTGCTTCTATACGTGAGAACAATGTAAAGTAAAAACAATTCAAAATATAAGATTAAAGATAAGCCCTGCAGCCTAATTGCGCAACAACAACGTCCAATTTCAATCGCATACCATATTTACGATAAACATTTTTTAGAAATTGGATAGGGTTGTTCAAATCAATTGCCTATAATTTGTTTGATTTATGGTTTTGTTCCACCTTAAAGGCATGATTAATTTCAAAAGTATTGTGCAATAATTTAATTTTGTTTTAATTACAACTGATGCTCTGCTAGTGCTTATAAATAAAAATGTACAATGATTGACGAAAAGTTAAAAGCCAATTTTTAAAACACTTTCTACCAAAAACTACTATAATTGAAATACGTAACAAAACGTTATTCTTTTCACATTTTTGTTATCTGTGGCTAATGACAAAATCGTAGAAAAGCAGTGTTGTCAACTTAGTGGGATTTCCACTAAACCTGGGGGTTTGGACACCCCTACTGACGAAGAAATTTTGCTTTTAGTGGCTGGTGGTTTTATCTAGTGGTTAGTTGAATTCAATTTGTAGAAAACAATACAATCAATTACTAAAACTTTGGCTCGAGAAAATATTTAAATAATAAGATAATGGCATGTTTTATTGTTTGTGGAAACATGTGTCAGTGATTTTTAGATTTATTTCTTTCAAATACCGAAACCACTGCAAATTCGAACGCTGATTTGGAAAGACTGTTCAACATGACGTACGCATGGCGTCACGAGACACAAGCATCTTACGTGAGGTTAACTATGTATTGTGGTTAAAATAATTATTAAAGTTACTACGTCCGTCAACCACACATTCTAACTGAAATTGTAACGTTCATTAGGTTTCGGTAAATAGAGTGAAATAAATTATGGTAAACAAAAACAACTGTTACAGCTACAACCATAACTGACAATAGCATTTATTCACATTTATGAAATATTTGGACATGGGGCAAAAAGAAATTGGAAAATATATTGTAAGATTAGTACAATTTAATGTCTTCCTGTGGAATTCTTCATGGATTGTGTACTGTTTGCTAATTCTTGCTGTAAACGCATGAGAGAAAATTTAATTTCTTCCTGAATAATGTAGGTAAGCCTGACACCTGAAATATAAAGAAAAGAATTGAAGTAAATCCTCAATATATTCCATGATCCATTACATCCATCCACAAATTCTAATAGGCCTCCCCCTTAAAAACTACAATGCACAATCTACTACTACTTTATAAAAAAGCAATATTTTGCTATAAACAACAATTAGCTGCAATTGACTTTATTTAAATGTATGAAAGTTTATGTTTGATGGTGCATTTCGTATTCACCAACATAACATTGTTGCTGTGCTAAACAAACATTCAATGTTCAACACTAAGAAATAAAATAATATTGATATTAAGTAGGTACCTTAAAGAGACAATGATGTGGAAATAGATCTATGTATGGTGGTGTGGTGAGTATCTTCATCGATGTCCTTACATAATCCATTGACATAAAATTCTTCAAACTATGCTTGTTTTTGTTATATTTGTTTTTCCAATGAAGAACAAGCTCGATTGGGTTGCTAAGCTTGTGGCTCATGATAAGTTTGATACGGTACGAGGTACGAATTTGTCTTTCGATAAAATGCCACCAAAAATCCTCATTTCTGAAATATCATAATGTATATCTTTAGTTTTGTTTGTAAGCACAAGTAAGAGAAGAGAACTTGGTCAGTGGGTCGTTTTAGGGACGGATAACTTTCACAATTATTATTAAAAATCGACCTCACTGCTTCGATATTTAATACCACTAATATTGATTTATCATTGAGGTTTAACACAAAAACACTTTCACAATTGATCAAAACGATGTTCACTTACATAATTTCGTAATAATTAAGGAGATTACTCGTATACGAGTAAATCCCAAAAATATTACAAAGAAAATCACGCACTACACGATTTGACAGACGAAACAAATTGCTTGTTGATTCAAACTGACCGCTGTCAAAATGGTTACGTAATTCGAATATAAGCCTTTTTAGACGCTTATCGTTCACTCTTTAGCGTCTCAAACAGAGTGCTGTTGATATCACAGATTTTAGAGTTACGTAATACGAAAGCCGTAAAATTAAGCAAATTCAAGTTACAACCAAACCAATTTCTGTCAATTTATTATCGAAAATATGTTGCGCAATTAAGAGATGACCAGACTCAACAGACGGTGCCTGTTCGCGGACATGACGCGTGGATCAGCACCATCCTACTCACCCATTTTGAAGGGAACCGAAGGAGTTTCGGTAGCCTGTATGTTTCGAATCCTGCCCTACATTCGTAGATCTTTGAAGGTCATTACGAGTAGTCAGAAGTCCTAAAGTCTGACAACCAGTCTAACGCTGTTACTGGGAGGTGGAGGTCATTTAAGCAGTCGCTCCATGTAAAATTCTGGTATCCAGCTTCATCCGGTTGGACTGGAAGCCGAGCACAATAAAGTTGTGAAAAGACTAGACAGATGGTGACATCAATGCACCTAGCTTCTGACGTTTCATAAGTGCCCATGCAGGTTTATATGAAATAAAAATATTTTGAATTTTAATTTGAATCTATTATGTCACTTCTTTATTGTCAAGTATGAACTTTTAAAGAGAGAACCATCGAGAAATAAAAACATAGGAGAGACCGCGCCACCACTGAAGACTGGCGGAAAATCGCGGAACTACATTTTTTAAATGCTATTTGTTGCAATGACATGACATAGACACTAGCGCCACGTGAAAGGACTTCAGTGGCGGAGGCGGTGCGGACTCTTAAGTACTCGTACTTCATGTGTCTTAGCAAGATTTTTTATTTTCAAGAACATTGTCCTATAATTCAACTAATGCTAAGCAATAATCTGGTTATAAAATAGTCGATAACTAAAACTAAAGAAAATGTTAAACAATTTTAACCAAAGGTGGTAACAACAACTCTATCGCATATTTTACACGAGAGCCTTGTTTCAATAATTTTATTGTACTTAGACTGAACGCCGCCTACGAGGTACGCCTTAGAATGTATCGTCAGCAGCACAGATGGGTACCGGCAACAAAACAGGCGCGACTCAACAGACAATTAGACACAGCTAACATAAAGACGAGTAATTACTGAAATGTACAGCTGGCAAAAAGGTGGGAATTCGAATTGAAATGGAAACAAAATGCAAAAATAATGTAAATAAACCGCTGGCAAATGGGTATGGTTAACACAATAGGACTTTTAATGGTAATAGAATTAGAACGGGAGAGATTATTATTTTTATAGCGACTTATACTCCATTTGAAATAAGATTAGACATTTAAATAAACGTTTTTACAGTCCGTTCAACCGATTTTGACTTCTATTGCGTTGGTGGCATGACAAATGGCAGCTGCAGTAAACATTTGGTATTGTAACCACTTTTTTTCTTTTAATGCCATCCTTATGCCTACGGTATAGAAGTCAGAATTTGTTGAACGGACTGTAAAAAAAGTTTGTTTAAATTTCTGATCTTATTTCAACTGGAATATATACCTATATTCCAGTTGAAATAAGGCCAATTGATTCTTGAGACCCTGACTGTATTTCAAGGTAGAACGCGAAATTAAAATTTTCTTACTTATTTTACAACTTACAGGTCCTACCTATCGGTTGTATGTTGATCTAAATATGATTCGCGGCCGTATCAAATATTTATTTAAAGAATTATAATCATAAACATCACCAATACAACTCTCTAAGTTCATATTACCGGCTATTTCATGAAATCATAACATTTGAAACCAATTAAGGAGTTGTATTGATTATTACCTATAATGATTATATCTAATTCTGAAAGCCATAGTTTTTACTGTCGTGAATCATATTTTAATCCACATACGACCTGACACTGATCTGCAAATTGCAAAAAACGTAAGAAAATTTTAATTTCGCGGACTACCTTAATTTCTTTCTATAGTTACATTTCCAGGGATTTATCAATTAGTTATCGAATCAAATGGAGGTTTAAAATGTCCAATCTTGTTAAATCCAACAAAAAATCATATATTTTTTTTACCCAGAGGTAAATTGTATATCATAAACAGACACACACAAACTCAGAACACCTCTTTCCATGTTTTCTACACTATAAGTAAATTCTTAAATTCTTAAGCAAAGTTCCAAACAATTAACTAGGGTATTTAAATCATAAAATAATCTCACTAGTGATTTAATTTTATAATTTAATTTTAAAGTATTTTTTTGTCACATTCACATAAGATCATAGTAGTAATAATTGAATTTTTTTTCATAAATAATTTTATTGGTATTTTTTGCAAGACGAATGAAGCAAAATATGTGGAACTATTATAAGTACCATATTACACAAAACAAAGATATTCTACAAACATCAATTGAAGTCGCAATTCCAAGCCAGACGCTCCACTCACACATGCACAACTAATGACGTCACCACTGATTGTAGCAAGGGATTATGAATTCGTGACGTCACGGTCTCAATGTCGCCAGCGGACGCTCTGTAACAGGGACATTGGATGCTTGTCACTCACAATCAGTGTATTTTTATACTGATTTGCATGTGAATCTGTGTGTACGCTTTGTTCTTGGTCAGGAATTTGCGGACTGCATTAATACTGGCAAGGGAATTTTGGAATTTTCTTCTCTGAAGTGGCCGGTTTTTTTTTCCTTGTTATTAAGTCGGCAGCTTACCTGATGTATTTACCGCCTATCCCAATACAATCACTAACATCGCAGACGCGTTGCCATTTCAGAAACAGAGCTTAAATGTTTTGTGTCAGAAATTACTACGGTACAAGCATAGCAACGTTGCTTGCCATCAGAAATAGATAATAATAATAATCATAACCCCCACCGCCGTATCTCTACTTTATCGTTTACTATGTCATATTTTGCGTAGAATAAAAAAAAAAGAGAAATGGAAGTCATCTACCTATGACTGTCAAAATAAAATATTAACACAAATAATTATTTGTCTGCGTAGGTATAATATGATTGTTTTTAGAATTAAAAAGTTTTTTATTGAAACTACCTACCGAATATTATATTGTTTTATAATATTCCGACATAAGTAATAAATGAAGTTGTGTGCAACCACAACTCTCTACAACTCTGAAACTGTAAAAAAAACTCATGGATTTGACAGATAGAAGAACTGAAATCCCTCGAGCCGCCATGACGGAATGCCCCCCGTTCAGACAATAAAGATTAAGAATGACAAATTAGTTTATTTGGTGTTGCTATTTTGCTGCATTTTTTATATTTTGGGGTAAATAGACCACAAGGAACATTATTAATCGATTTCTCAAAAACGGCCAGTTAGCCTATTATTTATTTATTTTATTGTACACCAGATTATACTTTACAAAAAGAAAAAGTTACACACTACAAAATATACAATGGGTGGCCTTATCACTTACTGCGATCTATTATTTGGGGTTCAGTTGCCATTTTCCAATCTTTTGAGCTCCTATAAAGAACGACTACAATGCTTCGAATGCGTTCCAAAATTGGAACGCATTTGAAGTGATAAAAACAGTGACAAAAAACAAATGAATGCTTTCATTTGTTTCACAAAATTTTAACTTGAGTGAATTTTTAATTTGAGAACGCATGGGAAGTACCGAAGTACCCATCCAGAGAAAACTCTGCTGTAGTATCATGAACATGACATGTGAATCCACACTTCACTGTGATCGTCAATTGTCGGTCCTTCAAAAGAACGCGTACGCGCATCAAGATTGACATTGTCGATGCTCTTTTCATACTTATGCATCACTGAATGCGTCTATAAAGAATCGCACTTTGTGTTCGTCGCATTTCATGTACTTAATGTCAGTAATGCCATTATTATCTATACCATAAATCCTGTATTTGTCTCGTTATCTGCCCCGTTGGTCTTGTGGTAGCAAGTGCGACTTCTGAGCGTGAAGTCCTGGGTTCGATTCCCGGGTCGGGCAAAGTGTTATTAGGTTTTTCCATTAGGAAATTCTCAGCATAGCAGCCTGGAGTTTGGAAGTTTGTGGAGTGATACCCCCGTGTCTCGGAAAGCACGTAAAGTCCTGCGCCTGATGTCTACTCGGGTGTCCATATCAACCGCGCGGCCAACTCACAAAATTTGATGAAACTTTGCTAGGAATTAGTGAAATTCAAAATTCAAAAGTAATTTATTCAAACTAGGCTGAGAATCAGCACTTTTCGAACGTCAAAGTTACATAAGACAGTTCCCAATGACGCCCACCCTTCACCACTTCCTATTGTTTTAGCTGGGAAGAAGAAGTGGCACAACAAACTCCCCAGCAGCACAGCTGTTTGTTCAGTTAGAAAAAAATGATTCTATATAATAGTATGCAAACTAATGTACATTACGCAACACAAAACATAATTTAAATTATAAATTAAAAGCCATAAGTCAGCACACGCCAATATCCCAACCAAAAATATCGAGAACTATATTCAGGCAGAAATTAAAAAATAAAGACTAAACGTAAACAATATCTAAATAAAAGCCTCCAGGCATTTATGCCTGGAGGCTTTAGGGCGTGCCCGCTTGCATATAGCTATATATAGCTGTAACTGGAAGTTATAAATGATAAAATAGGACCATCGAGGTAAAATAAAGTCACCACAAGCAGCACCCGTTCACGAGCATAACGCAAAGATCAGCCATTACCCTCCTCGCCACAGTTGAGGGAAGGAGGCAACCCGACCCCCGGCGCTACCGCAAGCAGTAACATCAGGCAAAAAATAATATGATCAATTGTCGAGGTCGCTAGCTAGTGGTAATTTGTTACTATACACGTCGTCTTGGATTGCCGTCCCTTTGGACTATAAGAGTAAAGGAACAGAGAATGCACCTGTGTTTACGCATACATTTGTGCACTATAATATCTCCTGCGTGCGTACCTGGCTAATTACCGTTGAGACTGGTTACCGCCATCCATCGGGAGGATTTTTTGTACCTTAGCCTAGTAGGTACTTCCATATTTCGCCAGCTACATTATAAGTCCCATCTAATAGGATAAGTATGTTGCCATGAAATGGGCAGAAACTAGGCTGCTTCTTAGATTTCCGTCATGGAAACTCCAATAACACTGACTGATTCTGATTCTGACACTGACTGGACTCTGTTACACCACACTCATCAATTGCATTTTTTTCTCTCCTTTATTTCATTAGTTACTTCTATAATCGCAATGCCTAAGATACCCTAAATACAAAATATAAACAGACTCTTCGTATCATCACCATTGGGTTGAAACAGAATTTTATGGAATACTGGCTGCGCCGCCGCGCGGTTTCACCCGCATAAGTCTCGATCCCATGCTAATGTCGGGATAAAAATTATATATATCCTAATCCCGGTCGTGTTCATGTGCCAAATCTCTTCAGCCGTTTTAGCATGAAAGCGTAACAAACAAACTCACTTTCGCATTTATAATATTATCTAGTTAGGATGCCTAAATCAAGTCTGACGCACAGTTGCACTTGTGACTTATTAGTACCTATTACTTGTAAAAATGTTAGGAATATCGTATAATTTTACAATTTTTGTAGATATTGTGAAAACATTTTAAAAGAGTAACGGTGGAGTTTCTTGCCCACTTCTCCATACGAAAACTACCTTTTGGAAGGGGCGACTAGAATCAATTATTATTTTTCTGTAAATGTTGACGTTCAAAACTGCCTTTTTTGTGCCTAATTGAAATAAATTATTTGACTTTGACTTTGACTTTGTCCACTAGACGACAGAGGAAAAAAAAACTATTCCATTCGCTTCGAAAAACTCCCTTTTCTCTTTAACCAAAACTCAGTTCCTTTCAAGACCTCGTAAAGTTACACAACGTTACCACTATAATATATTTACCGTTAAACCGCTATCTACCCTTCGTTCCACACCTAAGGGGTGTATTAATCGATTCCCGGCCACCGTAGGCGCGGGCTTGCGGACGGTGAGCAATGGGTAGCTCGCCGTCCGATAAGGACCAGGCCCGGGTCGACGGCGCGTTGTGTTCCACGCGCGCCTCAAAGAGATGTCAGCAGAAGTGAAGGGGTCCGATAGGACCGATGCCTGCCGGGGTTGCGGGAAAGTCCGAAAGGGATACCGTGGCCCCTGGCAACGTAAAGGCAACGGAAGGAACACGGGTGGGTTTTAGTCAGTAAGAGTCTGACACGCCCTCCCGCTCCACCCAGAGCGGGAGAAGTTATTTGATAATTTCCCACCCAAAAAAAAAAAAAAAAAAAAGGGGTGTATTAATACCTTATCACGATCACCCCCAGGTTTTTACCGAGCCATAATATGCAAACTGTTTATGACTATTCGCGATAGTGCTAGATAAACGAATATTATACCTTAAAGGCGAAGACTGAACTTTGATTTTTATACCAACAATATATTTAAAAAAGCTAAACGATTTTTCAGGTAGGTGGGTTCATAGCTATTTGTCTTCTTTAGCAAGAAGATAGCAACATCGATGAACGAAAACAAACGGCATTATATAATTGTTGTGCCCGTAAAATATGTGGGCCATCCCTTAAAAACCATTCCCTGTAGCGTTTCCAAAGAGATTTCTTCAGCAGTGCAAGGCATAACATTGAAAGCTCCACCACAGATTAAAATAGATGGGACACTTCAAAATCAATTAAATATAAAGCGACTCTTGCTACGACACAATAAAGCGCAATTCTAATCAACTACAGTTATATACACCTAGAAGTTGCCTCTATTTCTATCGCGTGACTCTTAGATCTTCTGACTACGTTACCCTCACTGAATTGGCCCAGCAAGACGGGCCCTACGCGTGCTTGTAGCTTCATACATAAACTGCGGAATGTCCCATCGGTATTCATCTGTGGCTCCACTCTCATCTCATTGGAGAAAACTTTGTGAAACATTGCATAGCATAGCACTGAAAAATTTGAGTTTCTCCACCTTCATCATCGGCATTCTCTTACCCTTATCCCAAATAACTCATACTTAAGGCGACGATAACCGACTTTTAATGATATTTTTCTAAAGATTACGTCTAAACGTGTAGTGTTAATGATTTGGAAAATATAGGTATATGTTAAATAAGAGTAGGTATTTTCTTCATAACTGAATATATGAATATTCTAGCTTGTGTTTAATTTACATATTAAAATTAATTTGTAAAGTTATGTCAAAATCTATGAAGCGTATTTTTCTGAAACCTTCAACATTTTAAAGATAATCTAATTATTGATCTTTTAGTATACCTACGTGTTTTATTAAAATACCTTTTGTTTTATGTATAATAAATTAATAATGCGTCTAATTTGGACAGCGCTCCTTCATGGGCGAGTCCTATTACTGGCTGGACATACGACGCGTTGCGTGAGCTCAGTACAGAACACGCAAGCTAACCAAGCAAGTCCACAGGCATATATCTGCGTCTTAATATAATTTTCTGCAAATTAATTATTCTTATTCATTGCCATGGGTGTACCCAGCTTTTGGCTTATGGGGGGCAAATCAGAAATTTCTTAAGGTGGATCCGCAAAGGTAGCCCGCGAAATTAAAATTTTCTTACGTTTTTTTGCAATTTGCTAGTCAGTGTCAGATAATATCTTGATTAAAATATGATTCGCCACCATAACAAATATGTATTTACAGAATTATAATCTTTAGAATCATTCATACATTTCTATAAGTTCGATGTGTTCTAAAATGTCATGATTTCATGAAAAAGTCTATCAATGGATTTTTCTAAAAATTAACGCATAGGTAATATATATTATGGTAATTGCAAAGTAATTCTTAACGTGACTCTAACATAACTTTTGTCGACAACAGTAGGTACAGACGCCAGCAGGTCAACCTACCCGAAACTGTCAAATTTTCCCAATCAACTTTGAACCTTATGCTTTAGAGATAAAGTTTAAAATCTATTGAAGAAACTTGACAGATTGTAGTAGGTTGATGTGCTGGCGTCTGTACTTAAGCATACAAAATCCAGGGGGGGGCAGCTGCCCTCCCCTGCCGCCCGCCGCCCCCCCTGTGTACGCCCATGTTCATTGCCAAATAATTTTGATGTTCTTGAGAAAGAAGTAGTAAGTAACTAGCAACTATATTACCAGTCAGTAAACTCGATAACAACCCAAAGTGAGCCAAAAATAACATATTTACTTCCAGAACTATTCCTCCGCATCGAAAGACCAATCCTCAACTTAACCACCCAATTAATTTCTCTAAACTACTCGTAGCTTTGGAAACAAATCACAATATTGATCTTTCACCCGGCCCATTTCCTTCCAACATTCAAACAATCAAAACGAAAATAATTCTCATTAAGAACAGTTTACCAACTCAAGTTTTATGTGGGAACTCGGGGAAGCCGTTAAAGACATTCAAACTGCCATTTTATGGTCGGCAAGACTGAAATGGCTGTATCATAGGGATCATTTGAAAGGTGACGCTGTTTAATACGATCGTTAATAATACGTTCTCTCTTTGACGGGGTGCGAAATAATTTAAGTAATTGGCGGTTTGAATGTGTAATTTTGACGATTGAAATACCTACGTGATCGAGACGTTAATTCGATCTTTTATCTAAAACACAATATAAACTTAAATAAATGCCCGTAACGACTGTCAAAGCTAGTCTTCGAATGAAAGCGAGCACCAACGACTTAACGTGCATTCCGACCCACAGAGGGTCTTGATTATGGAATGGATGGTCTCTCATCCACGAAACGATCGCGGCAAGCGTAGCTCTTCGTTCAATCAACCTGCACGGCTGTTATTATTTAGCCACGAGCCTCTCATATAATATATAGAAAAGGCATCCAATACCTCGGTTTTTCATACCTTGATCTGTACCTACCCTAGTAAAGGACCGATTCTGCCCAGTTCTTCGAGAGAAATAAGAATGACAACTCAAGTCAGCTTTGACAAACACTCAAGCGGTGTATGCGATAAACACGGAGGAATCTAGCATGGATCTAACAAACTGGTTTAATCTCTCTTGTAAAGGACTTAATTCTGACGTCAAACATTTTTATGATCAAAGTGATCGCATTTATAGCACCTGTTGGTTGAAACCAGAAATGCTGAACCGGGCCGTCTTTGAAAGAAGAACTGCGTAAGATTTTTTTTACCTTTGTGATCTCGCAGCCATCTTTCAAGTCTTTCTACGTATGTATATTTTGGAACTAAGCAAGTAATAGATGTCATTATTATTACGGACTCACCCAATAGATCTCCAAACACACAATTTTATTTCACTAACAATTAAATAAAACTCACTAAGTATATTAACATAATAGAATGGAAACACGAGGAGAACTGAAACAAAGTACTTACCAAGATTATTGTGGAGTTTGTTCGAGATAAGATAGGATGAATCTTGTCATACAACGTCGATAAATCGTGATCGTGATCATGACATTTAAAGTGAACATAACACTTGAAGTCTTGAAGTTCCTGATATGGATTTATTTTTCTCTAATCAATCGAGGCCCCAGTACGATTGACTCATTTTTGACAGGTTCGCTAATTAGAAATGGAAAAGAAAAGGCCTCGTTCTGACATACTTATCGTCATCTGCCTAGCCGTTTCGCAACTATGAGGGTATCGGCTTCCAGTCTAACCGGAAGCAGCTGAATAAGAGAATTTTACATGGAGCGACTGCCGATCTGACCTCCACAACCTAGGTACTGTGTAACACGATACCTCTTGGCGAGACTGGTTGTCAGGCTTTCGGGCTTCTGACTACCCGTAATAACTGTCAAAGATCTACGAATGACAGCCGGGACCAGCGGCTTAACGTGCTTTTGACTCATATGTTGACAGGTTGGCTAAAAGAAAAGGCCTGGCTCATCTCGTGAGGGTGTTGCAAAAGGCGGGATTACATAAAGAGTAGCAGCTTCCTCCTTTCCTCATGAGTCATCAAGAATTTCAAGCATTCTCAATAATGCTTGAGATTCTGTAACTTCCGTTAGCGAAGAGAAGAGGATAAGGACGTTGACGAGGCGGTAGAAAAGGAGGAAGGCATCATTGATAATCCTCTTTCAAAACCCGCTGCTGTCGCCAAAGACACAGTATAAATAAGTAACAGTATTATGATTTTTTCCGCAGTATCGTGTGCGTGGCAGTTACACACAGACGCGGAAGGAATTCATCGAGCGGCCTTAGATAGGTAAGTATTTCAACAGTGACCTTGAAATAATTACGAAACATAATACTGTTACTTTATTATACTGTGCCAAAGGGTCAAGGAATACATAATAAAAAACTTTATCATTAAGAATGAGCTGGCCCCCTATTAAATGGGACTTAACTGTGACTTGATGTGCTAACCTTTTGAGGAATACAAACGTGATTTTATACCTTGTTTTCTTCATCAACAGGGAAAATTTAAAATCTACACTACCTATAATAGTGACCTACAGTGTATAAGGTTAAAGGCTTCCCGCAGACAGGCGCGACGCAACTCCGGTAGAAAAATTTCCAGAAAGTTTTCATTGAAATTGTTCCACCAGAGTCGCGTCGCACCTGTCTGCGGGAAGCCTTTAACCTTAGTGACGTAGTATTCATGTTCTTGGTCACAAAGAAGAAAATGAAAGAAAATGTAAAGGCTTATGAATTTTGAAAATAGTTTTGTGCAATTGAGATAAATAATCAGATCATTTGGATTACCGTTTTCGAGTACATCATTTTAAAGTATTAACTAAAGCCTGGTTATCTTGAAATAGTTTCCATGTGGCTACTAACATCCTAAAATGAGAAAGACTGAAGCCGATATGTTGCATTTTCCACGCTCGGCTTACTGCCGAAAGTTGAAAATCGAACAACGCGCTTTTATTTGGGCATTCATTTAAGGGTTACTTAGTGAATTTAAAAACTGGCATAATTTATGTCAATTCAATTAACATTAGCAATCATAAGTAGCAATGACTTGAAATACCTACTGGTATTCACCTGTATACGGTTAGACTCGAAGTGACCGTCGGACTGCCAAGTCATAGGTCTCGAGTTCGATCCCAAAGCACGCACCTCTGACTTCTCGGATTCATGTGCGTATTGTATAATTATCACTTGCTTCAAAAACGGTGAAGGAAAACATCGTGAGATGATAGGCATGCCTGAGAGATATTTCTCGACGGCATGTGAAGCCCCCCAAGTCTGAGGCCCATGAGCGGCTTTAAAACTCTGACACGAGGCTAGTCACTAACCACACGAAAAGAAGAAGATCTTGCATACCTATCAGGTCCAGTTGAAAACCAGCGTCAGGCACTAGATGTCTGGCATTTTTGCTGAACTGAGCCTATTTGGCGCAGCCGCGAGGCACACATTCCTGCTAGTATCTTACAACGTACTTTGCAAACTACGCAGCTCTATCGTCACCCACTCTCCTCCATCAAGATAAGAATGCTTGGAAACATGCTGGTCCTGCTCCATAGGATAATTTAGAATCAAGACAAAATCAAACTGGTTGCTAATTTAAGTGTATATTTTATTATTATTTTTTATTATATGACATTGATTTTACATTCTGTGACCAATTCCTCGCACACTGACTTATAAATTGTGGAATCTTAGGAGGATCGTCTACTTTTACAATGTTTGTAAATATGTGAGCACCATGTATCTATCATATAATTAGTTTATCTGTTGTTGCTTCATTTTTAATTCTTAATTCTTTTTACCTATTGTGGTATAATAATTTTATTCTAGGTGCATCGTCCTCACATATAATTATATAACTAATGTACTTATACAAATATTGTAAAACATTTTAAAAGAGTAACGGTGGAGTTTCTTGCCCATTCTTCTCCATACGAAAACTACCTTTTGGAAGGGGCAACTAGAATCAATTAATTTTTTTTGTAAATTTTTGACGTTCAAAAGTGCCTTATACGGGCCTACTTGAAATAAATGATTTGACTTTGACTTTGACTTTGACTTCAACACCAGTAACCTAGCGAAGGTCTTTGCTGAAAGAAAGAAAAGAAAAGAAGAAAGAAAATACGTTTATTTGCGGTAAATATGACGCATGGAGAAAAAAAAAAAAAAAAACACGAGAATAACAAATTGGGGGAAAATATGCGTCACATCCACGCAAAACGGCCATCGCTCAGCATAATGCTGCGACCCTATGCGAGACAGAGCCCCAGCGCTGGTACTGCTGGTTGCTGGCTGCAACTACCCAGTAGCCTGAGGGCATCTTACACTACGGCTGCCGGTTCTGGCTTCCATTAAAGAATACGTTGGCCCCAACGGTCTTCAGTCCTCGGATAGAAATGGCCATACCATTGCCAATTTTTATATAAATAGTCAAAAGAAAACCTAACCTATCAGCATTCAGGGTACTGATACTGCAGCGCATCAGGGATGTTTGCTGAAGCTCACGTTGACTGCTTCTATACTGTTATGCGGAAGCGGTGCGCATCCTTGGTTAGTAAGGGGCAGGGCAGCACCAACAGCATCCTGTCTTTGGTAGCAAGCAGGCTACATTGTGCGTTTGTGAGTCACTGCTGCAAGGTATCAGCTGGGCCTGTTACCTTGCAGCAGTTATGTCACAAATTGTTTTTTGTATTCTAAAAACATATTTTGTAAGTTTATTTGTTACTATGTTGCTTGAATTCAATGATTAAATTAAATGGTGCCACTCTCGACAAATTTTCTACACGTAAACGTGTGTTTGCTTAACGGCATGATTGTCATTTGAAAATATACAATACTTTACAGCAGCCATACTCAAACAAAGTCCGCAAAGCCTCTGTGGGGGCTCCGCAAAAATATTATACTAAGGCCTATGTCCAGCAGTGGACGTCATTGGTCTGTGGTATTTTAGCTGCTTCAGAATCATCCTAATCTCGAATGAATAGTTTCTATTTTTATTATTAAAACTGTTTTTATTTTCGCCATTATTTTATTTAAATCCAACAATACAGACGCCAGCAAATCAACCTACCCGAAACTGTCAAATTTTCCCAATCAAATTTGAACCTTATAGTTTAGTGATAAAGTTGAAAATCGATTAAAGAAATTTGACAGATTGTTGTAGGTTGATGTGCTGGCGTCTGTACTGACCTTAGTGGGAAAATGTGAACTCAGAGTTTATGTGAGTGTTGCCCCACCAAAATCAATTAGTGGGACCCAGTAGGTGAGAAAACTGAACAATCCAATTTCTCCCACTGGTAGTCCCATAAAACTCAGTTTTTGATTATGAAAAGGCTCCGTCAAATATTACATTTTCCAAAAGGGTTCCGACGCCAAAAAAGTTTGGGAACCGCTGCTTTACTGATTAACTCTATGATAAGCCCCCCCCCAATATTTTTATTCATTAACTCTGCGCCTCTGATACCAATTCAGCTCGTTGTCCTTGAATCTGCTTACCGAAAACTGACTTTTTTCCAAAATGTATGGATGTAGGTTGCCGCCCGTCGTCCGTTACAGAAAATGGCAACGATTTGAAACTGTAATGCAACACAGTCATTCCCAGAAGGCGTGATTACACATTAACGTGGCCTATTGAAGTAGCTCGCGTCCTATTAATTCATGCCAATCAAGTTGTAATATCATCCTGCAGGATCTTTTTCTCTACAGGCGTATCCCAGGATCTAAGTACTTGTTATACTGTGAATAAAATAAAATTCCATTCCTAGTCTATAACGGATCGTTGTCTTGCCAATAGTACCAACATTTTTGGCTGCTTCGTTGGTCTACTTTGTTTATGGTTCCTTTGTCGTTGGATTCCCTGGTGTTATTGGGTTTTTCTATCTAGAATTTCTCAGTAGCAGCCCGGAGTTTGCATTTGCGCCCGGTTGATGGCAAAAGACTCACCCCCGATTACATAGGACTTAATATAACTGGCGAAATGTGGGTGTACCTACTAATTAGGAACACCTCTACCTAACCCTTTGGAAACAGGCGTGATGTTATGTATGTCAGTAACTTATTGAAATTGTTCAAGTGACTGCCTCATTGTTCATCTACAAGCGCAACTGCTGAGCATAGGGTCCTGGGCTCGATCGCCAGGCCTGGATAAAAGAGTTTTTGCATTAGGAATTTCCCATTAGCACGGCCCGGAGTCTAACAGTAATAAGCTCGCAGCCTATTCATATAATAATATGTTAATCGATTGAAGGACTCTAAACGAAGCTTAATAGAAGTTTTGTTGTTATTATGTCGGGGGCGTTTAGTGTCCGAATTAAACCTACATCCATGACCTTCCAATATCTCGAAAAGGTAGTAGGTAGTTACATAAAACTTTAATTAATCGCACCATAGCGTGCTAGAATCCATTAGGTAGTGTAATCGCGACGCGAACGCAATTTTCCAATAAATTCTAAATATTCTTCAAATACAAGCATGCATTGCCTAGCATGCATTGCCTAACATGCCTTTGCGGCCTTTGCAACATGCAATGCTCATCCTCATTAAATTTATTATACTCATTACATCAATGATTATACCTACTTAATAAAAAGCCAAGGTATTTTTCTTAGGATCACGTTTTATACAAATATGTATCTTAATTATAAGGTAAGTATAAACATAGTGTTTTATTCTACCAGAAATAAAAAACCACGAGAAAAAAATGTTAGCAACAGCTGGCGGCAGCAGGCTTTTATTTATTTATTTATAACTTTATTTCGGGTGGCATAGACCCATAGAAACCTTAACCTAATAAAAACATTTTTAATTTTCTAAACTTTACTTTACTCTTTTATACCCCATGGCCCAGAGTTACCCGCCAAAAGTCCTAGCTACTTATCTGGCCAAAACCGTGTGAAAAGACAAATGTTCAAAGTCAGTATTCTAAGCCCAAGGTTTTTGCTACAACTTCCAAAGTGGAAAGCTATTAGAAATAATGTAAGTAGATGGAATTTTTCTAGGTACTAATAAAATGATGATAATTAATTTAATCGATAAAAGGAAAAAAAAATGTAGTGGCTGAATAAAAAACAACACATTTAATTTCTAATATTTTTTAATCCGCAAAATTTCTGTTGTAATCGGTCCACGGAGCAGCCCGAGAAACCGTCTTTCCAGAGACAGTGGGATGAGCCGCTCTGTAGGTTGGTATGGAATAACCTCATTAATACGTCCACCAACACTGCTGAGCGTCGCCTATTGCTGTGGGAGAATGGGAATCGGGCCTCTGGCTTCAGGCGCTACCTTCACCCAACATAGGCACTATGCTGGGTGTCACCCAGTGCCACTTTCCGAGTCGCTACAAGTCTGCGTTTGCATCCGCATCGCTGTCAGTGCGGTGAAGCAGTCGACCGCATCGGATACCATGGTCTTTCCTGCAGCAAGAGCGCTGGTCGTTTAGCTCGGCATGCAAGCATTAATGACATTATCCGTTGGGCTCTTGTCACCAGCCTTGGGTGCCAGCTGTTTTAGAACCCAATGGCTTGGCACGCGACGATGGGAAGAGGCCAGACGGAATGACCATAATGCCTTGTAAGTTGGGTAGGCCCTTGGTGTGGGATGCAACCTGTGTCGACACCCTCGCGCTATCCCATCTTCCTAGCACGGCGGGCTGTGCAAGTGCAGAAAACCTCAAACGGCAGAAATGTAACAACCTTATTGGTAACTATATTTTCGAGCCGTTTGGGGTTGAAACACTAGGGCCGTGGTGTCCGAGTGCTCATTGAATATTTCGGGACATCGCCAAGCGGTTGGTCGAATCTTCACGTAACCAGAGGGCTGGCAAATTTTTAGGTCAAAGAATCAGCAATGCCATCCAACGTGGCAATGCTGCCAGCCTTTTGGGCACTTTTCCAGCTGACAGCGATGCGGACGAATTTTTTGATGTCCTTATTTTTTTTATATTTTTTTTTATCCCTGTATTCTAGTACATAATTTATATATAATTACAAACAAATTTATTTAAAACATATTAGTGTTAGATATTTATTATATGTATATGATACATGAATACAATATCAATAAAACATTTTTTTTATTGGCAACACTGTCAATCTATATGTCAAAGAAAAGTGACATGCGGTTCGTAGATTTTAGTATGAAATATTTTATTTTTCAAATTATTTGTGTCTAAACATTAAAATTTTACGTGTAATGTCGTTATTCGACAACGCTGTTTTCAATTCCACCCTTTACGAGGCTCTGTATCTTCAAATCGGGGATACTTTGTCGTTCGCAAGGGATTTCTTCGATTCCTGCATTTCATCGCTGCCGATTGAAAGTTTTCCGAAATCTATTGTTTTCACTGAGTTATCTTTCTACGACGAGCTAGCGGAGGTTTTCTACTTCAACGAGTTCCAATTTCTGTTGTTAAAAACGTTTTTCCTGATTTTGTTGTTTACATTGTTATTGATTTTTATTTCGTGGCGAGTGTACGGTAAACGCATCTCGGAGAGGTTCATGAAACCGGGTGAGTCATTTTTTTCACTTGTTTTTGTGATTTGTAGTATACTACACGGCTTACGAAATCTAGGAAGGTGTAAGAATCGATTGCTACTATATTTTCTTTGTAAAACATTGTCACCTCTAATACTAATAGCTGTGTTACTAGCATCGTGAGTATTTCTAATATTATTCACTATCTAAGCCTATATACATGACTAAACTGACAAAATTAAAGATATACCGCTTTCTTTAGACTCTTTTCTATAATTTCTTAGAATCTTAAACTCTTAACTACCTACCTAGATAATTAAATATCTAATCCACTCATTTACATCAATCATATTAGATTATTCTATATTCTTTATCTCCATAACAAAAGCTTTTTCCTTTACAAAAGGGTAACTATTGATAATAGTTGAGTAATACCTACTATTTAGAAGAAAAAAAATATTAGTCATCCAAACAGCTGCTGTGCAATCACATGATTGATTAAAAACCGGCCAAGTGCCGAATTAGATTGAGCAAAAAATGCTGAAATTAACATGTTTCTTAAATAGTGAACCCCTTAAATTATTAACTTTATTAAATCGTTATTATTTGATGTTATTGTGGCAATAGAAATACACAATCTGTGAAAATTTCAACTGTTTACCTATTACAATTCATGAGATACGGCCCACTGACAGGCAGACAAACAGACATTGGAAGCTCAGTAATAGGGTTCTGTATGGCACACTTCAGGTACACTACACAAAAAAAAATCATTAAGAAATAATTTTAGTGTTTTTTGGATTTTTTTCTAAAAACGCTGATCTCAATAAGCCAAAATAAAAATTGGTGTAGTTTATAATACTGAATAAATAATATTCACATCAGACTGTTTCTCTCTCTCAACTAATATTTTAAATGAAATGTGCATTCACAAACCCCTGAATGGGTTTCAATGAAACTCAATACACAGGTAGGTATTGTTACCCTGAAGCCATAATATTGGAAATTCTGGATACAATGGCATATAGGCACAACTAACAAAGCAAAATTGTTATCCGACTAGGTACACTGAAGTTGGTGCAAACACTGTAATAACACAATATGGGGTTACGTCTTAGATAGGTCAACAATATTCTCATTTTGATAGTATGATAGCAGCTCCATACGCTAACACTATTACTGATATATTTATTAATAATAACTACAATGCGTTCCAACTAAGAATAGGAATGGCCGTGCAGGTGTGCACAATATTGACAAAACTGCTCCTCGATATAATAAACACATGATTAAAAAAAAAAAATGGATAACAACTCATTTGCTTTGCTTTCCTTCCTTTTCAAGTTACAGTTGACAGACCAAGGTCATTGACGTTCCTATTTTTAATTGGAATTGTAATGCACTTGATATTATATTCAATACTAAAGTGTTAAGCTGTTGGTTCCTACTATCATTTGTAGATCTTTGACAGTTATTACGGGTAACTAGAGGCCAAAAAGCTGGTGGTCAGACCACCAACTTTGTCAAGGGGTATTGTGTACTAGTAACTAAGTTATGGAGGTCAGATAGGCAGTTGCTCTAGATATGCAAAATACTGGTATTCAGCTGCATCTGGCTAGACTACAAACTAACCCTATCATAGTTGGGAAAAGGCTGGGCAGATGAGGACTTGCTTAAATACTAAACCCTACATTATTTCAACAGCAACGTCAGCCACAATAGAACAATTGAAAGAAAGCGTATCTAAGCTAAAACTACCTAAAGAACACACACCAAGAATCTAACCATAATGACGGACCGAATCAAGAAATTCTTTCAAAAGAAAAAGGTTGATGCCAAATTCAAAATGGCAGGACCGGGCCACAAGTTGAGCGAAGCAACATTGAGTAGTAACAGCTCTCATTCGTCAAAGAAAGAGGCTCCTGTCAAAAGGTCTGGACTGTCGGAAGAAAGTAAGGTGGCTGCAGAGGCGGCTTTGGCAAGGTTGGATCAGAGGAGGGAGAATCCGTCTTTTAATACTTCATTGGCTGCTATTCAGGTTGGTTTTAGTTTAGGAATTTTTTGAAGACTTGTGGGTTATTATATACAAATCGACTGGTCCCAAGAACAAAGTCCTATCTTCAATATTGTCTAGTTGCAGTGCGAAGCAATAAAGTTACGCGAATCAAATAGTAGTAATCAAGTAGTAGTAGTAGAAAATTATGGTGAAAGGTATTTAATACCTTTCACCATAATTTTCTACTAATTTTATTTTTTTTGCAACTTATTTGATTCGCGTAACTTTATTGCTTCGCACTGCAACTAGACAATATTGAAGATAGGACTTTGTTCTTGGGACCAGTCGAAATATACACTGCGGTAATTTAATCGTCTTACAAAAGTAGCCCACTTTGTGTATCCAATGGCAACTAAACATTCATTAAAAAAAATGATATATATGAACATGAATTAAATAATTTAAAAATTTGGTTAAGATAGGTTGGTTTAATTTAAAAAAATTGGACACGTATTTTTTCTTTTTTTACGTAATCAAAAGTTTACGGCAATACGTTCAGTAGGCAATTCGTTAAAATGTGGCATGACGTTAATCCCCGGTAGATTTTATACTGACTTGTGACGTAGCGAGCCCCCACTCCCCAATTTTAATGCGTTTTATCTAAACCCATTTTTTATTAATATGATAAAGCAAAAAATACGTGTCTAATATTTTTTTATTATCTGACTGACGGACTAAATAGTTTTTTTTTCCCCAAGTCAACATCCCTATTTTATAGAGAATAATGTGAAAATTAAATAGAAGAAAATCAAGATCTTTCACTGTCCAGATTCTGTGAACTGAAAATATTACTGTTACTTAATTTTAACTTTTTATGTATTTCAGGCCCAAGTTAAGAAAGAGCTAGAAAATGAGAGAGCCAATGAGACAGCGGCGGCGTCTGCCTCAAAGGCGACACCGTCGGACTTTCAGTCACGTGAGCTGGAAGTAGATTTGCCTAGGAATTTTGCTGCCAGTGGAGTTTATTTCAAGTAAGGTTTTTTTTAGGCAGTGCTTTTTGATTTTTCTATCAGAAATTTGTCAGTAGCAGCCGATGGCAATAGGCTCGCCCCCTATGACATGACTGAAACATAACTGACGAAATGTGGGTGTGGTATTTGTATTCCTCTGCCCAAACCATCGTGAAAACAAAGAGTGATGTTATGTTTATTTCATTACATGTCATTTTTTTTTTCTGGCAAACTTGGTCCTAGCTCCTTATAGATCACTAGCAAAAATTTGCTTGATTTGGCGTGAAAAATAGAATGGATCCTTTATTCCACAAATGTGTGATGTTATTAACTGAGTAATTTGGTCATGAGAACAAAAAAATTGGCAGTCATTGGACTGCTGACAGAAGTGAAAACTTAAAACTGGTATATAAGATATAAACAATATTTATCATCACCATCATTCTGTTGCCCTCTATTATACAAAAAGAAACAATACTATTAAAAAACTTAGAACTGGTATTAGCGCCATCTATATTCTATAGCTCAGCACTACGCGAATCCATAGGTTTATCCCCTGCCAAAAATCACTCAACGCGTCTAAAGAAGTTTTCACAAATAAATAAGAGTACAGCAATAATTTTCCACTTACCAAAAGGCCATGTCTGAGGTCAGCATCTTTCTAATTTTATTGCTAATGTAGGATCACAACCATTGATTATAGCAGTCAACTAAAGGCCACAGTTCTGCAGAGGCATTTTATAATAACTTTACTTCACCATCCAATCTCAAGATTCATCAAATCAGCCATCAAAAAGACCTGAACTGCTGTATTGACTTTCCGCAAGCACCACCATGTTAACCAGTGGGGTAATTGCGTAACACCGTTTTATTTGGCACTTCGACAACATTCATTGCATTATTTACTTTGTTGAGCAGACGATTTTTACTAATCTATAAGGGATCTCACGTTCTAGACAGCCATCACTCCGACCAGCCGTAGTCTGGTCTGTGGCTAGGGCCGTTGCGACCAAGTGTCCGTTTCTTATCGGTTTCTGGTCGCTGCGACCACTGGTCGTGATCGTGGCCACCTAGTGCGCGTGATCCCTTAAGCAATGAATTAGGAATTTCTTTCAAAATCTTTCAGGTTATGATTGAAAGTGTGTTACGATTGGGGTGTTAGTTAAGATGATTATTAAACAATACCATACTACTTTCAGATGTCCATTGATAAGCAACGACATCCTGGCACGAGATGAGTGGAAGAGAAACATTAAGACCTTTCTGTATGAGCAGTTGGAAGAGGAGCGAGGACTCACCGCCTGTCTCATCATACAATCTTGTAACAACAATAGGGAAAAGGTATAAAGAACTTGTAATAATAACTACATTTTTTTGCGACATTTGCATTACGTGTAAATTTACCGTATCATGTCACCTTCGCCATACTATTGTACTTAATATTATGCAAATTATTAAAATTAATGTTAAGTACTTAAATGAAAATTATTTTATGACGGTATCGAGTTTTACGATGCCTAGCTCTCGTAAATTACGCAAGTACAGCGTTACACAAGGACGTAGCTGCCGCCGTATCAGCTGAATCAATGATACGGGGCTCGCTACAGGGGCACCCCAACGCGACGTGTCTATGAAAAATATGCCTTATTGAAAAGAGGCCCGTAATGAGTGAATACCTATTGAAAATATGAATAAGTAATTTGTTTATAATGTTCACAAAGGCTTGCATTCATTTAATAAAATCACACAGAAAATCTAACCTACTTATGCAAATCAGGATGCTCCAATTTTCGAGCTCATTTCGCTCGCTCTTGCGTTCTCTTAATAAAATCACAACGACAGCTTAACCTTGTATTCGAGACAGAGTGCTCAAATTTTTCTAGCTCACTTCACTCGCTCTTACATTCTCTTAGTAAAATCAAAATCAAATGAATACTTAACCTATCCTAGTCCAGGATGCTTCAATATTCGAGGTCGCTGCGCTCGCTCTTCGATTAGACAAGATCCGAGTCAGCTTGCTCCAATTGTCTAGCTCGCTTCGCTCGTTCTATACCATTATTTTAGTAATATCACAATGACAACTTAACCTTCCAAGTCAGTTTCCTATTTTGTACAAAACAATACCCTCTTTTGGAGCTTGGCCGCAGTCGGGCAAAAAGGGCCCCCAACAATTAGCTATATAAATGTGTAAACAACGCCATACATCAAAATTACTTAATTATTTTCAAACTAACTTTCTAAATTAATTGGAATTCACCTTGCTCAAGAAGGTAAGCTTAGCAACAACCTAAATAGTCTCATTGAAATAAATTATCTGATGTTTTCCAGGTCGACACATGTGTGGAGACACTGTGCAAGTATTTAGAGAACATCATTACAAGTCCTGATGAAGAAAAGTTCCAAAAAATTAGGATGAGCAATAGGTATGTTACTTATCTACAACAGCACGCTTAGCATGACCATAATAGAAACGGGTTTTGTCGACGGAAGAATAGACAAAATGACAGATAAACAATCACAATCGGTCATTTTGTCTATTCTTCCGTCGACAAAACCCGTTTCTATGGATTTTATCATGATTTTATGGAGATTAACATGCTCAGCCCAACAAATTTATCTTGCATCCAAACTAAAAATGAATATGTTTATAACCCGTGCCATTAAAGAAACAAAATGATAATCACGTCGGTAAGCGTGCCATCTCAATTCAACATTATACTATGCGACTGAATGGGTGTGATCAGATCTTTTGTGTGGCCACCATTTTAAATTCGTTACTGTAATGGCGCGGGTTATACGCGTTGACCTTGGTCATAATGTCTCGTTCTGGCGCGAGATAATGAGATTACAAAATTTTGTCGCACGCGCAAATTATTAACCCAGCTGATGAAAGCCAAAATCAAATCAAAAGTCATTTATTCAAACTAGGCTGAGAATCGGCACTTTTCGAACGTCAAAATTACCTAAGACAGTCCCCCAAAACGCCCACCCTTCACCACTTCCTAGTGCTTCAGCTAGGAAGAAGAAGTGGCGCAACAAACTGCCCAGCAACACAGTTGTCTGTTCAGTTAGAAAATCTTGAATTCTATACATATGCAAATAATCTTTATATGTATATCTCCTTTCAGAGCATTTACAGAACGCGTGCAACCAATCGAAGGCTCGATGGAGTTACTATTAGCGGCCGGTTTCGTTCAACAGAAGGTGACGAACGCAGATGGCTTAGAGGAAGATTACTTAGTGTTTCAGAGGGAAAATGTGCCTTCTATTGAGAGTTTGGTGGTAAGCAGAATAGATTATTACCATTTTTAAATCGAAGTTCATTATAACTCTGAGGAAATAAATTGCAAACTTGTTGGTTATAACGGAAATATGCATGTAATTTTGAAGTGAAAACTTCTTTAGGCGCCATGAGCGATGATAGTAGGGGGTAAACTTATGGATTCGCGTCACCGTGTGCCGTAGTGCTGTAACATAGAATATAGATGGCGCTAATACCAGTTTTAAGTTTTCACTTCTGTGAAAGTCAAATAATTTAGGCACTTTTGGACGTTAAAATTTACAAATATACATAAAATTTATAATAATCGCCCCTTGCAAAATATAGTCTAGGTGTGATTGGGGAGTTTTCAGTAAATCAATAAAAGACAGTACTTAGTATAAACCCAAGAAAAATATTAAAAGTTAAATTCAACTACTGCTTGTCGCTCACAAAAATTATGAAACTACAAAAATCGTCTACTATGGGTCGTCCGTTTCTGTCACGGTCATGATGTGACGTCGTAGGTTAGGTTAGAACTGTGACCACACAAGCGCGAAGGCGAGCGAGCGAAGCGAGCGTGCCGCGCCAGCGGCCACCGAGAGCTAGATTTCCTCTTTTGCAAAGCAAGCATGCATGGTAGATTAGGTTTATTTTTAGGTTTCCTTGTGAATAAAAAAAATCTGTATCGTTTAATCATATATTAATCAATATAATTCAAGTAATATAACATGATCATAACATCAAAATTGCAGGCGCTTATACTGAATTAGCATTGTTGTGCTAGTATGGGCAAATTAATATTATGGTGAATAAATGTCTTGGAAAACGACATTATTGAAAATGAAAAATATAGCAAATACATTTATGGATTAAAATTATTGTGACACTTTATCGATTATGACGAATGATATTAGTGAAAATGATTTTATGTAATTTCACGATTATGGCAACTGAAGCGCTATTTCTAATGAAATTATGGCAAATACAAGTATGGTGTGACCGCGTTGTTCTTCTAAACTTCTAACACAACGGATTTTGATAAGGTTCACCATCATTTAGAGAACATATTCCGGAAGGTTAAATTTATAATAAATATTTAAAGGCGGATCCACGCCTGCGCACACGCACAAACAGTGCGGTTCGCGTGCATCTTAGGAACATAGTATGAATACCTTCACTTTACGGTTCGTGCGCGTGAGCTTCAATTGCGCGTTCGCAACATGCGCGCGCGCGTCGAATGTGACGTTTCCATAGCCATGCGAGGCGCCAAGCGTGCATGGTTCGTGTGCGTGCGCTGATGTGGACCCGCCTTAACTCAAGGAAATCTTGATGTTTTGTCAATAGTCGCTAATATAAACTAAGAATTCACAATTCAAAAATTTCCTATAAAATCATACATAATTTACATAATAAAAAACAAAAAAAAAATCGCCTTTACGAGACCCCACGGAAAAGGCCTTTATGAAAGGCCTATAATGTTTTTAATATGTATTTCCAGGGTCTAATAGAAGGCCTAAGAACAGCAGAGCCAATTCAACTAGAATTAGACAGGAACCTCCAAGTGTTGCTACCGTCACAAGCAGCTAATATGGTACAGCTTCCGCCTTCGTTCTACGCGCTATCGCCTGAAGAAATCAAGAGGGAACAGCAATTGAGGTGAGATTTGTAATGGACTTACGGCAAGATTCACAGACCGCACTTTGACTTTACTTTGCACAGTAAACCAATATTATAAATGCGAAAGTGAGTTTGTTTGTTACGCTTTCACGCTAAAACGGCTGAACGGATATGGATGAAATTTGGCACATGGATAGACCATGACCTCGTTTAAGATATAGGATATTTTTTATCCCGGTACGTACCCGTGAGATAATTTCCGTCAACCACGCGGGCGATGCCGCAGGCAAAAACTTGTGATTAATAATTTATTAATTATTCCATTTATTTCATTAATAATAATATATATTTTGTAAACAGGCAAGAAGCTATTGAAAAGAGTCAAATGCTGAGAACTAAAGCTATGAGAGAAAAGGATGAACTAAGAGAAATGCGCAAATACAAGTTTGCTATTATCAGAGTACGCTTCCCAGATGGTATTTTGCTGCAGGTAATATAAAATTATTATATTCTGAGTTTATCATGGACATACTGACATTGGTGAAGGAAAAACATCGTGAGGAAACCTGGACTTACATATAAGTTTGAAATCACCAACCCGTCTTGAGCAAGAGCGGTGATCAATGCTCGTGCCTGATTATGTACTGTCCAGGGGGCAGTACATAATCAGCCTATAATGTTCCCACTGCTAAGACCCAGGCCTCCTGTCCATGAGAGGGACTAGGCCGTAATCCACCACGCGGGCCCAGTGCGGGTTGGTAGATGCCACATGTCTTCGAATTTTTGTTTCTAGGACATGCCGGTTTCCTCACGATGTTTTGAGAGCAGTGGTGATGAAAATATTTACTCAAAGTAAAGTGGCTGCCTGGGTTCAAACCCACGACCTACAAGCTCGTTAATCGGGGCCGTTAATAGTCGATATAAGTCTGAAATCACCCAACCCATCTTGAGTAAGCGTGGTGATTAATGCTTCTTTGTAAGAGAAGATGCCTTTGTCCTCCAGGGGGACTATTTGGTAATAGGCTGGTATGATTTATATTCTCTGTGCCTACTAAATCCTAAGGGGTGACACGCCATGTTCAGCACGCATAGCATGACAACCATAGAAACGGGTTTTGTCGACAGAAGAATAGACAAAATCTAACTGGTTGCTAATTTAATTGTATAATATTTTTATTTTTTTTAAATATTGATTTTACATTCTCTGATTACTTGTACTCACACACTGACTTATTAGTACCTATTACTTGTAAAAATGTTAGGAATATCGTATAATTTTACAATGTTTCTAAATATGTGAGCAACATGCATCTATCACATAATTAATTTATCTGTCATTCCTTAATCTTTCATTACTTTTACTTATCGTGGTATAGTAATCTTATTCTAGGTGCATCGTCTTCACATATAATTATATAATTGATGTATACAAGATATTGTGAAAACATTTTAAAATAGTAACGATGGAGTTTCTTGCCCATTCTTCTTCATTCTTCTGAAGGGGCGACTAGAATCAATTATTATTTTTCTGTAAATGTTGACGTTCAAAAGTGCCTTTTTTGAGCCTAATTGATATAAATTATTTGACTTTGACTTTGAAAGGTTGTGTTTTTTTTATCTGTCTTTTTGTCTATTCTTCCGTCGACAAAACCCGTTTCTATTGTGGTCATGCTAAGCGTGCAGGTCGCCACTTTATCTTCGATTACTGTATCTAATAAATTAATCAGATTCAATTAAATTAATCACATCACACACTTCCGGACTCCTGAATCGAGCCACCCTGCGTTTTTTGTATAAAGATCTGTAACATTTTAGATGGTACAATATTGACCTATAATGACACCAAAATGATGGCCAGTATGTCGGCTTCAAAACCACATAAAAACTTTATTTTACTTATAATTATTTTGATGTTTTAGACCGGTGGCTCGATTTAGGAGTCCGGGAGTGTAGTTTGACTCCTTCTAAGATAATTTTAATAATCCTAAAAAAACATTTCCATGATTTCAGGGAACATTCTCAGTGTATGAACGCTACAATGAAATCCACGAATTCGTTCGAGAGAACCTCGAACACGACCTACCTTTTGTGCTAAACATGCCAACAGGGCACAAATTAATCCCCGAAGAAGACGCAAATAAGACCCTTATCGACCTACGATTGGTGCCGGCAATTATACTCACATTTGCTTGGCACTCGTCGGTGGCCCAACAAATTCATAACAGCCCTAATAAAGATGTGTATTTGAAGCCAGAAGTGATGGTTTTGGTGCAAGAAGTGTAAGGTATATTATTATTGATGGTGTAATATACGGTTCTTGTACAGAATGGTCCTTTAAGGTGGTCACAGATTGATAAGGGAATGGAGTACTCACACGCATGTTTGCTGTATTCACTCGTGAGCTTAGAATCCGTCATTCGAAAACTGTGTGATGAGAAAATATGATATATTTAACGCATGTTTTTTGTTAAGATTTGGTCAATTAAGTGATATTTTGGGACCATTTTGTACCTGAGCCTTTGTTGTATGCAAAGATTATTACTATAAGTACCCCTTTTAATGACGGTTAAATAATTGATGTTTAGAACTTCTGTAGTTCTACGGCTAAGGCCCTGACTAAAAGTCAACTTACAGAGATATTAACAAATGAATTTTCATCATAAAGTCTAATACTGAATTAGGGTCTTCAAATAGACTCCACTATTCTCCTGCCCTTTTCCCGATCTAGTTACGGTCTGTGCAACATGTCTTTTTCTTCCATACTTCTCTATTAGTCGTCATCTCGGTAGTCACTCCTTTTCTAGCCAATAAGATATCCAAATAGACTCTAAATGGATAACTATTGATCGCTTACTAAGGCTTCCATATAATTATGATTGGTTATGTTGGTAGGCTTTAGGATCTGTTTACGATAAACACGTGACGTAAAATTAATAGAACAAGAAACGTCTGTCATTGAACTATCGCATGCCGATATTCCGGCATGTCACTGTTACACGTTAAAAGTCGCGTATTAATACTTCATTTGTTGATTACTCTGTGTCCTAAGCCGTGGAATTATTGTAGCGAGCCCATAGATCAAGCATTAGCTTAGATGGGTTAGCAAGGATATTAGTGGTTTGCACCGCACATTACTACTATTCTTTGGTAATACACGCTGACTTTTAAATGAGTGTCGCTAACATGAAAATCTTCGGAATGTATTACTATACCTTCCGCCAGTTAACCGTTCAATAAAATTCGTTGACGCCTTGTACCAATGTATTTCTATATTTTAAAACGATACGAAAAAATGTTAAGGCAGTGTCGCTAACACGATCAAAACAAACATATCGCGGTAAGAGGCGTGCACGTGGCAAGTTTTTTTTGTTTGCATTTAAAAGCGGGCGGAAAGTGGGCAACGTCGCAACGCAAATAGATGTCAAATATTTCGCTGTTTTGATTAATTTGGCAATATTACTGTATGGAAATATGAAATATGGCTAACGAATGCTAATAATTAATATCGTAACACCGAATATTTAGTTTTAGATATAAAAACCTTTTTGGAAACTTTCCAAATGCTTTTTTTACACCTAAAACGGTTACAACATCAAATTAAATGTTTTATTTGCTATTCACTACTTAGCCATATTTCATATTTCCATACAGTAATATTGCCAAATTAATCAAAACAGCTAAATAATTGACAGATATTTGCGACGTTGCCATCTTTTACAATTAACGGTCTTAACTTTCGAGACGTTTTAGTGCAAGTGGGGTTAATGTCTTATTGCACGGTTATCTAGCGTAAGGTTTAAGGGTTAGTTCTACTTGTTTGTATGAAAAAAAATGTCTCGAAGAATTTTACTATTCAAACATTTTAAATGTAGCAAATTGAAAATTCATAGACGAATTGGCCTTGGAGTGTAAATGTGGTGCTGTTCCACAAACGATGGGACACTCAAACTCAAAGCATTTATTGCAAATAAACCAATTACAGGCACTTTTGAATAGTCAAGGGGTCGGTCAGTCAGAAATATGAAGCTAGTCGCCCATTCCAAAGCGTAGTAGGTACCTATGGAGAAGAACGGGCAAGAAACTCCACGGACACTCTTTTAAATAAAATAAAATGGTTACATAATATTGGTTACATCATTCAAGTTGAAGTTATACATGTGAGAACAATGCAAAACATTAAAAGCGTCCGTTAGAAATAAAAATATAAATTAAATTAAAATCGCCGTGGCAGCTAAGAGATGACCAGTCCCTACTGACGGCGCCCGTTCACGAACATGACGCATGGATTAGCACCATTCAGCTCAACCATTTTGAAGGGAGCACTTATAAACGTATCATGCATGTCCTGTCGTCTACAATGATTTGTTGTGCTTTATTCAAGCAGAAATCGCACTTCTTTACGTTAGTGGGATTTAGATAGATAGATTTTTACCAACATAATTTTTTTCGTCACTTCCGGCATTGTCGAAGGCGACGTGGTTTGAGCTTGCGTTTCGTTCCACAAAGTAAACGCAACATAGAATAATGAATTGTAAAATAAGTAATGATTTTTTTTTACATAAAAAAATAAAATAGGAATTTATTTCTTGAGTCGTACGCAACGTATGTTTAAATAATGGATAAGTTTTGAATTATGTTCATATTCCTTATTAAGTTTACTTGGTGCACAACAGAATCAGCACTATAGGCCTACCGCTTAACTGAGACGTTTCCTGAGGTAGCTGCGCGGTGCGGGCGGGGTGTGGTGACGTGATGCGAGAGCTCAGTGATTCGTCAAATTGTGACAACTGTCTCCCCTCCCGCACCGCGCAGCTACCTCAGGAAACGTCTCAGTTAAGCGGTAGGTCTGTAATACTTTTCTTTGTCTCTATAAAAGTCAGTGTGTATTAAATAGATGTATGTCACACTGTATCCAGACATATTCTTATAACAACCTGAATGGAAAACTGTTGAATTTGTGATATCCGAACTGAAAGTTGCATAAATGTATGTATGTAATTGAAATTATTTAATAAACGTATTGTAAATTATGGAATATGTTTAGATATTTATTTAGGCCTTCACCTTTTATAGATAATCGTGAAAAATTATATTCTTTTAACAAATTTAATAGATAGATGTCGTTAACTCCACGTTCAAATCGAATTTCAACCTTATTTTCCAGAATTAAGATCGAGAATCACATACGTAACTTTTAATGCGTCCTTTCAATATCTAATTGCACAAAAATCGCCTTTATTTCCAAAGCACTTTCGATTTTAGGCGAAAAAGCTGAGGCCAATATCTTACAAATGGTTTCTATTATGCATTAATTGTTTAGTCAGTTGTCTTAAAAGTGTTGGAAGCATTTCCTCACACTCATTCCTTCCTTCTTCGCACGTGCATGCAATTAAATCTAAGAAATTCAATCATTTTTCTTCTGCGTGAGTAAAACAACCCCATTCAAAATTATAAACGAGAGAAAATATCAGTCTTGTTATATTTCTCCAGATAAATCATTTGCAACGATCATGACGGGAACCGTCACTATGGTCAAAATAATGGATGTAAAAGACTATATCCATAACTATTGAGGACATCCCTTTGATTTGAAAATAATAGAGACAGCCATACCATCCGGATTTATAAAATTCACCCCATTTTCGGTGATAAATCATCGGTAAGGAGTTTCGTGAATTATATACAGCGAAGACATTATTTCAATTGTGACGATTTTTGGAGTCGCGAAAATGGGGGTGAATTTTATCAAAATTGAATGGCATTGATACAAACAATTCCTTGCACTTATTAGAGCTTAAATTTCGAATGCCATCCGATTTAAACAACTCTAACAATTTTTTTTTCGATTTTTTGTTTAAAATATTCGCAAAAAACGGTTTTTGGTGACTTTGAAGCGTTTCTCAGAAACCGCCGAGTAGGATCGGATGGCATTTTTTTTACAACATATAGTGGTACCAATAAATAAGTTCACCAATTTTGGAGCGGCTGCCTCATTACTGTTTTTTTTTTTCTAAATTTCTAAATAAACGGCCTGCGTGTTCCGGATGGCAATTTTTTAAATAATATAGACTTCATAGCAACCGCATTTACATTCAGTTGCCTCATCAAAAAAAAAAATGTTTGGCCCCCTCCCCTTATCTCCGCCTTCGTCCATTTGTGGTCCATTCGGACGGTGCGGGGGGGGTTTCGATATCACTTCAAAACCCAGATCACAAATCGCTATCCGGTTGCCACTCCGATTAAATTTTACGTGCCATTGCCTTGAATATTAGACTTAGATATTTCCCGCCTGTGTTGCACTGTTGTAGTTTGACAGTTGTGCAACAGTGACAGGAATAATGGGGAAGATCAGTCAAAGCTGCAAATGGCGTGACCATAGCTAGGTCCAAGCTAGCTACAATAAATTTGACATTTCGTTCATTCATTCCATTGTTCTTGTTCATTCATGAGTTTAGTTTTATTTCATTATTTTCGATGATTTCAACATTTTATATCAAGTATACATGGAAAATGTCAGAATTTAAAACCAGCTTCCTTCAAAATGTTTTCGACATAACCACACACGATCTCTGTTGATTTTTTTTATCCACAATCTTCTAATTTAAGGTTCTTTCGGAATATGGTGGACTCCAATTTTGGAGTGCTTAGGAGCACAACATCGCGTCATTTTCGCAAAAATAAAATAAAACCAGATTAGCCTGTTTTCAGAACTAGCTACCACAGCGCCATTTTGACAGTTGCCTTCCCCATTCTCAGCCAAATCACTTACTAAGTAATATTTATTTCTCTTGGCCTTACACCTGGTTTCTGAATTGAGAACTCGTCGAACTCTGGTGAATCCTCGCGAAATTCCATACCTTACGTTTTTAGCAAAGCAATTTTGAATTTCGCGGGCGTTTACCGTTAATCTATATACTGCGACAGGACTGCGGTGAAAGAGCTGGTTCGTGCACTAAAGCGCATGTACCTACGGGAGGCGGTGCTACGTCCCGCCAAAGTTATTGCGCTCCAAGCATTGCTCGCTGCTCTAAGAGAATTGTATAATTTATGTTAAAGTATAGGTAACGTTTATGTATATTGAGATGTTCTGTAACAATAAATAAAAATACAGTTGTTTTGGTGTATTTTTTTCTTTATTTTTGTATTTTCAAACTAGTGTGATCAAACTTCATTGAAAGATAGATGATTATGGCTTTAAAGGGGGTGACTTCTGACAGGGTCAAACAGCAGTCGACCTTTTTACTTGACTACGGCGAAGCAAAAAGGAGGGTTATGATTTTGACCTTTATGTATGTATGTATGTATCTTTTACCTCATCTTTACCTCATGTATAAAGTCAAGAACAAAAAAGAAAAAAATGTCTTGTTGGGTATCAAATGAAAGGGCTTGTGGAGCACATTACAAATATGGATATATATCATATTGTCTAAGTAAATAAAATATGTTGAAATTGTTCAAAACAAGCAAAAGTGAGACTGCTACGTACGGCGCGGCTGTAAAATTAATACCTAAACAACAAAAAAAATTAAGCGGCTCTGTAAATACTTTATCATGAAACTTTAACCCCAAAATAATTTAAATAAAAAATAAGTTCAAAAACTAAAACCCGACTAAGTTCTGAAAAATGACGCTCTAAAAAGTATGAAACAAGAAAATATTTCAGACATAAATAAAGACATAGGTACATGAATGGTCAAGGTAAAGCCGTGGCCACATGCCTGTATACCCAACCTACAATATTACAATGGCATGCGACGACAGCTTTATTTCATGGGAATTCGGACACAGGAAGAAAGACTGGTTTTACTTATTAATCAACCTTTTATTAGTGCTCAACATGCTATACATAATACACCATCTTGTTCAATTTTTTTTCCACAGAGTAGCACATATTAATCACAAAGCATGTAACTTTAAATTAACCACAGACTAAAAACCTCCTATTTAAAAAAAATATTTCAAACTGATTTAAAAAATACACACTTACGAATTTATATACCTTTTCTTAAAATTTGAACAGTTTTTACAAACAAAATATTTTTTTGCTTTACATCAATGACTTTTATTTTTCTCACAATGAAATTGAAACTTCTCTTTGCAGAAAGGTTTTGTAAACATAGCAGCAATTTTTAAATTAGTAGGACAATATTTTATATCAATATTACCTTTCTTATGATTTTCATGAATGAAACAGTATTTTACATCAGTATGTTTTAGCCTTTTACTAAATGAACTGGTTTGGATCTACTTAAGCTTACTATGGGCTGTCTCTTTGAGCACCATGATATGGGTCCACCCGACCGATAACATTATTATAAATCCAGTTGTACTACGTCTTGTCTCAGTACCTACAGCCTGCATATTCTGAATCACAGTATGCATGTAATTTTGTAATATCTTCTCCTGTATTGTACATTATTCCGTTAGATCGTGTCCCATTCAAGAACTTCAATATCTTCTTTAAACTGCAGAAACTTCACTATTGAATGTGTTTTGTGTCACACGGTCCGTGGGGGGGGGGGGGGGGGGGGTAATGAGGTGTGATCCTTGTGACGCAGATCACACCTCATGACCCCCCCCCCCCCACACAAAATAATTCAAGCTGTCGAGAACCTTGAATGATGCACGTGTCTTACTAACTTAAAAGTGTAGGTACCTACTTGAGCCACAGTGGCCCCAATGGTCATATACAAAAACATTAAGAAAAACAGCCTATTATAAAAATAGAGTACATAGGATGCAAGAGTGAGCGAAACAAACTCGGGAATTTGGGCACCACTACCTTAAGTTTAGATTTCAAAACCTAAACTGCTGCAAAACGAGTTTAAGCTTTTCTTCTCGACATACTTCGTCGAGAAGAAAGTTCTCTTTCTGTACACAAACAACTTATTCAACATTTTGGCGGGGTGCTTAAATTTTGTCCAGCAGTAGACTACTGTAAGCTGATGATGATGATGAGGTTGATTCAATTCGACGTTCAAAGTTTCGAGGTGAACGATGAAGTGTACTGGGAAAACGGGACGAGACGAGTAGGTACTGTGGCCGTGTATTTGGTATTGATCTACTTTGGCCTTCATCCTGACACAGACGACATAAGCAGAGTTGGCGACATCAGGACTCCAAGTGGAACTATCAGACGGGCATTCGCCAAGATTTGCCGGTTATTGGTACACAACTGTTGAAAGGCGAGCTTCAAAAGGAGGCCTGTTAAAGCATCGGCGCAATTTGGAGACAATAAGACATTAGCTATAAGTATTTTAACAGGCGTTGATCTTGCTTAGGACAGCAAGGTCAACGTCTGTTAAAATACGTACGTTACGATTCGTTTTCAACGTCAGTCTAGTCAAATATTAAAGTGGTTCTCTGCGTGCTACATCCTTAGTTTTTTTAAATCCCAAATTTCCTGAGAAGTTCCTACAGTTTTATACAGCAGGTACACAGATATAATTATCCTCGACCACCCATAAAACGATCACCTATGACGTGAATGTCAACCTTATGTCTTAGGCAGTTAAGTTTATAATTGCGACTATGGACAATACCGCCATCTATGTCCGAGTAGCGGAATTTCCTCGTCAATCAAATCTGTGATCCAATCTAGTTCGACTACAGATTACAAAAAGTCGTAAATACTTTCTGCGATAAAGCAAAATAAATCCTATTTATAGAGCGTGAAGGTACCTATATTTCTAGATCTATAATATACTTAAGGCTTATGCTAGTGTTGACAAAAATTAAAAACATCAATTAAACGGATCGTTTGATTGGTCGTTTTGAAATTACTCCAGTAACACAGAAACGCAAAATTCACCAACATTTACATTGATACAAACAGCGTAGAGGCTCGCATTCCTACACCGTTGAGTGCACTTTAAGACCCGAGTTCGATCCCAGCTAGCTGTGTTATGTTTTGTATTTAAAAAACATATTCTTTCCTATAACATGGCAAAGAAATCAAATGAAGTACTGAAAAATAATTGTAAAGAACGATCCACCAAGTACGTGGGGCGCAAGCGCAATCGAACAGCTCAATATGGCTGGGTATGCAATCGCAGTAATCACAATATCGTGTTCACCAGGTATGAAAATTTGAGTAAACTACTACACTGCAACAAGCCTCAGCAAAATGACATACAAGTAAGCAGCTATGAAAGAATAAAGTTAGGAATGATGCCGACATCACCTCAAAAAACTGTTGAAAAAAAGATTCGAAAATGAAGTCGTCATCATGTGCGAGCCAACGACGGGTGCTCGTTCGACGTAAGCAAATCAACCTTACATATCCACTAATTAGATGATTGCAATCAAACCACTCACTATGGCTGGGAGTCCAATCACAGTAATCACAATGTCGTGTTCACTAGGTATGAAAATTTGAGTCAACTACTACACTGCAACAAGCCTCAGCAAAATGACATACAAGTAAGCAGCTATGAAAGAATAAAGTTAGGAATGATGCCGACCTCACCTCAAAAAACTGTTGAAAAAGATTCGAAAATGGGGTCGTCCTCATGTGCGAGCCAACGACGGGTGCTCGTTCGACATGAGCAAATCAACGTTACGTACCCACTAATTAGATGATTACTCACTATAGCTGGGAGTCCAATCACAGTAATCACAATATCGTGTTCACCAGGTATGAAAATTTGAGTCAACTACTACACTGCAACAAGCCTCAGCAAAATGACATACAAGTAAGCAGCTATGAAAGAATAAAGTTAGGAATGATGCCGACATCACCTCAAAAAACTGTTGAAAAAAAGATTCGAAAATGAAGTCGTCATCATGTGCGAGCCAACGACGGGTGCTCGTTCGACGTAAGCAAATCAACCTTACATATCCACTAATTAGATGATTGCAATCAAACCACTCACTAGGGCTGGGAGTCCAATCACAGTAATCACAATGTCGTGTTCACTAGGTATGAAAATTTGAGTCAACTACTACACTGCAACAAGCCTCAGCAAAATGACATACAAGTAAGCAGCTATGAAAGAATAAAGTTAGGAATGATGCCGACCTCACCTCAAAAAACTGTTGAAAAAGATTCGAAAATGGGGTCGTCCTCATGTGCGAGCCAACGACGGGTGCTCGTTCGACATGAGCAAATCAACGTTACGTACCCACTAATTAGATGATTACTCACTATAGCTGGGAGTCCAATCACAGTAATCACAATATCGTGTTCACCAGGTATGAAAATTTGAGTCAACTACTACACTGCAACAAGCCTCAGCAAAATGACATACAAGTAAGCAGCTATGAAAGAATAAAGTTAGGAATGATGCCGACATCACCTCAAAAAACTGTTGAAAAAAAGATTCGAAAATGAAGTCGTCATCATGTGCGAGCCAACGACGGGTGCTCGTTCGACGTAAGCAAATCAACCTTACATATCCACTAATTAGATGATTGCAATCAAACCACTCACTATGGCTGGGAGTCCAATCACAGTAATCACAATGTCGTGTTCACTAGGTATGAAAATTTGAGTCAACTACTACACTGCAACAAGCCTCAGCAAAATGACATACAAGTAAGCAGCTATGAAAGAATAAAGTTAGGAATGATGCCGACCTCACCTCAAAAAACTGTTGAAAAAGATTCGAAAATGGGGTCGTCCTCATGTGCGAGCCAACGACGGGTGCTCGTTCGACATGAGCAAATCAACGTTACGTACCCACTAATTAGATGATTACTCACTATAGCTGGGAGTCCAATCACAGTAATCACAATATCGTGTTCACCAGGTATGAAAATTTGAGTCAACTACTACACTGCAACAAGCCTCAGCAAAATGACATACAAGTAAGCAGCTATGAAAGAATAAAGTTAGGAATGATGCCGACCTCACCTCAAAAAACTGTTGAAAAAAAGATTCGAAAATGGGGTCGTCATCATGTGCGAGCCAACGACGGGTGCTCGTTCGACATGAGCAAATCAACGTTACGTACCCACTAATTAGATGATTACTCACTATGGCTGGGAGTCCAATCACAGTAATCACAATATCGTGTTCACCAGGTATGAAATTTTGAGTCAACTACTACACTGCAACAAGCCTCAGCAAAATGACATACAAGTAAGCAGCTATGAAAGAATAAAGTTAGGAATGATGCCGACCTCACCTCAAAAAACTGTTGAAAAAAAGATTCGAAAATGGGGTCGTCATCATGTGCGAGCCAACGACGGGTGCTCGTTCGACATGAGCAAATCAACGTTACGTACCCACTAATGAGATGATTGCAATCAAACCACTCACTATGGCTGGGAGTCTAATCACAGCAATGTCGTGTTCACTAGGTATGAAAATTTGAGTCAACTACTACACTGCAACAGGCCTCAGCAAAATGACATACAAGTAAGCAGCTATGAAAGAATAAAGTAAGGAATGATGCCGACCTCACCTCAAAAAACTGTTGAAATAGATTCGAAAATAGGGTCGTCATCATGTGCGAGCCAACGACGGGTGCTCGTTCGACATAAGCAAATCAACGTTACGTACCCACTAATTAGATGATTACTCACTATGGCTGGGAGTCCAATCACAGTAATCACAATATCGTGTTCACCAGGTATGAAAATTTGAGTCAACTACTACACTGCAACAAGCCTCAGCAAAATGACATACAAGTAAGCAGCTATGAAAGAATAAAGTTAGGAATGATGCCGACATCACCTCAAAAAACTGTTGAAAAAAAGATTCGAAAATGAAGTCGTCATCATGTGCGAGCCAACGACGGGTGCTCGTTCGACGTAAGCAAATCAACCTTACATATCCACTAATTAGATGATTGCAATCAAACCACTCACTATGGCTGGGAGTCCAATCACAGTAATCACAATGTCGTGTTCACTAGGTATGAAAATTTGAGTCAACTACTACACTGCAACAAGCCTCAGCAAAATGACATACAAGTAAGCAGCTATGAAAGAATAAAGTTAAGAATGATACCGACATCACCTCAAAAAACTGTTGAAAAAAAGATTCGAAAATGGGGTCGTCATCATGTGCGAGCCAACGACGGGTGCTCGTTCGACATGAGCAAATCAACGTTACGTACCCACTAATTAGATGATTGCAATCAAACCACTCGCTGTGGCTGGAAGTCCAATCACAGTAATCACAATATCGTGTTCAGGTATGAAAATTTGAGTCAACTACTACACCGCAACAAGCCTCAGCAAAATGACATATAAGTAAGCAGCTATGAAAGAATAAAGTTAGGAATGATGCCGACCTCACCTCAAAAAACTGTTGAAAAAGATTCGAAAATGGGGTCGTCCTCATGTGCGAGCCAACGACGGGTGCTCGTTCGACATGAGCAAATCAACGTTACGTACCCACTAATTAGATGATTACTCACTATAGCTGGGAGTCCAATCACAGTAATCACAATATCGTGTTCACCAGGTATGAAAATTTGAGTCAACTACTACACTGCAACAAGCCTCAGCAAAATGACATACAAGTAAGCAGCTATGAAAGAATAAAGTTAGGAATGATGCCGACATCACCTCAAAAAACTGTTGAAAAAAAGATTCGAAAATGAAGTCGTCATCATGTGCGAGCCAACGACGGGTGCTCGTTCGACGTAAGCAAATCAACCTTACATATCCACTAATTAGATGATTGCAATCAAACCACTCACTATGGCTGGGAGTCCAATCACAGTAATCACAATGTCGTGTTCACTAGGTATGAAAATTTGAGTCAACTACTACACTGCAACAAGCCTCAGCAAAATGACATACAAGTAAGCAGCTATGAAAGAATAAAGTTAGGAATGATGCCGACCTCACCTCAAAAAACTGTTGAAAAAGATTCGAAAATGGGGTCGTCCTCATGTGCGAGCCAACGACGGGTGCTCGTTCGACATGAGCAAATCAACGTTACGTACCCACTAATTAGATGATTACTCACTATAGCTGGGAGTCCAATCACAGTAATCACAATATCGTGTTCACCAGGTATGAAAATTTGAGTCAACTACTACACTGCAACAAGGCTCAGCAAAATGACATACAAGTAAGCAGCTATGAAAGAATAAAGTTAGGAATGATGCCGACCTCACCTCAAAAAACTGTTGAAAAAAAGATTCGAAAATGGGGTCGTCATCATGTGCGAGCCAACGACGGGTGCTCGTTCGACATGAGCAAATCAACGTTACGTACCCACTAATTAGATGATTACTCACTATGGCTGGGAGTCCAATCACAGTAATCACAATATCGTGTTCACCAGGTATGAAAATTTGAGTCAACTACTACACTGCAACAAGCCTCAGCAAAATGACATACAAGTAAGCAGCTATGAAAGAATAAAGTTAGGAATGATGCCGACCTCACCTCAAAAAACTGTTGAAAAAAAGATTCGAAAATGGGGTCGTCATCATGTGCGAGCCAACGACGGGTGCTCGTTCGACATGAGCAAATCAACGTTACGTACCCACTAATGAGATGATTGCAATCAAACCACTCACTATGGCTGGGAGTCTAATCACAGCAATGTCGTGTTCACTAGGTATGAAAATTTGAGTCAACTACTACACTGCAACAGGCCTCAGCAAAATGACATACAAGTAAGCAGCTATGAAAGAATAAAGTAAGGAATGATGCCGACCTCACCTCAAAAAACTGTTGAAATAGATTCGAAAATAGGGTCGTCATCATGTGCGAGCCAACGACGGGTGCTCGTTCGACATAAGCAAATCAACGTTACGTACCCACTAATTAGATGATTACTCACTATGGCTGGGAGTCCAATCACAGTAATCACAATATCGTGTTCACCAGGTATGAAAATTTGAGTCAACTACTACACTGCAACAAGCCTCAGCAAAATGACATACAAGTAAGCAGCTATGAAAGAATAAAGTTAGGAATGATGCCGACATCACCTCAAAAAACTGTTGAAAAAAAGATTCGAAAATGAAGTCGTCATCATGTGCGAGCCAACGACGGGTGCTCGTTCGACGTAAGCAAATCAACCTTACATATCCACTAATTAGATGATTGCAATCAAACCACTCACTATGGCTGGGAGTCCAATCACAGTAATCACAATGTCGTGTTCACTAGGTATGAAAATTTGAGTCAACTACTACACTGCAACAAGCCTCAGCAAAATGACATACAAGTAAGCAGCTATGAAAGAATAAAGTTAGGAATGATGCCGACATCACCTCAAAAAACTGTTGAAAAAAAGATTCGAAAATGAAGTCGTCATCATGTGCGAGCCAACGACGGGTGCTCGTTCGACGTAAGCAAATCAACCTTACATATCCACTAATTAGATGATTGCAATCAAACCACTCACTATGGCTGGGAGTCCAATCACAGTAATCACAATGTCGTGTTCACTAGGTATGAAAATTTGAGTCAACTACTACACTGCAACAAGCCTCAGCAAAATGACATACAAGTAAGCAGCTATGAAAGAATAAAGTTAAGAATGATACCGACATCACCTCAAAAAACTGTTGAAAAAAAGATTCGAAAATGAAGTCGTCATCATGTGCGAGCCAACGACGGGTGCTCGTTCGAAATGAGCAAATCAACGTTACGTACCCACTAATTAGATGATTGCAATCAAACCACTCGCTGTGGCTGGAAGTCCAATCACAGTAATCACAATATCGTGTTCAGGTATGAAAATTTGAGTCAACTACTACACCGCAACAAGCCTCAGCAAAATGACATATAAGTAAGCAGCTATGAAAGAATAAAGTTAGGAATGATGCCGACCTCACCTCAAAAACTGTTGAAAAAGATTCGAAAATGGGGTCGTCCTCATGTGCGAGCCAACGACGGGTGCTCGTTCGACATGAGCAAATCAACGTTACGTACCCACTAATTAGATGATTACTCACTATAGCTGGGAGTCCAATCACAGTAATCACAATATCGTGTTCACCAGGTATGAAAATTTGAGTCAACTACTACACTGCAACAAGCCTCAGCAAAATGACATACAAGTAAGCAGCTATGAAAGAATAAAGTTAGGAATGATGCCGACATCACCTCAAAAAACTGTTGAAAAAAAGATTCGAAAATGAAGTCGTCATCATGTGCGAGCCAACGACGGGTGCTCGTTCGACGTAAGCAAATCAACCTTACATATCCACTAATTAGATGATTGCAATCAAACCACTCACTATGGCTGGGAGTCCAATCACAGTAATCACAATGTCGTGTTCACTAGGTATGAAAATTTGAGTCAACTACTACACTGCAACAAGCCTCAGCAAAATGACATACAAGTAAACAGCTATGAAAGAATAAAGTTAGGAATGATGCCGACATCACCTCAAAAAACTGTTGAAAAAAAGATTCGAAAATGAAGTCGTCATCATGTGCGAGCCAACGACGGGTGCTCGTTCGACGTAAGCAAATCAACCTTACATATCCACTAATTAGATGATTGCAATCAAACCACTCACTATGGCTGGGAGTCCAATCACAGTAATCACAATGTCGTGTTCACTAGGTATGAAAATTTGAGTCAACTACTACACTGCAACAAGCCTCAGCAAAATGACATACAAGTAAGCAGCTATGAAAGAATAAAGTTAAGAATGATACCGACATCACCTCAAAAAACTGTTGAAAAAAAGATTCGAAAATGAAGTCGTCATCATGTGCGAGCCAACGACGGGTGCTCGTTCGAAATGAGCAAATCAACGTTACGTACCCACTAATTAGATGATTGCAATCAAACCACTCGCTGTGGCTGGAAGTCCAATCACAGTAATCACAATATCGTGTTCAGGTATGAAAATTTGAGTCAACTACTACACCTCAACAAGCCTCAGCAAAATGACATATAAGTAAGCAGCTATGAAAGAATAAAGTTAGGAATGATGCCGACCTCACCTCAAAAAACTGTTGAAAAAGATTCGAAAATGGGGTCGTCCTCATGTGCGAGCCAACGACGGGTGCTCGTTCGACATGAGCAAATCAACGTTACGTACCCACTAATTAGATGATTACTCACTATAGCTGGGAGTCCAATCACAGTAATCACAATATCGTGTTCACCAGGTATGAAAATTTGAGTCAACTACTACACTGCAACAAGCCTCAGCAAAATGACATACAAGTAAGCAGCTATGAAAGAATAAAGTTAGGAATGATGCCGACATCACCTCAAAAAACTGTTGAAAAAAAGATTCGAAAATGAAGTCGTCATCATGTGCGAGCCAACGACGGGTGCTCGTTCGACGTAAGCAAATCAACCTTACATATCCACTAATTAGATGATTGCAATCAAACCACTCACTATGGCTGGGAGTCCAATCACAGTAATCACAATGTCGTGTTCACTAGGTATGAAAATTTGAGTCAACTACTACACTGCAACAAGCCTCAGCAAAATGACATACAAGTAAGCAGCTATGAAAGAATAAAGTTAGGAATGATGCCGACATCACCTCAAAAAACTGTTGAAAAAAAGATTCGAAAATGAAGTCGTCATCATGTGCGAGCCAACGACGGGTGCTCGTTCGACGTAAGCAAATCAACCTTACATATCCACTAATTAGATGATTGCAATCAAACCACTCACTATGGCTGGGAGTCCAATCACAGTAATCACAATGTCGTGTTCACTAGGTATGAAAATTTGAGTCAACTACTACACTGCAACAAGCCTCAGCAAAATGACATACAAGTAAGCAGCTATGAAAGAATAAAGTTAAGAATGATACCGACATCACCTCAAAAAACTGTTGAAAAAAAGATTCGAAAATGGGGTCGTCATCATGTGCGAGCCAACGACGGGTGCTCGTTCGACATGAGCAAATCAACGTTACGTACCCACTAATTAGATGATTGCAATCAAACCACTCGCTGTGGCTGGAAGTCCAATCACAGTAATCACAATATCGTGTTCAGGTATGAAAATTTGAGTCAACTACTACACCGCAACAAGCCTCAGCAAAATGACATATAAGTAAGCAGCTATGAAAGAATAAAGTTAGGAATGATGCCGACCTCACCTCAAAAAACTGTTGAAAAAGATTCGAAAATGGGGTCGTCCTCATGTGCGAGCCAACGACGGGTGCTCGTTCGACATGAGCAAATCAACGTTACGTACCCACTAATTAGATGATTACTCACTATAGCTGGGAGTCCAATCACAGTAATCACAATATCGTGTTCACCAGGTATGAAAATTTGAGTCAACTACTACACTGCAACAAGCCTCAGCAAAATGACATACAAGTAAGCAGCTATGAAAGAATAAAGTTAGGAATGATGCCGACATCACCTCAAAAAACTGTTGAAAAAAAGATTCGAAAATGAAGTCGTCATCATGTGCGAGCCAACGACGGGTGCTCGTTCGACGTAAGCAAATCAACCTTACATATCCACTAATTAGATGATTGCAATCAAACCACTCACTATGGCTGGGAGTCCAATCACAGTAATCACAATTTCGTGTTCACTAGGTATGAAAATTTGAGTCAACTACTACACTGCAACAAGCCTCAGCAAAATGACATACAAGTAAGCAGCTATGAAAGAATAAAGTTAGGAATGATGCCGACATCACCTCAAAAAACTGTTGAAAAAAAGATTCGAAAATGAAGTCGTCATCATGTGCGAGCCAACGACGGGTGCTCGTTCGACGTAAGCAAATCAACCTTACATATCCACTAATTAGATGATTGCAATCAAACCACTCACTATGGCTGGGAGTCCAATCACAGTAATCACAATGTCGTGTTCACTAGGTATGAAAATTTGAGTCAACTACTACACTGCAACAAGCCTCAGCAAAATGACATACAAGTAAGCAGCTATGAAAGAATAAAGTTAAGAATGATACCGACATCACCTCAAAAAACTGTTGAAAAAAAGATTCGAAAATGGGGTCGTCATCATGTGCGAGCCAACGACGGGTGCTCGTTCGACATGAGCAAATCAACGTTACGTACCCACTAATTAGATGATTGCAATCAAACCACTCGCTGTGGCTGGAAGTCCAATCACAGTAATCACAATATCGTGTTCAGGTATGAAAATTTGAGTCAACTACTACACCGCAACAAGCCTCAGCAAAATGACATATAAGTAAGCAGCTATGAAAGAAACTAATTAGATGATTGCAATCAAACCACTCACTATGGCTGGGAGTCCAATCACAGTAATCACAATGTCGTGTTCACTAGGTATGAAAATTTGAGTCAACTACTACACTGCAACAAGCCTCAGCAAAATGACATACAAGTAAGCAGCTATGAAAGAATAAAGTTAGGAATGATGCCGACATCACCTCAAAAAACTGTTGAAAAAAAGATTCGAAAATGAAGTCGTCATCATGTGCGAGCCAACGACGGGTGCTCGTTCGACGTAAGCAAATCAACCTTACATATCCACTAATTAGATGATTGCAATCAAACCACTCACTATGGCTGGGAGTCCAATCACAGTAATCACAATGTCGTGTTCACTAGGTATGAAAATTTGAGTCAACTACTACACTGCAACAAGCCTCAGCAAAATGACATACAAGTAAGCAGCTATGAAAGAATAAAGTTAAGAATGATACCGACATCACCTCAAAAAACTGTTGAAAAAAAGATTCGAAAATGGGGTCGTCATCATGTGCGAGCCAACGACGGGTGCTCGTTCGACATGAGCAAATCAACGTTACGTACCCACTAATTAGATGATTGCAATCAAACCACTCGCTGTGGCTGGAAGTCCAATCACAGTAATCACAATATCGTGTTCAGGTATGAAAATTTGAGTCAACTACTACACCGCAACAAGCCTCAGCAAAATGACATATAAGTAAGCAGCTATGAAAGAATAAAGTTAGGAATGATGCCGACCTCACCTCAAAAAACTGTTGAAAAAGATTCGAAAATGGGGTCGTCCTCATGTGCGAGCCAACGACGGGTGCTCGTTCGACATGAGCAAATCAACGTTACGTACCCACTAATTAGATGATTACTCACTATAGCTGGGAGTCCAATCACAGTAATCACAATATCGTGTTCACCAGGTATGAAAATTTGAGTCAACTACTACACTGCAACAAGCCTCAGCAAAATGACATACAAGTAAGCAGCTATGAAAGAATAAAGTTAGGAATGATGCCGACATCACCTCAAAAAACTGTTGAAAAAAAGATTCGAAAATGAAGTCGTCATCATGTGCGAGCCAACGACGGGTGCTCGTTCGACGTAAGCAAATCAACCTTACATATCCACTAATTAGATGATTGCAATCAAACCACTCACTATGGCTGGGAGTCCAATCACAGTAATCACAATTTCGTGTTCACTAGGTATGAAAATTTGAGTCAACTACTACACTGCAACAAGCCTCAGCAAAATGACATACAAGTAAGCAGCTATGAAAGAATAAAGTTAGGAATGATGCCGACATCACCTCAAAAAACTGTTGAAAAAAAGATTCGAAAATGAAGTCGTCATCATGTGCGAGCCAACGACGGGTGCTCGTTCGACGTAAGCAAATCAACCTTACATATCCACTAATTAGATGATTGCAATCAAACCACTCACTATGGCTGGGAGTCCAATCACAGTAATCACAATGTCGTGTTCACTAGGTATGAAAATTTGAGTCAACTACTACACTGCAACAAGCCTCAGCAAAATGACATACAAGTAAGCAGCTATGAAAGAATAAAGTTAAGAATGATACCGACATCACCTCAAAAAACTGTTGAAAAAAAGATTCGAAAATGGGGTCGTCATCATGTGCGAGCCAACGACGGGTGCTCGTTCGACATGAGCAAATCAACGTTACGTACCCACTAATTAGATGATTGCAATCAAACCACTCGCTGTGGCTGGAAGTCCAATCACAGTAATCACAATATCGTGTTCAGGTATGAAAATTTGAGTCAACTACTACACCGCAACAAGCCTCAGCAAAATGACATATAAGTAAGCAGCTATGAAAGAATAAAGTTAGGAATGATGCCGACCTCACCTCAAAAAACTGTTGAAAAAGATTCGAAAATGGGGTCGTCCTCATGTGCGAGCCAACGACGGGTGCTCGTTCGACATGAGCAAATCAACGTTACGTACCCACTAATTAGATGATTACTCACTATAGCTGGGAGTCCAATCACAGTAATCACAATATCGTGTTCACCAGGTATGAAAATTTGAGTCAACTACTACACTGCAACAAGCCTCAGCAAAATGACATACAAGTAAGCAGCTATGAAAGAATAAAGTTAGGAATGATGCCGACATCACCTCAAAAAACTGTTGAAAAAAAGATTCGAAAATGAAGTCGTCATCATGTGCGAGCCAACGACGGGTGCTCGTTCGACGTAAGCAAATCAACCTTACATATCCACTAATTAGATGATTGCAATCAAACCACTCACTATGGCTGGGAGTCCAATCACAGTAATCACAATGTCGTGTTCACTAGGTATGAAAATTTGAGTCAACTACTACACTGCAACAAGCCTCAGCAAAATGACATACAAGTAAGCAGCTATGAAAGAATAAAGTTAGGAATGATGCCGACATCACCTCAAAAAACTGTTGAAAAAAAGATTCGAAAATGAAGTCGTCATCATGTGCGAGCCAACGACGGGTGCTCGTTCGACGTAAGCAAATCAACCTTACATATCCACTAATTAGATGATTGCAATCAAACCACTCACTATGGCTGGGAGTCCAATCACAGTAATCACAATGTCGTGTTCACTAGGTATGAAAATTTGAGTCAACTACTACACTGCAACAAGCCTCAGCAAAATGACATACAAGTAAGCAGCTATGAAAGAATAAAGTTAAGAATGATACCGACATCACCTCAAAAAACTGTTGAAAAAAAGATTCGAAAATGGGGTCGTCATCATGTGCGAGCCAACGACGGGTGCTCGTTCGACATGAGCAAATCAACGTTACGTACCCACTAATTAGATGATTGCAATCAAACCACTCGCTGTGGCTGGAAGTCCAATCACAGTAATCACAATATCGTGTTCAGGTATGAAAATTTGAGTCAACTACTACACCGCAACAAGCCTCAGCAAAATGACATATAAGTAAGCAGCTATGAAAGAATAAAGTTAGGAATGATGCCGACCTCACCTCAAAAAACTGTTTATTTATTTATTTATTTATTTATTTATTTAGGATCTCCAACAAAAGATGTACACAATACATGACACATAATTAAAGGGCAACATCGGTTATGAAGTAGGTGTACTCCTTCACTTATAGGAGGCCACAGCATGCACAATAACGTTAAAAACTAAGCTAACAAAGTTAAAACATTAATAATGGGTAACGGAAAATAAAATAATTTTTAAAGGACATTAAACAAGAAAATACAACATTTTGAGATACTTAATTAAATTAAATCTAATAAACACTTATTATATTTGGACAGAGACTCGCATATGTCTAAGTTTGTAGTTTTAGATAACATGTTATATTGCCTACAAAGTCTTGGCACAGCGGCGTAATGGCCGAGGTTAGTTTTTGAGCCCGGAATGTAAAATAAATTGTATGTGTTATGCCTGGGAATCCGAGTCGGAATTTTAATCTCTAATGAGCTCAAAAGTTCACTACAATCTATCGTTCCACTCAATATCTTGTGAAGGATGATACAGTCCATTTTCTTCCTACGACTGGCTAATGTATCCATGTTATAGTATTTCAACCGGTCAGTGTAGCTAGTGAGTTGATTAGCCAAGTGATCTCCGTAGCACAGATGGTAAAGGAACCGCTTTTGGACACTCTCTAATCGCTTGGAGTAAACCTCGTAGTGCGGATTCCATACCACGGAACTATATTCAAGGATTGGACGGACTAAAGAGTTGAAAAGCTTTATCTTTGTAGCGGACCTTTTAAATTCTCTACTATTACGCAAGATAAATCCCAGCACCTTGAAAGATCTTGAGACAATATTCAGGATGTGCACATCGAACTTAAGCGCTTGATCGAGTTGAACACCCAGGTCGCGAATGTTGCTCAGTTTCTTAACTTCAACTCCCTCTATGTAGTATTTGTTGTCAAGCACTTTTTTGTTACGAGTAAAGTGGATGTAGTGACATTTACTTATATTTAAAAGCATTTTGTTTAATTTGCACCATTCTACAAGTCTGTTGATGTCGTCCTGTAGCATTATTGAGTCTAAGTTACTCTGAATTGGCTTCATTATCTTTAAATCGTCCGCAAACAAATAAACACGGGAGTGTTTGAAGCACCCAGTTATGTCATTAATGAAAACGTTAAAAAGAATCGGCCCCAAATGCGATCCTTGCGGGATTCCGGAGGTTGCTAAATAGCTTTCAGAAAAATGACCGTTCACTACCACTTTTGACTCTCTCTTCTCCAGGTAAGATTTAAACCACCCTATCAACGTACCACCCACACCCAGTTGAGCCAATTTATCAATAAGAAGACGGTGATCTACTTTATCGAATGCCTTGCTAAAATCAGTATAGACTGCGTCCACTGGAATACGATTGTCAAGGCACTTGGACAAAGCCGACGTAAAACATAGTAGGTTAGTATTAGTCGATCTTGATTTAATGAAACCATGCTGATATTCAGTGATGTGTTCTTTAAGGTACCACATCAGATGTCTGGCAACAAGTTTTTCGAATACTTTTCCAAATGATACTAGTAGTGAGATTGGTCTATAATTAGCCACTAAATGCTTTTCTCCAGATTTAAATATGGGTATGACGAGAGCTTCTTTCCAGGTGTCTGGAAAGATACCATCGTGTAAAGATTTATTGAAGATCATTTGTAGGGGCAATACTACTGCCTTTGCACATCTTTTAATAAATATAGGAGGAATACCATCGCTACCCGCGCCTTTAGTTTCGTCCAAACCAATTAATTCACGGTACAATTCTTTGCTATCAAATTCCAAATTACACAGTGCTGCAGACACGAGACAATAACCAGTGTTAGTGAGATTTGGACTATCTGTAGGAGCGTTAAAGGTACTTGCGAAATTTTCACCAAACATGTTGCAAACATCGCTTCCACCTGATGCGATTTTGTTGTTATGAGACATTGTTGCCGGATAAGTACTGCTACCTTTTCTTTTATTTTTTATGAAAGCCCAGAATGTTTTCGGGTTTTTTGTTATATTGTTTTCAATATTAGAGATATATTTCTTGTAGCATGTAGAACATAGAACATTGCATTCATCCCGTAATCTCTGAAAGTGCTCCCGGTCTAATGGATTCTTGTACTTTTTAAAACGAACGTGGTATTTGTACTTTTCTTTTAGAAGTCGTATAAGATCCCGTGAGTACCAAGGTGGATATTTATCGCTGGATGTTTTTTTCATAGGGATACATTCTTTAATAGTATGTCTTAATAAGTTATAAAAAACGTCCACAAAATCGTTAACAGATAAACAGTTTTTGAACTCACTTTCCCATTCTATTGCTAACAAATGACTTTGGACGTGTTCATAATCCGCTCGACGAAAGTTTGGTTTTTGCACATTTTTCGGTTCTAAAAAACGCTCTGCTAGCACTGATAGACTAAACTCGAGTGGGGGATGTAAAGGGTCCTCTTTCGATAAACAGTAATTACAACGAGTGATGTACGTAATGGAGGTGTTAGACAGTATTAAATCCAATATTTTAGACTTGTTGTTTAAGATATTATTGTATTGATTTAGGCCATTCAAAGTCAAGAACTCGGAGAGTATCGCATTTAAATCAGAGTTGCTGGGTTCTGGGTATAAGTGTGTGGGGTCATTATTAGTGAGCCATCTAATATTAGCGAGATTAAAGTCTCCTAAAATCAAAATTTGTTCATTATCATTAAATAACTTATTAACGTTTTTGGTAAACAACTCCAGTGTATCTTTATGAATTGGTGGTGGTAGGTATACTCCGCCGACATACATTTTATTGTTAGCTTTTTTAGATGAACTGATATCAACACTTATCCATAAATCTTCAAAGTCACTCTCAAAGTGGGTCAATCTACACGACTTCAAAGTTTTCAAAACAGCGATCAAAACCCCTCCGCCGGCTTTACGAGTTTTATATTTACTTGACTCACGATCGCGCCTGTAAACTACATATCTATCGTCAAACAACTCAGAATCGTAGACACCGCTGTTCAACCAAGTCTCTGTAAGCACTACAATGTCAAAATTATGTATAGATACGTTATGGTAAAAGTTAATAGTTTTGGTTTTTAAGCCTCGTACATTTTGATAATACACTTGAAGTGGACAATTGAATGTGACTAGATAATAACAATAGGAACTTGCAACTTATGACATTAGTTAATAAAATTATGCTAAGGATTTTATCTTATCTAGGCTATTAATAACAATTCTTTGTGAAGACTCTTCTTTTTTCATGAAGACTTTGCCGTCCCGAACCCAAATAAACTTAAAACCAAGTTCTTTGCCGCGGATCCGAGCAGCGGCATGGATAGCTTTATTTGCAGCAGAAAGATGTTCCGTGACGTAAATGGGTTGAGGTCTCTCCGCGGCGATACCCAGGTGACTAGTGTTTAATTTCTCTTGGTTGTTGTTTCGATTGTATTTCATTGAAGCGGCAAGGAAACTGTCACGCAGACGTGGACTACCGAATTTAACGAGAATAGAACGGGGCCTGGTGCTTTGTGTGTCTTTCTTAGCAATTCTTGTACAGTGTAGTATGTCGGGGTCTTTAATATCACAACTAATCACCTTACCCAGTTGCAGCACGGTGGTAACTAGATTTTCAGCCTTGTTTTCTGGTACGCACTGAAGCTCGATGTTAGTGGACCTGGAATTTTGTTCTACCAAGTTTAAACGCTGACTAAGTTGTTGCATGGCATCCCGGAAGCCACAGTTGTCTTTTTCAAGCTTCTGTATCTTATCAGATTTATCTTCCAGCATCGCCTTCATCTCTTCGTACTTCTCGTTATAGAAAGAAAGTGACTCGTTGAAACCTGCGACCAACTCGTTAATTTGTTTGAACTGATCGGATACTAAATCTTTAAGCGCACTCTGTATTTCTTGCTTAATAATTTCTCGCAACGTGCCTCTCGAAAACTCAATTAAGGTGTCATCATTTGCTTGAACTGGTGAGTGGCTTTGTGACTGTTTAGACTTATTGCGAACAGTGACATTGGTACCTGGGGGTGATAGCGATCTCGGGGACCGGTCCGTGGTGGGGCTCACAAGTCTCGTCGGTCTGGCAGGTGTGTTTGTATTATCGTCCTTAGGTTGTTTACTTACACAGCTAGGACACTTCCAGGTTGTTTTTTTTTTAATGCTCATGCTTTTAAACACCGTATCGCGAACATTAGCACACAACAATTCGTACCATTGGTGACAAATAGAGCATTGCAAGCATTCTTTGCAGTTAAAATCATTCAAACAACCAGCGCAGTTTTTTTTATACATTTTTGTCAGTACAATTCAAAATGACGGTTATGATAATAAAGCGCTTTCAGCGAATCATAGAGCATGCAGCGTCTAGCGGTGCCAAATAGAATAAAGCGATGGTATATTTAAAGCGCTGATCAACGTAGGAGTGTGGCTCGCTTGAAATCTCGCGACCGAAAGGTCGTAAGCGCCGTGGAATAGGCGTCACTTACGCGTTTTAGTCAACACTGATATGAAATCAAAACTGCACCAATAGATTTGTAACGACTAGATTTAAAGTAAGGTTTTATGTTACTTATCCAAGTTATTTCACTATAAATACTTAGTCACTGCACTTGTTTGATGATTATTTACATGAAACACTAAAAACAAAGTTAATAATTACACTTTTAGACTTAAAAAAAAACAAATTTTAAGCGGAACGAACGGTAACACTTATTACTTAGTTGAATGCGTTGAGGTATACCCTGTTGAAAAAGATTCGAAAATGGGGTCGTCCTCATGTGCGAGCCAACGACGGGTGCTCGTTCGACATGAGCAAATCAACGTTACGTACCCACTAATTAGATGATTACTCACTATAGCTGGGAGTCCAATCACAGTAATCACAATATCGTGTTCACCAGGTATGAAAATTTGAGTCAACTACTACACTGCAACAAGCCTCAGCAAAATGACATACAAGTAAGCAGCTATGAAAGAATAAAGTTAGGAATGATGCCGACATCACCTCAAAAAACTGTTGAAAAAAAGATTCGAAAATGAAGTCGTCATCATGTGCGAGCCAACGACGGGTGCTCGTTCGACGTAAGCAAATCAACCTTACATATCCACTAATTAGATGATTGCAATCAAACCACTCACTATGGCTGGGAGTCCAATCACAGTAATCACAATTTCGTGTTCACTAGGTATGAAAATTTGAGTCAACTACTACACTGCAACAAGCCTCAGCAAAATGACATACAAGTAAGCAGCTATGAAAGAATAAAGTTAGGAATGATGCCGACATCACCTCAAAAAACTGTTGAAAAAAAGATTCGAAAATGAAGTCGTCATCATGTGCGAGCCAACGACGGGTGCTCGTTCGACGTAAGCAAATCAACCTTACATATCCACTAATTAGATGATTGCAATCAAACCACTCACTATGGCTGGGAGTCCAATCACAGTAATCACAATGTCGTGTTCACTAGGTATGAAAATTTGAGTCAACTACTACACTGCAACAAGCCTCAGCAAAATGACATACAAGTAAGCAGCTATGAAAGAATAAAGTTAAGAATGATACCGACATCACCTCAAAAAACTGTTGAAAAAAAGATTCGAAAATGAAGTCGTCCTCATGTGCGAGCCAACGACGGGTGCTCGTTCGACATGAGCAAATCAACGTTACGTACCCACTAATTAGATGATTGCAATCAAACCACTCGCTGTGGCTGGAAGTCCAATCACAGTAATCACAATATCGTGTTCAGGTATGAAAATTTGAGTCAACTACTACACCGCAACAAGCCTCAGCAAAATGACATATAAGTAAGCAGCTATGAAAGAATAAAGTTAGGAATGATGCCGACCTCACCTCAAAAAACTGTTGAAAAAGATTCGAAAATGGGGTCGTCCTCATGTGCGAGCCAACGACGGGTGCTCGTTCGACATGAGCAAATCAACGTTACGTACCCACTAATTAGATGATTACTCACTATAGCTGGGAGTCCAATCACAGTAATCACAATATCGTGTTCACCAGGTATGAAAATTTGAGTCAACTACTACACTGCAACAAGCCTCAGCAAAATGACATACAAGTAAGCAGCTATGAAAGAATAAAGTTAGGAATGATGCCGACATCACCTCAAAAAACTGTTGAAAAAAAGATTCGAAAATGAAGTCGTCATCATGTGCGAGCCAACGACGGGTGCTCGTTCGACGTAAGCAAATCAACCTTACATATCCACTAATTAGATGATTGCAATCAAACCACTCACTATGGCTGGGAGTCCAATCACAGTAATCACAATGTCGTGTTCACTAGGTATGAAAATTTGAGTCAACTACTACACTGCAACAAGCCTCAGCAAAATGACATACAAGTAAGCAGCTATGAAAGAATAAAGTTAGGAATGATGCCGACATCACCTCAAAAAACTGTTGAAAAAAAGATTCGAAAATGAAGTCGTCATCATGTGCGAGCCAACGACGGGTGCTCGTTCGACGTAAGCAAATCAACCTTACATATCCACTAATTAGATGATTGCAATCAAACCACTCACTATGGCTGGGAGTCCAATCACAGTAATCACAATGTCGTGTTCACTAGGTATGAAAATTTGAGTCAACTACTACACTGCAACAAGCCTCAGCAAAATGACATACAAGTAAGCAGCTATGAAAGAATAAAGTTAAGAATGATACCGACATCACCTCAAAAAACTGTTGAAAAAAAGATTCGAAAATGGGGTCGTCATCATGTGCGAGCCAACGACGGGTGCTCGTTCGACATGAGCAAATCAACGTTACGTACCCACTAATTAGATGATTGCAATCAAACCACTCGCTGTGGCTGGAAGTCCAATCACAGTAATCACAATATCGTGTTCAGGTATGAAAATTTGAGTCAACTACTACACCGCAACAAGCCTCAGCAAAATGACATATAAGTAAGCAGCTATGAAAGAATAAAGTTAGGAATGATGCCGACCTCACCTCAAAAAACTGTTGAAAAAGATTCGAAAATGGGGTCGTCCTCATGTGCGAGCCAACGACGGGTGCTCGTTCGACATGAGCAAATCAACGTTACGTACCCACTAATTAGATGATTACTCACTATAGCTGGGAGTCCAATCACAGTAATCACAATATCGTGTTCACCAGGTATGAAAATTTGAGTCAACTACTACACTGCAACAAGCCTCAGCAAAATGACATACAAGTAAGCAGCTATGAAAGAATAAAGTTAGGAATGATGCCGACATCACCTCAAAAAACTGTTGAAAAAAAGATTCGAAAATGAAGTCGTCATCATGTGCGAGCCAACGACGGGTGCTCGTTCGACGTAAGCAAATCAACCTTACATATCCACTAATTAGATGATTGCAATCAAACCACTCACTATGGCTGGGAGTCCAATCACAGTAATCACAATGTCGTGTTCACTAGGTATGAAAATTTGAGTCAACTACTACACTGCAACAAGCCTCAGCAAAATGACATACAAGTAAGCAGCTATGAAAGAATAAAGTTAGGAATGATGCCGACATCACCTCAAAAAACTGTTGAAAAAAAGATTCGAAAATGAAGTCGTCATCATGTGCGAGCCAACGACGGGTGCTCGTTCGACGTAAGCAAATCAACCTTACATATCCACTAATTAGATGATTGCAATCAAACCACTCACTATGGCTGGGAGTCCAATCACAGTAATCACAATGTCGTGTTCACTAGGTATGAAAATTTGAGTCAACTACTACACTGCAACAAGCCTCAGCAAAATGACATACAAGTAAGCAGCTATGAAAGAATAAAGTTAAGAATGATACCGACATCACCTCAAAAAACTGTTGAAAAAAAGATTCGAAAATGGGGTCGTCATCATGTGCGAGCCAACGACGGGTGCTCGTTCGACATGAGCAAATCAACGTTACGTACCCACTAATTAGATGATTGCAATCAAACCACTCGCTGTGGCTGGAAGTCCAATCACAGTAATCACAATATCGTGTTCAGGTATGAAAATTTGAGTCAACTACTACACCGCAACAAGCCTCAGCAAAATGACATATAAGTAAGCAGCTATGAAAGAATAAAGTTAGGAATGATGCCGACCTCACCTCAAAAAACTGTTGAAAAAGATTCGAAAATGGGGTCGTCCTCATGTGCGAGCCAACGACGGGTGCTCGTTCGACATGAGCAAATCAACGTTACGTACCCACTAATTAGATGATTACTCACTATAGCTGGGAGTCCAATCACAGTAATCACAATATCGTGTTCACCAGGTATGAAAATTTGAGTCAACTACTACACTGCAACAAGCCTCAGCAAAATGACATACAAGTAAGCAGCTATGAAAGAATAAAGTTAGGAATGATGCCGACATCACCTCAAAAAACTGTTGAAAAAAAGATTCGAAAATGAAGTCGTCATCATGTGCGAGCCAACGACGGGTGCTCGTTCGACGTAAGCAAATCAACCTTACATATCCACTAATTAGATGATTGCAATCAAACCACTCACTATGGCTGGGAGTCCAATCACAGTAATCACAATGTCGTGTTCACTAGGTATGAAAATTTGAGTCAACTACTACACTGCAACAAGCCTCAGCAAAATGACATACAAGTAAGCAGCTATGAAAGAATAAAGTTAGGAATGATGCCGACATCACCTCAAAAAACTGTTGAAAAAAAGATTCGAAAATGAAGTCGTCATCATGTGCGAGCCAACGACGGGTGCTCGTTCGACGTAAGCAAATCAACCTTACATATCCACTAATTAGATGATTGCAATCAAACCACTCACTATGGCTGGGAGTCCAATCACAGTAATCACAATGTCGTGTTCACCAGGTATGAAAATTTGAGTCAACTACTACACTGCAACAAGCCTCAGCAAAATGACATACAAGTAAGCAGCTATGAAAGAATAAAGTTAGGAATGATGCCGACATCACCTCAAAAAACTGTTGAAAAAAAGATTCGAAAATGAAGTCGTCATCATGTGCGAGCCAACGACGGGTGCTCGTTCGACGTAAGCAAATCAACCTTACATATCCACTAATTAGATGATTGCAATCAAACCACTCACTATGGCTGGGAGTCCAATCACAGTAATCACAATGTCGTGTTCACTAGGTATGAAAATTTGAGTCAACTACTACACTGCAACAAGCCTCAGCAAAATGACATACAAGTAAGCAGCTATGAAAGAATAAAGTTAAGAATGATACCGACATCACCTCAAAAAACTGTTGAAAAAAAGATTCGAAAATGGGGTCGTCATCATGTGCGAGCCAACGACGGGTGCTCGTTCGACATGAGCAAATCAACGTTACGTACCCACTAATTAGATGATTGCAATCAAACCACTCGCTGTGGCTGGAAGTCCAATCACAGTAATCACAATATCGTGTTCAGGTATGAAAATTTGAGTCAACTACTACACCGCAACAAGCCTCAGCAAAATGACATATAAGTAAGCAGCTATGAAAGAATAAAGTTAGGAATGATGCCGACCTCACCTCAAAAAACTGTTGACAAAGATTCGAAAATGGGGTCGTCCTCATGTGCGAGCCAACGACGGGTGCTCGTTCGACATGAGCAAATCAACGTTACGTACCCACTAATTAGATGATTACTCACTATAGCTGGGAGTCCAATCACAGTAATCACAATATCGTGTTCACCAGGTATGAAAATTTGAGTCAACTACTACACTGCAACAAGCCTCAGCAAAATGACATACAAGTAAGCAGCTATGAAAGAATAAAGTTAAGAATGATACCGACATCACCTCAAAAAACTGTTGAAAAAAAGATTCGAAAATGAAGTCGTCATCATGTGCGAGCCAACGACGGGTGCTCGTTCGACATGAGCAAATCAACGTTACGTACCCACTAATTAGATGATTGCAATCAAACCACTCGCTGTGGCTGGAAGTCCAATCACAGTAATCACAATATCGTGTTCAGGTATGAAAATTTGAGTCAACTACTACACCGCAACAAGCCTCAGCAAAATGACATATAAGTAAGCAGCTATGAAAGAATAAAGTTAGGAATGATGCCGACCTCACCTCAAAAAACTGTTGAAAAAGATTCGAAAATGGGGTCGTCCTCATGTGCGAGCCAACGACGGGTGCTCGTTCGACATGAGCAAATCAACGTTACGTACCCACTAATTAGATGATTACTCACTATAGCTGGGAGTCCAATCACAGTAATCACAATATCGTGTTCACCAGGTATGAAAATTTGAGTCAACTACTACACTACAACAAGCCTCAGCAAAATGACATACAAGTAAGCAGCTATGAAAGAATAAAGTTAGGAATGATGCCGACATCACCTCAAAAAACTGTTGAAAAAAAGATTCGAAAATGAAGTCGTCATCATGTGCGAGCCAACGACGGGTGCTCGTTCGACGTAAGCAAATCAACCTTACATATCCACTAATTAGATGATTGCAATCAAACCACTCACTATGGCTGGGAGTCCAATCACAGTAATCACAATGTCGTGTTCACTAGGTATGAAAATTTGAGTCAACTACTACACTGCAACAAGCCTCAGCAAAATGACATACAAGTAAGCAGCTATGAAAGAATAAAGTTAGGAATGATGCCGACATCACCTCAAAAAACTGTTGAAAAAAAGATTCGAAAATGAAGTCGTCATCATGTGCGAGCCAACGACGGGTGCTCGTTCGACGTAAGCAAATCAACCTTACATATCCACTAATTAGATGATTGCAATCAAACCACTCACTATGGCTGGGAGTCCAATCACAGTAATCACAATGTCGTGTTCACTAGGTATGAAAATTTGAGTCAACTACTACACTGCAACAAGCCTCAGCAAAATGACATACAAGTAAGCAGCTATGAAAGAATAAAGTTAAGAATGATACCGACATCACCTCAAAAAACTGTTGAAAAAAAGATTCGAAAATGGGGTCGTCATCATGTGCGAGCCAACGACGGGTGCTCGTTCGACATGAGCAAATCAACGTTACGTACCCACTAATTAGATGATTGCAATCAAACCACTCGCTGTGGCTGGAAGTCCAATCACAGTAATCACAATATCGTGTTCAGGTATGAAAATTTGAGTCAACTACTACACCGCAACAAGCCTCAGCAAAATGACATATAAGTAAGCAGCTATGAAAGAATAAAGTTAGGAATGATGCCGACCTCACCTCAAAAAACTGTTGAAAAAGATTCGAAAATGGGGTCGTCCTCATGTGCGAGCCAACGACGGGTGCTCGTTCGACATGAGCAAATCAACGTTACGTACCCACTAATTAGATGATTACTCACTATAGCTGGGAGTCCAATCACAGTAATCACAATATCGTGTTCACCAGGTATGAAAATTTGAGTCAACTACTACACTGCAACAAGCCTCAGCAAAATGACATACAAGTAAGCAGCTATGAAAGAATAAAGTTAGGAATGATGCCGACATCACCTCAAAAAACTGTTGAAAAAAAGATTCGAAAATGAAGTCGTCATCATGTGCGAGCCAACGACGGGTGCTCGTTCGACGTAAGCAAATCAACCTTACATATCCACTAATTAGATGATTGCAATCAAACCACTCACTATGGCTGGGAGTCCAATCACAGTAATCACAATGTCGTGTTCACTAGGTATGAAAATTTGAGTCAACTACTACACTGCAACAAGCCTCAGCAAAATGACATACAAGTAAGCAGCTATGAAAGAATAAAGTTAGGAATGATGCCGACATCACCTCAAAAAACTGTTGAAAAAAAGATTCGAAAATGAAGTCGTCATCATGTGCGAGTCAACGACGGGTGCTCGTTCGACGTAAGCAAATCAACCTTACATATCCACTAATTAGATGATTGCAATCAAACCACTCACTATGGCTGGGAGTCCAATCACAGTAATCACAATGTCGTGTTCACTAGGTATGAAAATTTGAGTCAACTACTACACTGCAACAAGCCTCAGCAAAATGACATACAAGTAAGCAGCTATGAAAGAATAAAGTTAGGAATGATGCCGACATCACCTCAAAAAACTGTTGAAAAAAAGATTCGAAAATGAAGTCGTCATCATGTGCGAGCCAACGACGGGTGCTCGTTCGACGTAAGCAAATCAACCTTACATATCCACTAATTAGATGATTGCAATCAAACCACTCACTATGGCTGGGAGTCCAATCACAGTAATCACAATGTCGTGTTCACTAGGTATGAAAATTTGAGTCAACTACTACACTGCAACAAGCCTCAGCAAAATGACATACAAGTAAGCAGCTATGAAAGAATAAAGTTAGGAATGATGCCGACATCACCTCAAAAAACTGTTGAAAAAAAGATTCGAAAATGAAGTCGTCATCATGTGCGAGCCAACGACGGGTGCTCGTTCGACGTAAGCAAATCAACCTTACATATCCACTAATTAGATGATTGCAATCAAACCACTCACTATGGCTGGGAGTCCAATCACAGTAATCACAATGTCGTGTTCACTAGGTATGAAAATTTGAGTCAACTACTACACTGCAACAAGCCTCAGCAAAATGACATACAAGTAAGCAGCTATGAAAGAATAAAGTTAAGAATGATACCGACATCACCTCAAAAAACTGTTGAAAAAAAGATTCGAAAATGGGGTCGTCATCATGTGCGAGCCAACGACGGGTGCTCGTTCGACATGAGCAAATCAACGTTACGTACCCACTAATTAGATGATTGCAATCAAACCACTCGCTGTGGCTGGAAGTCCAATCACAGTAATCACAATATCGTGTTCAGGTATGAAAATTTGAGTCAACTACTACACCGCAACAAGCCTCAGCAAAATGACATATAAGTAAGCAGCTATGAAAGAATAAAGTTAGGAATGATGCCGACCTCACCTCAAAAAACTGTTGAAAAAGATTCGAAAATGGGGTCGTCCTCATGTGCGAGCCAACGACGGGTGCTCGTTCGACATGAGCAAATCAACGTTACGTACCCACTAATTAGATGATTACTCACTATAGCTGGGAGTCCAATCACAGTAATCACAATATCGTGTTCACCAGGTATGAAAATTTGAGTCAACTACTACACTGCAACAAGCCTCAGCAAAATGACATACAAGTAAGCAGCTATGAAAGAATAAAGTTAGGAATGATGCCGACATCACCTCAAAAAACTGTTGAAAAAAAGATTCGAAAATGAAGTCGTCATCATGTGCGAGCCAACGACGGGTGCTCGTTCGACGTAAGCAAATCAACCTTACATATCCACTAATTAGATGATTGCAATCAAACCACTCACTATGGCTGGGAGTCCAATCACAGTAATCACAATGTCGTGTTCACTAGGTATGAAAATTTGAGTCAACTACTACACTGCAACAAGCCTCAGCAAAATGACATACAAGTAAGCAGCTATGAAAGAATAAAGTTAGGAATGATGCCGACATCACCTCAAAAAACTGTTGAAAAAAAGATTCGAAAATGAAGTCGTCATCATGTGCGAGCCAACGACGGGTGCTCGTTCGACGTAAGCAAATCAACCTTACATATCCACTAATTAGATGATTGCAATCAAACCACTCACTATGGCTGGGAGTCCAATCACAGTAATCACAATGTCGTGTTCACCAGGTATGAAAATTTGAGTCAACTACTACACTGCAACAAGCCTCAGCAAAATGACATACAAGTAAGCAGCTATGAAAGAATAAAGTTAGGAATGATGCCGACATCACCTCAAAAAACTGTTGAAAAAAAGATTCGAAAATGAAGTCGTCATCATGTGCGAGCCAACGACGGGTGCTCGTTCGACGTAAGCAAATCAACCTTACATATCCACTAATTAGATGATTGCAATCAAACCACTCACTATGGCTGGGAGTCCAATCACAGTAATCACAATGTCGTGTTCACTAGGTATGAAAATTTGAGTCAACTACTACACTGCAACAAGCCTCAGCAAAATGACATACAAGTAAGCAGCTATGAAAGAATAAAGTTAAGAATGATACCGACATCACCTCAAAAAACTGTTGAAAAAAAGATTCGAAAATGGGGTCGTCATCATGTGCGAGCCAACGACGGGTGCTCGTTCGACATGAGCAAATCAACGTTACGTACCCACTAATTAGATGATTGCAATCAAACCACTCGCTGTGGCTGGAAGTCCAATCACAGTAATCACAATATCGTGTTCAGGTATGAAAATTTGAGTCAACTACTACACCGCAACAAGCCTCAGCAAAATGACATATAAGTAAGCAGCTATGAAAGAATAAAGTTAGGAATGATGCCGACCTCACCTCAAAAAACTGTTGACAAAGATTCGAAAATGGGGTCGTCCTCATGTGCGAGCCAACGACGGGTGCTCGTTCGACATGAGCAAATCAACGTTACGTACCCACTAATTAGATGATTACTCACTATAGCTGGGAGTCCAATCACAGTAATCACAATATCGTGTTCACCAGGTATGAAAATTTGAGTCAACTACTACACTGCAACAAGCCTCAGCAAAATGACATACAAGTAAGCAGCTATGAAAGAATAAAGTTAAGAATGATACCGACATCACCTCAAAAAACTGTTGAAAAAAAGATTCGAAAATGAAGTCGTCATCATGTGCGAGCCAACGACGGGTGCTCGTTCGACATGAGCAAATCAACGTTACGTACCCACTAATTAGATGATTGCAATCAAACCACTCGCTGTGGCTGGAAGTCCAATCACAGTAATCACAATATCGTGTTCAGGTATGAAAATTTGAGTCAACTACTACACCGCAACAAGCCTCAGCAAAATGACATATAAGTAAGCAGCTATGAAAGAATAAAGTTAGGAATGATGCCGACCTCACCTCAAAAAACTGTTGAAAAAGATTCGAAAATGGGGTCGTCCTCATGTGCGAGCCAACGACGGGTGCTCGTTCGACATGAGCAAATCAACGTTACGTACCCACTAATTAGATGATTACTCACTATAGCTGGGAGTCCAATCACAGTAATCACAATATCGTGTTCACCAGGTATGAAAATTTGAGTCAACTACTACACTACAACAAGCCTCAGCAAAATGACATACAAGTAAGCAGCTATGAAAGAATAAAGTTAGGAATGATGCCGACATCACCTCAAAAAACTGTTGAAAAAAAGATTCGAAAATGAAGTCGTCATCATGTGCGAGCCAACGACGGGTGCTCGTTCGACGTAAGCAAATCAACCTTACATATCCACTAATTAGATGATTGCAATCAAACCACTCACTATGGCTGGGAGTCCAATCACAGTAATCACAATGTCGTGTTCACTAGGTATGAAAATTTGAGTCAACTACTACACTGCAACAAGCCTCAGCAAAATGACATACAAGTAAGCAGCTATGAAAGAATAAAGTTAGGAATGATGCCGACATCACCTCAAAAAACTGTTGAAAAAAAGATTCGAAAATGAAGTCGTCATCATGTGCGAGCCAACGACGGGTGCTCGTTCGACGTAAGCAAATCAACCTTACATATCCACTAATTAGATGATTGCAATCAAACCACTCACTATGGCTGGGAGTCCAATCACAGTAATCACAATGTCGTGTTCACTAGGTATGAAAATTTGAGTCAACTACTACACTGCAACAAGCCTCAGCAAAATGACATACAAGTAAGCAGCTATGAAAGAATAAAGTTAAGAATGATACCGACATCACCTCAAAAAACTGTTGAAAAAAAGATTCGAAAATGGGGTCGTCATCATGTGCGAGCCAACGACGGGTGCTCGTTCGACATGAGCAAATCAACGTTACGTACCCACTAATTAGATGATTGCAATCAAACCACTCGCTGTGGCTGGAAGTCCAATCACAGTAATCACAATATCGTGTTCAGGTATGAAAATTTGAGTCAACTACTACACCGCAACAAGCCTCAGCAAAATGACATATAAGTAAGCAGCTATGAAAGAATAAAGTTAGGAATGATGCCGACCTCACCTCAAAAAACTGTTGAAAAAGATTCGAAAATGGGGTCGTCCTCATGTGCGAGCCAACGACGGGTGCTCGTTCGACATGAGCAAATCAACGTTACGTACCCACTAATTAGATGATTACTCACTATAGCTGGGAGTCCAATCACAGTAATCACAATATCGTGTTCACCAGGTATGAAAATTTGAGTCAACTACTACACTGCAACAAGCCTCAGCAAAATGACATACAAGTAAGCAGCTATGAAAGAATAAAGTTAGGAATGATGCCGACATCACCTCAAAAAACTGTTGAAAAAAAGATTCGAAAATGAAGTCGTCATCATGTGCGAGCCAACGACGGGTGCTCGTTCGACGTAAGCAAATCAACCTTACATATCCACTAATTAGATGATTGCAATCAAACCACTCACTATGGCTGGGAGTCCAATCACAGTAATCACAATGTCGTGTTCACTAGGTATGAAAATTTGAGTCAACTACTACACTGCAACAAGCCTCAGCAAAATGACATACAAGTAAGCAGCTATGAAAGAATAAAGTTAGGAATGATGCCGACATCACCTCAAAAAACTGTTGAAAAAAAGATTCGAAAATGAAGTCGTCATCATGTGCGAGTCAACGACGGGTGCTCGTTCGACGTAAGCAAATCAACCTTACATATCCACTAATTAGATGATTGCAATCAAACCACTCACTATGGCTGGGAGTCCAATCACAGTAATCACAATGTCGTGTTCACTAGGTATGAAAATTTGAGTCAACTACTACACTGCAACAAGCCTCAGCAAAATGACATACAAGTAAGCAGCTATGAAAGAATAAAGTTAGGAATGATGCCGACATCACCTCAAAAAACTGTTGAAAAAAAGATTCGAAAATGAAGTCGTCATCATGTGCGAGCCAACGACGGGTGCTCGTTCGACGTAAGCAAATCAACCTTACATATCCACTAATTAGATGATTGCAATCAAACCACTCACTATGGCTGGGAGTCCAATCACAGTAATCACAATGTCGTGTTCACTAGGTATGAAAATTTGAGTCAACTACTACACTGCAACAAGCCTCAGCAAAATGACATACAAGTAAGCAGCTATGAAAGAATAAAGTTAGGAATGATGCCGACATCACCTCAAAAAACTGTTGAAAAAAAGATTCGAAAATGAAGTCGTCATCATGTGCGAGCCAACGACGGGTGCTCGTTCGACGTAAGCAAATCAACCTTACATATCCACTAATTAGATGATTGCAATCAAACCACTCACTATGGCTGGGAGTCCAATCACAGTAATCACAATGTCGTGTTCACTAGGTATGAAAATTTGAGTCAACTACTACACTGCAACAAGCCTCAGCAAAATGACATACAAGTAAGCAGCTATGAAAGAATAAAGTTAAGAATGATACCGACATCACCTCAAAAAACTGTTGAAAAAAAGATTCGAAAATGAAGTCGTCATCATGTGCGAGCCAACGACGGGTGCTCGTTCGACATGAGCAAATCAACGTTACGTACCCACTAATTAGATGATTGCAATCAAACCACTCGCTGTGGCTGGAAGTCCAATCACAGTAATCACAATATCGTGTTCAGGTATGAAAATTTGAGTCAACTACTACACCGCAACAAGCCTCAGCAAAATGACATATAAGTAAGCAGCTATGAAAGAATAAAGTTAGGAATGATGCCGACCTCACCTCAAAAAACTGTTGAAAAAGATTCGAAAATGGGGTCGTCCTCATGTGCGAGCCAACGACGGGTGCTCGTTCGACATGAGCAAATCAACGTTACGTACCCACTAATTAGATGATTACTCACTATAGCTGGGAGTCCAATCACAGTAATCACAATATCGTGTTCACCAGGTATGAAAATTTGAGTCAACTACTACACTACAACAAGCCTCAGCAAAATGACATACAAGTAAGCAGCTATGAAAGAATAAAGTTAGGAATGATGCCGACATCACCTCAAAAAACTGTTGAAAAAAAGATTCGAAAATGAAGTCGTCATCATGTGCGAGCCAACGACGGGTGCTCGTTCGACGTAAGCAAATCAACCTTACATATCCACTAATTAGATGATTGCAATCAAACCACTCACTATGGCTGGGAGTCCAATCACAGTAATCACAATGTCGTGTTCACTAGGTATGAAAATTTGAGTCAACTACTACACTGCAACAAGCCTCAGCAAAATGACATACAAGTAAGCAGCTATGAAAGAATAAAGTTAGGAATGATGCCGACATCACCTCAAAAAACTGTTGAAAAAAAGATTCGAAAATGAAGTCGTCATCATGTGCGAGCCAACGACGGGTGCTCGTTCGACGTAAGCAAATCAACCTTACATATCCACTAATTAGATGATTGCAATCAAACCACTCACTATGGCTGGGAGTCCAATCACAGTAATCACAATGTCGTGTTCACTAGGTATGAAAATTTGAGTCAACTACTACACTGCAACAAGCCTCAGCAAAATGACATACAAGTAAGCAGCTATGAAAGAATAAAGTTAAGAATGATACCGACATCACCTCAAAAAACTGTTGAAAAAAAGATTCGAAAATGGGGTCGTCATCATGTGCGAGCCAACGACGGGTGCTCGTTCGACATGAGCAAATCAACGTTACGTACCCACTAATTAGATGATTGCAATCAAACCACTCGCTGTGGCTGGAAGTCCAATCACAGTAATCACAATATCGTGTTCAGGTATGAAAATTTGAGTCAACTACTACACCGCAACAAGCCTCAGCAAAATGACATATAAGTAAGCAGCTATGAAAGAATAAAGTTAGGAATGATGCCGACCTCACCTCAAAAAACTGTTGAAAAAGATTCGAAAATGGGGTCGTCCTCATGTGCGAGCCAACGACGGGTGCTCGTTCGACATGAGCAAATCAACGTTACGTACCCACTAATTAGATGATTACTCACTATAGCTGGGAGTCCAATCACAGTAATCACAATATCGTGTTCACCAGGTATGAAAATTTGAGTCAACTACTACACTGCAACAAGCCTCAGCAAAATGACATACAAGTAAGCAGCTATGAAAGAATAAAGTTAGGAATGATGCCGACATCACCTCAAAAAACTGTTGAAAAAAAGATTCGAAAATGAAGTCGTCATCATGTGCGAGCCAACGACGGGTGCTCGTTCGACGTAAGCAAATCAACCTTACATATCCACTAATTAGATGATTGCAATCAAACCACTCACTATGGCTGGGAGTCCAATCACAGTAATCACAATGTCGTGTTCACTAGGTATGAAAATTTGAGTCAACTACTACACTGCAACAAGCCTCAGCAAAATGACATACAAGTAAGCAGCTATGAAAGAATAAAGTTAGGAATGATGCCGACATCACCTCAAAAAACTGTTGAAAAAAAGATTCGAAAATGAAGTCGTCATCATGTGCGAGCCAACGACGGGTGCTCGTTCGACGTAAGCAAATCAACCTTACATATCCACTAATTAGATGATTGCAATCAAACCACTCACTATGGCTGGGAGTCCAATCACAGTAATCACAATGTCGTGTTCACTAGGTATGAAAATTTGAGTCAACTACTACACTGCAACAAGCCTCAGCAAAATGACATACAAGTAAGCAGCTATGAAAGAATAAAGTTAAGAATGATACCGACATCACCTCAAAAAACTGTTGAAAAAAAGATTCGAAAATGGGGTCGTCATCATGTGCGAGCCAACGACGGGTGCTCGTTCGACATGAGCAAATCAACGTTACGTACCCACTAATTAGATGATTGCAATCAAACCACTCGCTGTGGCTGGAAGTCCAATCACAGTAATCACAATATCGTGTTCAGGTATGAAAATTTGAGTCAACTACTACACCGCAACAAGCCTCAGCAAAATGACATATAAGTAAGCAGCTATGAAAGAATAAAGTTAGGAATGATGCCGACCTCACCTCAAAAAACTGTTGAAAAAGATTCGAAAATGGGGTCGTCCTCATGTGCGAGCCAACGACGGGTGCTCGTTCGACATGAGCAAATCAACGTTACGTACCCACTAATTAGATGATTACTCACTATAGCTGGGAGTCCAATCACAGTAATCACAATATCGTGTTCACCAGGTATGAAAATTTGAGTCAACTACTACACTGCAACAAGCCTCAGCAAAATGACATACAAGTAAGCAGCTATGAAAGAATAAAGTTAGGAATGATGCCGACATCACCTCAAAAAACTGTTGAAAAAAAGATTCGAAAATGAAGTCGTCATCATGTGCGAGCCAACGACGGGTGCTCGTTCGACGTAAGCAAATCAACCTTACATATCCACTAATTAGATGATTGCAATCAAACCACTCACTATGGCTGGGAGTCCAATCACAGTAATCACAATGTCGTGTTCACTAGGTATGAAAATTTGAGTCAACTACTACACTGCAACAAGCCTCAGCAAAATGACATACAAGTAAGCAGCTATGAAAGAATAAAGTTAGGAATGATGCCGACATCACCTCAAAAAACTGTTGAAAAAAAGATTCGAAAATGAAGTCGTCATCATGTGCGAGCCAACGACGGGTGCTCGTTCGACGTAAGCAAATCAACCTTACATATCCACTAATTAGATGATTGCAATCAAACCACTCACTATGGCTGGGAGTCCAATCACAGTAATCACAATGTCGTGTTCACCAGGTATGAAAATTTGAGTCAACTACTACACTGCAACAAGCCTCAGCAAAATGACATACAAGTAAGCAGCTATGAAAGAATAAAGTTAGGAATGATGCCGACATCACCTCAAAAAACTGTTGAAAAAAAGATTCGAAAATGAAGTCGTCATCATGTGCGAGCCAACGACGGGTGCTCGTTCGACGTAAGCAAATCAACCTTACATATCCACTAATTAGATGATTGCAATCAAACCACTCACTATGGCTGGGAGTCCAATCACAGTAATCACAATGTCGTGTTCACTAGGTATGAAAATTTGAGTCAACTACTACACTGCAACAAGCCTCAGCAAAATGACATACAAGTAAGCAGCTATGAAAGAATAAAGTTAGGAATGATGCCGACATCACCTCAAAAAACTGTTGAAAAAAAGATTCGAAAATGAAGTCGTCATCATGTGCGAGCCAACGACGGGTGCTCGTTCGACGTAAGCAAATCAACCTTACATATCCACTAATTAGATGATTGCAATCAAACCACTCACTATGGCTGGGAGTCCAATCACAGTAATCACAATGTCGTGTTCACTAGGTATGAAAATTTGAGTCAACTACTACACTGCAACAAGCCTCAGCAAAATGACATACAAGTAAGCAGCTATGAAAGAATAAAGTTAAGAATGATACCGACATCACCTCAAAAAACTGTTGAAAAAAAGATTCGAAAATGAAGTCGTCATCATGTGCGAGCCAACGACGGGTGCTCGTTCGACATGAGCAAATCAACGTTACGTACCCACTAATTAGATGATTGCAATCAAACCACTCGCTGTGGCTGGAAGTCCAATCACAGTAATCACAATATCGTGTTCAGGTATGAAAATTTGAGTCAACTACTACACCGCAACAAGCCTCAGCAAAATGACATATAAGTAAGCAGCTATGAAAGAATAAAGTTAGGAATGATGCCGACCTCACCTCAAAAAACTGTTGAAAAAGATTCGAAAATGGGGTCGTCCTCATGTGCGAGCCAACGACGGGTGCTCGTTCGACATGAGCAAATCAACGTTACGTACCCACTAATTAGATGATTACTCACTATAGCTGGGAGTCCAATCACAGTAATCACAATATCGTGTTCACCAGGTATGAAAATTTGAGTCAACTACTACACTACAACAAGCCTCAGCAAAATGACATACAAGTAAGCAGCTATGAAAGAATAAAGTTAGGAATGATGCCGACATCACCTCAAAAAACTGTTGAAAAAAAGATTCGAAAATGAAGTCGTCATCATGTGCGAGCCAACGACGGGTGCTCGTTCGACGTAAGCAAATCAACCTTACATATCCACTAATTAGATGATTGCAATCAAACCACTCACTATGGCTGGGAGTCCAATCACAGTAATCACAATGTCGTGTTCACTAGGTATGAAAATTTGAGTCAACTACTACACTGCAACAAGCCTCAGCAAAATGACATACAAGTAAGCAGCTATGAAAGAATAAAGTTAGGAATGATGCCGACATCACCTCAAAAAACTGTTGAAAAAAAGATTCGAAAATGAAGTCGTCATCATGTGCGAGCCAACGACGGGTGCTCGTTCGACGTAAGCAAATCAACCTTACATATCCACTAATTAGATGATTGCAATCAAACCACTCACTATGGCTGGGAGTCCAATCACAGTAATCACAATGTCGTGTTCACTAGGTATGAAAATTTGAGTCAACTACTACACTGCAACAAGCCTCAGCAAAATGACATACAAGTAAGCAGCTATGAAAGAATAAAGTTAAGAATGATACCGACATCACCTCAAAAAACTGTTGAAAAAAAGATTCGAAAATGGGGTCGTCATCATGTGCGAGCCAACGACGGGTGCTCGTTCGACATGAGCAAATCAACGTTACGTACCCACTAATTAGATGATTGCAATCAAACCACTCGCTGTGGCTGGAAGTCCAATCACAGTAATCACAATATCGTGTTCAGGTATGAAAATTTGAGTCAACTACTACACCGCAACAAGCCTCAGCAAAATGACATATAAGTAAGCAGCTATGAAAGAATAAAGTTAGGAATGATGCCGACCTCACCTCAAAAAACTGTTGAAAAAGATTCGAAAATGGGGTCGTCCTCATGTGCGAGCCAACGACGGGTGCTCGTTCGACATGAGCAAATCAACGTTACGTACCCACTAATTAGATGATTACTCACTATAGCTGGGAGTCCAATCACAGTAATCACAATATCGTGTTCACCAGGTATGAAAATTTGAGTCAACTACTACACTGCAACAAGCCTCAGCAAAATGACATACAAGTAAGCAGCTATGAAAGAATAAAGTTAGGAATGATGCCGACATCACCTCAAAAAACTGTTGAAAAAAAGATTCGAAAATGAAGTCGTCATCATGTGCGAGCCAACGACGGGTGCTCGTTCGACGTAAGCAAATCAACCTTACATATCCACTAATTAGATGATTGCAATCAAACCACTCACTATGGCTGGGAGTCCAATCACAGTAATCACAATGTCGTGTTCACTAGGTATGAAAATTTGAGTCAACTACTACACTGCAACAAGCCTCAGCAAAATGACATACAAGTAAGCAGCTATGAAAGAATAAAGTTAGGAATGATGCCGACATCACCTCAAAAAACTGTTGAAAAAAAGATTCGAAAATGAAGTCGTCATCATGTGCGAGTCAACGACGGGTGCTCGTTCGACGTAAGCAAATCAACCTTACATATCCACTAATTAGATGATTGCAATCAAACCACTCACTATGGCTGGGAGTCCAATCACAGTAATCACAATGTCGTGTTCACTAGGTATGAAAATTTGAGTCAACTACTACACTGCAACAAGCCTCAGCAAAATGACATACAAGTAAGCAGCTATGAAAGAATAAAGTTAGGAATGATGCCGACATCACCTCAAAAAACTGTTGAAAAAAAGATTCGAAAATGAAGTCGTCATCATGTGCGAGCCAACGACGGGTGCTCGTTCGACGTAAGCAAATCAACCTTACATATCCACTAATTAGATGATTGCAATCAAACCACTCACTATGGCTGGGAGTCCAATCACAGTAATCACAATGTCGTGTTCACTAGGTATGAAAATTTGAGTCAACTACTACACTGCAACAAGCCTCAGCAAAATGACATACAAGTAAGCAGCTATGAAAGAATAAAGTTAAGAATGATACCGACATCACCTCAAAAAACTGTTGAAAAAAAGATTCGAAAATGGGGTCGTCATCATGTGCGAGCCAACGACGGGTGCTCGTTCGACATGAGCAAATCAACGTTACGTACCCACTAATTAGATGATTGCAATCAAACCACTCGCTGTGGCTGGAAGTCCAATCACAGTAATCACAATATCGTGTTCAGGTATGAAAATTTGAGTCAACTATTACACCGCAACAAGCCTCAGCAAAATGACATATAAGTAAGCAGCTATGAAAGAATAAAGTTAGGAATGATGCCGACCTCACCTCAAAAAACTGTTGAAAAAGATTCGAAAATGGGGTCGTCCTCATGTGCGAGCCAACGACGGGTGCTCGTTCGACATGAGCAAATCAACGTTACGTACCCACTAATTAGATGATTACTCACTATAGCTGGGAGTCCAATCACAGTAATCACAATATCGTGTTCACCAGGTATGAAAATTTGAGTCAACTACTACACTACAACAAGCCTCAGCAAAATGACATACAAGTAAGCAGCTATGAAAGAATAAAGTTAGGAATGATGCCGACATCACCTCAAAAAACTGTTGAAAAAAAGATTCGAAAATGAAGTCGTCATCATGTGCGAGCCAACGACGGGTGCTCGTTCGACGTAAGCAAATCAACCTTACATATCCACTAATTAGATGATTGCAATCAAACCACTCACTATGGCTGGGAGTCCAATCACAGTAATCACAATGTCGTGTTCACTAGGTATGAAAATTTGAGTCAACTACTACACTGCAACAAGCCTCAGCAAAATGACATACAAGTAAGCAGCTATGAAAGAATAAAGTTAGGAATGATGCCGACATCACCTCAAAAAACTGTTGAAAAAAAGATTCGAAAATGAAGTCGTCATCATGTGCGAGCCAACGACGGGTGCTCGTTCGACGTAAGCAAATCAACCTTACATATCCACTAATTAGATGATTGCAATCAAACCACTCACTATGGCTGGGAGTCCAATCACAGTAATCACAATGTCGTGTTCACTAGGTATGAAAATTTGAGTCAACTACTACACTGCAACAAGCCTCAGCAAAATGACATACAAGTAAGCAGCTATGAAAGAATAAAGTTAAGAATGATACCGACATCACCTCAAAAAACTGTTGAAAAAAAGATTCGAAAATGGGGTCGTCATCATGTGCGAGCCAACGACGGGTGCTCGTTCGACATGAGCAAATCAACGTTACGTACCCACTAATTAGATGATTGCAATCAAACCACTCGCTGTGGCTGGAAGTCCAATCACAGTAATCACAATATCGTGTTCAGGTATGAAAATTTGAGTCAACTACTACACCGCAACAAGCCTCAGCAAAATGACATATAAGTAAGCAGCTATGAAAGAATAAAGTTAGGAATGATGCCGACCTCACCTCAAAAAACTGTTGAAAAAGATTCGAAAATGGGGTCGTCCTCATGTGCGAGCCAACGACGGGTGCTCGTTCGACATGAGCAAATCAACGTTACGTACCCACTAATTAGATGATTACTCACTATAGCTGGGAGTCCAATCACAGTAATCACAATATCGTGTTCACCAGGTATGAAAATTTGAGTCAACTACTACACTGCAACAAGCCTCAGCAAAATGACATACAAGTAAGCAGCTATGAAAGAATAAAGTTAGGAATGATGCCGACATCACCTCAAAAAACTGTTGAAAAAAAGATTCGAAAATGAAGTCGTCATCATGTGCGAGCCAACGACGGGTGCTCGTTCGACGTAAGCAAATCAACCTTACATATCCACTAATTAGATGATTGCAATCAAACCACTCACTATGGCTGGGAGTCCAATCACAGTAATCACAATGTCGTGTTCACTAGGTATGAAAATTTGAGTCAACTACTACACTGCAACAAGCCTCAGCAAAATGACATACAAGTAAGCAGCTATGAAAGAATAAAGTTAGGAATGATGCCGACATCACCTCAAAAAACTGTTGAAAAAAAGATTCGAAAATGAAGTCGTCATCATGTGCGAGTCAACGACGGGTGCTCGTTCGACGTAAGCAAATCAACCTTACATATCCACTAATTAGATGATTGCAATCAAACCACTCACTATGGCTGGGAGTCCAATCACAGTAATCACAATGTCGTGTTCACTAGGTATGAAAATTTGAGTCAACTACTACACTGCAACAAGCCTCAGCAAAATGACATACAAGTAAGCAGCTATGAAAGAATAAAGTTAGGAATGATGCCGACATCACCTCAAAAAACTGTTGAAAAAAAGATTCGAAAATGAAGTCGTCATCATGTGCGAGCCAACGACGGGTGCTCGTTCGACGTAAGCAAATCAACCTTACATATCCACTAATTAGATGATTGCAATCAAACCACTCACTATGGCTGGGAGTCCAATCACAGTAATCACAATGTCGTGTTCACTAGGTATGAAAATTTGAGTCAACTACTACACTGCAACAAGCCTCAGCAAAATGACATACAAGTAAGCAGCTATGAAAGAATAAAGTTAAGAATGATACCGACATCACCTCAAAAAACTGTTGAAAAAAAGATTCGAAAATGGGGTCGTCATCATGTGCGAGCCAACGACGGGTGCTCGTTCGACATGAGCAAATCAACGTTACGTACCCACTAATTAGATGATTGCAATCAAACCACTCGCTGTGGCTGGAAGTCCAATCACAGTAATCACAATATCGTGTTCAGGTATGAAAATTTGAGTCAACTATTACACCGCAACAAGCCTCAGCAAAATGACATATAAGTAAGCAGCTATGAAAGAATAAAGTTAGGAATGATGCCGACCTCACCTCAAAAAACTGTTGAAAAAGATTCGAAAATGGGGTCGTCCTCATGTGCGAGCCAACGACGGGTGCTCGTTCGACATGAGCAAATCAACGTTACGTACCCACTAATTAGATGATTACTCACTATAGCTGGGAGTCCAATCACAGTAATCACAATATCGTGTTCACCAGGTATGAAAATTTGAGTCAACTACTACACTGCAACAAGCCTCAGCAAAATGACATACAAGTAAGCAGCTATGAAAGAATAAAGTTAGGAATGATGCCGACATCACCTCAAAAAACTGTTGAAAAAAAGATTCGAAAATGAAGTCGTCATCATGTGCGAGCCAACGACGGGTGCTCGTTCGACGTAAGCAAATCAACCTTACATATCCACTAATTAGATGATTGCAATCAAACCACTCACTATGGCTGGGAGTCCAATCACAGTAATCACAATGTCGTGTTCACTAGGTATGAAAATTTGAGTCAACTACTACACTGCAACAAGCCTCAGCAAAATGACATACAAGTAAGCAGCTATGAAAGAATAAAGTTAGGAATGATGCCGACATCACCTCAAAAAACTGTTGAAAAAAAGATTCGAAAATGAAGTCGTCATCATGTGCGAGCCAACGACGGGTGCTCGTTCGACGTAAGCAAATCAACCTTACATATCCACTAATTAGATGATTGCAATCAAACCACTCACTATGGCTGGGAGTCCAATCACAGTAATCACAATGTCGTGTTCACTAGGTATGAAAATTTGAGTCAACTACTACACTGCAACAAGCCTCAGCAAAATGACATACAAGTAAGCAGCTATGAAAGAATAAAGTTAAGAATGATACCGACATCACCTCAAAAAACTGTTGAAAAAAAGATTCGAAAATGGGGTCGTCATCATGTGCGAGCCAACGACGGGTGCTCGTTCGACATGAGCAAATCAACGTTACGTACCCACTAATTAGATGATTGCAATCAAACCACTCGCTGTGGCTGGAAGTCCAATCACAGTAATCACAATATCGTGTTCAGGTATGAAAATTTGAGTCAACTACTACACCGCAACAAGCCTCAGCAAAATGACATATAAGTAAGCAGCTATGAAAGAATAAAGTTAGGAATGATGCCGACCTCACCTCAAAAAACTGTTGAAAAAGATTCGAAAATGGGGTCGTCCTCATGTGCGAGCCAACGACGGGTGCTCGTTCGACATGAGCAAATCAACGTTACGTACCCACTAATTAGATGATTACTCACTATAGCTGGGAGTCCAATCACAGTAATCACAATATCGTGTTCACCAGGTATGAAAATTTGAGTCAACTACTACACTGCAACAAGCCTCAGCAAAATGACATACAAGTAAGCAGCTATGAAAGAATAAAGTTAGGAATGATGCCGACATCACCTCAAAAAACTGTTGAAAAAAAGATTCGAAAATGAAGTCGTCATCATGTGCGAGCCAACGACGGGTGCTCGTTCGACGTAAGCAAATCAACCTTACATATCCACTAATTAGATGATTGCAATCAAACCACTCACTATGGCTGGGAGTCCAATCACAGTAATCACAATGTCGTGTTCACTAGGTATGAAAATTTGAGTCAACTACTACACTGCAACAAGCCTCAGCAAAATGACATACAAGTAAGCAGCTATGAAAGAATAAAGTTAGGAATGATGCCGACATCACCTCAAAAAACTGTTGAAAAAAAGATTCGAAAATGAAGTCGTCATCATGTGCGAGTCAACGACGGGTGCTCGTTCGACGTAAGCAAATCAACCTTACATATCCACTAATTAGATGATTGCAATCAAACCACTCACTATGGCTGGGAGTCCAATCACAGTAATCACAATGTCGTGTTCACTAGGTATGAAAATTTGAGTCAACTACTACACTGCAACAAGCCTCAGCAAAATGACATACAAGTAAGCAGCTATGAAAGAATAAAGTTAGGAATGATGCCGACATCACCTCAAAAAACTGTTGAAAAAAAGATTCGAAAATGAAGTCGTCATCATGTGCGAGCCAACGACGGGTGCTCGTTCGACGTAAGCAAATCAACCTTACATATCCACTAATTAGATGATTGCAATCAAACCACTCACTATGGCTGGGAGTCCAATCACAGTAATCACAATGTCGTGTTCACTAGGTATGAAAATTTGAGTCAACTACTACACTGCAACAAGCCTCAGCAAAATGACATACAAGTAAGCAGCTATGAAAGAATAAAGTTAAGAATGATACCGACATCACCTCAAAAAACTGTTGAAAAAAAGATTCGAAAATGGGGTCGTCATCATGTGCGAGCCAACGACGGGTGCTCGTTCGACATGAGCAAATCAACGTTACGTACCCACTAATTAGATGATTGCAATCAAACCACTCGCTGTGGCTGGAAGTCCAATCACAGTAATCACAATATCGTGTTCAGGTATGAAAATTTGAGTCAACTATTACACCGCAACAAGCCTCAGCAAAATGACATATAAGTAAGCAGCTATGAAAGAATAAAGTTAGGAATGATGCCGACCTCACCTCAAAAAACTGTTGAAAAAGATTCGAAAATGGGGTCGTCCTCATGTGCGAGCCAACGACGGGTGCTCGTTCGACATGAGCAAATCAACGTTACGTACCCACTAATTAGATGATTACTCACTATAGCTGGGAGTCCAATCACAGTAATCACAATATCGTGTTCACCAGGTATGAAAATTTGAGTCAACTACTACACTGCAACAAGCCTCAGCAAAATGACATACAAGTAAGCAGCTATGAAAGAATAAAGTTAGGAATGATGCCGACATCACCTCAAAAAACTGTTGAAAAAAAGATTCGAAAATGAAGTCGTCATCATGTGCGAGCCAACGACGGGTGCTCGTTCGACGTAAGCAAATCAACCTTACATATCCACTAATTAGATGATTGCAATCAAACCACTCACTATGGCTGGGAGTCCAATCACAGTAATCACAATGTCGTGTTCACTAGGTATGAAAATTTGAGTCAACTACTACACTGCAACAAGCCTCAGCAAAATGACATACAAGTAAGCAGCTATGAAAGAATAAAGTTAGGAATGATGCCGACATCACCTCAAAAAACTGTTGAAAAAAAGATTCGAAAATGAAGTCGTCATCATGTGCGAGCCAACGACGGGTGCTCGTTCGACGTAAGCAAATCAACCTTACATATCCACTAATTAGATGATTGCAATCAAACCACTCACTATGGCTGGGAGTCCAATCACAGTAATCACAATGTCGTGTTCACTAGGTATGAAAATTTGAGTCAACTACTACACTGCAACAAGCCTCAGCAAAATGACATACAAGTAAGCAGCTATGAAAGAATAAAGTTAAGAATGATACCGACATCACCTCAAAAAACTGTTGAAAAAAAGATTCGAAAATGGGGTCGTCATCATGTGCGAGCCAACGACGGGTGCTCGTTCGACATGAGCAAATCAACGTTACGTACCCACTAATTAGATGATTGCAATCAAACCACTCGCTGTGGCTGGAAGTCCAATCACAGTAATCACAATATCGTGTTCAGGTATGAAAATTTGAGTCAACTACTACACCGCAACAAGCCTCAGCAAAATGACATATAAGTAAGCAGCTATGAAAGAATAAAGTTAGGAATGATGCCGACCTCACCTCAAAAAACTGTTGAAAAAGATTCGAAAATGGGGTCGTCCTCATGTGCGAGCCAACGACGGGTGCTCGTTCGACATGAGCAAATCAACGTTACGTACCCACTAATTAGATGATTACTCACTATAGCTGGGAGTCCAATCACAGTAATCACAATATCGTGTTCACCAGGTATGAAAATTTGAGTCAACTACTACACTACAACAAGCCTCAGCAAAATGACATACAAGTAAGCAGCTATGAAAGAATAAAGTTAGGAATGATGCCGACATCACCTCAAAAAACTGTTGAAAAAAAGATTCGAAAATGAAGTCGTCATCATGTGCGAGCCAACGACGGGTGCTCGTTCGACATGAGCAAATCAACGTTACGTACCCACTAATTAGATGATTACTCACTATAGCTGGGAGTCCAATCACAGTAATCACAATATCGTGTTCACCAGGTATGAAAATTTGAGTCAACTACTACACTGCAACAAACCTCAGCAAAATGACATACAAGTAAGCAGCTATGAAAGAATAAAGTTAGGAATGATGCCGACATCACCTCAAAAAACTGTTGAAAAAAAGATTCGAAAATGAAGTCGTCCTCATGTGCGAGCCAACGACGGGTGCTCGTTCGACATGAGCAAATCAACGTTACGTACCCACTAATTAGATGATTACTCACTATAGCTGGGAGTCCAATCACAGTAATCACAATGTCGTGTTCACTAGGTATGAAAATTTGAGTCAACTACTACACTGCAACAAGCCTCAGCAAAATGACATACAAGTAAGCAGCTATGAAAGAATAAAGTTAGGAATGATGCCGACCTCACCTCAAAAAACTGTTGAAAAAGATTCGAAAATGGGGTCGTCCTCATGTGCGAGCCAACGACGGGTGCTCGTTCGACATGAGCAAATCAACGTTACGTACCCACTAATTAGATGATTACTCACTATAGCTGGGAGTCCAATCACAGTAATCACAATATCGTGTTCACCAGGTATGAAAATTTGAGTCAACTACTACACTGCAACAAGGCTCAGCAAAATGACATACAAGTAAGCAGCTATGAAAGAATAAAGTTAGGAATGATGCCGACCTCACCTCAAAAAACTGTTGAAAAAAAGATTCGAAAATGGGGTCGTCATCATGTGCGAGCCAACGACGGGTGCTCGTTCGACATGAGCAAATCAACGTTACGTACCCACTAATTAGATGATTACTCACTATGGCTGGGAGTCCAATCACAGTAATCACAATATCGTGTTCACCAGGTATGAAAATTTGAGTCAACTACTACACTGCAACAAGCCTCAGCAAAATGACATACAAGTAAGCAGCTATGAAAGAATAAAGTTAGGAATGATGCCGACCTCACCTCAAAAAACTGTTGAAAAAGATTCGAAAATGGGGTCGTCCTCATGTGCGAGCCAACGACGGGTGCTCGTTCGACATGAGCAAATCAACGTTACGTACCCACTAATTAGATGATTACTCACTATAGCTGGGAGTCCAATCACAGTAATCACAATATCGTGTTCACCAGGTATGAAAATTTGAGTCAACTACTACACTGCAACAAGCCTCAGCAAAATGACATACAAGTAAGCAGCTATGAAAGAATAAAGTTAGGAATGATGCCGACATCACCTCAAAAAACTGTTGAAAAAAAGATTCGAAAATGAAGTCGTCATCATGTGCGAGCCAACGACGGGTGCTCGTTCGACGTAAGCAAATCAACCTTACATATCCACTAATTAGATGATTGCAATCAAACCACTCACTATGGCTGGGAGTCCAATCACAGTAATCACAATGTCGTGTTCACTAGGTATGAAAATTTGAGTCAACTACTACACTGCAACAAGCCTCAGCAAAATGACATACAAGTAAGCAGCTATGAAAGAATAAAGTTAGGAATGATGCCGACATCACCTCAAAAAACTGTTGAAAAAAAGATTCGAAAATGAAGTCGTCATCATGTGCGAGCCAACGACGGGTGCTCGTTCGACGTAAGCATTTCAACCTTACATATCCACTAATTAGATGATTGCAATCAAACCACTCACTATGGCTGGGAGTCCAATCACAGTAATCACAATGTCGTGTTCACTAGGTATGAAAATTTGAGTCAACTACTACACTGCAACAAGCCTCAGCAAAATGACATACAAGTAAGCAGCTATGAAAGAATAAAGTTAAGAATGATACCGACATCACCTCAAAAAACTGTTGAAAAAAAGATTCGAAAATGGGGTCGTCATCATGTGCGAGCCAACGACGGGTGCTCGTTCGACATGAGCAAATCAACGTTACGTACCCACTAATTAGATGATTGCAATCAAACCACTCGCTGTGGCTGGAAGTCCAATCACAGTAATCACAATATCGTGTTCAGGTATGAAAATTTGAGTCAACTACTACACCGCAACAAGCCTCAGCAAAATGACATATAAGTAAGCAGCTATGAAAGAATAAAGTTAGGAATGATGCCGACCTCACCTCAAAAAACTGTTGAAAAAGATTCGAAAATGGGGTCGTCCTCATGTGCGAGCCAACGACGGGTGCTCGTTCGACATGAGCAAATCAACGTTACGTACCCACTAATTAGATGATTACTCACTATAGCTGGGAGTCCAATCACAGTAATCACAATATCGTGTTCACCAGGTATGAAAATTTGAGTCAACTACTACACTACAACAAGCCTCAGCAAAATGACATACAAGTAAGCAGCTATGAAAGAATAAAGTTAGGAATGATGCCGACATCACCTCAAAAAACTGTTGAAAAAAAGATTCGAAAATGAAGTCGTCATCATGTGCGAGCCAACGACGGGTGCTCGTTCGACATGAGCAAATCAACGTTACGTACCCACTAATTAGATGATTACTCACTATAGCTGGGAGTCCAATCACAGTAATCACAATATCGTGTTCACCAGGTATGAAAATTTGAGTCAACTACTACACTGCAACAAGCCTCAGCAAAATGACATACAAGTAAGCAGCTATGAAAGAATAAAGTTAGGAATGATGCCGACATCACCTCAAAAAACTGTTGAAAAAAAGATTCGAAAATGAAGTCGTCCTCATGTGCGAGCCAACGACGGGTGCTCGTTCGACATGAGCAAATCAACGTTACGTACCCACTAATTAGATGATTACTCACTATAGCTGGGAGTCCAATCACAGTAATCACAATGTCGTGTTCACTAGGTATGAAAATTTGAGTCAACTACTACACTGCAACAAGCCTCAGCAAAATGACATACAAGTAAGCAGCTATGAAAGAATAAAGTTAGGAATGATGCCGACATCACCTCAAAAAACTGTTGAAAAAAAGATTCGAAAATGAAGTCGTCATCATGTGCGAGCCAACGACGGGTGCTCGTTCGACGTAAGCAAATCAACCTTACATATCCACTAATTAGATGATTGCAATCAAACCACTCACTATGGCTGGGAGTCCAATCACAGTAATCACAATGTCGTGTTCACTAGGTATGAAAATTTGAGTCAACTACTACACTGCAACAAGCCTCAGCAAAATGACATACAAGTAAGCAGCTATGAAAGAATAAAGTTAGGAATGATGCCGACCTCACCTCAAAAAACTGTTGAAAAAGATTCGAAAATGGGGTCGTCCTCATGTGCGAGCCAACGACGGGTGCTCGTTCGACATGAGCAAATCAACGTTACGTACCCACTAATTAGATGATTACTCACTATAGCTGGGAGTCCAATCACAGTAATCACAATATCGTGTTCACCAGGTATGAAAATTTGAGTCAACTACTACACTGCAACAAGGCTCAGCAAAATGACATACAAGTAAGCAGCTATGAAAGAATAAAGTTAGGAATGATGCCGACCTCACCTCAAAAAACTGTTGAAAAAAAGATTCGAAAATGGGGTCGTCATCATGTGCGAGCCAACGACGGGTGCTCGTTCGACATGAGCAAATCAACGTTACGTACCCACTAATTAGATGATTACTCACTATAGCTGGGAGTCCAATCACAGTAATCACAATATCGTGTTCACCAGGTATGAAAATTTGAGTCAACTACTACACTGCAACAAGCCTCAGCAAAATGACATACAAGTAAGCAGCTATGAAAGAATAAAGTTAGGAATGATGCCGACCTCACCTCAAAAAACTGTTGAAAAAGATTCGAAAATGGGGTCGTCCTCATGTGCGAGCCAACGACGGGTGCTCGTTCGACATGAGCAAATCAACGTTACGTACCCACTAATTAGATGATTACTCACTATAGCTGGGAGTCCAATCACAGTAATCACAATATCGTGTTCACCAGGTATGAAAATTTGAGTCAACTACTACACTGCAACAAGCCTCAGCAAAATGACATACAAGTAAGCAGCTATGAAAGAATAAAGTTAGGAATGATGCCGACATCACCTCAAAAAACTGTTGAAAAAAAGATTCGAAAATGAAGTCGTCATCATGTGCGAGCCAACGACGGGTGCTCGTTCGACGTAAGCAAATCAACCTTACATATCCACTAATTAGATGATTGCAATCAAACCACTCACTATGGCTGGGAGTCCAATCACAGTAATCACAATGTCGTGTTCACCAGGTATGAAAATTTGAGTCAACTACTACACTGCAACAAGCCTCAGCAAAATGACATACAAGTAAGCAGCTATGAAAGAATAAAGTTAGGAATGATGCCGACATCACCTCAAAAAACTGTTGAAAAAAAGATTCGAAAATGAAGTCGTCATCATGTGCGAGCCAACGACGGGTGCTCGTTCGACGTAAGCAAATCAACCTTACATATCCACTAATTAGATGATTGCAATCAAACCACTCACTATGGCTGGGAGTCCAATCACAGTAATCACAATGTCGTGTTCACTAGGTATGAAAATTTGAGTCAACTACTACACTGCAACAAGCCTCAGCAAAATGACATACAAGTAAGCAGCTATGAAAGAATAAAGTTAAGAATGATACCGACATCACCTCAAAAAACTGTTGAAAAAAAGATTCGAAAATGGGGTCGTCATCATGTGCGAGCCAACGACGGGTGCTCGTTCGACATGAGCAAATCAACGTTACGTACCCACTAATTAGATGATTGCAATCAAACCACTCGCTGTGGCTGGAAGTCTAATCACAGTAATCACAATATCGTGTTCAGGTATTAAAATTTGAGTCAACTACTACACCGCAACAAGCCTCAGCAAAATGACATATAAGTAAGCAGCTATGAAAGAATAAAGTTAGGAATGATGCCGACCTCACCTCAAAAAACTGTTGAAAAAGATTCGAAAATGGGGTCGTCCTCATGTGCGAGCCAACGACGGGTGCTCGTTCGACATGAGCAAATCAACGTTACGTACCCACTAATTAGATGATTACTCACTATAGCTGGGAGTCCAATCACAGTAATCACAATATCGTGTTCACCAGGTATGAAAATTTGAGTCAACTACTACACTACAACAAGCCTCAGCAAAATGACATACAAGTAAGCAGCTATGAAAGAATAAAGTTAGGAATGATGCCGACATCACCTCAAAAAACTGTTGAAAAAAAGATTCGAAAATGAAGTCGTCATCATGTGCGAGCCAACGACGGGTGCTCGTTCGACATGAGCAAATCAACGTTACGTACCCACTAATTAGATGATTACTCACTATAGCTGGGAGTCCAATCACAGTAATCACAATATCGTGTTCACCAGGTATGAAAATTTGAGTCAACTACTACACTGCAACAAGCCTCAGCAAAATGACATACAAGTAAGCAGCTATGAAAGAATAAAGTTAGGAATGATGCCGACATCACCTCAAAAAACTGTTGAAAAAAAGATTCGAAAATGAAGTCGTCCTCATGTGCGAGCCAACGACGGGTGCTCGTTCGACATGAGCAAATCAACGTTACGTACCCACTAATTAGATGATTACTCACTATAGCTGGGAGTCCAATCACAGTAATCACAATGTCGTGTTCACTAGGTATGAAAATTTGAGTCAACTACTACACTGCAACAAGCCTCAGCAAAATGACATACAAGTAAGCAGCTATGAAAGAATAAAGTTAGGAATGATGCCGACCTCACCTCAAAAAACTGTTGAAAAAGATTCGAAAATGGGGTCGTCCTCATGTGCGAGCCAACGACGGGTGCTCGTTCGACATGAGCAAATCAACGTTACGTACCCACTAATTAGATGATTACTCACTATAGCTGGGAGTCCAATCACAGTAATCACAATATCGTGTTCACCAGGTATGAAAATTTGAGTCAACTACTACACTGCAACAAGGCTCAGCAAAATGACATACAAGTAAGCAGCTATGAAAGAATAAAGTTAGGAATGATGCCGACCTCACCTCAAAAAACTGTTGAAAAAAAGATTCGAAAATGGGGTCGTCATCATGTGCGAGCCAACGACGGGTGCTCGTTCGACATGAGCAAATCAACGTTACGTACCCACTAATTAGATGATTACTCACTATGGCTGGGAGTCCAATCACAGTAATCACAATATCGTGTTCACCAGGTATGAAAATTTGAGTCAACTACTACACTGCAACAAGCCTCAGCAAAATGACATACAAGTAAGCAGCTATGAAAGAATAAAGTTAGGAATGATGCCGACCTCACCTCAAAAAACTGTTGAAAAAGATTCGAAAATGGGGTCGTCCTCATGTGCGAGCCAACGACGGGTGCTCGTTCGACATGAGCAAATCAACGTTACGTACCCACTAATTAGATGATTACTCACTATAGCTGGGAGTCCAATCACAGTAATCACAATATCGTGTTCACCAGGTATGAAAATTTGAGTCAACTACTACACTGCAACAAGCCTCAGCAAAATGACATACAAGTAAGCAGCTATGAAAGAATAAAGTTAGGAATGATGCCGACCTCACCTCAAAAAACTGTTGAAAAAGATTCGAAAATGGGGTCGTCCTCATGTGCGAGCCAACGACGGGTGCTCGTTCGACATGAGCAAATCAACGTTACGTACCCACTAATTAGATGATTACTCACTATAGCTGGGAGTCCAATCACAGTAATCACAATATCGTGTTCACCAGGTATGAAAATTTGAGTCAACTACTACACTGCAACAAGGCTCAGCAAAATGACATACAAGTAAGCAGCTATGAAAGAATAAAGTTAGGAATGATGCCGACCTCACCTCAAAAAACTGTTGAAAAAAAGATTCGAAAATGGGGTCGTCATCATGTGCGAGCCAACGACGGGTGCTCGTTCGACATGAGCAAATCAACGTTACGTACCCACTAATTAGATGATTACTCACTATGGCTGGGAGTCCAATCACAGTAATCACAATATCGTGTTCACCAGGTATGAAAATTTGAGTCAACTACTACACTGCAACAAGCCTCAGCAAAATGACATACAAGTAAGCAGCTATGAAAGAATAAAGTTAGGAATGATGCCGACCTCACCTCAAAAAACTGTTGAAAAAGATTCGAAAATGGGGTCGTCCTCATGTGCGAGCCAACGACGGGTGCTCGTTCGACATGAGCAAATCAACGTTACGTACCCACTAATTAGATGATTACTCACTATAGCTGGGAGTCCAATCACAGTAATCACAATATCGTGTTCACCAGGTATGAAAATTTGAGTCAACTACTACACTGCAACAAGCCTCAGCAAAATGACATACAAGTAAGCAGCTATGAAAGAATAAAGTTAGGAATGATGCCGACATCACCTCAAAAAACTGTTGAAAAAAAGATTCGAAAATGAAGTCGTCATCATGTGCGAGCCAACGACGGGTGCTCGTTCGACGTAAGCAAATCAACCTTACATATCCACTAATTAGATGATTGCAATCAAACCACTCACTATGGCTGGGAGTCCAATCACAGTAATCACAATGTCGTGTTCACTAGGTATGAAAATTTGAGTCAACTACTACACTGCAACAAGCCTCAGCAAAATGACATACAAGTAAGCAGCTATGAAAGAATAAAGTTAGGAATGATGCCGACATCACCTCAAAAAACTGTTGAAAAAAAGATTCGAAAATGAAGTCGTCATCATGTGCGAGCCAACGACGGGTGCTCGTTCGACGTAAGCAAATCAACCTTACATATCCACTAATTAGATGATTGCAATCAAACCACTCACTATGGCTGGGAGTCCAATCACAGTAATCACAATGTCGTGTTCACTAGGTATGAAAATTTGAGTCAACTACTACACTGCAACAAGCCTCAGCAAAATGACATACAAGTAAGCAGCTATGAAAGAATAAAGTTAAGAATGATACCGACATCACCTCAAAAAACTGTTGAAAAAAAGATTCGAAAATGGGGTCGTCATCATGTGCGAGCCAACGACGGGTGCTCGTTCGACATGAGCAAATCAACGTTACGTACCCACTAATTAGATGATTGCAATCAAACCACTCGCTGTGGCTGGAAGTCCAATCACAGTAATCACAATATCGTGTTCAGGTATGAAAATTTGAGTCAACTACTACACCGCAACAAGCCTCAGCAAAATGACATATAAGTAAGCAGCTATGAAAGAATAAAGTTAGGAATGATGCCGACCTCACCTCAAAAAACTGTTGAAAAAGATTCGAAAATGGGGTCGTCCTCATGTGCGAGCCAACGACGGGTGCTCGTTCGACATGAGCAAATCAACGTTACGTACCCACTAATTAGATGATTACTCACTATAGCTGGGAGTCCAATCACAGTAATCACAATATCGTGTTCACCAGGTATGAAAATTTGAGTCAACTACTACACTACAACAAGCCTCAGCAAAATGACATACAAGTAAGCAGCTATGAAAGAATAAAGTTAGGAATGATGCCGACATCACCTCAAAAAACTGTTGAAAAAAAGATTCGAAAATGAAGTCGTCATCATGTGCGAGCCAACGACGGGTGCTCGTTCGACATGAGCAAATCAACGTTACGTACCCACTAATTAGATGATTACTCACTATAGCTGGGAGTCCAATCACAGTAATCACAATATCGTGTTCACCAGGTATGAAAATTTGAGTCAACTACTACACTGCAACAAGCCTCAGCAAAATGACATACAAGTAAGCAGCTATGAAAGAATAAAGTTAGGAATGATGCCGACATCACCTCAAAAAACTGTTGAAAAAAAGATTCGAAAATGAAGTCGTCCTCATGTGCGAGCCAACGACGGGTGCTCGTTCGACATGAGCAAATCAACGTTACGTACCCACTAATTAGATGATTACTCACTATAGCTGGGAGTCCAATCACAGTAATCACAATGTCGTGTTCACTAGGTATGAAAATTTGAGTCAACTACTACACTGCAACAAGCCTCAGCAAAATGACATACAAGTAAGCAGCTATGAAAGAATAAAGTTAGGAATGATGCCGACCTCACCTCAAAAAACTGTTGAAAAAGATTCGAAAATGGGGTCGTCCTCATGTGCGAGCCAACGACGGGTGCTCGTTCGACATGAGCAAATCAACGTTACGTACCCACTAATTAGATGATTACTCACTATAGCTGGGAGTCCAATCACAGTAATCACAATATCGTGTTCACCAGGTATGAAAATTTGAGTCAACTACTACACTGCAACAAGGATCAGCAAAATGACATACAAGTAAGCAGCTATGAAAGAATAAAGTTAGGAATGATGCCGACCTCACCTCAAAAAACTGTTGAAAAAAAGATTCGAAAATGGGGTCGTCATCATGTGCGAGCCAACGACGGGTGCTCGTTCGACATGAGCAAATCAACGTTACGTACCCACTAATTAGATGATTACTCACTATGGCTGGGAGTCCAATCACAGTAATCACAATATCGTGTTCACCAGGTATGAAAATTTGAGTCAACTACTACACTGCAACAAGCCTCAGCAAAATGACATACAAGTAAGCAGCTATGAAAGAATAAAGTTAGGAATGATGCCGACCTCACCTCAAAAAACTGTTGAAAAAGATTCGAAAATGGGGTCGTCCTCATGTGCGAGCCAACGACGGGTGCTCGTTCGACATGAGCAAATCAACGTTACGTACCCACTAATTAGATGATTACTCACTATAGCTGGGAGTCCAATCACAGTAATCACAATATCGTGTTCACCAGGTATGAAAATTTGAGTCAACTACTACACTGCAACAAGCCTCAGCAAAATGACATACAAGTAAGCAGCTATGAAAGAATAAAGTTAGGAATGATGCCGACATCACCTCAAAAAACTGTTGAAAAAAAGATTCGAAAATGAAGTCGTCATCATGTGCGAGCCAACGACGGGTGCTCGTTCGACGTAAGCAAATCAACCTTACATATCCACTAATTAGATGATTGCAATCAAACCACTCACTATGGCTGGGAGTCCAATCACAGTAATCACAATGTCGTGTTCACTAGGTATGAAAATTTGAGTCAACTACTACACTGCAACAAGCCTCAGCAAAATGACATACAAGTAAGCAGCTATGAAAGAATAAAGTTAGGAATGATGCCGACATCACCTCAAAAAACTGTTGAAAAAAAGATTCGAAAATGAAGTCGTCATCATGTGCGAGCCAACGACGGGTGCTCGTTCGACGTAAGCAAATCAACCTTACATATCCACTAATTAGATGATTGCAATCAAACCACTCACTATGGCTGGGAGTCCAATCACAGTAATCACAATGTCGTGTTCACTAGGTATGAAAATTTGAGTCAACTACTACACTGCAACAAGCCTCAGCAAAATGACATACAAGTAAGCAGCTATGAAAGAATAAAGTTAAGAATGATACCGACATCACCTCAAAAAACTGTTGAAAAAAAGATTCGAAAATGGGGTCGTCATCATGTGCGAGCCAACGACGGGTGCTCGTTCGACATGAGCAAATCAACGTTACGTACCCACTAATTAGATGATTGCAATCAAACCACTCGCTGTGGCTGGAAGTCCAATCACAGTAATCACAATATCGTGTTCAGGTATGAAAATTTGAGTCAACTACTACACCGCAACAAGCCTCAGCAAAATGACATATAAGTAAGCAGCTATGAAAGAATAAAGTTAGGAATGATGCCGACCTCACCTCAAAAAACTGTTGAAAAAGATTCGAAAATGGGGTCGTCCTCATGTGCGAGCCAACGACGGGTGCTCGTTCGACATGAGCAAATCAACGTTACGTACCCACTAATTAGATGATTACTCACTATAGCTGGGAGTCCAATCACAGTAATCACAATATCGTGTTCACCAGGTATGAAAATTTGAGTCAACTACTACACTACAACAAGCCTCAGCAAAATGACATACAAGTAAGCAGCTATGAAAGAATAAAGTTAGGAATGATGCCGACATCACCTCAAAAAACTGTTGAAAAAAAGATTCGAAAATGAAGTCGTCATCATGTGCGAGCCAACGACGGGTGCTCGTTCGACATGAGCAAATCAACGTTACGTACCCACTAATTAGATGATTACTCACTATAGCTGGGAGTCCAATCACAGTAATCACAATATCGTGTTCACCAGGTATGAAAATTTGAGTCAACTACTACACTGCAACAAGCCTCAGCAAAATGACATACAAGTAAGCAGCTATGAAAGAATAAAGTTAGGAATGATGCCGACATCACCTCAAAAAACTGTTGAAAAAAAGATTCGAAAATTAAGTCGTCCTCATGTGCGAGCCAACGACGGGTGCTCGTTCGACATGAGCAAATCAACGTTACGTACCCACTAATTAGATGATTACTCACTATAGCTGGGAGTCCAATCACAGTAATCACAATGTCGTGTTCACTAGGTATGAAAATTTGAGTCAACTACTACACTGCAACAAGCCTCAGCAAAATGACATACAAGTAAGCAGCTATGAAAGAATAAAGTTAGGAATGATGCCGACCTCACCTCAAAAAACTGTTGAAAAAGATTCGAAAATGGGGTCGTCCTCATGTGCGAGCCAACGACGGGTGCTCGTTCGACATGAGCAAATCAACGTTACGTACCCACTAATTAGATGATTACTCACTATAGCTGGGAGTCCAATCACAGTAATCACAATATCGTGTTCACCAGGTATGAAAATTTGAGTCAACTACTACACTGCAACAAGGCTCAGCAAAATGACATACAAGTAAGCAGCTATGAAAGAATAAAGTTAGGAATGATGCCAACCTCACCTCAAAAAACTGTTGAAAAAAAGATTCGAAAATGGGGTCGTCATCATGTGCGAGCCAACGACGGGTGCTCGTTCGACATGAGCAAATCAACGTTACGTACCCACTAATTAGATGATTACTCACTATGGCTGGGAGTCCAATCACAGTAATCACAATATCGTGTTCACCAGGTATGAAAATTTGAGTCAACTACTACACTGCAACAAGCCTCAGCAAAATGACATACAAGTAAGCAGCTATGAAAGAATAAAGTTAAGAATGATACCGACATCACCTCAAAAAACTGTTGAAAAAAAGATTCGAAAATGGGGTCGTCATCATGTGCGAGCCAACGACGGGTGCTCGTTCGACATGAGCAAATCAACGTTACGTACCCACTAATTAGATGATTGCAATCAAACCACTCGCTGTGGCTGGAAGTCCAATCACAGTAATCACAATATCGTGTTCAGGTATGAAAATTTGAGTCAACTACTACACCGCAACAAGCCTCAGCAAAATGACATATAAGTAAGCAGCTATGAAAGAATAAAGTTAGGAATGATGCCGACCTCACCTCAAAAAACTGTTGACAAAGATTCGAAAATGGGGTCGTCCTCATGTGCGAGCCAACGACGGGTGCTCGTTCGACATGAGCAAATCAACGTTACGTACCCACTAATTAGATGATTACTCACTATAGCTGGGAGTCCAATCACAGTAATCACAATATCGTGTTCACCAGGTATGAAAATTTGAGTCAACTACTACACTGCAACAAGCCTCAGCAAAATGACATACAAGTAAGCAGCTATGAAAGAATAAAGTTAGGAATGATGCCGACATCACCTCAAAAAACTGTTGAAAAAAAGATTCGAAAATGAAGTCGTCATCATGTGCGAGCCAACGACGGGTGCTCGTTCGACGTAAGCAAATCAACCTTACATATCCACTAATTAGATGATTGCAATCAAACCACTCACTATGGCTGGGAGTCCAATCACAGTAATCACAATGTCGTGTTCACTAGGTATGAAAATTTGAGTCAACTACTACACTGCAACAAGCCTCAGCAAAATGACATACAAGTAAGCAGCTATGAAAGAATAAAGTTAGGAATGATGCCGACATCACCTCAAAAAACTGTTGAAAAAAAGATTCGAAAATGAAGTCGTCATCATGTGCGAGCCAACGACGGGTGCTCGTTCGACGTAAGCAAATCAACCTTACATATCCACTAATTAGATGATTGCAATCAAACCACTCACTATGGCTGGGAGTCCAATCACAGTAATCACAATGTCGTGTTCACTAGGTATGAAAATTTGAGTCAACTACTACACTGCAACAAGCCTCAGCAAAATGACATACAAGTAAGCAGCTATGAAAGAATAAAGTTAAGAATGATACCGACATCACCTCAAAAAACTGTTGAAAAAAAGATTCGAAAATGGGGTCGTCATCATGTGCGAGCCAACGACGGGTGCTCGTTCGACATGAGCAAATCAACGTTACGTACCCACTAATTAGATGATTGCAATCAAACCACTCGCTGTGGCTGGAAGTCCAATCACAGTAATCACAATATCGTGTTCAGGTATGAAAATTTGAGTCAACTACTACACCGCAACAAGCCTCAGCAAAATGACATATAAGTAAGCAGCTATGAAAGAATAAAGTTAGGAATGATGCCGACCTCACCTCAAAAAACTGTTGAAAAAGATTCGAAAATGGGGTCGTCCTCATGTGCGAGCCAACGACGGGTGCTCGTTCGACATGAGCAAATCAACGTTACGTACCCACTAATTAGATGATTACTCACTATAGCTGGGAGTCCAATCACAGTAATCACAATATCGTGTTCACCAGGTATGAAAATTTGAGTCAACTACTACACTACAACAAGCCTCAGCAAAATGACATACAAGTAAGCAGCTATGAAAGAATAAAGTTAGGAATGATGCCGACATCACCTCAAAAAACTGTTGAAAAAAAGATTCGAAAATGAAGTCGTCATCATGTGCGAGCCAACGACGGGTGCTCGTTCGACATGAGCAAATCAACGTTACGTACCCACTAATTAGATGATTACTCACTATAGCTGGGAGTCCAATCACAGTAATCACAATATCGTGTTCACCAGGTATGAAAATTTGAGTCAACTACTACACTGCAACAAGCCTCAGCAAAATGACATACAAGTAAGCAGCTATGAAAGAATAAAGTTAGGAATGATGCCGACATCACCTCAAAAAACTGTTGAAAAAAAGATTCGAAAATTAAGTCGTCCTCATGTGCGAGCCAACGACGGGTGCTCGTTCGACATGAGCAAATCAACGTTACGTACCCACTAATTAGATGATTACTCACTATAGCTGGGAGTCCAATCACAGTAATCACAATGTCGTGTTCACTAGGTATGAAAATTTGAGTCAACTACTACACTGCAACAAGCCTCAGCAAAATGACATACAAGTAAGCAGCTATGAAAGAATAAAGTTAGGAATGATGCCGACATCACCTCAAAAAACTGTTGAAAAAAAGATTCGAAAATGAAGTCGTCATCATGTGCGAGCCAACGACGGGTGCTCGTTCGACGTAAGCAAATCAACCTTACATATCCACTAATTAGATGATTGCAATCAAACCACTCACTATGGCTGGGAGTCCAATCACAGTAATCACAATGTCGTGTTCACTAGGTATGAAAATTTGAGTCAACTACTACACTGCAACAAGCCTCAGCAAAATGACATACAAGTAAGCAGCTATGAAAGAATAAAGTTAAGAATGATACCGACATCACCTCAAAAAACTGTTGAAAAAAAGATTCGAAAATGGGGTCGTCATCATGTGCGAGCCAACGACGGGTGCTCGTTCGACATGAGCAAATCAACGTTACGTACCCACTAATTAGATGATTGCAATCAAACCACTCGCTGTGGCTGGAAGTCCAATCACAGTAATCACAATATCGTGTTCAGGTATGAAAATTTGAGTCAACTACTACACCGCAACAAGCCTCAGCAAAATGACATATAAGTAAGCAGCTATGAAAGAATAAAGTTAGGAATGATGCCGACCTCACCTCAAAAAACTGTTGAAAAAGATTCGAAAATGGGGTCGTCCTCATGTGCGAGCCAACGACGGGTGCTCGTTCGACATGAGCAAATCAACGTTACGTACCCACTAATTAGATGATTACTCACTATAGCTGGGAGTCCAATCACAGTAATCACAATATCGTGTTCACCAGGTATGAAAATTTGAGTCAACTACTACACTGCAACAAGCCTCAGCAAAATGACATACAAGAAAGCAGCTATGAAAGAATAAAGTTAGGAATGATGCCGACATCACCTCAAAAAACTGTTGAAAAAAAGATTCGAAAATGAAGTCGTCATCATGTGCGAGCCAACGACGGGTGCTCGTTCGACATGAGCAAATCAACGTTACGTACCCACTAATTAGATGATTACTCACTATAGCTGGGAGTCCAATCACAGTAATCACAATATCGTGTTCACCAGGTATGAAAATTTGAGTCAACTACTACACTGCAACAAGCCTCAGCAAAATGACATACAAGTAAGCAGCTATGAAAGAATAAAGTTAGGAATGATGCCGACATCACCTCAAAAAACTGTTGAAAAAAAGATTCGAAAATTAAGTCGTCCTCATGTGCGAGCCAACGACGGGTGCTCGTTCGACATGAGCAAATCAACGTTACGTACCCACTAATTAGATGATTGCAATCAAACCACTCGCTGTGGCTGGAAGTCCAATCACAGTAATCACAATATCGTGTTCAGGTATGAAAATTTGAGTCAACTACTACACCGCAACAAGCCTCAGCAAAATGACATATAAGTAAGCAGCTATGAAAGAATAAAGTTAGGAATGATGCCGACCTCACCTCAAAAAACTGTTGAAAAAGATTCGAAAATGGGGTCGTCCTCATGTGCGAGCCAACGACGGGTGCTCGTTCGACATGAGCAAATCAACGTTACGTACCCACTAATTAGATGATTACTCACTATAGCTGGGAGTCCAATCACAGTAATCACAATATCGTGTTTACCAGGTATGAAAATTTGAGTCAACTACTACACTGCAACAAGCCTCAGCAAAATGACATACAAGTAAGCAGCTATGAAAGAATAAAGTTAGGAATGATGCCGACCTCACCTCAAAAAACTGTTGAAAAAAAGATTCGAAAATGGGGTCGTCATCATGTGCGAGCCAACGACGGGTGCTCGTTCGACGTAAGCAAATCAACCTTACATATCCACTAATTAGATGATTGCAATCAAACCACTCACTATGGCTGGGAGTCCAATCACAGTAATCACAATGTCGTGTTCACCAGGTATGAAAATTTGAGTCAACTACTACACTGCAACAAGCCTCAGCAAAATGACATACAAGTAAGCAGCTATGAAAGAATAAAGTTAGGAATGATGCCGACATCACCTCAAAAAACTGTTGAAAAAAAGATTCGAAAATGGGGTCGTCATCATGTGCGAGCCAACGACGGGTGCTCGTTCGACATGAGCAAATCAACGTTACGTACCCACTAATTAGATGATTGCAATCAAACCACTCACTATGGCTGGGAGTCTAATCACAGTAATCACAATGTCGTGTTCACTAGGTATGAAAATTTGAGTCAACTACTACACTGCAACAGGCCTCAGCAAAATGACATACAAGTAAGCAGCTATGAAAGAATAAAGTTAGGAATGATGCCGACCTCACCTCAAAAAACTGTTGAAAAAAAGATTCGAAAATGGGGTCGTCATCATGTGCGAGCCAACGACGGGTGCTCGTTCGACATAAGCAAATCAACGTTACGTACCCACTAATTAGATGATTACTCACTATGGCTGGGAGTCCAATCACAGTAATCACAATATCGTGTTCACCAGGTATGAAAATTTGAGTCAACTGCTACACTGCAACAAGCCTCAGCAAAATGACATACAAGTAAGCAGCTATGAAAGAATAAAGTTAGGAATGATGCCGACATCACCTCACAAAACTGTTGAACAAAAGATTCGAAAATGAAGTCGTCATCATGTGCGAGCCAACGACGGGTGCTCGTTCGACGTAAGCAAATCAACCTTACATATCCACTAATTAGATGATTGCAATCAAACCACTCACTATGGCTGGGAGTCCAATCACAGTAATCACAATGTCGTGTTCACTAGGTATGAAAATTTGAGTCAACTACTACACTGCAACAAGCCTCAGCAAAATGACATACAAGTAAGCAGCTATGAAAGAATAAAGTTAGGAATGATGCCGACATCACCTCAAAAAACTGTTGAAAAAAAGATTCGAAAATGGGGTCGTCATCATGTGCGAGCCAACGACGGGTGCTCGTTCGACGTAAGCAAATCAACCTTACATATCCACTAATTAGATGATTGCAATCAAACCACTCACTATGGCTGGGAGTCCAATCACAGTAATCACAATGTCGTGTTCACCAGGTATGAAAATTTGAGTCAACTACTACACTGCAACAAGCCTCAGCAAAATGACATACAAGTAAGCAGCTATGAAAGAATAAAGTTAGGAATGATGCCGACATCACCTCAAAAAACTGTTGAAAAAAAGATTCGAAAATGGGGTCGTCATCATGTGCGAGCCAACGACGGGTGCTCGTTAGACGTAAGCAAATCAACCTTACATATCCACTAATTAGATGATTGCAATCAAACCACTCACTATGGCTGGGAGTCCAATCACAGTAATCACAATGTTGTGTTCACCAGGTATGAAAATTTGAGTCAACTACTACACTGCAACAAGCCTCAGCAAAATGACATACAAGTAAGCAGCTATGAAAGAATAAAGTTAGGAATGATGCCGACATCACCTCAAAAAACTGTTGAAAAAATGATTCGAAAATGGGGTCGTCATCATGTGCGAGCCAACGACGGGTGCTCGTTAGACGTAAGCAAATCAACCTTACATATCCACTAATTAGATGATTGCAATCAAACCACTCACTATGGCTGGGAGTCCAATCACAGTAATCACAATGTTGTGTTCACCAGGTATGAAAATTTGAGTCAACTACTACACTGCAACAAGCCTCAGCAAAATGACATACAAGTAAGCAGCTATGAAAGAATAAAGTTAGGAATGATGCCGACATCACCTCAAAAAACTGTTGAAAAAAAGATTCGAAAATGGGGTCGTCATCATGTGCGAGCCAACGACGGGTGCTCGTTCGACGTAAGCAAATCAACCTTACATATCCACTAATTAGATGATTGCAATCAAACCACTCACTATGGCTGGGAGTCCAATCACAGTAATCACAATGTCGTGTTCACCAGGTATGAAAATTTGAGTCAACTACTACACTGCAACAAGCCTCAGCAAAATGACATACAAGTAAGCAGCTATGAAAGAATAAAGTTAGGAATGATGCCGACCTCACCTCAAAAAACTGTTGAAAAAGATTCGAAAATGGGGTCGTCCTCATGTGCGAGCCAACGACGGGTGCTCGTTCGACATGAGCAAATCAACGTTACGTACCCACTAATTAGATGATTACTCACTATAGCTGGGAGTCCAATCACAGTAATCACAATATCGTGTTCACCAGGTATGAAAATTTGAGTCAACTACTACACTGCAACAAGCCTCAGCAAAATGACATACAAGTAAGCAGCTATGAAAGAATAAAGTTAGGAATGATGCCGACCTCACCTCAAAAAACTGTTGAAAAAAAGATTCGAAAATGGGGTCTTCATCATGTGCGAGCCAACGACGGGTGCTCGTTCGACATGAGCAAATCAACGTTACGTACCCACTAATTAGATGATTACTCACTATGGCTGGGAGTCCAATCACAGTAATCACAATGTCGTGTTCACCAGGTATGAAAATTTGAGTCAACTACTACACTGCAACAAGCCTCAGCAAAATGACATACAAGTAAGCAGCTATGAAAGAATAAAGTTAGGAATGATGCCGACATAACCTCAAAAATCTGTTGAAAAAAAGATTCGAAAATGGGGTCGTCATCATGTGCGAGCCAACGACGGGTGCTCGTTCGACATGAGCAAATCAACGTTACGTACCCACTAATTAGATGATTGCAATCAAACCACTCACTATGGCTGGGAGTCTAATCACAGTAATCACAATGTCGTGTTCACTAGGTATGAAAATTTGAGTCAACTACTACACTGCAACAGGCCTCAGCAAAATGACATACAAGTAAGCAGCTATGAAAGAATAAAGTTAGGAATGATGCCGACCTCACCTCAAAAAACTGTTGAAAAAAAGATTCGAAAATGGGGTCGTCATCATGTGCGAGCCAACGACGGGTGCTCGTTCGACATGAGCAAATCAACGTTACGTACCCACTAATTAGATAATAATAATAATAATAATATTTATTCAAAAAATTACAAGGCATCATTTTTTACAGATTTGCTTAAATGTTAATTATATTCCTAAGACTTACGTGCCTGAACTAGGTAATCCTGTGTTTCAGGCGGGAAGAGCTTAAATAGACTTATAAAATAAATAAATAATCAAAAGGTTGACAATAGATCACTAATTATATGTTGAGTAGCTTAACTTAGTTTCTAAATTTGATAAATACTTAACATAGGTGAAATTTGTACATAATATTCACTGTAGTACAGTTAGTAAATTCTCTGTATCTTCGTAAGACATACTTTGGAGAGCATTCTTGAGAATTCTCTTACAATTTGTGTAGTTCAGGGAATAAATGTTTGCTTTCGAGTTTAGTCTATTATAGAGAAGAGGACCGAGGTATAGATAAAATTTGGATACAAAAGCATGTTTTGTTGAATTTTGTGGACAAACTATATCTCTACGTCTTTTATTAGTATATGCAGTGCTGTATGGTAGCGCTGTGTGTTGTTTTAATACAATACCCATTATAAATAGCTGACGAACTGTTAATACTTCACAAGATTTATACAGGAGGTTAGTAGGAAAAAGAAAAGGGCGGAAAGTAGAGACTTTGAGAATCGCCCTTTGAGCTCTCTCGATTGCAATCAAACCACTCACTATGGCTGGGAGTCTAATCACAGTAATCACAATGTCGTGTTCACTAGGTATGAAAATTTGAGTCAACTACTACACTGCAACAGGCCTCAGCAAAATGACATACAAGTAAGCAGCTATGAAAGAATAAAGTTAGGAATGATGCCGACCTCACCTCAAAAAACTGTTGAAAAAAAGATTCGAAAATGGGGTCGTCATCATGTGCGAGCCAATGACGGGTGCTCGTTCGACATAAGCAAATCAACGTTACGTACCCACTAATTAGATGATTACTCACTATGGCTGGGAGTCCAATCACAGTAATCACAATATCGTGTTCACCAGGTATGAAAATTTGAGTCAACTGCTACACTGCAACAAGCCTCAGCAAAATGACATACAAGTAAGCAGCTATGAAAGAATAAAGTTAGGAATGATGCCGACATCACCTCACAAAACTGTTGAAAAAAAGATTCGAAAATGAAGTCGTCATCATGTGCGAGCCAACGACGGGTGCTCGTTCGACGTAAGCAAATCAACCTTACATATCCACTAATTAGATGATTGCAATCAAACCACTCACTATGGCTGGGAGTCCAATCACAGTAATCACAATGTCGTGTTCACTAGGTATGAAAATTTGAGTCAACTACTACACTGCAACAAGCCTCAGCAAAATGACATACAAGTAAGCAGCTATGAAAGAATAAAGTTAGGAATGATGCCGACATCACCTCAAAAAACTGTTGAAAAAAAGATTCGAAAATGGGGTCGTCATCATGTGCGAGCCAACGACGGGTGCTCGTTCGACGTAAGCAAATCAACCTTACATATCCACTAATTAGATGATTGCAATCAAACCACTCACTATGGCTGGGAGTCCAATCACAGTAATCACAATGTCGTGTTCACCAGGTATGAAAATTTGAGTCAACTACTACACTGCAACAAGCCTCAGCAAAATGACATACAAGTAAGCAGCTATGAAAGAATAAAGTTAGGAATGATGCCGACATCACCTCAAAAAACTGTTTAAAAAAAGATTCGAAAATGGGGTCGTCATCATGTGCGAGCCAACGACGGGTGCTCGTTCGACGTAAGCAAATCAACCTTACATATCCACTAATTAGATGATTGCAATCAAACCACTCACTATGGCTGGGAGTCCAATCACAGTAATCACAATGTTGTGTTCACCAGGTATGAAAATTTGAGTCAACTACTACACTGCAACAAGCCTCAGCAAAATGACATACAAGTAAGCAGCTATGAAAGAATAAAGTTAGGAATGATGCCGACCTCACCTCAAAAAACTGTTGAAAAAAAGATTCGAAAATGGGGTCGTCATCATGTGCGAGCCAACGACGGGTGCTCGTTCGACATGAGCAAATCAACGTTACGTACCCACTAATTAGATGATTACTCACTATGGCTGGGAGTCCAATCACAGTAATCACAATATCGTGTTCACCAGGTATGAAAATTTGAGTCAACTACTACACTGCAACAAGCCTCAGCAAAATGACATACAAGTAAGCAGCTATGAAAGAATAAAGTTAGGAATGATGCCGACATCACCTCAAAAAACTGTTGAAAAAAAGATTCGAAAATGAAGTCGTCATCATGTGCGAGCCAACGACGGGTGCTCGTTCGACGTAAGCAAATCAACGTTACGTACCCACTAATTAGATGATTACTCACTATGGCTGGAAGTCCAATCACAGTAATCACAATATCGTGTTCACCAGGTATGAAAATTTGAGTCAACTACTACACTGCAACAAGCCTCAGCAAAATGACATACAAGTAAGCAGCTATGAAAGAATAAAGTTAGGAATGATGCCGACATCACCTCAAAAAACTGTTGAAAAAAAGATTCGAAAATGGGGTCGTCATCATGTGCGAGCCAACGACGGGTGCTCGTTCGACGTAAGCAAATCAACCTTACATATCCACTAATTAGATGATTGCAATCAAACCACTCACTATGGCTGGGAGTCCAATCACAGTAATCACAATGTCGTGTTCACCAGGTATGAAAATTTGAGTCAACTACTACACTGCAACAAGCCTCAGCAAAATGACATACAAGTAAGCAGCTATGAAAGAATAAAGTTAGGAATGATGCCGACATCACCTCAAAAAACTGTTGAAAAAAAGATTCGAAAATGAAGTCGTCATCATGTGCGAGCCAACGACGGGTGCTCGTTCGACGTAAGCAAATCAACCTTACATATCCACTAATAAGATGATTGCAATCAAACCACTCACTATGGCTGGGAGTCCAATCACAGTAATCACAATGTCGTGTTCACTAGGTATGAAAATTTGAGTCAACTACTACACTGCAACAAGCCTCAGCAAAATGACATACAAGTAAGCAGCTATGAAAGAATAAAGTTAGGAATGATGCCGACATCACCTCAAAAAACTGTTGAAAAAAAGATTCGAAAATGGGGTCGTCATCATGTGCGAGCCAACGACGGGTGCTCGTTCGACATGAGCAAATCAACGTTACGTACCCACTAATTAGATGATTGCAATCAAACCACTCACTATGGCTGGGAGTCTAATCACAGTAATCACAATGTCGTGTTCACTAGGTATGAAAATTTGAGTCAACTACTACACTGCAACAGGCCTCAGCAAAATAACATACAAGTAAGCAGCTATGAAAGAATAAAGTTAGGAATGATGCCGACCTCACCTCAAAAAACTGTTGAAAAAAAGATTCGAAAATGGGGTCGTCATCATGTGCGAGCCAACGACGGGTGCTCGTTCGACATGAGCAAATCAACGTTACGTACCCACTAATTAGATGATTGCAATCAAACCACTCACTATGGCTGGGAGTCTAATCACAGTAATCACAATGTCGTGTTCACTAGGTATGAAAATTTGAGTCAACTACTACACTGCAACAGGCCTCAGCAAAATGACATACAAGTAAGCAGCTATGAAAGAATAAAGTTAGGAATGATGCCGACCTCACCTCAAAAAACTGTTGAAAAAAAGATTCGAAAATGGGGTCGTCATCATGTGCGAGCCAATGACGGGTGCTGGTTCGACATAAGCAAATCAACGTTACGTACCCACTAATTAGATGATTACTCACTATGGCTGGGAGTCCAATCACAGTAATCACAATGTCGTGTTCACCAGGTATGAAAATTTGAGTCAACTACTACACTGCAACAAGCCTCAGCAAAATGACATACAAGTAAGCAGCTATGAAAGAATAAAGTTAGGAATGATGCCGACATCACCTCAAAAAACTGTTGAAAAAAAGATTCGAAAATGAAGTCGTCATCATGTGCGAGCCAACGACGGGTGCTCGTTCGACGTAAGCAAATCAACCTTACATATCCACTAATTAGATGATTGCAATCAAACCACTCACTATGGCTGGGAGTCCAATCACAGTAATCACAATGTCGTGTTCACTAGGTATGAAAATTTGAGTCAACTACTACACTGCAACAAGCCTCAGCAAAATGACATACAAGTAAGCAGCTATGAAAGAATAAAGTTAGGAATGATGCCGACATCACCTCAAAAAACTGTTGAAAAAAAGATTCGAAAATGGGGTCGTCATCATGTGCGAGCCAACGACGGGTGCTCGTTCGACGTAAGCAAATCAACCTTACATATCCACTAATTAGATGATTGCAATCAAACCACTCACTATGGCTGGGAGTCCAATCACAGTAATCACAATGTCGTGTTCACCAGGTATGAAAATTTGAGTCAACTACTACACTGCAACAAGCCTCAGCAAAATGACATACAAGTAAGCAGCTATGAAAGAATAAAGTTAGGAATGATGCCGACCTCACCTCAAAAAACTGTTGAAAAAAAGATTCGAAAATGGGGTCGTCATCATGTGCGAGCCAACGACGGGTGCTCGTTCGACATGAGCAAATCAACGTTACGTACCCACTAATTAGATGATTGCAATCAAACCACTCACTATGGCTGGGAGTCTAATCACAGTAATCACAATGTCGTGTTCACTAGGTATGAAAATTTGAGTCAACTACTACACTGCAACAAGCCTCAGCAAAATGACATACAAGTAAGCAGCTATGAAAGAATAAAGTTAGGAATGATGCCGACATCACCTCAAAAAACTGTTGAAAAAAAGATTCGAAAATGGGGTCGTCGTCATCATGTGCGAGCCAACGACGGGTGCTCGTTCGACGTAAGCAAATCAACCTTACATATCCACTAATTAGATGATTGCAATCAAACCACTCACTATGGCTGGGAGTCCAATCACAGTAATCACAATGTCGTGTTCACCAGGTATGAAAATTTGAGTCAACTACTACACTGCAACAAGCCTCAGCAAAATGACATACAAGTAAGCAGCTATGAAAGAATAAAGTTAGGAATGATGCCGACCTCACCTCAAAAAACTGTTGAAAAAAAGATTCGAAAATGGGGTCGTCATCATGTGCGAGCCAACGACGGGTGCTCGTTCGACGTAAGCAAATCAACCTTACATATCCACTAATTAGATGATTGCAATCAAACCACTCACTATGGCTGGGAGTCCAATCACAGTAATCACAATGTCGTGTTCACCAGGTATGAAAATTTGAGTCAACTACTACACTGCAACAAGCCTCAGCAAAATGACATACAAGTAAGCAGCTATGAAAGAATAAAGTTAGGAATGATGCCGACATCACCTCAAAAAACTGTTGAAAAAAAGATTCGAAAATGGGGTCGTCATCATGTGCGAGCCAACGACGGGTGCTCGTTCGACATGAGCAAATCAACGTTACGTACCCACTAATTAGATGATTGCAATCAAACCACTCACTATGGCTGGGAGTCTAATCACAGTAATCACAATGTCGTGTTCACTAGGTATGAAAATTTTAGTCAACTACTACACTGCAACAGGCCTCAGCAAAATGACATACAAGTAAGCAGCTATGAAAGAATAAAGTTAGGAATGATGCCGACCTCACCTCAAAAAACTGTTGAAAAAAAGATTCGAAAATGGGGTCGTCATCATGTGCGAGCCAACGACGGGTGCTCGTTCGACATGAGCAAATCAACGTTACGTACCCACTAATTAGATGATTGCAATCAAACCACTCACTATGGCTGGGAGTCTAATCACAGTAATCACAATGTCGTGTTCACTAGGTATGAAAATTTGAGTCAACTACTACACTGCAACAGGCCTCAGCAAAATGACATACAAGTAAGCAGCTATGAAAGAATAAAGTTAGGAATGATGCCGACCTCACCTCAAAAAACTGTTGAAAAAAAGATTCGAAAATGGGGTCGTCATCATGTGCGAGCCAACGACGGGTGCTCGTTCGACATAAGCAAATCAACGTTACGTACCCACTAATTAGATGATTACTCACTATGGCTGGGAGTCCAATCACAGTAATCACAATATCGTGTTCACCAGGTATGAAAATTTGAGTCAACTACTACACTGCAACAAGCCTCAGCAAAATGACATACAAGTAAGCAGCTATGAAAGAATAAAGTTAGGAATGATGCCGACATCACCTCAAAAAACTGTTGAAAAAAAGATTCGAAAATGAAGTCGTCATCATGTGCGAGCAAACGACGGGTGCTCGTTCGACGTAAGCAAATCAACCTTACATATCCACTAATTAGATGATTGCAATCAAACCACTCACTATGGCTGGGAGTCCAATCACAGTAATCACAATGTCGTGTTCACTAGGTATGAAAATTTGAGTCAACTACTACACTGCAACAAGCCTCAGCAAAATGACATACAAGTAAGCAGCTATGAAAGAATAAAGTTAGGAATGATGCCGACATCACCTCAAAAAACTGTTGAAAAAAAGATTCGAAAATGGGGTCGTCATCATGTGCGAGCCAACGACGGGTGCTCGTTCGACGTAAGCAAATCAACCTTACATATCCACCAATTAGATGATTGCAATCAAACCACTCACTATGGCTGGGAGTCCAATCACAGTAATCACAATGTCGTGTTCACCAGGTATGAAAATTTTAGTCAACTACTACACTGCAACAAGCCTCAGCAAAATGACATACAAGTAAGCAGCTATGAAAGAATAAAGTTAGGAATGATGCCGACATCACCTCAAAAAACTGTTGAAAAAAAGATTCGAAAATGGGGTCGTCATCATGTGCGAGCCAACGACGGGTGCTCGTTCGACGTAAGCAAATCAACGTTACGTACCCACTAATTAGATGATTACTCACTATGGCTGGGAGTCCAATCACAGTAATCACAATATCGTGTTCACCAGGTATGAAAATTTGAGTCAACTACTACACTGCAACAAGCCTCAGCAAAATGACATACAAGTAAGCAGCTATGAAAGAATAAAGTTAGGAATGATGCCGACATCACCTCAAAAAACTGTTGAAAAAAAGATTCGAAAATGGGGTCGTCATCATGTGCGAGCCAACGACGGGTGCTCGTTCGACGTAAGCAAATCAACGTTACGTACCCACTAATTAGATGATTACTCACTATGGCTGGGAGTCCAATCACAGTAATCACAATATCGTGTTCACCAGGTATGAAAATTTGAGTCAACTACTACACTGCAACAAGCCTCAGCAAAATGACATACAAGTAAGCAGCTATGAAAGAATAAAGTTAGGAATGATGCCGACATCACCTCAAAAAACTGTTGAAAAAAAGATTCGAAAATGGGGTCGTCATCATGTGCGAGCCAACGACGGGTGCTCGTTCGACGTAAGCAAATCAACCTTACATATCCACTAATTAGATGATTGCAATCAAACCACTCACTATGGCTGGGAGTCCAATCACAGTAATCACAATGTCGTGTTCACCAGGTATGAAAATTTGAGTCAACTACTACACTGCAACAAGCCTCAGCAAAATGACATACAAGTAAGCAGCTATGAAAGAATAAAGTTAGGAATGATGCCGACATCACCTCAAAAAACTGTTGAAAAAAAGATTCGAAAATGGGGTCGTCATCATGTGCGAGCCAACGACGGGTGCTCGTTCGACATGAGCAAATCAACGTTACGTACCCACTAATTAGATGATTACTCACTATGGCTGGGAGTCCAATCGAAGTAATCACAATATCGTGTTCACCAGGTATGAAAATTTGAGTCAACTACTACACTGCAACAAGCCTCAGCAAAATGACATACAAGTAAGCAGCTATGAAAGAATAAAGTTAGGAATGATGCCGACATCACCTCAAAAAACTGTTGAAAAAAAGATTCGAAAATGAAGTCGTCATCATGTGCGAGACAACGACGGGTGCTCGTTCGACATGAGCAAATCAACGTTACGTACCCACTAATTAGATGATTGCAATCAAATCACTCGCTGTGGCTGGGAGTCCAATCACAGCAGCTATCAAAGAATAAAGTTAGGAATGATGCCGACCTCACCTCAAAAAGCTGTTGAAAAAGATCCAAAAATGGGGTCGTCATCATGTGCGAGCCAACGACGGGTGCTCGTTCGACATGAGCAAATCAACGTTACGTACCCACTAATTAGATGATTACTCACTATGGCTGGGAGTCCAATCACAGTAATCACAATATCGTGTTCACCAGGTATGAAAATTTGAGTCAACTACTACACTGCAACAAGCCTCAGCAAAATGACATACAAGTAAGCAGCTATGAAAGAATAAAGTTAGGAATGATGCCGACATCACCTCAAAAAACTGTTGAAAAAAAGATTCGAAAATGGGGTCGTCATCATGTGCGAGCCAACGACGTGTGCTCGTTCGACGTAAGCAAATCAACCTTACATATCCACTAATTAGATGATTGCAATCAAACCACTCACTATGGCTAGGAGTCCAATCACAGTAATCACAATGTCGTGTTCACCAGGTATGAAAATTTGAGTTAACTACTACACTGCAACAAGCCTCAGCAAAATGACATACAAGTAAGCAGCTATGAAAGAATAAAGTTAGGAATGATGCCGACCTCACCTGAAAAAACTGTTGAAAAAAAGATTCGAAAATGGGGTCGTCATCATGTGCGAGCCAACGACGGGTGCTCGTTCGACATGAGCAAATCAACGTTACGTACCCACTAATTAGATGATTACTCACTATGGCTGGGAGTCCAATCACAGTAATCACAATGTCGTGTTCACCAGGTATGAAAATTTGAGTCAACTACTACACTGCAACAAGCCTCAGCAAAATGACATACAAGTAAGCAGCTATGAAAGAATAAAGTTAGGAATGATGCCGACATCACCTCAAAAAACTGTTGAAAAAAAGATTCGAAAATGGGGTCGTCATCATGTGCGAGCCAACGACGGGTGCTCGTTCGACGTAAGCAAATCAACCTTACATATCCACCAATTAGATGATTGCAATCAAACCACTCACTATGGCTGGGAGTCCAATCACAGTAATCACAATGTCGTGTTCACCAGGTATGAAAATTTTAGTCAACTACTACACTGCAACAAGCCTCAGCAAAATGACATACAAGTAAGCAGCTATGAAAGAATAAAGTTAGGAATGATGCCGACATCACCTCAAAAAACTGTTGAAAAAAAGATTCGAAAATGGGGTCGTCATCATGTGCGAGCCAACGACGGGTGCTCGTTCGACATGAGCAAATCAACGTTACGTACCCACTAATTAGATGATTACTCACTATGGCTGGGAGTCCAATCACAGTAATCACAATATCGTGTTCACCAGGTATGAAAATTTGAGTCAACTACTACACTGCAACAAGCCTCAGCAAAATGACATACAAGTAAGCAGCTATGAAAGAATAAAGTTAGGAATGATGCCGACATCACCTCAAAAAACTGTTGAAAAAAAGATTCGAAAATGGGGTCGTCATCATGTGCGAGCCAACGACGGGTGCTCGTTCGACGTAAGCAAATCAACCTTACATATCCACTAATTAGATGATTGCAATCAAACCACTCACTATGGCTGGGAGTCCAATCACAGTAATCACAATGTCGTGTTCACCAGGTATGAAAATTTGAGTCAACTACTACACTGCAACAAGCCTCAGCAAAATGACATACAAGTAAGCAGCTATGAAAGAATAAAGTTAGGAATGATGCCGACATCACCTCAAAAAACTGTTGAAAAAAAGATTCGAAAATGGGGTCGTCATCATGTGCGAGCCAACGACGGGTGCTCGTTCGACATGAGCAAATCAACGTTACGTACCCACTAATTAGATGATTACTCACTATGGCTGGGAGTCCAATCGAAGTAATCACAATATCGTGTTCACCAGGTATGAAAATTTGAGTCAACTACTACACTGCAACAAGCCTCAGCAAAATGACATACAAGTAAGCAGCTATGAAAGAATAAAGTTAGGAATGATGCCGACATCACCTCAAAAAACTGTTGAAAAAAAGATTCGAAAATGAAGTCGTCATCATGTGCGAGACAACGACGGGTGCTCGTTCGACATGAGCAAATCAACGTTACGTACCCACTAATTAGATGATTGCAATCAAATCACTCGCTGTGGCTGGGAGTCCAATCACAGCAGCTATCAAAGAATAAAGTTAGGAATGATGCCGACCTCACCTCAAAAAGCTGTTGAAAAAGATCCAAAAATGGGGTCGTCATCATGTGCGAGCCAACGACGGGTGCTCGTTCGACATGAGCAAATCAACGTTACGTACCCACTAATTAGATGATTACTCACTATGGCTGGGAGTCCAATCACAGTAATCACAATATCGTGTTCACCAGGTATGAAAATTTGAGTCAACTACTACTCTGCAACAAGCCTCAGCAAAATGACATACAAGTAAGCAGCTATGAAAGAATAAAGTTAGGAATGATGCCGACATCACCTCAAAAAACTGTTGAAAAAAAGATTCGAAAATGGGGTCGTCATCATGTGCGAGCCAACGACGTGTGCTCGTTCGACGTAAGCAAATCAACCTTACATATCCACTAATTAGATGATTGCAATCAAACCACTCACTATGGCTAGGAGTCCAATCACAGTAATCACAATGTCGTGTTCACCAGGTATGAAAATTTGAGTCAACTACTACACTGCAACAAGCCTCAGCAAAATGACATACAAGTAAGCAGCTATGAAAGAATAAAGTTAGGAATGATGCCGACCTCACCTGAAAAAACTGTTGAAAAAAAGATTCGAAAATGGGGTCGTCATCATGTGCGAGCCAACGACGGGTGCTCGTTCGACATGAGCAAATCAACGTTACGTACCCACTAATTAGATGATTACTCACTATGGCTGGGAGTCCAATCACAGTAATCACAATATCGTGTTCACCAGGTATGAAAATTTGAGTCAACTACTACACTGCAACAAGCCTCAGCAAAATGACATACAAGTAAGCAGCTATGAAAAAATAAAGTTAGGAATGATGCCGACCTCACCTCAAAAATCTGTTGAAAAAAAGATTCGAAAATGGGGTCGTCATCATGTGCGAGCCAACGACGGGTGCTCGTTCGACATGAGCAAATCAACGTTACGTACCCACTAATTAGATGATTACTCACTATGGCTGGGAGTCCAATGACAGTAATCACAATATCGTGTTCACCAGGTATGAAAATTTGAGTCAACTACTACACTGCAACAAGCCTCAGCAAAATGACATACAAGTAAGCAGCTATGAAAGAATAAAGTTAGGAATGATGCCGACCTCACCTCAAAAAACTGTTGAAAAAAAGATTCGAAAATGGGGTCGTCATCATGTGCGAGCCAACGACGGGTGCTCGTTCGACATGAGCAAATCAACGTTACGTACCCACTAATTAGATGATTGCAATCAAACCACTCACTATGGCTGGGAGTCTAATCACAGTAATCACAATGTCGTGTTCACCAGGTATGAAAATTTGAGTCAACTACTACACTGCAACAGGCCTCAGCAAAATGACATACAAGTAAGCAGCTATGAAAGAATAAAGTTAGGAATGATGCCGACCTCACCTCAAAAAACTGTTGAAATAGATTCGAAAATGGGGTCGTCATCATGTGCGAGCCAACGACGGGTGCTCGTTCGACATAAGCAAATCAACGTTACGTACCCACTAATTAGATGATTACTCACTATGGCTGGGAGTCCAATCACAGTAATCACAATATCGTGTTCACCAGGTATGAAAATTTGAGTCAACTACTACACTGCAACAAGCCTCAGCAAAATGACATACAAGTAAGCAGCTATGAAAGAATAAAGTTAGGAATGATGCCGACATCACCTCAAAAAACTGTTGAAAAAAAGATTCGAAAATGAAGTCGTCATCATGTGCGAGACAACGACGGGTGCTCGTTCGACGTAAGCAAATCAACCTTACATATCCACTAATTAGATGATTGCAATCAAACCACTCACTATGGCTGGGAGTCCAATCACAGTAATCACAATGTCGTGTTCACCAGGTATGAAAATTTGAGTCAACTACTACACTGCAACAAGCCTCAGCAAAATGACATACAAGTAAGCAGCTATGAAAGAATAAAGTTAGGAATGATGCCGACATCACCTCAAAAAACTGTTGAAAAAAAGATTCGAAAATGGGGTCGTCATCATGTGCGAGCCAACGACGTGTGCTCGTTCGACGTAAGCAAATCAACCTTACATATCCACTAATTAGATGATTGCAATCAAACCACTCACTATGGCTAGGAGTCCAATCACAGTAATCACAATGTCGTGTTCACCAGGTATGAAAATTTGAGTTAACTACTACACTGCAACAAGCCTCAGCAAAATGACATACAAGTAAGCAGCTATGAAAGAATAAAGTTAGGAATGATGCCGACCTCACCTGAAAAAACTGTTGAAAAAAAGATTCGAAAATGGGGTCGTCATCATGTGCGAGCCAACGACGGGTGCTCGTTCGACATGAGCAAATCAACGTTACGTACCCACTAATTAGATGATTACTCACTATGGCTGGGAGTCCAATCACAGTAATCACAATGTCGTGTTCACCAGGTATGAAAATTTGAGTCAACTACTACACTGCAACAAGCCTCAGCAAAATGACATACAAGTAAGCAGCTATGAAAGAATAAAGTTAGGAATGATGCCGACATCACCTCAAAAAACTGTTGAAAAAAAGATTCGAAAATGGGGTCGTCATCATGTGCGAGCCAACGACGGGTGCTCGTTCGACGTAAGCAAATCAACCTTACATATCCACCAATTAGATGATTGCAATCAAACCACTCACTATGGCTGGGAGTCCAATCACAGTAATCACAATGTCGTGTTCACCAGGTATGAAAATTTTAGTCAACTACTACACTGCAACAAGCCTCAGCAAAATGACATACAAGTAAGCAGCTATGAAAGAATAAAGTTAGGAATGATGCCGACATCACCTCAAAAAACTGTTGAAAAAAAGATTCGAAAATGGGGTCGTCATCATGTGCGAGCCAACGACGGGTGCTCGTTCGACATGAGCAAATCAACGTTACGTACCCACTAATTAGATGATTACTCACTATGGCTGGGAGTCCAATCACAGTAATCACAATATCGTGTTCACCAGGTATGAAAATTTGAGTCAACTACTACACTGCAACAAGCCTCAGCAAAATGACATACAAGTAAGCAGCTATGAAAGAATAAAGTTAGGAATGATGCCGACATCACCTCAAAAAACTGTTGAAAAAAAGATTCGAAAATGGGGTCGTCATCATGTGCGAGCCAACGACGGGTGCTCGTTCGACGTAAGCAAATCAACCTTACATATCCACTAATTAGATGATTGCAATCAAACCACTCACTATGGCTGGGAGTCCAATCACAGTAATCACAATGTCGTGTTCACCAGGTATGAAAATTTGAGTCAACTACTACACTGCAACAAGCCTCAGCAAAATGACATACAAGTAAGCAGCTATGAAAGAATAAAGTTAGGAATGATGCCGACATCACCTCAAAAAACTGTTGAAAAAAAGATTCGAAAATGGGGTCGTCATCATGTGCGAGCCAACGACGGGTGCTCGTTCGACATGAGCAAATCAACGTTACGTACCCACTAATTAGATGATTACTCACTATGGCTGGGAGTCCAATCGAAGTAATCACAATATCGTGTTCACCAGGTATGAAAATTTGAGTCAACTACTACACTGCAACAAGCCTCAGCAAAATGACATACAAGTAAGCAGCTATGAAAGAATAAAGTTAGGAATGATGCCGACATCACCTCAAAAAACTGTTGAAAAAAAGATTCGAAAATGAAGTCGTCATCATGTGCGAGACAACGACGGGTGCTCGTTCGACATGAGCAAATCAACGTTACGTACCCACTAATTAGATGATTGCAATCAAATCACTCGCTGTGGCTGGGAGTCCAATCACAGCAGCTATCAAAGAATAAAGTTAGGAATGATGCCGACCTCACCTCAAAAAGCTGTTGAAAAAGATCCAAAAATGGGGTCGTCATCATGTGCGAGCCAACGACGGGTGCTCGTTCGACATGAGCAAATCAACGTTACGTACCCACTAATTAGATGATTACTCACTATGGCTGGGAGTCCAATCACAGTAATCACAATATCGTGTTCACCAGGTATGAAAATTTGAGTCAACTACTACTCTGCAACAAGCCTCAGCAAAATGACATACAAGTAAGCAGCTATGAAAGAATAAAGTTAGGAATGATGCCGACATCACCTCAAAAAACTGTTGAAAAAAAGATTCGAAAATGGGGTCGTCATCATGTGCGAGCCAACGACGTGTGCTCGTTCGACGTAAGCAAATCAACCTTACATATCCACTAATTAGATGATTGCAATCAAACCACTCACTATGGCTAGGAGTCCAATCACAGTAATCACAATGTCGTGTTCACCAGGTATGAAAATTTGAGTCAACTACTACACTGCAACAAGCCTCAGCAAAATGACATACAAGTAAGCAGCTATGAAAGAATAAAGTTAGGAATGATGCCGACCTCACCTGAAAAAACTGTTGAAAAAAAGATTCGAAAATGGGGTCGTCATCATGTGCGAGCCAACGACGGGTGCTCGTTCGACATGAGCAAATCAACGTTACGTACCCACTAATTAGATGATTACTCACTATGGCTGGGAGTCCAATCACAGTAATCACAATATCGTGTTCACCAGGTATGAAAATTTGAGTCAACTACTACACTGCAACAAGCCTCAGCAAAATGACATACAAGTAAGCAGCTATGAAAGAATAAAGTTAGGAATGATGCCGACCTCACCTCAAAAATCTGTTGAAAAAAAGATTCGAAAATGGGGTCGTCATCATGTGCGAGCCAACGACGGGTGCTCGTTCGACATGAGCAAATCAACGTTACGTACCCACTAATTAGATGATTACTCACTATGGCTGGGAGTCCAATGACAGTAATCACAATATCGTGTTCACCAGGTATGAAAATTTGAGTCAACTACTACACTGCAACAAGCCTCAGCAAAATGACATACAAGTAAGCAGCTATGAAAGAATAAAGTTAGGAATGATGCCGACCTCACCTCAAAAAACTGTTGAAAAAAAGATTCGAAAATGGGGTCGTCATCATGTGCGAGCCAACGACGGGTGCTCGTTCGACATGAGCAAATCAACGTTACGTACCCACTAATTAGATGATTGCAATCAAACCACTCACTATGGCTGGGAGTCTAATCACAGTAATCACAATGTCGTGTTCACCAGGTATGAAAATTTGAGTCAACTACTACACTGCAACAGGCCTCAGCAAAATGACATACAAGTAAGCAGCTATGAAAGAATAAAGTTAGGAATGATGCCGACCTCACCTCAAAAAACTGTTGAAATAGATTCGAAAATGGGGTCGTCATCATGTGCGAGCCAACGACGGGTGCTCGTTCGACATAAGCAAATCAACGTTACGTACCCACTAATTAGATGATTACTCACTATGGCTGGGAGTCCAATCACAGTAATCACAATATCGTGTTCACCAGGTATGAAAATTTGAGTCAACTACTACACTGCAACAAGCCTCAGCAAAATGACATACAAGTAAGCAGCTATGAAAGAATAAAGTTAGGAATGATGCCGACATCACCTCAAAAAACTGTTGAAAAAAAGATTCGAAAATGAAGTCGTCATCATGTGCGAGACAACGACGGGTGCTCGTTCGACGTAAGCAAATCAACCTTACATATCCACTAATTAGATGATTGCAATCAAACCACTCACTATGGCTGGGAGTCCAATCACAGTAATCACAATGTCGTGTTCACCAGGTATGAAAATTTGAGTCAACTACTACACTGCAACAAGCCTCAGCAAAATGACATACAAGTAAGCAGCTATGAAAGAATAAAGTTAGGAATGATGCCGACATCACCTCAAAAAACTGTTGAAAAAAAGATTCGAAAATGGGGTCGTCATCATGTGCGAGCCAACGACGGGTGCTCGTTCGACGTAAGCAAATCAACCTTACATATCCACTAATTAGATGATTGCAATCAAACCACTCACTATGGCTGGGAGTCCAATCACAGTAATCACAATGTCGTGTTCACCAGGTATGAAAATTTGAGTCAACTACTACACTGCAACAAGCCTCAGCAAAATGACATACAAGTAAGCAGCTATGAAAGAATAAAGTTAGGAATGATGCCGACATCACCTCAAAAAACTGTTGAAAAAAAGATTCGAAAATGGGGTCGTCATCATGTGCGAGCCAACGACGGGTGCTCGTTCGACATGAGCAAATCAACGTTACGTACCCACTAATTAGATGATTACTCACTATGGCTGGGAGTCCAATCGAAGTAATCACAATATCGTGTTCACCAGGTATGAAAATTTGAGTCAACTACTACACTGCAACAAGCCTCAGCAAAATGACATACAAGTAAGCAGCTATGAAAGAATAAAGTTAGGAATGATGCCGACATCACCTCAAAAAACTGTTGAAAAAAAGATTCGAAAATGAAGTCGTCATCATGTGCGAGACAACGACGGGTGCTCGTTCGACATGAGCAAATCAACGTTACGTACCCACTAATTAGATGATTGCAATCAAATCACTCGCTGTGGCTGGGAGTCCAATCACAGCAGCTATCAAAGAATAAAGTTAGGAATGATGCCGACCTCACCTCAAAAAGCTGTTGAAAAAGATCCAAAAATGGGGTCGTCATCATGTGCGAGCCAACGACGGGTGCTCGTTCGACATGAGCAAATCAACGTTACGTACCCACTAATTAGATGATTACTCACTATGGCTGGGAGTCCAATCACAGTAATCACAATATCGTGTTCACCAGGTATGAAAATTTGAGTCAACTACTACTCTGCAACAAGCCTCAGCAAAATGACATACAAGTAAGCAGCTATGAAAGAATAAAGTTAGGAATGATGCCGACATCACCTCAAAAAACTGTTGAAAAAAAGATTCGAAAATGGGGTCGTCATCATGTGCGAGCCAACGACGTGTGCTCGTTCGACGTAAGCAAATCAACCTTACATATCCACTAATTAGATGATTGCAATCAAACCACTCACTATGGCTAGGAGTCCAATCACAGTAATCACAATGTCGTGTTCACCAGGTATGAAAATTTGAGTCAACTACTACACTGCAACAAGCCTCAGCAAAATGACATACAAGTAAGCAGCTATGAAAGAATAAAGTTAGGAATGATGCCGACCTCACCTGAAAAAACTGTTGAAAAAAAGATTCGAAAATGGGGTCGTCATCATGTGCGAGCCAACGACGGGTGCTCGTTCGACATGAGCAAATCAACGTTACGTACCCACTAATTAGATGATTACTCACTATGGCTGGGAGTCCAATCACAGTAATCACAATATCGTGTTCACCAGGTATGAAAATTTGAGTCAACTACTACACTGCAACAAGCCTCAGCAAAATGACATACAAGTAAGCAGCTATGAAAGAATAAAGTTAGGAATGATGCCGACCTCACCTCAAAAATCTGTTGAAAAAAAGATTCGAAAATGGGGTCGTCATCATGTGCGAGCCAACGACGGGTGCTCGTTCGACATGAGCAAATCAACGTTACGTACCCACTAATTAGATGATTACTCACTATGGCTGGGAGTCCAATGACAGTAATCACAATATCGTGTTCACCAGGTATGAAAATTTGAGTCAACTACTACACTGCAACAAGCCTCAGCAAAATGACATACAAGTAAGCAGCTATGAAAGAATAAAGTTAGGAATGATGCCGACCTCACCTCAAAAAACTGTTGAAAAAAAGATTCGAAAATGGGGTCGTCATCATGTGCGAGCCAACGACGGGTGCTCGTTCGACATGAGCAAATCAACGTTACGTACCCACTAATTAGATGATTGCAATCAAACCACTCACTATGGCTGGGAGTCTAATCACAGTAATCACAATGTCGTGTTCACCAGGTATGAAAATTTGAGTCAACTACTACACTGCAACAGGCCTCAGCAAAATGACATACAAGTAAGCAGCTATGAAAGAATAAAGTTAGGAATGATGCCGACCTCACCTCAAAAAACTGTTGAAATAGATTCGAAAATGGGGTCGTCATCATGTGCGAGCCAACGACGGGTGCTCGTTCGACATAAGCAAATCAACGTTACGTACCCACTAATTAGATGATTACTCACTATGGCTGGGAGTCCAATCACAGTAATCACAATATCGTGTTCACCAGGTATGAAAATTTGAGTCAACTACTACACTGCAACAAGCCTCAGCAAAATGACATACAAGTAAGCAGCTATGAAAGAATAAAGTTAGGAATGATGCCGACATCACCTCAAAAAACTGTTGAAAAAAAGATTCGAAAATGAAGTCGTCATCATGTGCGAGACAACGACGGGTGCTCGTTCGACGTAAGCAAATCAACCTTACATATCCACTAATTAGATGATTGCAATCAAACCACTCACTATGGCTGGGAGTCCAATCACAGTAATCACAATGTCGTGTTCACCAGGTATGAAAATTTGAGTCAACTACTACACTGCAACAAGCCTCAGCAAAATGACATACAAGTAAGCAGCTATGAAAGAATAAAGTTAGGAATGATGCCGACATCACCTCAAAAAACTGTTGAAAAAAAGATTCGAAAATGGGGTCGTCATCATGTGCGAGCCAACGACGGGTGCTCGTTCGACATGAGCAAATCAACGTTACGTACCCACTAATTAGATGATTACTCACTATGGCTGGGAGTCCAATCGAAGTAATCACAATATCGTGTTCACCAGGTATGAAAATTTGAGTCAACTACTACACTGCAACAAGCCTCAGCAAAATGACATACAAGTAAGCAGCTATGAAAGAATAAAGTTAGGAATGATGCCGACATCACCTCAAAAAACTGTTGAAAAAAAGATTCGAAAATGAAGTCGTCATCATGTGCGAGACAACGACGGGTGCTCGTTCGACGTAAGCAAATCAACCTTACATATCCACTAATTAGATGATTGCAATCAAACCACTCACTATGGCTGGGAGTCCAATCACAGTAATCACAATGTCGTGTTCACCAGGTATGAAAATTTGAGTCAACTACTACACTGCAACAAGCCTCAGCAAAATGACATACAAGTAAGCAGCTATGAAAGAATAAAGTTAGGAATGATGCCGACATCACCTCAAAAAACTGTTGAAAAAAAGATTCGAAAATGGGGTCGTCATCATGTGCGAGCCAACGACGGGTGCTCGTTCGACGTAAGCAAATCAACCTTACATATCCACTAATTAGATGATTGCAATCAAACCACTCACTATGGCTGGGAGTCCAATCACAGTAATCACAATGTCGTGTTCACCAGGTATGAAAATTTGAGTCAACTACTACACTGCAACAAGCCTCAGCAAAATGACATACAAGTAAGCAGCTATGAAAGAATAAAGTTAGGAATGATGCCGACATCACCTGAAAAAACTGTTGAAAAAAAGATTCGAAAATGGGGTCGTCATCATGTGCGAGCCAACGACGGGTGCTCGTTCGACATGAGCAAATCAACGTTACGTACCCACTAATTAGATGATTACTCACTATGGCTGGGAGTCCAATCACAGTAATCACAATATCGTGTTCACCAGGTATGAAAATTTGAGTCAACTACTACACTGCAACAAGCCTCAGCAAAATGACATACAAGTAAGCAGCTATGAAAGAATAAAGTTAGGAATGATGCCGACCTCACCTCAAAAAACTGTTGAAAAAAAGATTCGAAAATGGGGTCGTCATCATGTGCGAGCCAACGACGGGTGCTCGTTTGACATGAGCAAATCAACGTTACGTACCCACTAATTAGATGATTACTCACTATGGCTGGGAGTCCAATGACAGTAATCACAATATCGTGTTCACCAGGTATGAAAATTTGAGTCAACTACTACACTGCAACAAGCCTCAGCAAAATGACATACAAGTAAGCAGCTATGAAAGAATAAAGTTAGGAATGATGCCGACCTCACCTCAAAAAACTGTCGAAAAAAAGATTCGAAAATGGGGTCGTCATCATGTGCGAGCCAACGACGGGTGCTCGTTCGACATGAGCAAATCAACGTTACGTACCCACTAATTAGATGATTGCAATCAAACCACTCACTATGGCTGGGAGTCTAATCACAGTAATCACAATGTCGTGTTCACCAGGTATGAAAATTTGAGTCAACTACTACACTGCAACAGGCCTCAGCAAAATGACATACAAGTAAGCAGCTATGAAAGAATAAAGTTAGGAATGATGCCGACCTCACCTCAAAAAACTGTTGAAATAGATTCGAAAATGGGGTCGTCATCATGTGCGAGCCAACGACGGGTGCTCGTTCGACATAAGCAAATCAACGTTACGTACCCACTAATTAGATGATTACTCACTATGGCTGGGAGTCCAATCACAGTAATCACAATATCGTGTTCACCAGGTATGAAAATTTGAGTCAACTACTACACTGCAACAAGCCTCAGCAAAATGACATACAAGTAAGCAGCTATGAAAGAATAAAGTTAGGAATGATGCCGACATCACCTCAAAAAACTGTTGAAAAAAAGATTCGAAAATGAAGTCGTCATCATGTGCGAGACAACGACGGGTGCTCGTTCGACGTAAGCAAATCAACCTTACATATCCACTAATTAGATGATTGCAATCAAACCACTCACTATGGCTGGGAGTCCAATCACAGTAATCACAATGTCGTGTTCACTAGGTATGAAAATTTGAGTCAACTACTACACTGCAACAAGCCTCAGCAAAATGACATACAAGTAAGCAGCTATGAAAGAATAAAGTTAGGAATGATGCCGACATCACCTCAAAAAACTGTTGAAAAAGATTCGAAAATGGGGTCGTCCTCATGTGCGAGCCAACGACGGGTCCTCGTTCGACATGTGCAAATCAACATTACGTACCCACTAATTAGATGATTACTCACTATAGCTGGGAGTCCAATCACAGTAATCACAATATCGTGTTCACCAGGTATGAAAATTTGAGTCAACTACTACACTGCAACAAGCCTCAGCAAAATGACATACAAGTAAGCAGCTATGAAAGAATAAAGTTAGGAATGATGCCGACCTCACCTCAAAAAACTGTTGAAAAAAAGATTCGAAAATGGGGTCGTCATCATGTGCGAGCCAACGACGGGTGCTCGTTCGACGTAAGCAAATCAACCTTACATATCCACTAATTAGATGATTGCAATCAAACCACTCACTATGGCTGGGAGTCCAATCACAGTAATCACAATGTCGTGTTCACCAGGTATGAAAATTTGAGTCAACTACTACACTGCAACAAGCCTCAGCAAAATGACATACAAGTAAGCAGCTATGAAAGAATAAAGTTAGGAATGATGCCGACATCACCTCAAAAAACTGTTGAAAAAAAGATTCGAAAATGGGGTCGTCATCATGTGCGAGCCAACGACGGGTGCTCGTTCGACGTAAGCAAATCAACCTTACATATCCACTAATTAGATGATTGCAATCAAACCACTCACTATGGCTGGGAGTCCAATCACAGTAATCACAATGTCGTGTTCACCAGGTATGAAAATTTGAGTCAACTACTACACTGCAACAAGCCTCAGCAAAATGACATACAAGTAAGCAGCTATGAAAGAATAAAGTTAGGAATGATGCCGACCTCACCTCAAAAAACTGTTGAAAAAAAGATTCGAAAATGGGGTCGTCATCATGTGCGAGCCAACGACGGGTGCTCGTTCGACATGAGCAAATCAACGTTACGTACCCACTAATTAGATGATTACTCACTATGGCTGGGAGTCCAATGACAGTAATCACAATATCGTGTTCACCAGGTATGAAAATTTGAGTCAACTACTACACTGCAACAAGCCTCAGCAAAATGACATACAAGTAAGCAGCTATGAAAGAATAAAGTTAGGAATGATGCCGACCTCACCTCAAAAAACTGTTGAAAAAAAGATTCGAAAATGGGGTCGTCATCATGTGCGAGCCAACGACGGGTGCTCGTTCGACATGAGCAAATCAACGTTACGTACCCACTAATTAGATGATTGCAATCAAACCACTCACTATGGCTGGGAGTCTAATCACAGTAATCACAATGTCGTGTTCACCAGGTATGAAAATTTGAGTCAACTACTACACTGCAACAGGCCTCAGCAAAATGACATACAAGTAAGCAGCTATGAAAGAATAAAGTTAGGAATGATGCCGACCTCACCTCAAAAAACTGTTGAAATAGATTCGAAAATGGGGTCGTCATCATGTGCGAGCCAACGACGGGTGCTCGTTCGACATAAGCAAATCAACGTTACGTACCCACTAATTAGATGATTACTCACTATGGCTGGGAGTCCAATCACAGTAATCACAATATCGTGTTCACCAGGTATGAAAATTTGAGTCAACTACTACACTGCAACAAGCCTCAGCAAAATGACATACAAGTAAGCAGCTATGAAAGAATAAAGTTAGGAATGATGCCGACATCACCTCAAAAAACTGTTGAAAAAAAGATTCGAAAATGAAGTCGTCATCATGTGCGAGACAACGACGGGTGCTCGTTCGACGTAAGCAAATCAACCTTACATATCCACTAATTAGATGATTGCAATCAAACCACTCACTATGGCTGGGAGTCCAATCACAGTAATCACAATGTCGTGTTCACTAGGTATGAAAATTTGAGTCAACTACTACACTGCAACAAGCCTCAGCAAAATGACATACAAGTAAGCAGCTATGAAAGAATAAAGTTAGGAATGATGCCGACATCACCTCAAAAAACTGTTGAAAAAGATTCGAAAATGGGGTCGTCCTCATGTGCGAGCCAACGACGGGTCCTCGTTCGACATGTGCAAATCAACATTACGTACCCACTAATTAGATGATTACTCACTATAGCTGGGAGTCCAATCACAGTAATCACAATATCGTGTTCACCAGGTATGAAAATTTGAGTCAACTACTACACTGCAACAAGCCTCAGCAAAATGACATACAAGTAAGCAGCTATGAAAGAATAAAGTTAGGAATGATGCCGACCTCACCTCAAAAAACTGTTGAAAAAAAGATTCGAAAATGGGGTCGTCATCATGTGCGAGCCAACGACGGGTGCTCGTTCGACGTAAGCAAATCAACCTTACATATCCACTAATTAGATGATTGCAATCAAACCACTCACTATGGCTGGGAGTCCAATCACAGTAATCACAATGTCGTGTTCACCAGGTATGAAAATTTGAGTCAACTACTACACTGCAACAAGCCTCAGCAAAATGACATACAAGTAAGCAGCTATGAAAGAATAAAGTTAGGAATGATGCCGACATCACCTCAAAAAACTGTTGAAAAAAAGATTCGAAAATGGGGTCGTCATCATGTGCGAGCCAACGACGGGTGCTCGTTCGACGTAAGCAAATCAACCTTACATATCCACTAATTAGATGATTGCAATCAAACCACTCACTATGGCTGGGAGTCCAATCACAGTAATCACAATGTCGTGTTCACCAGGTATGAAAATTTGAGTCAACTACTACACTGCAACAAGCCTCAGCAAAATGACATACAAGTAAGCAGCTATGAAAGAATAAAGTTAGGAATGATGCCGACATCACCTCAAAAAACTGTTGAAAAAAAGATTCGAAAATGGGGTCGTCATCATGTGCGAGCCAACGACGGGTGCTCGTTCGACATGAGCAAATCAACGTTACGTACCCACTAATTAGATGATTACTCACTATGGCTGGGAGTCCAATCACAGTAATCACAATATCGTGTTTACCAGGTATGAAAATTTGAGTCAACTACTACACTGCAACAAGCCTCAGCAAAATGACATACAAGTAAGCAGCTATGAAAGAATAAAGTTAGGAATGATGCCGACATCACCTCAAAAAACTGTTGAAAAAAAGATTCGAAAATGGGGTCGTCATCATGTGCGAGCCAACGACGGGTGCTCGTTCGACATGAGCAAATCAACGTTACGTACCCACTAATTAGATGATTACTCACTATGGCTGGGAGTCCAATCGAAGTAATCACAATATCGTGTTCACCAGGTATGAAAATTTGAGTCAACTACTACACCGCAACAAGCCTCAGCAAAATGACATACAAGTGAGCAGCTATGAAAGAATAAAGTTAGGAATGATGCCGACCTCACCACAAAAAACTGTTGAAAAAGATTCGAAAATGGGGTCGTCATCATGTGCGAGCCAACGACGGGTGCTCGTTCGACGTAAGCAAATCAACCTTACAAATCCACTAATTAGATGATTGCAATCAAACCACTTACTATGGCTGGGAGTCCAATCACAGTAATCACAATGTCGTGTTCACCAGGTATGAAAATTTGAGTCAACTGCTACACTGCAACAAGCCTCAGCAAAATGACATACAAGTAAGCAGCTATGAAAGAATAAAGTTAGGAATGATGCCGACCTCACCTCAAAAAACTGTTGAAAAAGATTCGAAAATGGGGTCGTCATCATGTGCGAGCCAACGACGGGTGCTCGTTCGACATGAGCAAATCAACGTTACGTACCCACTAATTAGATGATTGCAATCAAACCACTCGCTGTGGCTGGGAGTCCAATCACAGTAATCACAATATCGTGTTCAGGTATGAAAATTTGAGTCAACTACTACACCGCAACAAGCCTCAGCAAAATGACATATAAGTAAGCAGCTATGAAAGAATAAAGTTAGGAATGATGCCGACCTCACCTCAAAAAACTGTTGAAAAAGATTCGAAAATGGGGTCGTCCTCATGTGCGAGCCAACGACGGGTGCTCGTTCGACATAAGCAAATCAACGTTACGTACCCACTAATTAGATGATTACTCACTATAGCTGGGAGTCCAATCACAGTAATCACAATATCGTGTTCACCAGGTATGAAAATTTGAGTCAACTACTACACTGCAACAAGCCTCAGCAAAATGATATACAAGTAAGCAGCTATGAAAGAATAAAGTTAGGAATGATGCCGACCTCACCTCAAAAAACTGTTGAAAAAAAGATTCGAAAATGGGGTCGTCATCATGTGCGAGCCAACGACGGGTGCTCGTTCGACATGAGCAAATCAACGTTACGTACCCACTAATTAGATGATTGCAATCAAACCACTCACTATGGCTGGGAGTCCAATCACAGTAATCACAATATCGTGTTCACCAGGTATGAAAATTTGAGTCAACTACTACACTGCAACAAGCCTCAGCAAAATGACATACAAGTAAGCAACTATGAAAGAATAAAGTTAGGAATGATGCCGACATCACCTCAAAAAACTGTTGAAAAAAAGATTCGAAAATGAAGTCGTCATCATGTGCGAGCCAACGACGGGTGCTCGTTCGACGTAAGCAAATCAACCTTACATATCCACTAATTAGATGATTGCAATCAAACCACTCACTATGGCTGGGAGTCCAATCACAGTAATCACAATGTCGTGTTCACCAGGTATGAAAATTTGAGTCAACTACTACACTGCAACAAGCCTCAGCAAAATGACATACAAGTAAGCAGCTATGAAAGAATAAAGTTAGGAATGATGCCGACATCACCTCAAAAAACTGTTGAAAAAAAGATTCGAAAATGAAGTCGTCATCATGTGCGAGCCAACGACGGGTGCTCGTTCGACGTAAGCAAATCAACCTTACATATCCACTAATTAGATGATTGCAATCAAACCACTCACTATGGCTGGGAGTCCAATCACAGTAATCACAATGTCGTGTTCACTAGGTATGAAAATTTGAGTCAACTACTACACTGCAACAAGCCTCAGCAAAATGACATACAAGTAAGCAGCTATGAAAGAATAAAGTTAGGAATGATGCCGACCTCACCTCAAAAAACTGTTGAAAAAGATTCGAAAATGGGGTCGTCCTCATGTGCGAGCCAACGACGGGTGCTCGTTCGACATGAGCAAATCAACGTTACGTACCCACTAATTAGATGATTACTCACTATAGCTGGGAGTCCAATCACAGTAATCACAATATCGTGTTCACCAGGTATGAAAATTTGAGTCAACTACTACACTGCAACAAGCCTCAGCAAAATGACATACAAGTAAGCAGCTATGAAAGAATAAAGTTAGGAATGATGCCGACCTCACCTCAAAAAACTGTTGAAAAAAAGATTCGAAAATGGGGTCGTCATCATGTGCGAGCCAACGACGGGTGCTCGTTCGACATGAGGAAATCAACGTTACATACCCACTAATTAGATGATTACTCACTATGGCTGGGAGTCCAATCACAGTAATCACAATATCGTGTTCACCAGGTATGAAAATTTGAGTCAACTACTACACTGCAACAAGCCTCAGCAAAATGACATACAAGTAAGCAGCTATGAAAGAATAAAGTTAGGAATGATGCCGACCTCACCTCAAAAAACTGTTGAAAAAAAGATTCGAAAATGGGGTCGTCATCATGTGCGAGCCAACGACGGGTGCTCGTTCGACATGAGCAAATCAACGTTACGTACCCACTAATGAGATGATTGCAATCAAACCACTCACTATGGCTGGGAGTCTAATCACAGTAATCACAATGTCGTGTTCACTAGGTATGAAAATTTGAGTCAACTACTACACTGCAACAGGCCTCAGCAAAATGACATACAAGTAAGCAGCTATGAAAGAATAAAGTAAGGAATGATGCCGACCTCACCTCAAAAAACTGTTGAAATAGATTCGAAAATGGGGTCGTCATCATGTGCGAGCCAACGACGGGTGCTCGTTCGACATAAGCAAATCAACGTTACGTACCCACTAATTAGATGATTACTCACTATGGCTGGGAGTCCAATCACAGTAATCACAATATCGTGTTCACCAGGTATGAAAATTTGAGTCAACTACTACACTGCAACAAGCCTCAGCAAAATGACATACAAGTAAGCAGCTATGAAAGAATAAAGTTAGGAATGATGCCGACATCACCTCAAAAAACTGTTGAAAAAAAGATTCGAAAATGAAGTCGTCATCATGTGCGAGCCAACGACGGGTGCTCGTTCGACGTAAGCAAATCAACCTTACATATCCACTAATTAGATGATTGCAATCAAACCACTCACTATGGCTGGGAGTCCAATCACAGTAATCACAATGTCGTGTTCACTAGGTATGAAAATTTGAGTCAACTACTACACTGCAACAAGCCTCAGCAAAATGACATACAAGTAAGCAGCTATGAAAGAATAAAGTTAGGAATGATGCCGACATCACCTCAAAAAACTGTTGAAAAAAAGATTCGAAAATGGGGTCGTCATCATGTGCGAGCCAACGACGGGTGCTCGTTCGACATGAGCAAATCAACGTTACGTACCCACTAATTAGATGATTGCAATCAAACCACTCGCTGTGGCTGGAAGTCCAATCACAGTAATCACAATATCGTGTTCAGGTATGAAAATTTGAGTCAACTACTACACCGCAACAAGCCTCAGCAAAATGACATATAAGTAAGCAGCTATGAAAGAATAAAGTTAGGAATGATGCCGACCTCACCTCAAAAAACTGTTGAAAAAGATTCGAAAATGGGGTCGTCCTCATGTGCGAGCCAACGACGGGTGCTCGTTCGACATGAGCAAATCAACGTTACGTACCCACTAATTAGATGATTACTCACTATAGCTGGGAGTCCAATCACAGTAATCACAATATCGTGTTCACCAGGTATGAAAATTTGAGTCAACTACTACACTGCAACAAGCCTCAGCAAAATGACATACAAGTAAGCAGCTATGAAAGAATAAAGTTAGGAATGATGCCGACCTCACCTCAAAAAACTGTTGAAAAAAAGATTCGAAAATGGGGTCGTCATCATGTGCGAGCCAACGACGGGTGCTCGTTCGACGTAAGCAAATCAACCTTACATATCCACTAATTAGATGATTGCAATCAAACCACTCACTATGGCTGGGAGTCCAATCACAGTAATCACAATGTCGTGTTCACCAGGTATGAAAATTTGAGTCAACTACTACACTGCAACAAGCCTCAGCAAAATGACATACAAGTAAGCAGCTATGAAAGAATAAAGTTAGGAATGATGCCGACATCACCTCAAAAAACTGTTGAAAAAAAGATTCGAAAATGAAGTCGTCATCATGTGCGAGCCAACGACGGGTGCTCGTTCGACGTAAGCAAATCAACCTTACATATCCACTAATTAGATGATTGCAATCAAACCACTCACTATGGCTGGGAGTCCAATCACAGTAATCACAATGTCGTGTTCACCAGGTATGAAAATTTGAGTCAACTACTACACTGCAACAAGCCTCAGCAAAATGACATACAAGTAAGCAGCTATGAAAGAATAAAGTTAGGAATGATGCCGACATCACCTCAAAAAACTGTTGAAAAAAAGATTCGAAAATGAAGTCGTCATCATGTGCGAGCCAACGACGGGTGCTCGTTCGACGTAAGCAAATCAACCTTACATATCCACTAATTAGATGATTGCAATCAAACCACTCACTATGGCTGGGAGTCCAATCACAGTAATCACAATGTCGTGTTCACTAGGTATGAAAATTTGAGTCAACTACTACACTGCAACAAGCCTCAGCAAAATGACATACAAGTAAGCAGCTATGAAAGAATAAAGTTAGGAATGATGCCGACCTCACCTCAAAAAACTGTTGAAAAAGATTCGAAAATGGGGTCGTCCTCATGTGCGAGCCAACGACGGGTGCTCGTTCGACATGAGCAAATCAACGTTACGTACCCACTAATTAGATGATTACTCACTATAGCTGGGAGTCCAATCACAGTAATCACAATATCGTGTTCACCAGGTATGAAAATTTGAGTCAACTACTACACTGCAACAAGCCTCAGCAAAATGACATACAAGTAAGCAGCTATGAAAGAATAAAGTTAGGAATGATGCCGACATCACCTCAAAAAACTGTTGAAAAAAAGATTCGAAAATGAAGTCGTCATCATGTGCGAGCCAACGACGGGTGCTCGTTCGACGTAAGCAAATCAACCTTACATATCCACTAATTAGATGATTGCAATCAAACCACTCACTATGGCTGGGAGTCCAATCACAGTAATCACAATGTCGTGTTCACTAGGTATGAAAATTTGAGTCAACTACTACACTGCAACAAGCCTCAGCAAAATGACATACAAGTAAGCAGCTATGAAAGAATAAAGTTAAGAATGATACCGACATCACCTCAAAAAACTGTTGAAAAAAAGATTCGAAAATGGGGTCGTCATCATGTGCGAGCCAACGACGGGTGCTCGTTCGACATGAGCAAATCAACGTTACGTACCCACTAATTAGATGATTGCAATCAAACCACTCGCTGTGGCTGGAAGTCCAATCACAGTAATCACAATATCGTGTTCAGGTATGAAAATTTGAGTCAACTACTACACCGCAACAAGCCTCAGCAAAATGACATATAAGTAAGCAGCTATGAAAGAATAAAGTTAGGAATGATGCCGACCTCACCTCAAAAAACTGTTGAAAAAGATTCGAAAATGGGGTCGTCCTCATGTGCGAGCCAACGACGGGTGCTCGTTCGACATGAGCAAATCAACGTTACGTACCCACTAATTAGATGATTACTCACTATAGCTGGGAGTCCAATCACAGTAATCACAATATCGTGTTCACCAGGTATGAAAATTTGAGTCAACTACTACACTGCAACAAGCCTCAGCAAAATGACATACAAGAAAGCAGCTATGAAAGAATAAAGTTAGGAATGATGCCGACATCACCTCAAAAAACTGTTGAAAAAAAGATTCGAAAATGAAGTCGTCATCATGTGCGAGCCAACGACGGGTGCTCGTTCGACATGAGCAAATCAACGTTACGTACCCACTAATTAGATGATTACTCACTATAGCTGGGAGTCCAATCACAGTAATCACAATATCGTGTTCACCAGGTATGAAAATTTGAGTCAACTACTACACTGCAACAAGCCTCAGCAAAATGACATACAAGTAAGCAGCTATGAAAGAATAAAGTTAGGAATGATGCCGACATCACCTCAAAAAACTGTTGAAAAAAAGATTCGAAAATTAAGTCGTCCTCATGTGCGAGCCAACGACGGGTGCTCGTTCGACATGAGCAAATCAACGTTACGTACCCACTAATTAGATGATTGCAATCAAACCACTCGCTGTGGCTGGAAGTCCAATCACAGTAATCACAATATCGTGTTCAGGTATGAAAATTTGAGTCAACTACTACACCGCAACAAGCCTCAGCAAAATGACATATAAGTAAGCAGCTATGAAAGAATAAAGTTAGGAATGATGCCGACCTCACCTCAAAAAACTGTTGAAAAAGATTCGAAAATGGGGTCGTCCTCATGTGCGAGCCAACGACGGGTGCTCGTTCGACATGAGCAAATCAACGTTACGTACCCACTAATTAGATGATTACTCACTATAGCTGGGAGTCCAATCACAGTAATCACAATATCGTGTTTACCAGGTATGAAAATTTGAGTCAACTACTACACTGCAACAAGCCTCAGCAAAATGACATACAAGTAAGCAGCTATGAAAGAATAAAGTTAGGAATGATGCCGACCTCACCTCAAAAAACTGTTGAAAAAAAGATTCGAAAATGGGGTCGTCATCATGTGCGAGCCAACGACGGGTGCTCGTTCGACATGAGGAAATCAACGTTACATACCCACTAATTAGATGATTACTCACTATGGCTGGGAGTCCAATCACAGTAATCACAATATCGTGTTCACCAGGTATGAAAATTTGAGTCAACTACTACACTGCAACAAGCCTCAGCAAAATGACATACAAGTAAGCAGCTATGAAAGAATAAAGTTAGGAATGATGCCGACCTCACCTCAAAAAACTGTTGAAAAAAAGATTCGAAAATGGGGTCGTCATCATGTGCGAGCCAACGACGGGTGCTCGTTCGACATGAGCAAATCAACGTTACGTACCCACTAATGAGATGATTGCAATCAAACCACTCACTATGGCTGGGAGTCTAATCACAGTAATCACAATGTCGTGTTCACTAGGTATGAAAATTTGAGTCAACTACTACACTGCAACAGGCCTCAGCAAAATGACATACAAGTAAGCAGCTATGAAAGAATAAAGTAAGGAATGATGCCGACCTCACCTCAAAAAACTGTTGAAATAGATTTGAAAATGGGGTCGTCATCATGTGCGAGCCAACGACGGGTGCTCGTTCGACATAAGCAAATCAACGTTACGTACCCACTAATTAGATGATTACTCACTATGGCTGGGAGTCCAATCACAGTAATCACAATATCGTGTTCAGGTATGAAAATTTGAGTCAACTACTACACCGCAACAAGCCTCAGCAAAATGACATATAAGTAAGCAGCTATGAAAGAATAAAGTTAGGAATGATGCCGACATCACCTCAAAAAACTGTTGAAAAAAAGATTCGAAAATGGGGTCGTCATCATGTGCGAGCCAACGACGGGTGCTCGTTCGACATGAGCAAATCAACGTTACGTACCCACTAATTAGATGATTGCAATCAAACCACTCGCTGTGGCTGGAAGTCCAATCACAGTAATCACAATATCGTGTTCAGGTATGAAAATTTGAGTCAACTACTACACCGCAACAAGCCTCAGCAAAATGACATATAAGTAAGCAGCTATGAAAGAATAAAGTTAGGAATGATGCCGACCTCACCTCAAAAAACTGTTGAAAAAGATTCGAAAATGGGGTCGTCCTCATGTGCGAGCCAACGACGGGTGCTCGTTCGACATGAGCAAATCAACGTTACGTACCCACTAATTAGATGATTACTCACTATAGCTGGGAGTCCAATCACAGTAATCACAATATCGTGTTCACCAGGTATGAAAATTTGAGTCAACTACTACACTGCAACAAGCCTCAGCAAAATGACATACAAGTAAGCAGCTATGAAAGAATAAAGTTAGGAATGATGCCGACCTCACCTCAAAAAACTGTTGAAAAAAAGATTCGAAAATGGGGTCGTCATCATGTGCGAGCCAACGACGGGTGCTCGTTCGACGTAAGCAAATCAACCTTACATATCCACTAATTAGATGATTGCAATCAAACCACTCACTATGGCTGGGAGTCTAATCACAGTAATCACAATGTCGTGTTCACTAGGTATGAAAATTTGAGTCAACTACTACACTGCAACAGGCCTCAGCAAAATGACATACAAGTAAGCAGCTATGAAAGAATAAAGTTAGGAATGATGCCGACCTCACCTCAAAAAACTGTTGAAAAAAAGATTCGAAAATGGGGTCGTCATCATGTGCGAGCCAACGACGGGTGCTCGTTCGACATGAGCAAATCAACGTTACGTACCCACTAATTAGATGATTGCAATCAAACCACTCACTATGGCTGGGAGTCTAATCACAGTAATCACAATGTCGTGTTCACTAGGTATGAAAATTTGAGTCAACTACTACACTGCAACAGGCCTCAGCAAAATGACATACAAGTAAGCAGCTATGAAAGAATAAAGTTAGGAATGATGCCGACCTCACCTCAAAAAACTGTTGAAAAAAAGATTCGAAAATGGGGTCGTCATCATGTGCGAGCCAACGACGGGTGCTCGTTCGACATGAGCAAATCAACGTTACGTACCCACTAATTAGATGATTACTCACTATGGCTGGGAGTCCAATCACAGTAATCACAATATCGTGTTCACCAGGTATGAAAATTTGAGTCAACTACTACACTGCAACAAGCCTCAGCAAAATGACATACAAGTAAGCAGCTATGAAAGAATAAAGTTAGGAATGATGCCGACATCACCTCAAAAAACTGTTGAAAAAAAGATTCGAAAATGGGGTCGTCATCATGTGCGAGCCAACGACGGGTGCTCGTTCGACATGAGCAAATCAACGTTACGTACCCACTAATTAGATGATTACTCACTATGGCTGGGAGTCCAATCGAAGTAATCACAATATCGTGTTCACCAGGTATGAAAATTTGAGTCAACTACTACACCGCAACAAGCCTCAGCAAAATGACATACAAGTGAGCAGCTATGAAAGAATAAAGTTAGGAATGATGCCGACCTCACCACAAAAAACTGTTGAAAAAGATTCGAAAATGGGGTCGTCATCATGTGCGAGCCAACGACGGGTGCTCGTTCGACGTAAGCAAATCAACCTTACAAATCCACTAATTAGATGATTGCAATCAAACCACTCACTATGGCTGGGAGTCCAATCACAGTAATCACAATGTCGTGTTCACCAGGTATGAAAATTTGAGTCAACTGCTACACTGCAACAAGCCTCAGCAAAATGACATACAAGTAAGCAGCTATGAAAGAATAAAGTTAGGAATGATGCCGACCTCACCTAAAAAACTGTTGAAAAAGATTCGAAAATGGGGTCGTCATCATGTGCGAGCCAACGACGGGTGCTCGTTCGACATGAGCAAATCAACGTTACGTACCCACTAATTAGATGATTGCAATCAAACCACTCGCTGTGGCTGGGAGTCCAATCACAGTAATCACAATATCGTGTTCAGGTATGAAAATTTGAGTCAACTACTACACCGCAACAAGCCTCAGCAAAATGACATATAAGTAAGCAGCTATGAAAGAATAAAGTTAGGAATGATGCCGACCTCACCTCAAAAAACTGTTGAAAAAGATTCGAAAATGGGGTCGTCCTCATGTGCGAGCCAACGACGGGTGCTCGTTCGACATAAGCAAATCAACGTTACGTACCCACTAATTAGATGATTACTCACTATAGCTGGGAGTCCAATCACAGTAATCACAATATCGTGTTCACCAGGTATGAAAATTTGAGTCAACTACTACACTGCAACAAGCCTCAGCAAAATGATATACAAGTAAGCAGCTATGAAAGAATAAAGTTAGGAATGATGCCGACCTCACCTCAAAAAACTGTTGAAAAAAAGATTCGAAAATGGGGTCGTCATCATGTGCGAGCCAACGACGGGTGCTCGTTCGACATGAGCAAATCAACGTTACGTACCCACTAATTAGATGATTGCAATCAAACCACTCACTATGGCTGGGAGTCCAATCACAGTAATCACAATATCGTGTTCACCAGGTATGAAAATTTGAGTCAACTACTACACTGCAACAAGCCTCAGCAAAATGACATACAAGTAAGCAACTATGAAAGAATAAAGTTAGGAATGATGCCGACATCACCTCAAAAAACTGTTGAAAAAAAGATTCGAAAATGAAGTCGTCATCATGTGCGAGCCAACGACGGGTGCTCGTTCGACGTAAGCAAATCAACCTTACATATCCACTAATTAGATGATTGCAATCAAACCACTCACTATGGCTGGGAGTCCAATCACAGTAATCACAATGTCGTGTTCACCAGGTATGAAAATTTGAGTCAACTACTACACTGCAACAAGCCTCAGCAAAATGACATACAAGTAAGCAGCTATGAAAGAATAAAGTTAGGAATGATGCCGACATCACCTCAAAAAACTGTTGAAAAAAAGATTCGAAAATGAAGTCGTCATCATGTGCGAGCCAACGACGGGTGCTCGTTCGACGTAAGCAAATCAACCTTACATATCCACTAATTAGATGATTGCAATCAAACCACTCACTATGGCTGGGAGTCCAATCACAGTAATCACAATGTCGTGTTCACTAGGTATGAAAATTTGAGTCAACTACTACACTGCAACAAGCCTCAGCAAAATGACATACAAGTAAGCAGCTATGAAAGAATAAAGTTAGGAATGATGCCGACCTCACCTCAAAAAACTGTTGAAAAAGATTCGAAAATGGGGTCGTCCTCATGTGCGAGCCAACGACGGGTGCTCGTTCGACATGAGCAAATCAACGTTACGTACCCACTAATTAGATGATTACTCACTATAGCTGGGAGTCCAATCACAGTAATCACAATATCGTGTTCACCAGGTATGAAAATTTGAGTCAACTACTACACTGCAACAAGCCTCAGCAAAATGACATACAAGTAAGCAGCTATGAAAGAATAAAGTTAGGAATGATGCCGACCTCACCTCAAAAAACTGTTGAAAAAAAGATTCGAAAATGGGGTCGTCATCATGTGCGAGCCAACGACGGGTGCTCGTTCGACATGAGGAAATCAACGTTACATACCCACTAATTAGATGATTACTCACTATGGCTGGGAGTCCAATCACAGTAATCACAATATCGTGTTCACCAGGTATGAAAATTTGAGTCAACTACTACACTGCAACAAGCCTCAGCAAAATGACATACAAGTAAGCAGCTATGAAAGAATAAAGTTAGGAATGATGCCGACCTCACCTCAAAAAACTGTTGAAAAAAAGATTCGAAAATGGGGTCGTCATCATGTGCGAGCCAACGACGGGTGCTCGTTCGACATGAGCAAATCAACGTTACGTACCCACTAATGAGATGATTGCAATCAAACCACTCACTATGGCTGGGAGTCTAATCACAGTAATCACAATGTCGTGTTCACTAGGTATGAAAATTTGAGTCAACTACTACACTGCAACAGGCCTCAGCAAAATGACATACAAGTAAGCAGCTATGAAAGAATAAAGTAAGGAATGATGCCGACCTCACCTCAAAAAACTGTTGAAATAGATTCGAAAATGGGGTCGTCATCATGTGCGAGCCAACGACGGGTGCTCGTTCGACATAAGCAAATCAACGTTACGTACCCACTAATTAGATGATTACTCACTATGGCTGGGAGTCCAATCACAGTAATCACAATATCGTGTTCACCAGGTATGAAAATTTGAGTCAACTACTACACTGCAACAAGCCTCAGCAAAATGACATACAAATAAGCAGCTATGAAAGAATAAAGTTAGGAATGATGCCGACATCACCTCAAAAAACTGTTGAAAAAAAGATTCGAAAATGAAGTCGTCATCATGTGCGAGCCAACGACGGGTGCTCGTTCGACGTAAGCAAATCAACCTTACATATCCACTAATTAGATGATTGCAATCAAACCACTCACTATGGCTGGGAGTCCAATCACAGTAATCACAATATCGTGTTCACCAGGTATGAAAATTTGAGTCAACTACTACACTGCAACAAGCCTCAGCAAAATGACATACAAGTAAGCAGCTATGAAAGAATAAAGTTAGGAATGATGCCGACATCACCTCAAAAAACTGTTGAAAAAAAGATTCGAAAATGGGGTCGTCATCATGTGCGAGCCAACGACGGGTGCTCGTTCGACATGAGCAAATCAACGTTACGTACCCACTAATTAGATGATTACTCACTATGGCTGGGAGTCCAATCGAAGTAATCACAATATCGTGTTCACCAGGTATGAAAATTTGAGTCAACTACTACACCGCAACAAGCCTCAGCAAAATGACATACAAGTGAGCAGCTATGAAAGAATAAAGTTAGGAATGATGCCGACCTCACCACAAAAAACTGTTGAAAAAGATTCGAAAATGGGGTCGTCATCATGTGCGAGCCAACGACGGGTGCTCGTTCGACGTAAGCAAATCAACCTTACAAATCCACTAATTAGATGATTGCAATCAAACCACTCACTATGGCTGGGAGTCCAATCACAGTAATCACAATGTCGTGTTCACCAGGTATGAAAATTTGAGTCAACTGCTACACTGCAACAAGCCTCAGCAAAATGACATACAAGTAAGCAGCTATGAAAGAATAAAGTTAGGAATGATGCCGACCTCACCTCAAAAAACTGTTGAAAAAGATTCGAAAATGGGGTCGTCATCATGTGCGAGCCAACGACGGGTGCTCGTTCGACATGAGCAAATCAACGTTACGTACCCACTAATTAGATGATTGCAATCAAACCACTCGCTGTGGCTGGGAGTCCAATCACAGTAATCACAATATCGTGTTCAGGTATGAAAATTTGAGTCAACTACTACACCGCAACAAGCCTCAGCAAAATGACATATAAGTAAGCAGCTATGAAAGAATAAAGTTAGGAATGATGCCGACCTCACCTCAAAAAACTGTTGAAAAAGATTCGAAAATGGGGTCGTCCTCATGTGCGAGCCAACGACGGGTGCTCGTTCGACATAAGCAAATCAACGTTACGTACCCACTAATTAGATGATTACTCACTATAGCTGGGAGTCCAATCACAGTAATCACAATATCGTGTTCACCAGGTATGAAAATTTGAGTCAACTACTACACTGCAACAAGCCTCAGCAAAATGATATACAAGTAAGCAGCTATGAAAGAATAAAGTTAGGAATGATGCCGACCTCACCTCAAAAAACTGTTGAAAAAAAGATTCGAAAATGGGGTCGTCATCATGTGCGAGCCAACGACGGGTGCTCGTTCGACATGAGCAAATCAACGTTACGTACCCACTAATTAGATGATTGCAATCAAACCACTCACTATGGCTGGGAGTCCAATCACAGTAATCACAATATCGTGTTCACCAGGTATGAAAATTTGAGTCAACTACTACACTGCAACAAGCCTCAGCAAAATGACATACAAGTAAGCAACTATGAAAGAATAAAGTTAGGAATGATGCCGACATCACCTCAAAAAACTGTTGAAAAAAAGATTCGAAAATGAAGTCGTCATCATGTGCGAGCCAACGACGGGTGCTCGTTCGACGTAAGCAAATCAACCTTACATATCCACTAATTAGATGATTGCAATCAAACCACTCACTATGGCTGGGAGTCCAATCACAGTAATCACAATGTCGTGTTCACCAGGTATGAAAATTTGAGTCAACTACTACACTGCAACAAGCCTCAGCAAAATGACATACAAGTAAGCAGCTATGAAAGAATAAAGTTAGGAATGATGCCGACATCACCTCAAAAAACTGTTGAAAAAAAGATTCGAAAATGAAGTCGTCATCATGTGCGAGCCAACGACGGGTGCTCGTTCGACGTAAGCAAATCAACCTTACATATCCACTAATTAGATGATTGCAATCAAACCACTCACTATGGCTGGGAGTCCAATCACAGTAATCACAATGTCGTGTTCACTAGGTATGAAAATTTGAGTCAACTACTACACTGCAACAAGCCTCAGCAAAATGACATACAAGTAAGCAGCTATGAAAGAATAAAGTTAGGAATGATGCCGACCTCACCTCAAAAAACTGTTGAAAAAGATTCGAAAATGGGGTCGTCCTCATGTGCGAGCCAACGACGGGTGCTCGTTCGACATGAGCAAATCAACGTTACGTACCCACTAATTAGATGATTACTCACTATAGCTGGGAGTCCAATCACAGTAATCACAATATCGTGTTCACCAGGTATGAAAATTTGAGTCAACTACTACACTGCAACAAGCCTCAGCAAAATGACATACAAGTAAGCAGCTATGAAAGAATAAAGTTAGGAATGATGCCGACCTCACCTCAAAAAACTGTTGAAAAAAAGATTCGAAAATGGGGTCGTCATCATGTGCGAGCCAACGACGGGTGCTCGTTCGACATGAGGAAATCAACGTTACATACCCACTAATTAGATGATTACTCACTATGGCTGGGAGTCCAATCACAGTAATCACAATATCGTGTTCACCAGGTATGAAAATTTGAGTCAACTACTACACTGCAACAAGCCTCAGCAAAATGACATACAAGTAAGCAGCTATGAAAGAATAAAGTTAGGAATGATGCCGACCTCACCTCAAAAAACTGTTGAAAAAAAGATTCGAAAATGGGGTCGTCATCATGTGCGAGCCAACGACGGGTGCTCGTTCGACATGAGCAAATCAACGTTACGTACCCACTAATGAGATGATTGCAATCAAACCACTCACTATGGCTGGGAGTCTAATCACAGTAATCACAATTTCGTGTTCACTAGGTATGAAAATTTGAGTCAACTACTACACTGCAACAGGCCTCAGCAAAATGACATACAAGTAAGCAGCTATGAAAGAATAAAGTAAGGAATGATGCCGACCTCACCTCAAAAAACTGTTGAAATAGATTCGAAAATGGGGTCGTCATCATGTGCGAGCCAACGACGGGTGCTCGTTCGACATAAGCAAATCAACGTTACGTACCCACTAATTAGATGATTACTCACTATGGCTGGGAGTCCAATCACAGTAATCACAATATCGTGTTCACCAGGTATGAAAATTTGAGTCAACTACTACACTGCAACAAGCCTCAGCAAAATGACATACAAATAAGCAGCTATGAAAGAATAAAGTTAGGAATGATGCCGACATCACCTCAAAAAACTGTTGAAAAAAAGATTCGAAAATGAAGTCGTCATCATGTGCGAGCCAACGACGGGTGCTCGTTCGACGTAAGCAAATCAACCTTACATATCCACTAATTAGATGATTGCAATCAAACCACTCACTATGGCTGGGAGTCCAATCACAGTAATCACAATGTCGTGTTCACTAGGTATGAAAATTTGAGTCAACTACTACACTGCAACAAGCCTCAGCAAAATGACATACAAGTAAGCAGCTATGAAAGAATAAAGTTAGGAATGATGCCGACATCACCTCAAAAAACTGTTGAAAAAAAGATTCGAAAATGGGGTCGTCATCATGTGCGAGCCAACGACGGGTGCTCGTTCGACATGAGCAAATCAACGTTACGTACCCACTAATTAGATGATTGCAATCAAACCACTCGCTGTGGCTGGAAGTCCAATCACAGTAATCACAATATCGTGTTCAGGTATGAAAATTTGAGTCAACTACTACACCGCAACAAGCCTCAGCAAAATGACATATAAGTAAGCAGCTATGAAAGAATAAAGTTAGGAATGATGCCGACCTCACCTCAAAAAACTGTTGAAAAAGATTCGAAAATGGGGTCGTCCTCATGTGCGAGCCTACGACGGGTGCTCGTTCGACATGAGCAAATCAACGTTACGTACCCACTAATTAGATGATTACTCACTATAGCTGGGAGTCCAATCACAGTAATCACAATATCGTGTTCACCAGGTATGAAAATTTGAGTCAACTACTACACTGCAACAAGCCTCAGCAAAATGACATACAAGTAAGCAGCTATGAAAGAATAAAGTTAGGAATGATGCCGACCTCACCTCAAAAAACTGTTGAAAAAAAGATTCGAAAATGGGGTCGTCATCATGTGCGAGCCAACGACGGGTGCTCGTTCGACGTAAGCAAATCAACCTTACATATCCACTAATTAGATGATTGCAATCAAACCACTCACTATGGCTGGGAGTCCAATCACAGTAATCACAATGTCGTGTTCACCAGGTATGAAAATTTGAGTCAACTACTACACTGCAACAAGCCTCAGCAAAATGACATACAAGTAAGCAGCTATGAAAGAATAAAGTTAGGAATGATGCCGACATCACCTCAAAAAACTGTTGAAAAAAAGATTCGAAAATGAAGTCGTCATCATGTGCGAGCCAACGACGGGTGCTCGTTCGACGTAAGCAAATCAACCTTACATATCCACTAATTAGATGATTGCAATCAAACCACTCACTATGGCTGGGAGTCCAATCACAGTAATCACAATGTCGTGTTCACCAGGTATGAAAATTTGAGTCAACTATTACACTGCAACAAGCCTCAGCAAAATGACATACAAGTAAGCAGCTATGAAAGAATAAAGTTAGGAATGATGCCGACATCACCTCAAAAAACTGTTGAAAAAAAGATTCGAAAATGAAGTCGTCATCATGTGCGAGCCAACGACGGGTGCTCGTTCGACGTAAGCAAATCAACCTTACATATCCACTAATTAGATGATTGCAATCAAACCACTCACTATGGCTGGGAGTCCAATCACAGTAATCACAATGTCGTGTTCACTAGGTATGAAAATTTGAGTCAACTACTACACTGCAACAAGCCTCAGCAAAATGACATACAAGTAAGCAGCTATGAAAGAATAAAGTTAGGAATGATGCCGACCTCACCTCAAAAAACTGTTGAAAAAGATTCGAAAATGGGGTCGTCCTCATGTGCGAGCCAACGACGGGTGCTCGTTCGACATGAGCAAATCAACGTTACGTACCCACTAATTAGATGATTACTCACTATAGCTGGGAGTCCAATCACAGTAATCACAATATCGTGTTCACCAGGTATGAAAATTTGAGTCAACTACTACACTGCAACAAGCCTCAGCAAAATGACATACAAGTAAGCAGCTATGAAAGAATAAAGTTAGGAATGATGCCGACCTCACCTCAAAAAACTGTTGAAAAAAAGATTCGAAAATGGGGTCGTCATCATGTGCGAGCCAACGACGGGTGCTCGTTCGACATGAGGAAATCAACGTTACATACCCACTAATTAGATGATTACTCACTATGGCTGGGAGTCCAATCACAGTAATCACAATATCGTGTTCACCAGGTATGAAAATTTGAGTCAACTACTACACTGCAACAAGCCTCAGCAAAATGACATACAAGTAAGCAGCTATGAAAGAATAAAGTTAGGAATGATGCCGACCTCACCTCAAAAAACTGTTGAAAAAAAGATTCGAAAATGGGGTCGTCATCATGTGCGAGCCAACGACGGGTGCTCGTTCGACATGAGCAAATCAACGTTACGTACCCACTAATGAGATGATTGCAATCAAACCACTCACTATGGCTGGGAGTCTAATCACAGTAATCACAATGTCGTGTTCACTAGGTATGAAAATTTGAGTCAACTACTACACTGCAACAGGCCTCAGCAAAATGACATACAAGTAAGCAGCTATGAAAGAATAAAGTAAGGAATGATGCCGACCTCACCTCAAAAAACTGTTGAAATAGATTTGAAAATGGGGTCGTCATCATGTGCGAGCCAACGACGGGTGCTCGTTCGACATAAGCAAATCAACGTTACGTACCCACTAATTAGATGATTACTCACTATGGCTGGGAGTCCAATCACAGTAATCACAATATCGTGTTCACCAGGTATGAAAATTTGAGTCAACTACTACACTGCAACAAGCCTCAGCAAAATGACATACAAATAAGCAGCTATGAAAGAATAAAGTTAGGAATGATGCCGACATCACCTCAAAAAACTGTTGAAAAAAAGATTCGAAAATGAAGTCGTCATCATGTGCGAGCCAACGACGGGTGCTCGTTCGACGTAAGCAAATCAACCTTACATATCCACTAATTAGATGATTGCAATCAAACCACTCACTATGGCTGGGAGTCCAATCACAGTAATCACAATGTCGTGTTCACTAGGTATGAAAATTTGAGTCAACTACTACACTGCAACAAGCCTCAGCAAAATGACATACAAGTAAGCAGCTATGAAAGAATAAAGTTAGGAATGATGCCGACATCACCTCAAAAAACTGTTGAAAAAAAGATTCGAAAATGGGGTCGTCATCATGTGCGAGCCAACGACGGGTGCTCGTTCGACATGAGCAAATCAACGTTACGTACCCACTAATTAGATGATTGCAATCAAACCACTCGCTGTGGCTGGAAGTCCAATCACAGTAATCACAATATCGTGTTCAGGTATGAAAATTTGAGTCAACTACTACACCGCAACAAGCCTCAGCAAAATGACATATAAGTAAGCAGCTATGAAAGAATAAAGTTAGGAATGATGCCGACCTCACCTCAAAAAACTGTTGAAAAAGATTCGAAAATGGGGTCGTCCTCATGTGCGAGCCAACGACGGGTGCTCGTTCGACATGAGCAAATCAACGTTACGTACCCACTAATTAGATGATTACTCACTATAGCTGGGAGTCCAATCACAGTAATCACAATATCGTGTTCACCAGGTATGAAAATTTGAGTCAACTACTACACTGCAACAAGCCTCAGCAAAATGACATACAAGTAAGCAGCTATGAAAGAATAAAGTTAGGAATGATGCCGACCTCACCTCAAAAAACTGTTGAAAAAAAGATTCGAAAATGGGGTCGTCATCATGTGCGAGCCAACGACGGGTGCTCGTTCGACGTAAGCAAATCAACCTTACATATCCACTAATTAGATGATTGCAATCAAACCACTCACTATGGCTGGGAGTCTAATCACAGTAATCACAATGTCGTGTTCACTAGGTATGAAAATTTGAGTCAACTACTACACTGCAACAGGCCTCAGCAAAATGACATACAAGTAAGCAGCTATGAAAGAATAAAGTTAGGAATGATGCCGACCTCACCTCAAAAAACTGTTGAAAAAAAGATTCGAAAATGGGGTCGTCATCATGTGCGAGCCAACGACGGGTGCTCGTTCGACATGAGCAAATCAACGTTACGTACCCACTAATTAGATGATTGCAATCAAACCACTCACTATGGCTGGGAGTCTAATCACAGTAATCACAATGTCGTGTTCACTAGGTATGAAAATTTGAGTCAACTACTACACTGCAACAGGCCTCAGCAAAATGACATACAAGTAAGCAGCTATGAAAGAATAAAGTTAGGAATGATGCCGACCTCACCTCAAAAAACTGTTGAAAAAAAGATTCGAAAATGGGGTCGTCATCATGTGCGAGCCAACGACGGGTGCTCGTTCGACATGAGCAAATCAACGTTACGTACCCACTAATTAGATGATTACTCACTATGGCTGGGAGTCCAATCACAGTAATCACAATATCGTGTTCACCAGGTATGAAAATTTGAGTCAACTACTACACTGCAACAAGCCTCAGCAAAATGACATACAAGTAAGCAGCTATGAAAGAATAAAGTTAGGAATGATGCCGACATCACCTCAAAAAACTGTTGAAAAAAAGATTTGAAAATGAAGTCGTCATCATGTGCGAGCCAACGACGGGTGCTCGTTCGACGTAAGCAAATCAACGTTACGTACCCACTAATTAGATGATTACTCACTATGGCTGGGAGTCCAATCACAGTAATCACAATATCGTGTTCACCAGGTATGAAAATTTGAGTCAACTACTACACTGCAACAAGCCTCAGCAAAATGACATACAAGTAAGCAGCTATGAAAGAATAAAGTTAGGAATGATGCCGACATCACCTCAAAAAACTGTTGAAAAAAAGATTCGAAAATGGGGTCGTCATCATGTGCGAGCCAACGACGGGTGCTCGTTCGACGTAAGCAAATCAACCTTACATATCCACTAATTAGATGATTAATGTTACTGATACTTAACAATGATGTTCAATGTACGACCACTTGCTGGTTCGCTGACCAAGAAATTCCTTCAGCGGGGGCCACGAGCATCTATCCGTAGATGAATCAACAATAGTGAAATATTTTGGACGTCACCCAGCCAAGCAGTTCATAAGAGGCAAGCCCGTACGATTTGGGTACAGAAACTGGATGTTTGTGGTAAATCAGCAGGGGGACCCAGTAATGAGCCTTTGGGTTCAAAAGTGGTAAAGGGCCTGTTGGTAAGTAAACGCCGTTCCGCATAAGCATATCGTGTATTTCGACACCTTTTTTATCAGTCACGCATTGCTGCGAGATGTGCGCGAAGCTGGCTATCGTACAACTGGCACTGTGAGGGAAAATAGGACCAAGAAATGCCCACTAGTATCTGTCAAGGACACATGAAAAAGAAGAACTGATTAGAATTTGATTATCGATTCGATACTGCCACTCAAATGTTGTTCGTGTGTGGGCTTGCCAACAGTGTTTGTACCAGGGGTACAAACTACGACTTTGTTTACCCTCTTGGTGAGGTAAAAAGATGGAGATCCGGAGAAGGAAGAAAAGTAGGTCTTCCTGAACTACAACAAAGGCATGGTTGGAGTAGATCAAGATGACTTATCAATCGCAGTATACGAGGCAAAAAATGGTGGTAGGTTCTGTTTACCTACATGCTGGATTTGGTTGTAGCTAATGCTTGGCATCTCCATGTCTTGACCACAGCAGACAAACTAGACCAGCCCCAGTTTCACCCAAGTATCGCCCGATTTTATTTGAGGAGTGTAGGAAAGACCCAATGGAAGGCGTCTTAAAGATTGTTCAGTGGTGCCAAGTATGAATCCGGATGGTGTTGGACACTTCCCGCAGGAAGTTCTAAGCCAGCTACGATGCAAAGAATGCCACATGAAAGCACATTGGAAATGTAAAAAAAGTTTCAAGGCATTGTGTATCGAAAAATGATGTTTTGACAAATACCACACGTAAGCCCCAAAATGGAGTTTATGTGTGGCTTAACGTTAAACAACGTTTGGGTAATGAGGAGAGGGGCAAATAAATTGTATAAAAGGGGGCCAATCTTGCCGAAGAGACACATTCAGTCTCCAGATCCCTTAGAAGAACAAACAACAAGAAATTCGGAAAATCTTTAATTTCTACCATCACCTCATATAGTCCACCTTAATCTGGTCCATCTGGCTGGGATAAAGAAAAACAGAAGAACCCGCGACAAGAGCGAAGAACGAAGAGAGCTGACTGCACCCAACCGAAGCCAAACGGAACGACCGGCTTCAACCCAAACCGGGCCCAACGTGCCGAAGAACCGAAGCGTACTTGCTGAAGAACCGAACCGAACTTGCCGCAGATACAAACCGGACGCGCTGAGGATCCAAACTGAACATTGAGAAAATCTTTATTTGCCACCTCATACAGGGGAAAAAAACACGAACATGGATTTTATACGAACCGCTATCGCTGCCGTCGTTGGTCATTTTTCGGCAATGAATATAATGTTTGTACGACAACGAGCAAACTCTGAGCTCGACGCGAGTGCTTATTTAGTGGAGATAAAGATTGATCCAGTTGAACTACGAGCACCCGTGCAAAGAAACTTATTTAGTATTGACTAGAACAGTTTCGATCCAACGTACAAGAGGGCAGAGACAGGCACCCTTTACGACGCTATGACATACCCCGTATTCGTGATCTATGGGGCGCGCCCGAAGACTGCCGCTGCCGCAATATTAGTTGTACTCAGATGGTGCCACTAGGTGAACACCACGTAATAACAGCTCCGAATTCATTAACGATCAATTATATAGCATATTTACTGTCTGTTTAATGTTAATTACTTTGTTTATGCTGAACTCCATAAACCTATGCCCAGAAATAATTATTATATGAAGGTACCTAATATTGGAATTGAAAATATTGGATGTGTTCTGAAACAAATCAGAGGGAGAATATCTGATACCATTCCAACCGCTTCATCGCTAAATTGGTCGCAGAAACAGAGCTAGGACACACCGACCAAATTGGTTAGCTGAGATTAGAACTGAAAACAACCACGCGCGAACCGAATTGATCGCAATAACAAAGGTAGGACATACCAACCAAATTAGCTAGCTTAGATTAGAAATGTGATCAACCAGGCGCGAGCCGAATCAGTTGCAGTAACAAAGCTAGGGCACACCGACCAAATTGGTACAGTACAGTACACAAGTTTAGTGGTAATTTGCAAGTTGAACAGGCTGCAACGCAAAAAAAAGAATAAGCCAATGGTTCAACCTGCTTTCCGAGGCACGGAGGGGTCTCTGTATGTAAAGGTGCTAACTCATCCACGGTACAACCGCGGAAAGCGTAGCTTAATCTGATCGACCCGTGCGGCTGTTATTGCTTAGCCATGAGCCCCTACACTAACGTTATTTATATTTACATATTATTTATTTATTTATTTATTTAATATGGAAGACTTACAGCTAAAACAAATCAGTGTAAAAGCAACATATAAGACAGACAGCCAATTACAAGTCCTCACTTATAGAATTAGTACAACAAAAATTATTAGACACAGGTTTATAATGGACCTTACAAACCTACATTTTGTTATTATACCTACTAATCTTCAGCGACTCTTACATTATGTGTACCAACACTTCATTCACGAGCGCTTTACGAATCCTAGATATTTTAGTACTAAAAGGACCGCAAAAATCTATACCAACATATTGAAAATACCTAGTAACGGAGACCCTCCCAGAAGGTAGAGAGCTCATAAGTTGCAACCACAGCTATAGTGTCTATCTATATCTGTGGTCCCCACTCACACAACACTTCACCCTCCTCCTTTCTGGTTCTTTTTTACTTCTTTTGTCTTTATTTGTGGTCACTTGGAACCTGAAGTCAGCCTTTGCTGATCCAAAAGTCAGCCGCTTATCAGCCATATATGATGTGACTGTAAACGTAAATTGAACCCTAATATGTGACACTTAAAGCACATTATAGTTTTTCACAAATTTTACGTTACCGTTTTTCTTTATTTTAGAAAGATATCATGTCCGAAAGACCATTCATTGTACAGAAGGCCAGTTATCGAATACTATATTTCAATTTTAGCGCCGAACCAAGGATACGTTCCCTTATTTTCCTTTCTTAGTGTCGATCAGTATATTCTCTGGTTTCACATCGTTGCATGTTGTAAACGAATCCCCGTTCGTGCATGCACTTGAGAGGTCCGGCCACATCTGCAATGGTCTGAAGCCTCTTATCGTGATTGTGATTGTTGATTACTACGGCGGCGTACAGTACTGAAATTTCTAAAAAGTTTTCTCTAGTTTGGGTTTCTTTTTGATAACAAAAGACTTGTGCAGCTTCCGAACACGGCAAACTTCACTGTTCTTGGACATGTGAAGGATCAGTACGTTGTCATACTTTTTGTAAACCATTGTTTTACCAAGTCTAAGGTGGTGGGAATATTCAAGTGTGCGTAGTCGCAGCGGAAAAATGTCGAATTTCTTAATTTCAGTTTAGCAGATATTTAGTGTATGACATCGTGTAATTGTATATGGTAAGTACAAATTTGTGCATCCAACCATTGCGGACCTATTCAACAAAATCTGTTTCCGCTGGAATTACGTCATCCTAGTGGCACTTTTTTATTCCTATGGACGTACCAGAAAAAATATACGTTTAATAATTAGTGCCTAACGAGAGGTAAATGTGTTTGTTTAAATGAAATTTGTCTGTCATAAAAGTGCGAAGATAATCAAGTTTCCGCTGCGCTGACGTTTGGCTATTTGGTGATTTACTTACTAAAACTGTAACATTAAGACAAAGTATGTCCTCTATTTTAATAACATTAACCCTGTTATAAAAATAGAGGACATAGGATGCAAGAGTGAGCGAAACAAACTCGGGAATTTGGGCACCACTACCCTCGGGTTAGGTCCAGATTTCAAAACCTAGACTGCTGTAAACCGAGTTTATGCTTTACTTCTCGACATACTTCGTCGAGAAGAAAGTTCTCTTTCTGTATACAAACAACTTATTCAAGGCGGGGTGCTAAAATTTAGTTCAGCAGTGGACTGCTGTAGGCTGATGATGATGATGATGAGGTTGATACAGTTTGACGTTCAATGTTTGGTGGTGAACGATGAAGTGTACTGGGAAAAATGGACGAGACGAGTACTGTGGCCGTGTATTTGGTATTGATCTACTTTGGTCTTCATCCTGGCACAGATGGCATAAGCAGAGTTGGCGACATCAGGACTCCAACTGGAACTGTCAGACGGGCATTCCCAAAGATTTGCCCGTTATTGGAACATAACTTGAAAGGCGAGCTTCCAAAGGGGGCCTGTTAAAGCATCAGTTCCACCATTGGCTCGAGTTAACTCGGCGCAATTTGTAGACAATAAGACATCAGCTTTCAGTATTTTAACAGGCGTTGATCTTGCTAAGGACAGCAAGATCAAGTTAAAATACGTACGCTACGATTAGTTTTCAACGTCAGTCTAGTCAAATATTAAAGTAGTTCTCTGCGTGCTTCATCTTTTGTTTTATTTAATTCCCAAAATTTCTGAGATGTTTCTACAGTTTTATACAGCAGGTACACAGATATAATGATCCTCGACCACCCATAAAACGATCACCTATGACGTGAATGTCAACCTTATATCTTAGGCAGTTAAGTTTATAATTACGACCACGGTCAATACCGCCATCTATGGCCGAGTAGCGGAATTTCCTCGTCAATCAAATCTGTGGTCCTATCTAGTTTGACTACAGATTACAAAACGTCGTAAATACTTTCTGCGATAAAACAAAATACATCCTATTTATTGAGCGTTAAGGTATCGATTGCTAGATCTATTGACATATATAAGGCTTACGCTAGTGTTGACTAAAATTAAAAACACCAATTAAACGGATCGTTTGATTGGTCGTTTTGAAATTACTTCAGTAACACAGGAACGCAAAATTCACTATTTATCATATTGTTAGAAACGGTGTAAAGGCTCGCATACCTACATCGAAGAAAGCACTTTATGCCCCGAGTTCGATCCCAGCTAGCGGTGTTATGTTTTAGATTTTAAAAACTTATTCTTTCCTACAACATGGCAAAAAAAACGTCGGAATGCAATGCAATGTTACCTCTATCAAGACATAATTAATAGTCTACGGACACAGCAATTCGACTTTAGGAAACAAACTTGTTATCATTGTATAAAGACAGCCATAAAGGCATTAGATCGTATTTACCTAAAGAGGCCATCTCAAAGGTTTGCGGGCGAAGAGTTGTGAGAGAGGTGTGTAATCGAATAAAGTAATGAACAATAATCGTGAACGATGTGGGGCGCGAACGCAATCAAACCACTCACTATTGACTGGGTATCCAATCACAGTATTCACAATATCGTGTTCAGGTATGAAAATTTGAGTCAACTACTACACCGCAACGAGCCTCAGCAAAATGACATACATACAAGTAAGCAGCTATGAAATAATAAAGTTAGGCATAAAATGATGACGAACTCAACGAGCTGTTGAAAAACATCCAGGGCAATGGGGTCATCATCATGTGCGAACCAACGACGGGTGCTCGTTCGACATGAGCAAATCAACGTTACGTACCCACCAATTAGAAGTAAGGATTACCTGCAGGTATCGGAAAAAGAGCAGCACCAAAGGTTCTGGATCAAGAATAGATATTCATTTGTGGCCTGGAGACCAAAATGGTGGTACACAAATGCTTAAAGTGTACCTATTCGTTTGAAATCTGAAACATAGTTGCAACTTATGAGCTCTCTACCTTCTGCTAGGTACTCCATTACTAGGTATTTTCAATATGTTGGTATAGATTTTTTGCGGTCTTTTTGGTATTAAATTATCTAGGATTCGTAAACCGACGGAGGAGGAGCATGTGTCTCTCCCGTTATTATCAGCCATATTGTTACTACTGTGGGCGTACTATGGGTAGTCTTGGATATTGCGCAATAGAAAAACCGTTTGCAGTTCAGATCAAATGATAATTTACGATAACATTAATCAAACTAGCATTTCACGCTCTGTAGGTACACGACACATCTATTCGAAACGTGCGACAGTTTCTAAACGTGTTCACTGCTTGACCGCCACCGATGAAGTCTGCTCTGCTGAGCCCCGGACGGCGGCCGGCCCGAGCGTTACGTTGTAGACTCTGTCGAACGCCGCTAGGCGGCGTTGGCGTCCCGATTAACCTGCAACCAAAACTCACCAACAGTGCCTGTTCGACTTAGCCAATTCTGACTATTTACGGGTTCCAACTTTTAACATTAGGAAACTTTAATCCCCAATCACTTTATTGTTTTAACTAAACAATACTTACTTCTCAATGAACTAAACACACATTGATTGATCATAGCAAAAATCATCAACCAGAGCCATGTACCATCATTTTCCACATTAACAATCATCTTTTTCACTAAGAGCCATCATACAGTTGGAAACCTATACACGAGTAAACCACGCTAACGCCACGGCTCTCCTGCCGACTAGCAATCGCATTGCTGTCACACATACAGCGCAGGGATCAAAACTATGGTCTCTCCAGACCTTGACGTCCGCCAGAGATACACGCCTATCGCGTACCCACGGACTACTTGAGGACTACGACTTATTAGGTAGTAGTATAATAACAAAATGTAAGTATATAAGATCCATTACAAAGCTGTGTCTAATAATATGTAGATATAAAAAACGTTAGTGTAGGGGCTCATGGCTAAGCAATAACAGCCGCACTCCGATTAAGCTACGCTTGCCGCGGTTGGTCCGTGGTAGGTGACTACCTATACAAACTGAGACCCCTCCGTGCCTCGGAAAGCACTTTAAGCCGTTGGCTTATTCACTTTATCGCTGTGCAGCCTGTTCATCTTGCAACTCGACAGTTCTAAACTACGCTAACCAATTTGGTCAGTGTGCCCTAGCTTTGTTGCTGCGACCAATTCGGCTCGCACACGGTTTGTTTCAGTTCTAATCTAAGCTAAGTAATTTGGTCGGTGTGTCCAATTTGGCGCGCGAGCAGTTGGAATGGTATCGGATATTTGACCTATGATTTGTTCAATTCCAATATAGGTACCTTTGTATAATATGGAATCTCAAAATAGTTCTGGGCATATGTATAAGGAGTTCATCATAAATAAAGTAAGGAAACATTTAACAGGCATTAAACATGCTATTTTATTGATCATTAATGAATACGGAGCTGTTATTACGTGTGTTCACTTAGTGGCAGCATCTGAGTACAACCAGTATTGCGGCGACGGCAGTCTTCGGGCGCGACTCATGGATCCCGAGTACTGGGTATGTCAAAGAATCGTAAAAGGTGCCTGTCTCTGCCCTCTTGTACGTTGGATCGAAACTGTTCTAGTCGTTTCTTTGCACGGGTGCTCGTAGTTCGACTGGATCTATCTTTATCTCAACTAAATAAGCACTCGCGTCGAGCTCAGAGTCTGCTCGTTCTCGTACAAACATATTCATCGCTGAAAAATGACGAATGACGGCAGCGATAGCGGTTCGTATAAAATCCATGTTCGTGATTTTTTCCCCTATTATGGTGGATTGTATGAGGTGGCAAATAAAGATTTTCTCAACGTTCAGTTTAGATCCACTGCGCGTCTGGTTTGGATCTGCGAGAACTTTGATTCGGTTCTTCAGCAAGTACGATTCGGTTCTTCGGCACTGGTGGTTCGGATCTTTAACACGTTCGGCTCGGTTTGGGTTGAAGCCGGTCGTTCCGTTTGGCTTCGGTTGGGTGCAGTCAGCTCTCTTTGTTCTTCGCTCTTGCCGCGGTTTCTTCTGTTTTTCTTTATACAAGCTAGATGGACCAGATTACGGTGCACTATATAAGGTAATAGTAGAAATTAAAGATTTTCCCAATTTCTTGCAGTTTGTTCTTCTAGGGGATCTGTAGACCGACTGTGTCTCTTCGGCGGGATTTGACCCTTTTATACAATTTGGCCAGGTATCGGTGGTGGGGGGTTTTAGGCCCCTCGTCCCATTGCTAAAACTTGGCTGCTGGTCTTTGGAATTCCCTCCCGCCGCAGGGGAGCGGGTGATTTAACTCACGCATAATTTCCACTAGAACAGAACAACGTCTATTATACCCACGTCCATGTCTATTTTACCCACACACCATGTTACTATTAAAACGCAGAGAAATGGTTCAGTTACATATATCGAATGACTTAATAACAACAGCAATGCAAAACGCTAACGTTGATAATCAACAGTGAACGGAGCCGACACAACACTTTCAATTAAACTTATACCTAACAATGTTACTGATACTTAACAATGATGTTCAATGTACGACCACTTGCTGGTTCGCTGACCAAGAAATTCCTTCAGCGGGGGCCACGAGTATCTATCCGTAGATGAATCAACAATAGTGAAATATTTTGGACGTCACCCAGCCAAGCAGTTCATAAGAGGCAAGCCCGTACGATTTGGGTACAGAAACTGGATGTTTGTGGTAAATCAGAAGGGGGACCCAGTAATGAGCCTTTGGGTTCAAAAGTGGTAAAGGGCCTGTTGGTAAGTAAACGCCGTTCCGCATAAGCATATCGTGTATTTCGACACCTTTTTTATCAGTCACGCATTGCTGCGAGATGTGCGCGAAGCTGGCTATCGTACAACTGGCACTGTGAGGGAAAATAGGACCAAGAAATGCCCACTAGTATCTGTCAAGGACACATGAAAAAGAAGAACTGATTAGAATTTGATTATCGATTCGATACTGCCACTCAAATGTTGTTCGTGTGTGGGCTTGCCAACAGTGTTTGTACCAGGGGTACAAACTACGACTTTGTTTACCCTCTTGGTGAGGTAAAAAGATGGAGATCCGGAGAAGGAAGAAAAGTAGGTCTTCCTGAACTACAACAAAGGCATGGTTGGAGTAGATCAAGATGACTTATCAATCGCAGTATACGAGGCAAAAAATGGTGGTAGGTTCTGTTTACCTACATGCTGGATTTGGTTGTAGCTAATGCTTGGCATCTATTTCCCTCTATATATTTTCCCTCACAGTGCCAGTTGTACGATAGCCAGCTTCGCGCACATCTCGCAGCAATGCGTGACTGATAAAAAAGGTGTCGAAATACACGATATGCTTATGCGGAACGGCGTTTACTTACCAACAGGCCCTTTACCACTTTTGAACCCAAAGGCTCATTACTGGGTCCCCCTTCTGATTTACCACAAACATCCAGTTTCTGTACCCAAATCGTACGGGCTTGCCTCTTATGAACTGCTTGGCTGAGTGACGTCCAAAATATTTCACTATTGTTGATTCATCTACGGATAGATGCTCGTGGCCCCCGCTGAAGGAATTTCTTGGTCAGCGAACCAGCAAGTGGTCGTACATTGAACATCATTGTTAAGTATCAGTAACATTGTTAGGTATAAGTTTAATTGAAAGTGTTGTGTCGGCTCCGTTCACTGTTGATTATCAACGTTAGCGTTTTGCATTGCTGTTGTTATTAAGTCATTCGATATATGTAACTGAACCATTTCTCTGCGTTTTAATAGTAACATGGTGTGTGGGTAAAATAGACATGGACGTGGGTATAATAGACGTTGTTCTGTTCTAGTGGAAATTATGCGTGAGTTAAATCACCCGCTCCCCTGCGGCGGGAGGGAATTCCAAAGACCAGCAGCCAAGTTTTAGCAATGGGACGAGGGGCCTAAAACCCCCCACCACCGATACCTGGCCAAATTGTCTAAAAGGGTCAAATCCCGCCGAAGAGACACAGTCGGTCTACAGATCCCCTAGAAGAACAAACTGCAAGAAATTGGGAAAATCTTTAATTTCTACTATTACCTTATATAGTGCACCGTAATCTGGTCCATCTAGCTTGTATAAAGAAAAACAGAAGAAACCGCGGCAAGAGCGAAGAACAAAGAGAGCTGACTGCACCCAACCGAAGCCAAACGAAACGACCGGCTTCAACCCAAACCGAGCCGAACGTGTTAAAGATCCGAACCACCAGTGCCGAAGAACCGAATCGTACTTGCTGAAGAACCGAATCAAAGTTCTCGCAGATCCAAACCAGACGCGCAGTGGATCTAAACTGAACGTTGAGAAAATCTTTATTTGCCACCTCATACAATCCACCATAATAGGGGAAAAAATCACGAACATGGATTTTATACGAACCGCTATCGCTGCCGTCATTCGTCATTTTTCAGCGATGAATATGTTTGTACGAGAACGAGCAGACTCTGAGCTCGACGCGAGTGCTTATTTAGTTGAGATAAAGATAGATCCAGTCGAACTACGAGCACCCGTGCAAAGAAACGACTAGAACAGTTTCGATCCAACGTACAAGAGGGCAGAGACAGGCACCTTTTACGATTCTTTGACATACCCAGTACTCGGGATCCATGAGTCGCGCCCGAAGACTGCCGTCGCCGCAATACTGGTTGTACTCAGATGCTGCCACTAAGTGAACACACGTAATAACAGCTCCGTATTCATTAATGATCAATAAAATAGCATGTTTAATGCCTGTTAAATGTTTCCTTACTTTATTTATGATGAACTCCTTATACATATGCCCAGAACTATTTTGAGATTCCATATTATACAAAGGTACCTATATTGGAATTGAACAAATCATAGGTCAAATATCCGATACCATTCCAACTGCTCGCGCGCCAAATTGGTCACACCGACCAAATTACTTAGCTTAGATTAGAACTGAAACAAACCGTGTGCGAGCCGAATTGGTCGCAGCAACAAAGCTAGGGCACACTGACCAAATTGGTTAGCGTAGTTTAGAACTGTCGAGTTGCAAGATGAACAGGCTGCACAGCGATAAAGTGAATAAGCCAACGGCTTAAAGTGCTTTCCGAGGCACGGAGGGGTCTCAGTTTGTATAGGTAGTCACCTACCACGGACCAACCGCGGCAAGCGTAGCTTAATCGGAGTGCGGCTGTTATTGCTTAGCCATGAGCCCCTACACTAACGTTTTTTATATCTACATATTATTAGACACAGCTTTGTAATGGATCTTATATACTTACATTTTGTTATTATACTACTACCTAATAAGTCGTAGTCCTCAAGTAGTCCGTGGGTACGCGATAGGCGTGTATCTCTGGCGGACGTCAAGGTCTGGAGAGACCATAGTTTTGATCCCTGCGCTGTATGTGTGACAGCAATGCGATTGCTAGTCGGCAGGAGAGCCGTGGCGTTAGCGTGGTTTACTCGTGTATAGGTTTCCAACTGTATGATGGCTCTTAGTGAAAAAGATGATTGTTAATGTGGAAAATGATGGTACATGGCTCTGGTTGATGATTTTTGCTATGATCAATCAAAGTGTGTTTAGTTCATTGAGAAGTAAGTATTGTTTAGTTAAAACAATAAAGTGATTGGGGATTAAAGTTTCCTAATGTTAAAAGTTGGAACCCGTAAATAGTCAGAATTGGCTAAGTCGAACAGGCACTGTTGGTGAGTTTTGGTTGCAGGTTAATCGGGACGCCAACGCCGCCTAGCGGCGTTCGACAGAGTCTACAACGTAACGCTCGGGCCGGCCGCCGTCCGGGGCTCAGCAGAGCAGACTTCATCGGTGGCGGTCAAGCAGTGAACACGTTTAGAAACTGTCGCACGTTTCGAATAGATGTGTCGTGTACCTACAGAGCGTGAAATGCTAGTTTGATTAATGTTATCGTAAATTATCATTTGATCTGAACTGCAAACGGTTTTTCTATTGCGCAATATCCAAGACTACCCATAGTACGCCCACAGTAGTAACAATATGGCTGATAATAACGGGAGAGACACATGCTCCTCCTCCGTCGGTTTACGAATCCTAGATAATTTAATACCAAAAAGACCGCAAAAAATCTATACCAACATATTGAAAATACCTAGTAATGGAGTACCTAGCAGAAGGTAGAGAGCTCATAAGTTGCAACTATGTTTCAGATTTCAAACGAATAGGTACACTTTAAGCATTTGTGTACCACCATTTTGGTCTCCAGGCCACAAATGAATATCTATTCTTGATCCAGAACCTTTGGTGCTGCTCTTTTTCCGATACCTGCAGGTAATCCTTACTTCTAATTGGTGGGTACGTAACGTTGATTTGCTCATGTCGAACGAGCACCCGTCGTTGGTTCGCACATGATGATGACCCCATTGCCCTGGATGTTTTTCAACAGCTCGTTGAGTTCGTCATCATTTTATGCCTAACTTTATTATTTCATAGCTGCTTACTTGTATGTATGTAATTTTGCTGAGGCTCGTTGCGGTGTAGTAGTTGACTCAAATTTTCATACCTGAACACGATATTGTGAATACTGTGATTGGATACCCAGTCAATAGTGAGTGGTTTGATTGCGTTCGCGCCCCACATCGTTCACGATTATTGTTCATTACTTTATTCGATTACACACCTCTCTCACAACTCTTCGCCCGCAAACCTTTGAGATGGCCTCTTTAGGTAAATACGATCTAATGCCTTTATGGCTGTCTTTATACAATGATAACAAGTTTGTTTCCTAAAGTCGAATTGCTGTGTCCGTAGACTATTAATTATGTCTTGATAGAGGTAACATTGCATTGCATTCCGACGTTTTTTTTGCCATGTTGTAGGAAAGAATAAGTTTTTAAAATCTAAAACATAACACCGCTAGCTGGGATCGAACTCGGGGCATAAAGTGCTTTCTTCGATGTAGGTATGCGAGCCTTTACACCGTTTCTAACAATATGATAAATAGTGAATTTTGCGTTCCTGTGTTACTGAAGTAATTTCAAAACGACCAATCAAACGATCCGTTTAATTGGTGTTTTTAATTTTAGTCAACACTAGCGTAAGCCTTATATATGTCAATAGATCTAGCAATCGATACCTTAACGCTCAATAAATAGGATTTATTTTGTTTTATCGCAGAAAGTATTTACGACGTTTTGTAATCTGTAGTCAAACTAGATAGGACCACAGATTTGATTGACGAGGAAATTCCGCTACTCGGCCATAGATGGCGGTATTGACCGTGGTCGTAATTATAAACTTAACTGCCTAAGATATAAGGTTGACATTCACGTCATAGGTGATCGTTTTATGGGTGGTCGAGGATCATTATATCTGTGTACCTGCTGTATAAAACTGTAGAAACATCTCAGAAATTTTGGGAATTAAATAAAACAAAAGATGAAGCACGCAGAGAACTACTTTAATATTTGACTAGACTGACGTTGAAAACTAATCGTAGCGTACGTATTTTAACTTGATCTTGCTGTCCTTAGCAAGATCAACGCCTGTTAAAATACTGAAAGCTGATGTCTTATTGTCTACAAATTGCGCCGAGTTAACTCGAGCCAATGGTGGAACTGATGCTTTAACAGGCCCCCTTTGGAAGCTCGCCTTTCAAGTTATGTTCCAATAACGGGCAAATCTTTGGGAATGCCCGTCTGACAGTTCCAGTTGGAGTCCTGATGTCGCCAACTCTGCTTATGCCATCTGTGCCAGGATGAAGACCAAAGTAGATCAATACCAAATACACGGCCACAGTACTCGTCTCGTCCATTTTTCCCAGTACACTTCATCGTTCACCACCAAACATTGAACGTCAAACTGTATCAACCTCATCATCATCATCATCAGCCTACAGCAGTCCACTGCTGAACTAAATTTTAGCACCCCGCCTTGAATAAGTTGTTTGTATACAGAAAAAGAACTTTCTTCTCGACGAAGTATGTCGAGAAGTAAAGCATAAACTCGGTTTACAGCAGTCTAGGTTTTGAAATCTGGACCTAACCCGAGGGTAGTGGTGCCCAAATTCCCGAGTTTGTTTCGCTCACTCTTGCATCCTATGTCCTCTATTTTTATAACAGGGTTAATGTTATTAAAATAGAGGACATACTTTGTCTTAATGTTACAGTTTTAGTAAGTAAATCACCAAATAGCCAAACGTCAGCGCAGCGGAAACTTGATTATCTTCGCACTTTTATGACAGACAAATTTCATTTAAACAAACACATTTACCTCTCGTTAGGCACTAATTATTAAACGTATATTTTTTCTGGTACGTCCATAGGAATAAAAAAGTGCCACTAGGATGACGTAATTCCAGCGGAAACAGATTTTGTTGAATAGGTCCGCAATGGTTGGATGCACAAATTTGTACTTACCATATACAATTACACGATGTCATACACTAAATATCTGCTAAACTGAAATTAAGAAATTCGACATTTTTCCGCTGCGACTACGCACACTTGAATATTCCCACCACCTTAGACTTGGTAAAACAATGGTTTACAAAAAGTATGACAACGTACTGATCCTTCACATGTCCAAGAACAGTGAAGTTTGCCGTGTTCGGAAGCTGCACAAGTCTTTTGTTATCAAAAAGAAACCCAAACTAGAGAAAACTTTTTAGAAATTTCAGTACTGTACGCCGCCGTAGTAATCAACAATCACAATCACGATAAGAGGCTTCAGACCATTGCAGATGTGGCCGGACCTCTCAAGTGCATGCACGAACGGGGATTCGTTTACAACATGCAACGATGTGAAACCAGAGAATATACTGATCGACACTAAGAAAGGAAAATAAGGGAACGTATCCTTGGTTCGGCGCTAAAATTGAAATATAGTATTCGATAACTGGCCTTCTGTACAATGAATGGTCTTTCGGACATGATATCTTTCTAAAATAAAGAAAAACGGTAACGTAAAATTTGTGAAAAACTATAATGTGCTTTAAGTGTCACATATTAGGGTTCAATTTACGTTTACAGTCACATCATATATGGCTGATAAGCGGCTGACTTTTGGATCAGCAAAGGCTGACTTCAGGTTCCAAGTGACCACAAATAAAGACAAAAGAAGTAAAAAAGAACCAGAAAGGAGGAGGGTGAAGTGTTGTGTGAGTGGGGACCACAGATATAGATAGACACTATAGCTGTGGTTGCAACTTATGAGCTCTCTACCTTCTGGGAGGGTCTCCGTTACTAGGTATTTTCAATATGTTGGTATAGATTTTTGCGGTCCTTTTAGTACTAAAATATCTAGGATTCGTAAAGCGCTCGTGAATGAAGTGTTGGTACACATAATGTAAGAGTCGCTGAAGATTAGTAGGTATAATAACAAAATGTAGGTTTGTAAGGTCCATTATAAACCTGTGTCTAATAATTTTTGTTGTACTAATTCTATAAGTGAGGACTTGTAATTGGCTGTCTGTCTTATATGTTGCTTTTACACTGATTTGTTTTAGCTGTAAGTCTTCCATATTAAATAAATAAATAAATAAATAATATGTAAATATAAATAACGTTAGTGTAGGGGCTCATGGCTAAGCAATAACAGCCGCACGGGTCGATCAGATTAAGCTACGCTTTCCGCGGTTGTACCGTGGATGAGTTAGCACCTTTACATACAGAGACCCCTCCGTGCCTCGGAAAGCAGGTTGAACCATTGGCTTATTCTTTTTTTTGCGTTGCAGCCTGTTCAACTTGCAAATTACCACTAAACTTGTGTACTGTACTGTACCAATTTGGTCGGTGTGCCCTAGCTTTGTTACTGCAACTGATTCGGCTCGCGCCTGGTTGATCACATTTCTAATCTAAGCTAGCTAATTTGGTTGGTATGTCCTACCTTTGTTATTGCGATCAATTCGGTTCGCGCGTGGTTGTTTTCAGTTCTAATCTCAGCTAACCAATTTGGTCGGTGTGTCCTAGCTCTGTTTCTGCGACCAATTTAGCGATGAAGCGGTTGGAATGGTATCAGATATTCTCCCTCTGATTTGTTTCAGAACACATCCAATATTTTCAATTCCAATATTAGGTACCTTCATATAATAATTATTTCTGGGCATAGGTTTATGGAGTTCAGCATAAACAAAGTAATTAACATTAAACAGACAGTAAATATGCTATATAATTGATCGTTAATGAATTCGGAGCTGTTATTACGTGGTGTTCACCTAGTGGCACCATCTGAGTACAACTAATATTGCGGCAGCGGCAGTCTTCGGGCGCGCCCCATGGATCACGAATACGGGGTATGTCATAGCGTCGTAAAGGGTGCCTGTCTCTGCCCTCTTGTACGTTGGATCGAAACTGTTCTAGTCAATACTAAATAAGTTTCTTTGCACGGGTGCTCGTAGTTCAACTGGATCAATCTTTATCTCCACTAAATAAGCACTCGCGTCGAGCTCAGAGTTTGCTCGTTGTCGTACAAACATTATATTCATTGCCGAAAAATGACCAACGACGGCAGCGATAGCGGTTCGTATAAAATCCATGTTCGTGTTTTTTTCCCCTGTATGAGGTGGCAAATAAAGATTTTCTCAATGTTCAGTTTGGATCCTCAGCGCGTCCGGTTTGTATCTGCGGCAAGTTCGGTTCGGTTCTTCAGCAAGTACGCTTCGGTTCTTCGGCACGTTGGGCCCGGTTTGGGTTGAAGCCGGTCGTTCCGTTTGGCTTCGGTTGGGTGCAGTCAGCTCTCTTCGTTCTTCGCTCTTGTCGCGGGTTCTTCTGTTTTTCTTTATCCCAGCCAGATGGACCAGATTAAGGTGGACTATATGAGGTGATGGTAGAAATTAAAGATTTTCCGAATTTCTTGTTGTTTGTTCTTCTAAGGGATCTGGAGACTGAATGTGTCTCTTCGGCAAGATTGGCCCCCTTTTATACAATTTATTTGCCCCTCTCCTCATTACCCAAACGTTGTTTAACGTTAAGCCACACATAAACTCCATTTTGGGGCTTACGTGTGGTATTTGTCAAAACATCATTTTTCGATACACAATGCCTTGAAACTTTTTTTACATTTCCAATGTGCTTTCATGTGGCATTCTTTGCATCGTAGCTGGCTTAGAACTTCCTGCGGGAAGTGTCCAACACCATCCGGATTCATACTTGGCACCACTGAACAATCTTTAAGACGCCTTCCATTGGGTCTTTCCTACACTCCTCAAATAAAATCGGGCGATACTTGGGTGAAACTGGGGCTGGTCTAGTTTGTCTGCTGTGGTCAAGACATGGAGATGCCAAGCATTAGCTACAACCAAATCCAGCATGTAGGTAAACAGAACCTACCACCATTTTTTGCCTCGTATACTGCGATTGATAAGTCATCTTGATCTACTCCAACCATGCCTTTGTTGTAGTTCAGGAAGACCTACTTTTCTTCCTTCTCCGGATCTCCATCTTTTTACCTCACCAAGAGGGTAAACAAAGTCGTAGTTTGTACCCCTGGTACAAACACTGTTGGCAAGCCCACACACGAACAACATTTGAGTGGCAGTATCGAATCGATAATCAAATTCTAATCAGTTCTTCTTTTTCATGTGTCCTTGACAGATACTAGTGGGCATTTCTTGGTCCTATTTTCCCTCACAGTGCCAGTTGTACGATAGCCAGCTTCGCGCACATCTCGCAGCAATGCGTGACTGATAAAAAAGGTGTCGAAATACACGATATGCTTATGCGGAACGGCGTTTACTTACCAACAGGCCCTTTACCACTTTTGAACCCAAAGGCTCATTACTGGGTCCCCCTGCTGATTTACCACAAACATCCAGTTTCTGTACCCAAATCGTACGGGCTTGCCTCTTATGAACTGCTTGGCTGGGTGACGTCCAAAATATTTCACTATTGTTGATTCATCTACGGATAGATGCTCGTGGCCCCCGCTGAAGGAATTTCTTAGTCAGCGAACCAGCAAGTGGTCGTACATTGAACATCATTGTTAAGTATCAGTAACATTGTTAGGTATAAGTTTAATTGAAAGTGTTGTGTCGGCTCCGTTCACTGTTGATTATCAACGTTAGCGTTTTGCATTGCTGTTGTTATTAAGTCATTCGATATATGTAACTGAACCATTTCTCTGCGTTTTAATAGTAACATGGTGTGTGGGTAAAATAGACATGGACGTGGGTATAATAGACGTTGTTCTGTTCTAGTGGAAATTATGCGTGAGTTAAATCACCCGCTCCCCTGCGGCGGGAGGGAATTCCAAAGACCAGCAGCCAAGTTTTAGCAATGGGACGAGGGGCCTAAAACCCCCCACCACCGATACCTGGCCAAATTGTATAAAAGGGTCAAATCCCGCCGAAGAGACACAGTCGGTCTACAGATCCCCTAGAAGAACAAACTGCAAGAAATTGGGAAAATCTTTAATTTCTACTATTACCTTATATAGTGCACCGTAATCTGGTCCATCTAGCTTGTATAAAGAAAAACAGAAGAAACCGCGGCAAGAGCGAAGAACAAAGAGAGCTGACTGCACCCAACCGAAGCCAAACGAAACGACCGGCTTCAACCCAAACCGAGCCGAACGTGTTAAAGATCCGAACCACCAGTGCCGAAGAACCGAATCGTACTTGCTGAAGAACCGAATCAAAGTTCTCGCAGATCCAAACCAGACGCGCAGTGGATCTAAACTGAACGTTGAGAAAATCTTTATTTGCCACCTCATACAGTCCACCATAATAGGGGAAAAAATCACGAACATGGATTTTATACGAACCGCTATCGCTGCCGTCATTCGTCATTTTTCAGCGATGAATATGTTTGTACGAGAACGAGCAGACTCTGAGCTCGACGCGAGTGCTTATTTAGTTGAGATAAAGATAGATCCAGTCGAACTACGAGCACCCGTGCAAAGAAACGACTAGAACAGTTTCGATCCAACGTACAAGAGGGCAGAGACAGGCACCTTTTACGATTCTTTGACATACCCAGTACTCGGGATCCATGAGTCGCGCCCGAAGACTGCCGTCGCCGCAATACTGGTTGTACTCAGATGCTGCCACTAAGTGAACACACGTAATAACAGCTCCGTATTCATTAATGATCAATAAAATAGCATGTTTAATGCCTGTTAAATGTTTCCTTACTTTATTTATGATGAACTCCTTATACATATGCCCAGAACTATTTTGAGATTCCATATTATACAAAGGTACCTATATTGGAATTGAACAAATCATAGGTCAAATATCCGATACCATTCCAACTGCTCGCGCGCCAAATTGGTCACACCGACCAAATTACTTAGCTTAGATTAGAACTGAAACAAACCGTGTGCGAGCCGAATTGGTCGCAGCAACAAAGCTAGGGCACACTGACCAAATTGGTTAGCGTAGTTTAGAACTGTCGAGTTGCAAGATGAACAGGCTGCACAGCGATAAAGTGAATAAGCCAACGGCTTAAAGTGCTTTCCGAGGCACGGAGGGGTCTCAGTTTGTATAGGTAGTCACCTACCACGGACCAACCGCGGCAAGCGTAGCTTAATCGGAGTGCGGCTGTTATTGCTTAGCCATGAGCCCCTACACTAACGTTTTTTATATCTACATATTATTAGACACAGCTTTGTAATGGATCTTATATACTTACATTTTGTTATTATACTACTACCTAATAAGTCGTAGTCCTCAAGTAGTCCGTGGGTACGCGATAGGCGTGTATCTCTGGCGGACGTCAAGGTCTGGAGAGACCATAGTTTTGATCCCTGCGCTGTATGTGTGACAGCAATGCGATTGCTAGTCGGCAGGAGAGCCGTGGCGTTAGCGTGGTTTACTCGTGTATAGGTTTCCAACTGTATGATGGCTCTTAGTGAAAAAGATGATTGTTAATGTGGAAAATGATGGTACATGGCTCTGGTTGATGATTTTTGCTATGATCAATCAAAGTGTGTTTAGTTCATTGAGAAGTAAGTATTGTTTAGTTAAAACAATAAAGTGATTGGGGATTAAAGTTTCCTAATGTTAAAAGTTGGAACCCGTAAATAGTCAGAATTGGCTAAGTCGAACAGGCACTGTTGTTGAGTTTTGGTTGCAGGTTAATCGGGACGCCAACGCCGCCTAGCGGCGTTCGACAGAGTCTACAACGTAACGCTCGGGCCGGCCGCCGTCCGGGGCTCAGCAGAGCAGACTTCATCGGTGGCGGTCAAGCAGTGAACACGTTTAGAAACTGTCGCACGTTTCGAATAGATGTGTCGTGTACCTACAGAGCGTGAAATGCTAGTTTGATTAATGTTATCGTAAATTATCATTTGATCTGAACTGCAAACGGTTTTTCTATTGCGCAATATCCAAGACTACCCATAGTACGCCCACAGTAGTAACAATATGGCTGATAATAACGGGAGAGACACATGCTCCTCCTCCGTCGGTTTACGAATCCTAGATAATTTAATACCAAAAAGACCGCAAAAAATCTATACCAACATATTGAAAATACCTAGTAATGGAGTACCTAGCAGAAGGTAGAGAGCTCATAAGTTGCAACTATGTTTCAGATTTCAAACGAATAGGTACACTTTAAGCATTTGTGTACCACCATTTTGGTCTCCAGGCCACAAATGAATATCTATTCTTGATCCAGAACCTTTGGTGCTGCTCTTTTTCCGATACCTGCAGGTAATCCTTACTTCTAATTGGTGGGTACGTAACGTTGATTTGCTCATGTCGAACGAGCACCCGTCGTTGGTTCGCACATGATGATGACCCCATTGCCCTGGATGTTTTTCAACAGCTCGTTGAGTTCGTCATCATTTTATGCCTAACTTTATTATTTCATAGCTGCTTACTTGTATGTATGTAATTTTGCTGAGGCTCGTTGCGGTGTAGTAGTTGACTCAAATTTTCATACCTGAACACGATATTGTGAATACTGTGATTGGATACCCAGTCAATAGTGAGTGGTTTGATTGCGTTCGCGCCCCACATCGTTCACGATTATTGTTCATTACTTTATTCGATTACACACCTCTCTCACAACTCTTCGCCCGCAAACCTTTGAGATGGCCTCTTTAGGTAAATACGATCTAATGCCTTTATGGCTGTCTTTATACAATGATAACAAGTTTGTTTCCTAAAGTCGAATTGCTGTGTCCGTAGACTATTAATTATGTCTTGATAGAGGTAACATTGCATTGCATTCCGACGTTTTTTTTGCCATGTTGTAGGAAAGAATAAGTTTTTAAAATCTAAAACATAACACCGCTAGCTGGGATCGAACTCGGGGCATAAAGTGCTTTCTTCGATGTAGGTATGCGAGCCTTTACACCGTTTCTAACAATATGATAAATAGTGAATTTTGCGTTCCTGTGTTACTGAAGTAATTTCAAAACGACCAATCAAACGATCCGTTTAATTGGTGTTTTTAATTTTAGTCAACACTAGCGTAAGCCTTATATATGTCAATAGATCTAGCAATCGATACCTTAACGCTCAATAAATAGGATTTATTTTGTTTTATCGCAGAAAGTATTTACGACGTTTTGTAATCTGTAGTCAAACTAGATAGGACCACAGATTTGATTGACGAGGAAATTCCGCTACTCGGCCATAGATGGCGGTATTGACCGTGGTCGTAATTATAAACTTAACTGCCTAAGATATAAGGTTGACATTCACGTCATAGGTGATCGTTTTATGGGTGGTCGAGGATCATTATATCTGTGTACCTGCTGTATAAAACTGTAGAAACATCTCAGAAATTTTGGGAATTAAATAAAACAAAAGATGAAGCACGCAGAGAACTACTTTAATATTTGACTAGACTGACGTTGAAAACTAATCGTAGCGTACGTATTTTAACTTGATCTTGCTGTCCTTAGCAAGATCAACGCCTGTTAAAATACTGAAAGCTGATGTCTTATTGTCTACAAATTGCGCCGAGTTAACTCGAGCCAATGGTGGAACTGATGCTTTAACAGGCCCCCTTTGGAAGCTCGCCTTTCAAGTTATGTTCCAATAACGGGCAAATCTTTGGGAATGCCCGTCTGACAGTTCCAGTTGGAGTCCTGATGTCGCCAACTCTGCTTATGCCATCTGTGCCAGGATGAAGACCAAAGTAGATCAATACCAAATACACGGCCACAGTACTCGTCTCGTCCATTTTTCCCAGTACACTTCATCGTTCACCACCAAACATTGAACGTCAAACTGTATCAACCTCATCATCATCATCATCAGCCTACAGCAGTCCACTGCTGAACTAAATTTTAGCACCCCGCCTTGAATAAGTTGTTTGTATACAGAAAAAGAACTTTCTTCTCGACGAAGTATGTCGAGAAGTAAAGCATAAACTCGGTTTACAGCAGTCTAGGTTTTGAAATCTGGACCTAACCCGAGGGTAGTGGTGCCCAAATTCCCGAGTTTGTTTCGCTCACTCTTGCATCCTATGTCCTCTATTTTTATAACAGGGTTAATGTTATTAAAATAGAGGACATACTTTGTCTTAATGTTACAGTTTTAGTAAGTAAATCACCAAATAGCCAAACGTCAGCGCAGCGGAAACTTGATTATCTTCGCACTTTTATGACAGACAAATTTCATTTAAACAAACACATTTACCTCTCGTTAGGCACTAATTATTAAACGTATATTTTTTCTGGTACGTCCATAGGAATAAAAAAGTGCCACTAGGATGACGTAATTCCAGCGGAAACAGATTTTGTTGAATAGGTCCGCAATGGTTGGATGCACAAATTTGTACTTACCATATACAATTACACGATGTCATACACTAAATATCTGCTAAACTGAAATTAAGAAATTCGACATTTTTCCGCTGCGACTACGCACACTTGAATATTCCCACCACCTTAGACTTGGTAAAACAATGGTTTACAAAAAGTATGACAACGTACTGATCCTTCACATGTCCAAGAACAGTGAAGTTTGCCGTGTTCGGAAGCTGCACAAGTCTTTTGTTATCAAAAAGAAACCCAAACTAGAGAAAACTTTTTAGAAATTTCAGTACTGTACGCCGCCGTAGTAATCAACAATCACAATCACGATAAGAGGCTTCAGACCATTGCAGATGTGGCCGGACCTCTCAAGTGCATGCACGAACGGGGATTCGTTTACAACATGCAACGATGTGAAACCAGAGAATATACTGATCGACACTAAGAAAGGAAAATAAGGGAACGTATCCTTGGTTCGGCGCTAAAATTGAAATATAGTATTCGATAACTGGCCTTCTGTACAATGAATGGTCTTTCGGACATGATATCTTTCTAAAATAAAGAAAAACGGTAACGTAAAATTTGTGAAAAACTATAATGTGCTTTAAGTGTCACATATTAGGGTTCAATTTACGTTTACAGTCACATCATATATGGCTGATAAGCGGCTGACTTTTGGATCAGCAAAGGCTGACTTCAGGTTCCAAGTGACCACAAATAAAGACAAAAGAAGTAAAAAAGAACCAGAAAGGAGGAGGGTGAAGTGTTGTGTGAGTGGGGACCACAGATATAGATAGACACTATAGCTGTGGTTGCAACTTATGAGCTCTCTACCTTCTGGGAGGGTCTCCGTTACTAGGTATTTTCAATATGTTGGTATAGATTTTTGCGGTCCTTTTAGTACTAAAATATCTAGGATTCGTAAAGCGCTCGTGAATGAAGTGTTGGTACACATAATGTAAGAGTCGCTGAAGATTAGTAGGTATAATAACAAAATGTAGGTTTGTAAGGTCCATTATAAACCTGTGTCTAATAATTTTTGTTGTACTAATTCTATAAGTGAGGACTTGTAATTGGCTGTCTGTCTTATATGTTGCTTTTACACTGATTTGTTTTAGCTGTAAGTCTTCCATATTAAATAAATAAATAAATAAATAATATGTAAATATAAATAACGTTAGTGTAGGGGCTCATGGCTAAGCAATAACAGCCGCACGGGTCGATCAGATTAAGCTACGCTTTCCGCGGTTGTACCGTGGATGAGTTAGCACCTTTACATACAGAGACCCCTCCGTGCCTCGGAAAGCAGGTTGAACCATTGGCTTATTCTTTTTTTTGCGTTGCAGCCTGTTCAACTTGCAAATTACCACTAAACTTGTGTACTGTACTGTACCAATTTGGTCGGTGTGCCCTAGCTTTGTTACTGCAACTGATTCGGCTCGCGCCTGGTTGATCACATTTCTAATCTAAGCTAGCTAATTTGGTTGGTATGTCCTACCTTTGTTATTGCGATCAATTCGGTTCGCGCGTGGTTGTTTTCAGTTCTAATCTCAGCTAACCAATTTGGTCGGTGTGTCCTAGCTCTGTTTCTGCGACCAATTTAGCGATGAAGCGGTTGGAATGGTATCAGATATTCTCCCTCTGATTTGTTTCAGAACACATCCAATATTTTCAATTCCAATATTAGGTACCTTCATATAATAATTATTTCTGGGCATAGGTTTATGGAGTTCAGCATAAACAAAGTAATTAACATTAAACAGACAGTAAATATGCTATATAATTGATCGTTAATGAATTCGGAGCTGTTATTACGTGGTGTTCACCTAGTGGCACCATCTGAGTACAACTAATATTGCGGCAGCGGCAGTCTTCGGGCGCGCCCCATGGATCACGAATACGGGGTATGTCATAGCGTCGTAAAGGGTGCCTGTCTCTGCCCTCTTGTACGTTGGATCGAAACTGTTCTAGTCAATACTAAATAAGTTTCTTTGCACGGGTGCTCGTAGTTCAACTGGATCAATCTTTATCTCCACTAAATAAGCACTCGCGTCGAGCTCAGAGTTTGCTCGTTGTCGTACAAACATTATATTCATTGCCGAAAAATGACCAACGACGGCAGCGATAGCGGTTCGTATAAAATCCATGTTCGTGTTTTTTTCCCCTGTATGAGGTGGCAAATAAAGATTTTCTCAATGTTCAGTTTGGATCCTCAGCGCGTCCGGTTTGTATCTGCGGCAAGTTCGGTTCGGTTCTTCAGCAAGTACGCTTCGGTTCTTCGGCACGTTGGGCCCGGTTTGGGTTGAAGCCGGTCGTTCCGTTTGGCTTCGGTTGGGTGCAGTCAGCTCTCTTCGTTCTTCGCTCTTGTCGCGGGTTCTTCTGTTTTTCTTTATCCCAGCCAGATGGACCAGATTAAGGTGGACTATATGAGGTGATGGTAGAAATTAAAGATTTTCCGAATTTCTTGTTGTTTGTTCTTCTAAGGGATCTGGAGACTGAATGTGTCTCTTCGGCAAGATTGGCCCCCTTTTATACAATTTATTTGCCCCTCTCCTCATTACCCAAACGTTGTTTAACGTTAAGCCACACATAAACTCCATTTTGGGGCTTACGTGTGGTATTTGTCAAAACATCATTTTTCGATACACAATGCCTTGAAACTTTTTTTACATTTCCAATGTGCTTTCATGTGGCATTCTTTGCATCGTAGCTGGCTTAGAACTTCCTGCGGGAAGTGTCCAACACCATCCGGATTCATACTTGGCACCACTGAACAATCTTTAAGACGCCTTCCATTGGGTCTTTCCTACACTCCTCAAATAAAATCGGGCGATACTTGGGTGAAACTGGGGCTGGTCTAGTTTGTCTGCTGTGGTCAAGACATGGAGATGCCAAGCATTAGCTACAACCAAATCCAGCATGTAGGTAAACAGAACCTACCACCATTTTTTGCCTCGTATACTGCGATTGATAAGTCATCTTGATCTACTCCAACCATGCCTTTGTTGTAGTTCAGGAAGACCTACTTTTCTTCCTTCTCCGGATCTCCATCTTTTTACCTCACCAAGAGGGTAAACAAAGTCGTAGTTTGTACCCCTGGTACAAACACTGTTGGCAAGCCCACACACGAACAACATTTGAGTGGCAGTATCGAATCGATAATCAAATTCTAATCAGTTCTTCTTTTTCATGTGTCCTTGACAGATACTAGTGGGCATTTCTTGGTCCTATTTTCCCTCACAGTGCCAGTTGTACGATAGCCAGCTTCGCGCACATCTCGCAGCAATGCGTGACTGATAAAAAAGGTGTCGAAATACACGATATGCTTATGCGGAACGGCGTTTACTTACCAACAGGCCCTTTACCACTTTTGAACCCAAAGGCTCATTACTGGGTCCCCCTGCTGATTTACCACAAACATCCAGTTTCTGTACCCAAATCGTACGGGCTTGCCTCTTATGAACTGCTTGGCTGGGTGACGTCCAAAATATTTCACTATTGTTGATTCATCTACGGATAGATGCTCGTGGCCCCCGCTGAAGGAATTTCTTAGTCAGCGAACCAGCAAGTGGTCGTACATTGAACATCATTGTTAAGTATCAGTAACATTGTTAGGTATAAGTTTAATTGAAAGTGTTGTGTCGGCTCCGTTCACTGTTGATTATCAACGTTAGCGTTTTGCATTGCTGTTGTTATTAAGTCATTCGATATATGTAACTGAACCATTTCTCTGCGTTTTAATAGTAACATGGTGTGTGGGTAAAATAGACATGGACGTGGGTATAATAGACGTTGTTCTGTTCTAGTGGAAATTATGCGTGAGTTAAATCACCCGCTCCCCTGCGGCGGGAGGGAATTCCAAAGACCAGCAGCCAAGTTTTAGCAATGGGACGAGGGGCCTAAAACCCCCCACCACCGATACCTGGCCAAATTGTATAAAAGGGTCAAATCCCGCCGAAGAGACACAGTCGGTCTACAGATCCCCTAGAAGAACAAACTGCAAGAAATTGGGAAAATCTTTAATTTCTACTATTACCTTATATAGTGCACCGTAATCTGGTCCATCTAGCTTGTATAAAGAAAAACAGAAGAAACCGCGGCAAGAGCGAAGAACAAAGAGAGCTGACTGCACCCAACCGAAGCCAAACGAAACGACCGGCTTCAACCCAAACCGAGCCGAACGTGTTAAAGATCCGAACCACCAGTGCCGAAGAACCGAATCGTACTTGCTGAAGAACCGAATCAAAGTTCTCGCAGATCCAAACCAGACGCGCAGTGGATCTAAACTGAACGTTGAGAAAATCTTTATTTGCCACCTCATACAGTCCACCATAATAGGGGAAAAAATCACGAACATGGATTTTATACGAACCGCTATCGCTGCCGTCATTCGTCATTTTTCAGCGATGAATATGTTTGTACGAGAACGAGCAGACTCTGAGCTCGACGCGAGTGCTTATTTAGTTGAGATAAAGATAGATCCAGTCGAACTACGAGCACCCGTGCAAAGAAACGACTAGAACAGTTTCGATCCAACGTACAAGAGGGCAGAGACAGGCACCTTTTACGATTCTTTGACATACCCAGTACTCGGGATCCATGAGTCGCGCCCGAAGACTGCCGTCGCCGCAATACTGGTTGTACTCAGATGCTGCCACTAAGTGAACACACGTAATAACAGCTCCGTATTCATTAATGATCAATAAAATAGCATGTTTAATGCCTGTTATAGCACCTATATTAAGTGACATTATAAATAACTGTATTCAAGATGGTGTTTTTCCGCAAAAGTTAAAGGTTTCCATTATCAAGCCACTGCATAAAAAAGATGACAAAACAAAGATGGATAATTATAGACCTATAGCTCTTATACCGATTATCTCAAAGGTATTTGAGAAAGTCATTTATAATCGTATTTATAATTACTTTGAAAAACATAATATTTTTTGCAAGGAACAAATGGGTTTCAGAAAGACAAAAACCATTAATATGGCCATCTACAATTTTCTTGAAAAAATTCATGACAACATGGATAATAGAAAACCAGTAATGGCAATGTATATGGATATGACCAGAGCATTTGACTATGTGGATCATAAAGTATTATTAACTAAGCTATATAGATATGGCATCAGAGGTAACGTGCTTAAGCTCATACAATCTTATTTGGAGGACAGAAAACAAATTACTCAGATAAGTCAAGTGGATATTAAGTCCAAAACTGAAATAGTTTATTCTTCTAGCTCTAGAGTTCTTTGTTACGGTGTTCCGCAAGGTTCTGTGGTGGGGCCTTTGCTGTTCATTTGCTACATTAATGACTTTCCCCTAGTAATCAGGCATCAAATGTCCTTATTTGCCGATGACAGCACAGTTTTATATAACACTGGTAATAATAGAGAAATAGAAGATGACATAAACACTAGTATTATTACGATTGTTGACTGGCTGAATGATAATAGCCTTAAAATTAACCTCACGAAAACGAAAATTATGAATTTTAAAATTAGACATAAAGTACTATCACACGCTCAAGTAAGCTACAAAGGAGACCAAATACTTGAAACTAATATAACGAAATTTCTTGGACTGCTTATTGATAATGATATGTCATGGAAGAGTCAGATCGATAATGTATGTGGGAAGCTAAGTAAGTTTTCTTATGCTCTCTATATGCTAGGCAAAATTGCAAATAAGACAGCGCTCCTAACAGCGTATCATGGGTATGTTGCCTCCACTTTGCGATATGGCCTTATATTTTGGGGTAATGCTACTAAAGTTCAGGAGGTATTATTAGCACAGAAAAAATGTATTCGAGCTATATGTAAAATCAAACGAACGGATTCATGCAAGCCACATTTCCAAAACTTAAAAATATTGACTGTACCATCACTTTATGTCTATGAAGCCTGTATCTTTGTAAAAAACAACATGTATTTATTTAAAGCTGTCGAAAGTCAACGACGCTCAAAAAAGTTGCACCCGTTAGGCACAAAAACCAAATTTCTATACAATAGTATATATGCAATGGCTCCAAAACTATACAACAAATTGCCTGATGAAATTGTATCAAGCAGTAGCATGAATGAGTTCAAACATAAGCTTTTTAAATTATTAATTAACAAGGCGTATTATTCTGTTAATGAATATCTTAATGACAAATTAAAATAATATTTTTATAATTTTATGTCTGTTTGTTTAAAATGTTACTATTTAATTTATTATTGTATACGAAATTATGACTAAATACTTACTACCTATTTGTTTATGTGCCGTTTTCATTTATTGACATTTTATTTGGCATGAAATTGTGACATGTTATTTTCTTGACTTTATATTTTTATTTTTATTTTATTAATGCGACATTATGATTACCTCAACAAATTTTGTATGCCTTCTGGTGGGACATAGTATGGACCAATATTTCTTTGTAAAACACCTGTATATTTTTTTACCCTATGTTCACAAAATTAATAAATGAATTGAATTGAATTGAATTGTTAAATGTTTCCTTACTTTATTTATGATGAACTCCTTATACATATGCCCAGAACTATTTTGAGATTCCATATTATACAAAGGTACCTATATTGGAATTGAACAAATCATAGGTCAAATATCCGATACCATTCCAACTGCTCGCGCGCCAAATTGGTCACACCGACCAAATTACTTAGCTTAGATTAGAACTGAAACAAACCGTGTGCGAGCCGAATTGGTCGCAGCAACAAAGCTAGGGCACACTGACCAAATTGGTTAGCGTAGTTTAGAACTGTCGAGTTGCAAGATGAACAGGCTGCACAGCGATAAAGTGAATAAGCCAACGGCTTAAAGTGCTTTCCGAGGCACGGAGGGGTCTCAGTTTGTATAGGTAGTCACCTACCACGGACCAACCGCGGCAAGCGTAGCTTAATCGGAGTGCGGCTGTTATTGCTTAGCCATGAGCCCCTACACTAACGTTTTTTATATCTACATATTATTAGACACAGCTTTGTAATGGATCTTATATACTTACATTTTGTTATTATACTACTACCTAATAAGTCGTAGTCCTCAAGTAGTCCGTGGGTACGCGATAGGCGTGTATCTCTGGCGGACGTCAAGGTCTGGAGAGACCATAGTTTTGATCCCTGCGCTGTATGTGTGACAGCAATGCGATTGCTAGTCGGCAGGAGAGCCGTGGCGTTAGCGTGGTTTACTCGTGTATAGGTTTCCAACTGTATGATGGCTCTTAGTGAAAAAGATGATTGTTAATGTGGAAAATGATGGTACATGGCTCTGGTTGATGATTTTTGCTATGATCAATCAAAGTGTGTTTAGTTCATTGAGAAGTAAGTATTGTTTAGTTAAAACAATAAAGTGATTGGGGATTAAAGTTTCCTAATGTTAAAAGTTGGAACCCGTAAATAGTCAGAATTGGCTAAGTCGAACAGGCACTGTTGGTGAGTTTTGGTTGCAGGTTAATCGGGACGCCAACGCCGCCTAGCGGCGTTCGACAGAGTCTACAACGTAACGCTCGGGCCGGCCGCCGTCCGGGGCTCAGCAGAGCAGACTTCATCGGTGGCGGTCAAGCAGTGAACACGTTTAGAAACTGTCGCACGTTTCGAATAGATGTGTCGTGTACCTACAGAGCGTGAAATGCTAGTTTGATTAATGTTATCGTAAATTATCATTTGATCTGAACTGCAAACGGTTTTTCTATTGCGCAATATCCAAGACTACCCATAGTACGCCCACAGTAGTAACAATATGGCTGATAATAACGGGAGAGACACATGCTCCTCCTCCGTCGGTTTACGAATCCTAGATAATTTAATACCAAAAAGACCGCAAAAAATCTATACCAACATATTGAAAATACCTAGTAATGGAGTACCTAGCAGAAGGTAGAGAGCTCATAAGTTGCAACTATGTTTCAGATTTCAAACGAATAGGTACACTTTAAGCATTTGTGTACCACCATTTTGGTCTCCAGGCCACAAATGAATATCTATTCTTGATCCAGAACCTTTGGTGCTGCTCTTTTTCCGATACCTGCAGGTAATCCTTACTTCTAATTGGTGGGTACGTAACGTTGATTTGCTCATGTCGAACGAGCACCCGTCGTTGGTTCGCACATGATGATGACCCCATTGCCCTGGATGTTTTTCAACAGCTCGTTGAGTTCGTCATCATTTTATGCCTAACTTTATTATTTCATAGCTGCTTACTTGTATGTATGTAATTTTGCTGAGGCTCGTTGCGGTGTAGTAGTTGACTCAAATTTTCATACCTGAACACGATATTGTGAATACTGTGATTGGATACCCAGTCAATAGTGAGTGGTTTGATTGCGTTCGCGCCCCACATCGTTCACGATTATTGTTCATTACTTTATTCGATTACACACCTCTCTCACAACTCTTCGCCCGCAAACCTTTGAGATGGCCTCTTTAGGTAAATACGATCTAATGCCTTTATGGCTGTCTTTATACAATGATAACAAGTTTGTTTCCTAAAGTCGAATTGCTGTGTCCGTAGACTATTAATTATGTCTTGATAGAGGTAACATTGCATTGCATTCCGACGTTTTTTTTGCCATGTTGTAGGAAAGAATAAGTTTTTAAAATCTAAAACATAACACCGCTAGCTGGGATCGAACTCGGGGCATAAAGTGCTTTCTTCGATGTAGGTATGCGAGCCTTTACACCGTTTCTAACAATATGATAAATAGTGAATTTTGCGTTCCTGTGTTACTGAAGTAATTTCAAAACGACCAATCAAACGATCCGTTTAATTGGTGTTTTTAATTTTAGTCAACACTAGCGTAAGCCTTATATATGTCAATAGATCTAGCAATCGATACCTTAACGCTCAATAAATAGGATTTATTTTGTTTTATCGCAGAAAGTATTTACGACGTTTTGTAATCTGTAGTCAAACTAGATAGGACCACAGATTTGATTGACGAGGAAATTCCGCTACTCGGCCATAGATGGCGGTATTGACCGTGGTCGTAATTATAAACTTAACTGCCTAAGATATAAGGTTGACATTCACGTCATAGGTGATCGTTTTATGGGTGGTCGAGGATCATTATATCTGTGTACCTGCTGTATAAAACTGTAGAAACATCTCAGAAATTTTGGGAATTAAATAAAACAAAAGATGAAGCACGCAGAGAACTACTTTAATATTTGACTAGACTGACGTTGAAAACTAATCGTAGCGTACGTATTTTAACTTGATCTTGCTGTCCTTAGCAAGATCAACGCCTGTTAAAATACTGAAAGCTGATGTCTTATTGTCTACAAATTGCGCCGAGTTAACTCGAGCCAATGGTGGAACTGATGCTTTAACAGGCCCCCTTTGGAAGCTCGCCTTTCAAGTTATGTTCCAATAACGGGCAAATCTTTGGGAATGCCCGTCTGACAGTTCCAGTTGGAGTCCTGATGTCGCCAACTCTGCTTATGCCATCTGTGCCAGGATGAAGACCAAAGTAGATCAATACCAAATACACGGCCACAGTACTCGTCTCGTCCATTTTTCCCAGTACACTTCATCGTTCACCACCAAACATTGAACGTCAAACTGTATCAACCTCATCATCATCATCATCAGCCTACAGCAGTCCACTGCTGAACTAAATTTTAGCACCCCGCCTTGAATAAGTTGTTTGTATACAGAAAAAGAACTTTCTTCTCGACGAAGTATGTCGAGAAGTAAAGCATAAACTCGGTTTACAGCAGTCTAGGTTTTGAAATCTGGACCTAACCCGAGGGTAGTGGTGCCCAAATTCCCGAGTTTGTTTCGCTCACTCTTGCATCCTATGTCCTCTATTTTTATAACAGGGTTAATGTTATTAAAATAGAGGACATACTTTGTCTTAATGTTACAGTTTTAGTAAGTAAATCACCAAATAGCCAAACGTCAGCGCAGCGGAAACTTGATTATCTTCGCACTTTTATGACAGACAAATTTCATTTAAACAAACACATTTACCTCTCGTTAGGCACTAATTATTAAACGTATATTTTTTCTGGTACGTCCATAGGAATAAAAAAGTGCCACTAGGATGACGTAATTCCAGCGGAAACAGATTTTGTTGAATAGGTCCGCAATGGTTGGATGCACAAATTTGTACTTACCATATACAATTACACGATGTCATACACTAAATATCTGCTAAACTGAAATTAAGAAATTCGACATTTTTCCGCTGCGACTACGCACACTTGAATATTCCCACCACCTTAGACTTGGTAAAACAATGGTTTACAAAAAGTATGACAACGTACTGATCCTTCACATGTCCAAGAACAGTGAAGTTTGCCGTGTTCGGAAGCTGCACAAGTCTTTTGTTATCAAAAAGAAACCCAAACTAGAGAAAACTTTTTAGAAATTTCAGTACTGTACGCCGCCGTAGTAATCAACAATCACAATCACGATAAGAGGCTTCAGACCATTGCAGATGTGGCCGGACCTCTCAAGTGCATGCACGAACGGGGATTCGTTTACAACATGCAACGATGTGAAACCAGAGAATATACTGATCGACACTAAGAAAGGAAAATAAGGGAACGTATCCTTGGTTCGGCGCTAAAATTGAAATATAGTATTCGATAACTGGCCTTCTGTACAATGAATGGTCTTTCGGACATGATATCTTTCTAAAATAAAGAAAAACGGTAACGTAAAATTTGTGAAAAACTATAATGTGCTTTAAGTGTCACATATTAGGGTTCAATTTACGTTTACAGTCACATCATATATGGCTGATAAGCGGCTGACTTTTGGATCAGCAAAGGCTGACTTCAGGTTCCAAGTGACCACAAATAAAGACAAAAGAAGTAAAAAAGAACCAGAAAGGAGGAGGGTGAAGTGTTGTGTGAGTGGGGACCACAGATATAGATAGACACTATAGCTGTGGTTGCAACTTATGAGCTCTCTACCTTCTGGGAGGGTCTCCGTTACTAGGTATTTTCAATATGTTGGTATAGATTTTTGCGGTCCTTTTAGTACTAAAATATCTAGGATTCGTAAAGCGCTCGTGAATGAAGTGTTGGTACACATAATGTAAGAGTCGCTGAAGATTAGTAGGTATAATAACAAAATGTAGGTTTGTAAGGTCCATTATAAACCTGTGTCTAATAATTTTTGTTGTACTAATTCTATAAGTGAGGACTTGTAATTGGCTGTCTGTCTTATATGTTGCTTTTACACTGATTTGTTTTAGCTGTAAGTCTTCCATATTAAATAAATAAATAAATAAATAATATGTAAATATAAATAACGTTAGTGTAGGGGCTCATGGCTAAGCAATAACAGCCGCACGGGTCGATCAGATTAAGCTACGCTTTCCGCGGTTGTACCGTGGATGAGTTAGCACCTTTACATACAGAGACCCCTCCGTGCCTCGGAAAGCAGGTTGAACCATTGGCTTATTCTTTTTTTTGCGTTGCAGCCTGTTCAACTTGCAAATTACCACTAAACTTGTGTACTGTACTGTACCAATTTGGTCGGTGTGCCCTAGCTTTGTTACTGCAACTGATTCGGCTCGCGCCTGGTTGATCACATTTCTAATCTAAGCTAGCTAATTTGGTTGGTATGTCCTACCTTTGTTATTGCGATCAATTCGGTTCGCGCGTGGTTGTTTTCAGTTCTAATCTCAGCTAACCAATTTGGTCGGTGTGTCCTAGCTCTGTTTCTGCGACCAATTTAGCGATGAAGCGGTTGGAATGGTATCAGATATTCTCCCTCTGATTTGTTTCAGAACACATCCAATATTTTCAATTCCAATATTAGGTACCTTCATATAATAATTATTTCTGGGCATAGGTTTATGGAGTTCAGCATAAACAAAGTAATTAACATTAAACAGACAGTAAATATGCTATATAATTGATCGTTAATGAATTCGGAGCTGTTATTACGTGGTGTTCACCTAGTGGCACCATCTGAGTACAACTAATATTGCGGCAGCGGCAGTCTTCGGGCGCGCCCCATGGATCACGAATACGGGGTATGTCATAGCGTCGTAAAGGGTGCCTGTCTCTGCCCTCTTGTACGTTGGATCGAAACTGTTCTAGTCAATACTAAATAAGTTTCTTTGCACGGGTGCTCGTAGTTCAACTGGATCAATCTTTATCTCCACTAAATAAGCACTCGCGTCGAGCTCAGAGTTTGCTCGTTGTCGTACAAACATTATATTCATTGCCGAAAAATGACCAACGACGGCAGCGATAGCGGTTCGTATAAAATCCATGTTCGTGTTTTTTTCCCCTGTATGAGGTGGCAAATAAAGATTTTCTCAATGTTCAGTTTGGATCCTCAGCGCGTCCGGTTTGTATCTGCGGCAAGTTCGGTTCGGTTCTTCAGCAAGTACGCTTCGGTTCTTCGGCACGTTGGGCCCGGTTTGGGTTGAAGCCGGTCGTTCCGTTTGGCTTCGGTTGGGTGCAGTCAGCTCTCTTCGTTCTTCGCTCTTGTCGCGGGTTCTTCTGTTTTTCTTTATCCCAGCCAGATGGACCAGATTAAGGTGGACTATATGAGGTGATGGTAGAAATTAAAGATTTTCCGAATTTCTTGTTGTTTGTTCTTCTAAGGGATCTGGAGACTGAATGTGTCTCTTCGGCAAGATTGGCCCCCTTTTATACAATTTATTTGCCCCTCTCCTCATTACCCAAACGTTGTTTAACGTTAAGCCACACATAAACTCCATTTTGGGGCTTACGTGTGGTATTTGTCAAAACATCATTTTTCGATACACAATGCCTTGAAACTTTTTTTACATTTCCAATGTGCTTTCATGTGGCATTCTTTGCATCGTAGCTGGCTTAGAACTTCCTGCGGGAAGTGTCCAACACCATCCGGATTCATACTTGGCACCACTGAACAATCTTTAAGACGCCTTCCATTGGGTCTTTCCTACACTCCTCAAATAAAATCGGGCGATACTTGGGTGAAACTGGGGCTGGTCTAGTTTGTCTGCTGTGGTCAAGACATGGAGATGCCAAGCATTAGCTACAACCAAATCCAGCATGTAGGTAAACAGAACCTACCACCATTTTTTGCCTCGTATACTGCGATTGATAAGTCATCTTGATCTACTCCAACCATGCCTTTGTTGTAGTTCAGGAAGACCTACTTTTCTTCCTTCTCCGGATCTCCATCTTTTTACCTCACCAAGAGGGTAAACAAAGTCGTAGTTTGTACCCCTGGTACAAACACTGTTGGCAAGCCCACACACGAACAACATTTGAGTGGCAGTATCGAATCGATAATCAAATTCTAATCAGTTCTTCTTTTTCATGTGTCCTTGACAGATACTAGTGGGCATTTCTTGGTCCTATTTTCCCTCACAGTGCCAGTTGTACGATAGCCAGCTTCGCGCACATCTCGCAGCAATGCGTGACTGATAAAAAAGGTGTCGAAATACACGATATGCTTATGCGGAACGGCGTTTACTTACCAACAGGCCCTTTACCACTTTTGAACCCAAAGGCTCATTACTGGGTCCCCCTGCTGATTTACCACAAACATCCAGTTTCTGTACCCAAATCGTACGGGCTTGCCTCTTATGAACTGCTTGGCTGGGTGACGTCCAAAATATTTCACTATTGTTGATACGGATAGATGCTCGTGGCCCCCGCTGAAGGAATTTCTTAGTCAGCGAACCAGCAAGTGGTCGTACATTGAACATCATTGTTAAGTATCAGTAACATTGTTAGGTATAAGTTTAATTGAAAGTGTTGTGTCGGCTCCGTTCACTGTTGATTATCAACGTTAGCGTTTTGCATTGCTGTTGTTATTAAGTCATTCGATATATGTAACTGAACCATTTCTCTGCGTTTTAATAGTAACATGGTGTGTGGGTAAAATAGACATGGACGTGGGTATAATAGACGTTGTTCTGTTCTAGTGGAAATTATGCGTGAGTTAAATCACCCGCTCCCCTGCGGCGGGAGGGAATTCCAAAGACCAGCAGCCAAGTTTTAGCAATGGGACGAGGGGCCTAAAACCCCCCACCACCGATACCTGGCCAAATTGTATAAAAGGGTCAAATCCCGCCGAAGAGACACAGTCGGTCTACAGATCCCCTAGAAGAACAAACTGCAAGAAATTGGGAAAATCTTTAATTTCTACTATTACCTTATATAGTGCACCGTAATCTGGTCCATCTAGCTTGTATAAAGAAAAACAGAAGAAACCGCGGCAAGAGCGAAGAACAAAGAGAGCTGACTGCACCCAACCGAAGCCAAACGAAACGACCGGCTTCAACCCAAACCGAGCCGAACGTGTTAAAGATCCGAACCACCAGTGCCGAAGAACCGAATCGTACTTGCTGAAGAACCGAATCAAAGTTCTCGCAGATCCAAACCAGACGCGCAGTGGATCTAAACTGAACGTTGAGAAAATCTTTATTTGCCACCTCATACAGTCCACCATAATAGGGGAAAAAATCACGAACATGGATTTTATACGAACCGCTATCGCTGCCGTCATTCGTCATTTTTCAGCGATGAATATGTTTGTACGAGAACGAGCAGACTCTGAGCTCGACGCGAGTGCTTATTTAGTTGAGATAAAGATAGATCCAGTCGAACTACGAGCACCCGTGCAAAGAAACGACTAGAACAGTTTCGATCCAACGTACAAGAGGGCAGAGACAGGCACCTTTTACGATTCTTTGACATACCCAGTACTCGGGATCCATGAGTCGCGCCCGAAGACTGCCGTCGCCGCAATACTGGTTGTACTCAGATGCTGCCACTAAGTGAACACACGTAATAACAGCTCCGTATTCATTAATGATCAATAAAATAGCATGTTTAATGCCTGTTAAATGTTTCCTTACTTTATTTATGATGAACTCCTTATACATATGCCCAGAACTATTTTGAGATTCCATATTATACAAAGGTACCTATATTGGAATTGAACAAATCATAGGTCAAATATCCGATACCATTCCAACTGCTCGCGCGCCAAATTGGTCACACCGACCAAATTACTTAGCTTAGATTAGAACTGAAACAAACCGTGTGCGAGCCGAATTGGTCGCAGCAACAAAGCTAGGGCACACTGACCAAATTGGTTAGCGTAGTTTAGAACTGTCGAGTTGCAAGATGAACAGGCTGCACAGCGATAAAGTGAATAAGCCAACGGCTTAAAGTGCTTTCCGAGGCACGGAGGGGTCTCAGTTTGTATAGGTAGTCACCTACCACGGACCAACCGCGGCAAGCGTAGCTTAATCGGAGTGCGGCTGTTATTGCTTAGCCATGAGCCCCTACACTAACGTTTTTTATATCTACATATTATTAGACACAGCTTTGTAATGGATCTTATATACTTACATTTTGTTATTATACTACTACCTAATAAGTCGTAGTCCTCAAGTAGTCCGTGGGTACGCGATAGGCGTGTATCTCTGGCGGACGTCAAGGTCTGGAGAGACCATAGTTTTGATCCCTGCGCTGTATGTGTGACAGCAATGCGATTGCTAGTCGGCAGGAGAGCCGTGGCGTTAGCGTGGTTTACTCGTGTATAGGTTTCCAACTGTATGATGGCTCTTAGTGAAAAAGATGATTGTTAATGTGGAAAATGATGGTACATGGCTCTGGTTGATGATTTTTGCTATGATCAATCAAAGTGTGTTTAGTTCATTGAGAAGTAAGTATTGTTTAGTTAAAACAATAAAGTGATTGGGGATTAAAGTTTCCTAATGTTAAAAGTTGGAACCCGTAAATAGTCAGAATTGGCTAAGTCGAACAGGCACTGTTGTTGAGTTTTGGTTGCAGGTTAATCGGGACGCCAACGCCGCCTAGCGGCGTTCGACAGAGTCTACAACGTAACGCTCGGGCCGGCCGCCGTCCGGGGCTCAGCAGAGCAGACTTCATCGGTGGCGGTCAAGCAGTGAACACGTTTAGAAACTGTCGCACGTTTCGAATAGATGTGTCGTGTACCTACAGAGCGTGAAATGCTAGTTTGATTAATGTTATCGTAAATTATCATTTGATCTGAACTGCAAACGGTTTTTCTATTGCGCAATATCCAAGACTACCCATAGTACGCCCACAGTAGTAACAATATGGCTGATAATAACGGGAGAGACACATGCTCCTCCTCCGTCGGTTTACGAATCCTAGATAATTTAATACCAAAAAGACCGCAAAAAATCTATACCAACATATTGAAAATACCTAGTAATGGAGTACCTAGCAGAAGGTAGAGAGCTCATAAGTTGCAACTATGTTTCAGATTTCAAACGAATAGGTACACTTTAAGCATTTGTGTACCACCATTTTGGTCTCCAGGCCACAAATGAATATCTATTCTTGATCCAGAACCTTTGGTGCTGCTCTTTTTCCGATACCTGCAGGTAATCCTTACTTCTAATTGGTGGGTACGTAACGTTGATTTGCTCATGTCGAACGAGCACCCGTCGTTGGTTCGCACATGATGATGACCCCATTGCCCTGGATGTTTTTCAACAGCTCGTTGAGTTCGTCATCATTTTATGCCTAACTTTATTATTTCATAGCTGCTTACTTGTATGTATGTAATTTTGCTGAGGCTCGTTGCGGTGTAGTAGTTGACTCAAATTTTCATACCTGAACACGATATTGTGAATACTGTGATTGGATACCCAGTCAATAGTGAGTGGTTTGATTGCGTTCGCGCCCCACATCGTTCACGATTATTGTTCATTACTTTATTCGATTACACACCTCTCTCACAACTCTTCGCCCGCAAACCTTTGAGATGGCCTCTTTAGGTAAATACGATCTAATGCCTTTATGGCTGTCTTTATACAATGATAACAAGTTTGTTTCCTAAAGTCGAATTGCTGTGTCCGTAGACTATTAATTATGTCTTGATAGAGGTAACATTGCATTGCATTCCGACGTTTTTTTTGCCATGTTGTAGGAAAGAATAAGTTTTTAAAATCTAAAACATAACACCGCTAGCTGGGATCGAACTCGGGGCATAAAGTGCTTTCTTCGATGTAGGTATGCGAGCCTTTACACCGTTTCTAACAATATGATAAATAGTGAATTTTGCGTTCCTGTGTTACTGAAGTAATTTCAAAACGACCAATCAAACGATCCGTTTAATTGGTGTTTTTAATTTTAGTCAACACTAGCGTAAGCCTTATATATGTCAATAGATCTAGCAATCGATACCTTAACGCTCAATAAATAGGATTTATTTTGTTTTATCGCAGAAAGTATTTACGACGTTTTGTAATCTGTAGTCAAACTAGATAGGACCACAGATTTGATTGACGAGGAAATTCCGCTACTCGGCCATAGATGGCGGTATTGACCGTGGTCGTAATTATAAACTTAACTGCCTAAGATATAAGGTTGACATTCACGTCATAGGTGATCGTTTTATGGGTGGTCGAGGATCATTATATCTGTGTACCTGCTGTATAAAACTGTAGAAACATCTCAGAAATTTTGGGAATTAAATAAAACAAAAGATGAAGCACGCAGAGAACTACTTTAATATTTGACTAGACTGACGTTGAAAACTAATCGTAGCGTACGTATTTTAACTTGATCTTGCTGTCCTTAGCAAGATCAACGCCTGTTAAAATACTGAAAGCTGATGTCTTATTGTCTACAAATTGCGCCGAGTTAACTCGAGCCAATGGTGGAACTGATGCTTTAACAGGCCCCCTTTGGAAGCTCGCCTTTCAAGTTATGTTCCAATAACGGGCAAATCTTTGGGAATGCCCGTCTGACAGTTCCAGTTGGAGTCCTGATGTCGCCAACTCTGCTTATGCCATCTGTGCCAGGATGAAGACCAAAGTAGATCAATACCAAATACACGGCCACAGTACTCGTCTCGTCCATTTTTCCCAGTACACTTCATCGTTCACCACCAAACATTGAACGTCAAACTGTATCAACCTCATCATCATCATCATCAGCCTACAGCAGTCCACTGCTGAACTAAATTTTAGCACCCCGCCTTGAATAAGTTGTTTGTATACAGAAAAAGAACTTTCTTCTCGACGAAGTATGTCGAGAAGTAAAGCATAAACTCGGTTTACAGCAGTCTAGGTTTTGAAATCTGGACCTAACCCGAGGGTAGTGGTGCCCAAATTCCCGAGTTTGTTTCGCTCACTCTTGCATCCTATGTCCTCTATTTTTATAACAGGGTTAATGTTATTAAAATAGAGGACATACTTTGTCTTAATGTTACAGTTTTAGTAAGTAAATCACCAAATAGCCAAACGTCAGCGCAGCGGAAACTTGATTATCTTCGCACTTTTATGACAGACAAATTTCATTTAAACAAACACATTTACCTCTCGTTAGGCACTAATTATTAAACGTATATTTTTTCTGGTACGTCCATAGGAATAAAAAAGTGCCACTAGGATGACGTAATTCCAGCGGAAACAGATTTTGTTGAATAGGTCCGCAATGGTTGGATGCACAAATTTGTACTTACCATATACAATTACACGATGTCATACACTAAATATCTGCTAAACTGAAATTAAGAAATTCGACATTTTTCCGCTGCGACTACGCACACTTGAATATTCCCACCACCTTAGACTTGGTAAAACAATGGTTTACAAAAAGTATGACAACGTACTGATCCTTCACATGTCCAAGAACAGTGAAGTTTGCCGTGTTCGGAAGCTGCACAAGTCTTTTGTTATCAAAAAGAAACCCAAACTAGAGAAAACTTTTTAGAAATTTCAGTACTGTACGCCGCCGTAGTAATCAACAATCACAATCACGATAAGAGGCTTCAGACCATTGCAGATGTGGCCGGACCTCTCAAGTGCATGCACGAACGGGGATTCGTTTACAACATGCAACGATGTGAAACCAGAGAATATACTGATCGACACTAAGAAAGGAAAATAAGGGAACGTATCCTTGGTTCGGCGCTAAAATTGAAATATAGTATTCGATAACTGGCCTTCTGTACAATGAATGGTCTTTCGGACATGATATCTTTCTAAAATAAAGAAAAACGGTAACGTAAAATTTGTGAAAAACTATAATGTGCTTTAAGTGTCACATATTAGGGTTCAATTTACGTTTACAGTCACATCATATATGGCTGATAAGCGGCTGACTTTTGGATCAGCAAAGGCTGACTTCAGGTTCCAAGTGACCACAAATAAAGACAAAAGAAGTAAAAAAGAACCAGAAAGGAGGAGGGTGAAGTGTTGTGTGAGTGGGGACCACAGATATAGATAGACACTATAGCTGTGGTTGCAACTTATGAGCTCTCTACCTTCTGGGAGGGTCTCCGTTACTAGGTATTTTCAATATGTTGGTATAGATTTTTGCGGTCCTTTTAGTACTAAAATATCTAGGATTCGTAAAGCGCTCGTGAATGAAGTGTTGGTACACATAATGTAAGAGTCGCTGAAGATTAGTAGGTATAATAACAAAATGTAGGTTTGTAAGGTCCATTATAAACCTGTGTCTAATAATTTTTGTTGTACTAATTCTATAAGTGAGGACTTGTAATTGGCTGTCTGTCTTATATGTTGCTTTTACACTGATTTGTTTTAGCTGTAAGTCTTCCATATTAAATAAATAAATAAATAAATAATATGTAAATATAAATAACGTTAGTGTAGGGGCTCATGGCTAAGCAATAACAGCCGCACGGGTCGATCAGATTAAGCTACGCTTTCCGCGGTTGTACCGTGGATGAGTTAGCACCTTTACATACAGAGACCCCTCCGTGCCTCGGAAAGCAGGTTGAACCATTGGCTTATTCTTTTTTTTGCGTTGCAGCCTGTTCAACTTGCAAATTACCACTAAACTTGTGTACTGTACTGTACCAATTTGGTCGGTGTGCCCTAGCTTTGTTACTGCAACTGATTCGGCTCGCGCCTGGTTGATCACATTTCTAATCTAAGCTAGCTAATTTGGTTGGTATGTCCTACCTTTGTTATTGCGATCAATTCGGTTCGCGCGTGGTTGTTTTCAGTTCTAATCTCAGCTAACCAATTTGGTCGGTGTGTCCTAGCTCTGTTTCTGCGACCAATTTAGCGATGAAGCGGTTGGAATGGTATCAGATATTCTCCCTCTGATTTGTTTCAGAACACATCCAATATTTTCAATTCCAATATTAGGTACCTTCATATAATAATTATTTCTGGGCATAGGTTTATGGAGTTCAGCATAAACAAAGTAATTAACATTAAACAGACAGTAAATATGCTATATAATTGATCGTTAATGAATTCGGAGCTGTTATTACGTGGTGTTCACCTAGTGGCACCATCTGAGTACAACTAATATTGCGGCAGCGGCAGTCTTCGGGCGCGCCCCATGGATCACGAATACGGGGTATGTCATAGCGTCGTAAAGGGTGCCTGTCTCTGCCCTCTTGTACGTTGGATCGAAACTGTTCTAGTCAATACTAAATAAGTTTCTTTGCACGGGTGCTCGTAGTTCAACTGGATCAATCTTTATCTCCACTAAATAAGCACTCGCGTCGAGCTCAGAGTTTGCTCGTTGTCGTACAAACATTATATTCATTGCCGAAAAATGACCAACGACGGCAGCGATAGCGGTTCGTATAAAATCCATGTTCGTGTTTTTTTCCCCTGTATGAGGTGGCAAATAAAGATTTTCTCAATGTTCAGTTTGGATCCTCAGCGCGTCCGGTTTGTATCTGCGGCAAGTTCGGTTCGGTTCTTCAGCAAGTACGCTTCGGTTCTTCGGCACGTTGGGCCCGGTTTGGGTTGAAGCCGGTCGTTCCGTTTGGCTTCGGTTGGGTGCAGTCAGCTCTCTTCGTTCTTCGCTCTTGTCGCGGGTTCTTCTGTTTTTCTTTATCCCAGCCAGATGGACCAGATTAAGGTGGACTATATGAGGTGATGGTAGAAATTAAAGATTTTCCGAATTTCTTGTTGTTTGTTCTTCTAAGGGATCTGGAGACTGAATGTGTCTCTTCGGCAAGATTGGCCCCCTTTTATACAATTTATTTGCCCCTCTCCTCATTACCCAAACGTTGTTTAACGTTAAGCCACACATAAACTCCATTTTGGGGCTTACGTGTGGTATTTGTCAAAACATCATTTTTCGATACACAATGCCTTGAAACTTTTTTTACATTTCCAATGTGCTTTCATGTGGCATTCTTTGCATCGTAGCTGGCTTAGAACTTCCTGCGGGAAGTGTCCAACACCATCCGGATTCATACTTGGCACCACTGAACAATCTTTAAGACGCCTTCCATTGGGTCTTTCCTACACTCCTCAAATAAAATCGGGCGATACTTGGGTGAAACTGGGGCTGGTCTAGTTTGTCTGCTGTGGTCAAGACATGGAGATGCCAAGCATTAGCTACAACCAAATCCAGCATGTAGGTAAACAGAACCTACCACCATTTTTTGCCTCGTATACTGCGATTGATAAGTCATCTTGATCTACTCCAACCATGCCTTTGTTGTAGTTCAGGAAGACCTACTTTTCTTCCTTCTCCGGATCTCCATCTTTTTACCTCACCAAGAGGGTAAACAAAGTCGTAGTTTGTACCCCTGGTACAAACACTGTTGGCAAGCCCACACACGAACAACATTTGAGTGGCAGTATCGAATCGATAATCAAATTCTAATCAGTTCTTCTTTTTCATGTGTCCTTGACAGATACTAGTGGGCATTTCTTGGTCCTATTTTCCCTCACAGTGCCAGTTGTACGATAGCCAGCTTCGCGCACATCTCGCAGCAATGCGTGACTGATAAAAAAGGTGTCGAAATACACGATATGCTTATGCGGAACGGCGTTTACTTACCAACAGGCCCTTTACCACTTTTGAACCCAAAGGCTCATTACTGGGTCCCCCTGCTGATTTACCACAAACATCCAGTTTCTGTACCCAAATCGTACGGGCTTGCCTCTTATGAACTGCTTGGCTGGGTGACGTCCAAAATATTTCACTATTGTTGATTCATCTACGGATAGATGCTCGTGGCCCCCGCTGAAGGAATTTCTTAGTCAGCGAACCAGCAAGTGGTCGTACATTGAACATCATTGTTAAGTATCAGTAACATTGTTAGGTATAAGTTTAATTGAAAGTGTTGTGTCGGCTCCGTTCACTGTTGATTATCAACGTTAGCGTTTTGCATTGCTGTTGTTATTAAGTCATTCGATATATGTAACTGAACCATTTCTCTGCGTTTTAATAGTAACATGGTGTGTGGGTAAAATAGACATGGACGTGGGTATAATAGACGTTGTTCTGTTCTAGTGGAAATTATGCGTGAGTTAAATCACCCGCTCCCCTGCGGCGGGAGGGAATTCCAAAGACCAGCAGCCAAGTTTTAGCAATGGGACGAGGGGCCTAAAACCCCCCACCACCGATACCTGGCCAAATTGTATAAAAGGGTCAAATCCCGCCGAAGAGACACAGTCGGTCTACAGATCCCCTAGAAGAACAAACTGCAAGAAATTGGGAAAATCTTTAATTTCTACTATTACCTTATATAGTGCACCGTAATCTGGTCCATCTAGCTTGTATAAAGAAAAACAGAAGAAACCGCGGCAAGAGCGAAGAACAAAGAGAGCTGACTGCACCCAACCGAAGCCAAACGAAACGACCGGCTTCAACCCAAACCGAGCCGAACGTGTTAAAGATCCGAACCACCAGTGCCGAAGAACCGAATCGTACTTGCTGAAGAACCGAATCAAAGTTCTCGCAGATCCAAACCAGACGCGCAGTGGATCTAAACTGAACGTTGAGAAAATCTTTATTTGCCACCTCATACAGTCCACCATAATAGGGGAAAAAATCACGAACATGGATTTTATACGAACCGCTATCGCTGCCGTCATTCGTCATTTTTCAGCGATGAATATGTTTGTACGAGAACGAGCAGACTCTGAGCTCGACGCGAGTGCTTATTTAGTTGAGATAAAGATAGATCCAGTCGAACTACGAGCACCCGTGCAAAGAAACGACTAGAACAGTTTCGATCCAACGTACAAGAGGGCAGAGACAGGCACCTTTTACGATTCTTTGACATACCCAGTACTCGGGATCCATGAGTCGCGCCCGAAGACTGCCGTCGCCGCAATACTGGTTGTACTCAGATGCTGCCACTAAGTGAACACACGTAATAACAGCTCCGTATTCATTAATGATCAATAAAATAGCATGTTTAATGCCTGTTAAATGTTTCCTTACTTTATTTATGATGAACTCCTTATACATATGCCCAGAACTATTTTGAGATTCCATATTATACAAAGGTACCTATATTGGAATTGAACAAATCATAGGTCAAATATCCGATACCATTCCAACTGCTCGCGCGCCAAATTGGTCACACCGACCAAATTACTTAGCTTAGATTAGAACTGAAACAAACCGTGTGCGAGCCGAATTGGTCGCAGCAACAAAGCTAGGGCACACTGACCAAATTGGTTAGCGTAGTTTAGAACTGTCGAGTTGCAAGATGAACAGGCTGCACAGCGATAAAGTGAATAAGCCAACGGCTTAAAGTGCTTTCCGAGGCACGGAGGGGTCTCAGTTTGTATAGGTAGTCACCTACCACGGACCAACCGCGGCAAGCGTAGCTTAATCGGAGTGCGGCTGTTATTGCTTAGCCATGAGCCCCTACACTAACGTTTTTTATATCTACATATTATTAGACACAGCTTTGTAATGGATCTTATATACTTACATTTTGTTATTATACTACTACCTAATAAGTCGTAGTCCTCAAGTAGTCCGTGGGTACGCGATAGGCGTGTATCTCTGGCGGACGTCAAGGTCTGGAGAGACCATAGTTTTGATCCCTGCGCTGTATGTGTGACAGCAATGCGATTGCTAGTCGGCAGGAGAGCCGTGGCGTTAGCGTGGTTTACTCGTGTATAGGTTTCCAACTGTATGATGGCTCTTAGTGAAAAAGATGATTGTTAATGTGGAAAATGATGGTACATGGCTCTGGTTGATGATTTTTGCTATGATCAATCAAAGTGTGTTTAGTTCATTGAGAAGTAAGTATTGTTTAGTTAAAACAATAAAGTGATTGGGGATTAAAGTTTCCTAATGTTAAAAGTTGGAACCCGTAAATAGTCAGAATTGGCTAAGTCGAACAGGCACTGTTGTTGAGTTTTGGTTGCAGGTTAATCGGGACGCCAACGCCGCCTAGCGGCGTTCGACAGAGTCTACAACGTAACGCTCGGGCCGGCCGCCGTCCGGGGCTCAGCAGAGCAGACTTCATCGGTGGCGGTCAAGCAGTGAACACGTTTAGAAACTGTCGCACGTTTCGAATAGATGTGTCGTGTACCTACAGAGCGTGAAATGCTAGTTTGATTAATGTTATCGTAAATTATCATTTGATCTGAACTGCAAACGGTTTTTCTATTGCGCAATATCCAAGACTACCCATAGTACGCCCACAGTAGTAACAATATGGCTGATAATAACGGGAGAGACACATGCTCCTCCTCCGTCGGTTTACGAATCCTAGATAATTTAATACCAAAAAGACCGCAAAAAATCTATACCAACATATTGAAAATACCTAGTAATGGAGTACCTAGCAGAAGGTAGAGAGCTCATAAGTTGCAACTATGTTTCAGATTTCAAACGAATAGGTACACTTTAAGCATTTGTGTACCACCATTTTGGTCTCCAGGCCACAAATGAATATCTATTCTTGATCCAGAACCTTTGGTGCTGCTCTTTTTCCGATACCTGCAGGTAATCCTTACTTCTAATTGGTGGGTACGTAACGTTGATTTGCTCATGTCGAACGAGCACCCGTCGTTGGTTCGCACATGATGATGACCCCATTGCCCTGGATGTTTTTCAACAGCTCGTTGAGTTCGTCATCATTTTATGCCTAACTTTATTATTTCATAGCTGCTTACTTGTATGTATGTAATTTTGCTGAGGCTCGTTGCGGTGTAGTAGTTGACTCAAATTTTCATACCTGAACACGATATTGTGAATACTGTGATTGGATACCCAGTCAATAGTGAGTGGTTTGATTGCGTTCGCGCCCCACATCGTTCACGATTATTGTTCATTACTTTATTCGATTACACACCTCTCTCACAACTCTTCGCCCGCAAACCTTTGAGATGGCCTCTTTAGGTAAATACGATCTAATGCCTTTATGGCTGTCTTTATACAATGATAACAAGTTTGTTTCCTAAAGTCGAATTGCTGTGTCCGTAGACTATTAATTATGTCTTGATAGAGGTAACATTGCATTGCATTCCGACGTTTTTTTTGCCATGTTGTAGGAAAGAATAAGTTTTTAAAATCTAAAACATAACACCGCTAGCTGGGATCGAACTCGGGGCATAAAGTGCTTTCTTCGATGTAGGTATGCGAGCCTTTACACCGTTTCTAACAATATGATAAATAGTGAATTTTGCGTTCCTGTGTTACTGAAGTAATTTCAAAACGACCAATCAAACGATCCGTTTAATTGGTGTTTTTAATTTTAGTCAACACTAGCGTAAGCCTTATATATGTCAATAGATCTAGCAATCGATACCTTAACGCTCAATAAATAGGATTTATTTTGTTTTATCGCAGAAAGTATTTACGACGTTTTGTAATCTGTAGTCAAACTAGATAGGACCACAGATTTGATTGACGAGGAAATTCCGCTACTCGGCCATAGATGGCGGTATTGACCGTGGTCGTAATTATAAACTTAACTGCCTAAGATATAAGGTTGACATTCACGTCATAGGTGATCGTTTTATGGGTGGTCGAGGATCATTATATCTGTGTACCTGCTGTATAAAACTGTAGAAACATCTCAGAAATTTTGGGAATTAAATAAAACAAAAGATGAAGCACGCAGAGAACTACTTTAATATTTGACTAGACTGACGTTGAAAACTAATCGTAGCGTACGTATTTTAACTTGATCTTGCTGTCCTTAGCAAGATCAACGCCTGTTAAAATACTGAAAGCTGATGTCTTATTGTCTACAAATTGCGCCGAGTTAACTCGAGCCAATGGTGGAACTGATGCTTTAACAGGCCCCCTTTGGAAGCTCGCCTTTCAAGTTATGTTCCAATAACGGGCAAATCTTTGGGAATGCCCGTCTGACAGTTCCAGTTGGAGTCCTGATGTCGCCAACTCTGCTTATGCCATCTGTGCCAGGATGAAGACCAAAGTAGATCAATACCAAATACACGGCCACAGTACTCGTCTCGTCCATTTTTCCCAGTACACTTCATCGTTCACCACCAAACATTGAACGTCAAACTGTATCAACCTCATCATCATCATCATCAGCCTACAGCAGTCCACTGCTGAACTAAATTTTAGCACCCCGCCTTGAATAAGTTGTTTGTATACAGAAAAAGAACTTTCTTCTCGACGAAGTATGTCGAGAAGTAAAGCATAAACTCGGTTTACAGCAGTCTAGGTTTTGAAATCTGGACCTAACCCGAGGGTAGTGGTGCCCAAATTCCCGAGTTTGTTTCGCTCACTCTTGCATCCTATGTCCTCTATTTTTATAACAGGGTTAATGTTATTAAAATAGAGGACATACTTTGTCTTAATGTTACAGTTTTAGTAAGTAAATCACCAAATAGCCAAACGTCAGCGCAGCGGAAACTTGATTATCTTCGCACTTTTATGACAGACAAATTTCATTTAAACAAACACATTTACCTCTCGTTAGGCACTAATTATTAAACGTATATTTTTTCTGGTACGTCCATAGGAATAAAAAAGTGCCACTAGGATGACGTAATTCCAGCGGAAACAGATTTTGTTGAATAGGTCCGCAATGGTTGGATGCACAAATTTGTACTTACCATATACAATTACACGATGTCATACACTAAATATCTGCTAAACTGAAATTAAGAAATTCGACATTTTTCCGCTGCGACTACGCACACTTGAATATTCCCACCACCTTAGACTTGGTAAAACAATGGTTTACAAAAAGTATGACAACGTACTGATCCTTCACATGTCCAAGAACAGTGAAGTTTGCCGTGTTCGGAAGCTGCACAAGTCTTTTGTTATCAAAAAGAAACCCAAACTAGAGAAAACTTTTTAGAAATTTCAGTACTGTACGCCGCCGTAGTAATCAACAATCACAATCACGATAAGAGGCTTCAGACCATTGCAGATGTGGCCGGACCTCTCAAGTGCATGCACGAACGGGGATTCGTTTACAACATGCAACGATGTGAAACCAGAGAATATACTGATCGACACTAAGAAAGGAAAATAAGGGAACGTATCCTTGGTTCGGCGCTAAAATTGAAATATAGTATTCGATAACTGGCCTTCTGTACAATGAATGGTCTTTCGGACATGATATCTTTCTAAAATAAAGAAAAACGGTAACGTAAAATTTGTGAAAAACTATAATGTGCTTTAAGTGTCACATATTAGGGTTCAATTTACGTTTACAGTCACATCATATATGGCTGATAAGCGGCTGACTTTTGGATCAGCAAAGGCTGACTTCAGGTTCCAAGTGACCACAAATAAAGACAAAAGAAGTAAAAAAGAACCAGAAAGGAGGAGGGTGAAGTGTTGTGTGAGTGGGGACCACAGATATAGATAGACACTATAGCTGTGGTTGCAACTTATGAGCTCTCTACCTTCTGGGAGGGTCTCCGTTACTAGGTATTTTCAATATGTTGGTATAGATTTTTGCGGTCCTTTTAGTACTAAAATATCTAGGATTCGTAAAGCGCTCGTGAATGAAGTGTTGGTACACATAATGTAAGAGTCGCTGAAGATTAGTAGGTATAATAACAAAATGTAGGTTTGTAAGGTCCATTATAAACCTGTGTCTAATAATTTTTGTTGTACTAATTCTATAAGTGAGGACTTGTAATTGGCTGTCTGTCTTATATGTTGCTTTTACACTGATTTGTTTTAGCTGTAAGTCTTCCATATTAAATAAATAAATAAATAAATAATATGTAAATATAAATAACGTTAGTGTAGGGGCTCATGGCTAAGCAATAACAGCCGCACGGGTCGATCAGATTAAGCTACGCTTTCCGCGGTTGTACCGTGGATGAGTTAGCACCTTTACATACAGAGACCCCTCCGTGCCTCGGAAAGCAGGTTGAACCATTGGCTTATTCTTTTTTTTGCGTTGCAGCCTGTTCAACTTGCAAATTACCACTAAACTTGTGTACTGTACTGTACCAATTTGGTCGGTGTGCCCTAGCTTTGTTACTGCAACTGATTCGGCTCGCGCCTGGTTGATCACATTTCTAATCTAAGCTAGCTAATTTGGTTGGTATGTCCTACCTTTGTTATTGCGATCAATTCGGTTCGCGCGTGGTTGTTTTCAGTTCTAATCTCAGCTAACCAATTTGGTCGGTGTGTCCTAGCTCTGTTTCTGCGACCAATTTAGCGATGAAGCGGTTGGAATGGTATCAGATATTCTCCCTCTGATTTGTTTCAGAACACATCCAATATTTTCAATTCCAATATTAGGTACCTTCATATAATAATTATTTCTGGGCATAGGTTTATGGAGTTCAGCATAAACAAAGTAATTAACATTAAACAGACAGTAAATATGCTATATAATTGATCGTTAATGAATTCGGAGCTGTTATTACGTGGTGTTCACCTAGTGGCACCATCTGAGTACAACTAATATTGCGGCAGCGGCAGTCTTCGGGCGCGCCCCATGGATCACGAATACGGGGTATGTCATAGCGTCGTAAAGGGTGCCTGTCTCTGCCCTCTTGTACGTTGGATCGAAACTGTTCTAGTCGTTTCTTTGCACGGGTGCTCGTAGTTCGACTGGATCTATCTTTATCTCAACTAAATAAGCACTCGCGTCGAGCTCAGAGTTTGCTCGTTGTCGTACAAACATTATATTCATTGCCGAAAAATGACCAACGACGGCAGCGATAGCGGTTCGTATAAAATCCATGTTCGTGTTTTTTTCCCCTGTATGAGGTGGCAAATAAAGATTTTCTCAATGTTCAGTTTGGATCCTCAGCGCGTCCGGTTTGTATCTGCGGCAAGTTCGGTTCGGTTCTTCAGCAAGTACGCTTCGGTTCTTCGGCACGTTGGGCCCGGTTTGGGTTGAAGCCGGTCGTTCCGTTTGGCTTCGGTTGGGTGCAGTCAGCTCTCTTCGTTCTTCGCTCTTGTCGCGGGTTCTTCTGTTTTTCTTTATCCCAGCCAGATGGACCAGATTAAGGTGGACTATATGAGGTGATGGTAGAAATTAAAGATTTTCCGAATTTCTTGTTGTTTGTTCTTCTAAGGGATCTGGAGACTGAATGTGTCTCTTCGGCAAGATTGGCCCCCTTTTATACAATTTATTTGCCCCTCTCCTCATTACCCAAACGTTGTTTAACGTTAAGCCACACATAAACTCCATTTTGGGGCTTACGTGTGGTATTTGTCAAAACATCATTTTTCGATACACAATGCCTTGAAACTTTTTTTACATTTCCAATGTGCTTTCATGTGGCATTCTTTGCATCGTAGCTGGCTTAGAACTTCCTGCGGGAAGTGTCCAACACCATCCGGATTCATACTTGGCACCACTGAACAATCTTTAAGACGCCTTCCATTGGGTCTTTCCTACACTCCTCAAATAAAATCGGGCGATACTTGGGTGAAACTGGGGCTGGTCTAGTTTGTCTGCTGTGGTCAAGACATGGAGATGCCAAGCATTAGCTACAACCAAATCCAGCATGTAGGTAAACAGAACCTACCACCATTTTTTGCCTCGTATACTGCGATTGATAAGTCATCTTGATCTACTCCAACCATGCCTTTGTTGTAGTTCAGGAAGACCTACTTTTCTTCCTTCTCCGGATCTCCATCTTTTTACCTCACCAAGAGGGTAAACAAAGTCGTAGTTTGTACCCCTGGTACAAACACTGTTGGCAAGCCCACACACGAACAACATTTGAGTGGCAGTATCGAATCGATAATCAAATTCTAATCAGTTCTTCTTTTTCATGTGTCCTTGACAGATACTAGTGGGCATTTCTTGGTCCTATTTTCCCTCACAGTGCCAGTTGTACGATAGCCAGCTTCGCGCACATCTCGCAGCAATGCGTGACTGATAAAAAAGGTGTCGAAATACACGATATGCTTATGCGGAACGGCGTTTACTTACCAACAGGCCCTTTACCACTTTTGAACCCAAAGGCTCATTACTGGGTCCCCCTGCTGATTTACCACAAACATCCAGTTTCTGTACCCAAATCGTACGGGCTTGCCTCTTATGAACTGCTTGGCTGGGTGACGTCCAAAATATTTCACTATTGTTGATTCATCTACGGATAGATGCTCGTGGCCCCCGCTGAAGGAATTTCTTAGTCAGCGAACCAGCAAGTGGTCGTACATTGAACATCATTGTTAAGTATCAGTAACATTGTTAGGTATAAGTTTAATTGAAAGTGTTGTGTCGGCTCCGTTCACTGTTGATTATCAACGTTAGCGTTTTGCATTGCTGTTGTTATTAAGTCATTCGATATATGTAACTGAACCATTTCTCTGCGTTTTAATAGTAACATGGTGTGTGGGTAAAATAGACATGGACGTGGGTATAATAGACGTTGTTCTGTTCTAGTGGAAATTATGCGTGAGTTAAATCACCCGCTCCCCTGCGGCGGGAGGGAATTCCAAAGACCAGCAGCCAAGTTTTAGCAATGGGACGAGGGGCCTAAAACCCCCCACCACCGATACCTGGCCAAATTGTATAAAAGGGTCAAATCCCGCCGAAGAGACACAGTCGGTCTACAGATCCCCTAGAAGAACAAACTGCAAGAAATTGGGAAAATCTTTAATTTCTACTATTACCTTATATAGTGCACCGTAATCTGGTCCATCTAGCTTGTATAAAGAAAAACAGAAGAAACCGCGGCAAGAGCGAAGAACAAAGAGAGCTGACTGCACCCAACCGAAGCCAAACGAAACGACCGGCTTCAACCCAAACCGAGCCGAACGTGTTAAAGATCCGAACCACCAGTGCCGAAGAACCGAATCGTACTTGCTGAAGAACCGAATCAAAGTTCTCGCAGATCCAAACCAGACGCGCAGTGGATCTAAACTGAACGTTGAGAAAATCTTTATTTGCCACCTCATACAGTCCACCATAATAGGGGAAAAAATCACGAACATGGATTTTATACGAACCGCTATCGCTGCCGTCATTCGTCATTTTTCAGCGATGAATATGTTTGTACGAGAACGAGCAGACTCTGAGCTCGACGCGAGTGCTTATTTAGTTGAGATAAAGATAGATCCAGTCGAACTACGAGCACCCGTGCAAAGAAACGACTAGAACAGTTTCGATCCAACGTACAAGAGGGCAGAGACAGGCACCTTTTACGATTCTTTGACATACCCAGTACTCGGGATCCATGAGTCGCGCCCGAAGACTGCCGTCGCCGCAATACTGGTTGTACTCAGATGCTGCCACTAAGTGAACACACGTAATAACAGCTCCGTATTCATTAATGATCAATAAAATAGCATGTTTAATGCCTGTTAAATGTTTCCTTACTTTATTTATGATGAACTCCTTATACATATGCCCAGAACTATTTTGAGATTCCATATTATACAAAGGTACCTATATTGGAATTGAACAAATCATAGGTCAAATATCCGATACCATTCCAACTGCTCGCGCGCCAAATTGGTCACACCGACCAAATTACTTAGCTTAGATTAGAACTGAAACAAACCGTGTGCGAGCCGAATTGGTCGCAGCAACAAAGCTAGGGCACACTGACCAAATTGGTTAGCGTAGTTTAGAACTGTCGAGTTGCAAGATGAACAGGCTGCACAGCGATAAAGTGAATAAGCCAACGGCTTAAAGTGCTTTCCGAGGCACGGAGGGGTCTCAGTTTGTATAGGTAGTCACCTACCACGGACCAACCGCGGCAAGCGTAGCTTAATCGGAGTGCGGCTGTTATTGCTTAGCCATGAGCCCCTACACTAACGTTTTTTATATCTACATATTATTAGACACAGCTTTGTAATGGATCTTATATACTTACATTTTGTTATTATACTACTACCTAATAAGTCGTAGTCCTCAAGTAGTCCGTGGGTACGCGATAGGCGTGTATCTCTGGCGGACGTCAAGGTCTGGAGAGACCATAGTTTTGATCCCTGCGCTGTATGTGTGACAGCAATGCGATTGCTAGTCGGCAGGAGAGCCGTGGCGTTAGCGTGGTTTACTCGTGTATAGGTTTCCAACTGTATGATGGCTCTTAGTGAAAAAGATGATTGTTAATGTGGAAAATGATGGTACATGGCTCTGGTTGATGATTTTTGCTATGATCAATCAAAGTGTGTTTAGTTCATTGAGAAGTAAGTATTGTTTAGTTAAAACAATAAAGTGATTGGGGATTAAAGTTTCCTAATGTTAAAAGTTGGAACCCGTAAATAGTCAGAATTGGCTAAGTCGAACAGGCACTGTTGGTGAGTTTTGGTTGCAGGTTAATCGGGACGCCAACGCCGCCTAGCGGCGTTCGACAGAGTCTACAACGTAACGCTCGGGCCGGCCGCCGTCCGGGGCTCAGCAGAGCAGACTTCATCGGTGGCGGTCAAGCAGTGAACACGTTTAGAAACTGTCGCACGTTTCGAATAGATGTGTCGTGTACCTACAGAGCGTGAAATGCTAGTTTGATTAATGTTATCGTAAATTATCATTTGATCTGAACTGCAAACGGTTTTTCTATTGCGCAATATCCAAGACTACCCATAGTACGCCCACAGTAGTAACAATATGGCTGATAATAACGGGAGAGACACATGCTCCTCCTCCGTCGGTTTACGAATCCTAGATAATTTAATACCAAAAAGACCGCAAAAAATCTATACCAACATATTGAAAATACCTAGTAATGGAGTACCTAGCAGAAGGTAGAGAGCTCATAAGTTGCAACTATGTTTCAGATTTCAAACGAATAGGTACACTTTAAGCATTTGTGTACCACCATTTTGGTCTCCAGGCCACAAATGAATATCTATTCTTGATCCAGAACCTTTGGTGCTGCTCTTTTTCCGATACCTGCAGGTAATCCTTACTTCTAATTGGTGGGTACGTAACGTTGATTTGCTCATGTCGAACGAGCACCCGTCGTTGGTTCGCACATGATGATGACCCCATTGCCCTGGATGTTTTTCAACAGCTCGTTGAGTTCGTCATCATTTTATGCCTAACTTTATTATTTCATAGCTGCTTACTTGTATGTATGTCATTTTGCTGAGGCTCGTTGCGGTGTAGTAGTTGACTCAAATTTTCATACCTGAACACGATATTGTGAATACTGTGATTGGATACCCAGTCAATAGTGAGTGGTTTGATTGCGTTCGCGCCCCACATCGTTCACGATTATTGTTCATTACTTTATTCGATTACACACCTCTCTCACAACTCTTCGCCCGCAAACCTTTGAGATGGCCTCTTTTGGTAAATACGATCTAATGCCTTTATGGCTGTCTTTATACAATGATAACAAGTTTGTTTCCTAAAGTCGAATTGCTGTGTCCGTAGACTATTAATTATGTCTTGATAGAGGTAACATTGCATTGCATTCCGACGTTTTTTTTGCCATGTTGTAGGAAAGAATAAGTTTTTAAAATCTAAAACATAACACCGCTAGCTGGGATCGAACTCGGGGCATAAAGTGCTTTCTTCGATGTAGGTATGCGAGCCTTTACACCGTTTCTAACAATATGATAAATAGTGAATTTTGCGTTCCTGTGTTTCTGAAGTAATTTCAAAACGACCAATCAAACGATCCGTTTAATTGGTGTTTTTAATTTTAGTCAACACTAGCGTAAGCCTTATATATGTCAATAGATCTAGCAATCGATACCTTAACGCTCAATAAATAGGATTTATTTTGTTTTATCGCAGAAAGTATTTACGACGTTTTGTAATCTGTAGTCAAACTAGATAGGACCACAGATTTGATTGACGAGGAAATTCCGCTACTCGGCCATAGATGGCGGTATTGACCGTGGTCGTAATTATAAACTTAACTGCCTAAGATATAAGGTTGACATTCACGTCATAGGTGATCGTTTTATGGGTGGTCGAGGATCATTATATCTGTGTACCTGCTGTATAAAACTGTAGAAACATCTCAGAAATTTTGGGAATTAAATAAAACAAAAGATGAAGCACGCAGAGAACTACTTTAATATTTGACTAGACTGACGTTGAAAACTAATCGTAGCGTACGTATTTTAACTTGATCTTGCTGTCCTTAGCAAGATCAACGCCTGTTAAAATACTGAAAGCTGATGTCTTATTGTCTACAAATTGCGCCGAGTTAACTCGAGCCAATGGTGGAACTGATGCTTTAACAGGCCCCCTTTGGAAGCTCGCCTTTCAAGTTATGTTCCAATAACGGGCAAATCTTTGGGAATGCCCGTCTGACAGTTCCAGTTGGAGTCCTGATGTCGCCAACTCTGCTTATGCCATCTGTGCCAGGATGAAGACCAAAGTAGATCAATACCAAATACACGGCCACAGTACTCGTCTCGTCCATTTTTCCCAGTACACTTCATCGTTCACCACCAAACATTGAACGTCAAACTGTATCAACCTCATCATCATCATCATCAGCCTACAGCAGTCCACTGCTGAACTAAATTTTAGCACCCCGCCTTGAATAAGTTGTTTGTATACAGAAAGAGAACTTTCTTCTCGACGAAGTATGTCGAGAAGTAAAGCATAAACTCGGTTTACAGCAGTCTAGGTTTTGAAATCTGGACCTAACCCGAGGGTAGTGGTGCCCAAATTCCCGAGTTTGTTTCGCTCACTCTTGCATCCTATGTCCTCTATTTTTATAACAGGGTTAATGTTATTAAAATAGAGGACATACTTTGTCTTAATGTTACAGTTTTAGTAAGTAAATCACCAAATAGCCAAACGTCAGCGCAGCGGAAACTTGATTATCTTCGCACTTTTATGACAGACAAATTTCATTTAAACAAACACATTTACCTCTCGTTAGACACTAATTATTAAACGTATATTTTTTCTGGTACGTCCATAGGAATAAAAAAGTGCCACTAGGATGACGTAATTCCAGCGGAAACAGATTTTGTTGAATAGGTCCGCAATGGTTGGATGCACAAATTTGTACTTACCATATACAATTACACGATGTCATACACTAAATATCTGCTAAACTGAAATTAAGAAATTCGACATTTTTCCGCTGCGACTACGCACACTTGAATATTCCCACCACCTTAGACTTGGTAAAACAATGGTTTACAAAAAGTATGACAACGTACTGATCCTTCACATGTCCAAGAACAGTGAAGTTTGCCGTGTTCGGAAGCTGCACAAGTCTTTTGTTATCAAAAAGAAACCCAAACTAGAGAAAACTTTTTAGAAATTTCAGTACTGTACGCCGCCGTAGTAATCAACAATCACAATCACGATAAGAGGCTTCAGACCATTGCAGATGTGGCCGGACCTCTCAAGTGCATGCACGAACGGGGATTCGTTTACAACATGCAACGATGTGAAACCAGAGAATATACTGATCGACACTAAGAAAGGAAAATAAGGGAACGTATCCTTGGTTCGGCGCTAAAATTGAAATATAGTATTCGATAACTGGCCTTCTGTACAATGAATGGTCTTTCGGACATGATATCTTTCTAAAATAAAGAAAAACGGTAACGTAAAATTTGTGAAAAACTATAATGTGCTTTAAGTGTCACATATTAGGGTTCAATTTACGTTTACAGTCACATCATATATGGCTGATAAGCGGCTGACTTTTGGATCAGCAAAGGCTGACTTCAGGTTCCAAGTGACCACAAATAAAGACAAAAGAAGTAAAAAAGAACCAGAAAGGAGGAGGGTGAAGTGTTGTGTGAGTGGGGACCACAGATATAGATAGACACTATAGCTGTGGTTGCAACTTATGAGCTCTCTACCTTCTGGGAGGGTCTCCGTTACTAGGTATTTTCAATATGTTGGTATAGATTTTTGCGGTCCTTTTAGTACTAAAATATCTAGGATTCGTAAAGCGCTCGTGAATGAAGTGTTGGTACACATAATGTAAGAGTCGCTGAAGATTAGTAGGTATAATAACAAAATGTAGGTTTGTAAGGTCCATTATAAACCTGTGTCTAATAATTTTTGTTGTACTAATTCTATAAGTGAGGACTTGTAATTGGCTGTCTGTCTTATATGTTGCTTTTACACTGATTTGTTTTAGCTGTAAGTCTTCCATATTAAATAAATAAATAAATAAATAATATGTAAATATAAATAACGTTAGTGTAGGGGCTCATGGCTAAGCAATAACAGCCGCACGGGTCGATCAGATTAAGCTACGCTTTCCGCGGTTGTACCGTGGATGAGTTAGCACCTTTACATACAGAGACCCCTCCGTGCCTCGGAAAGCACGTTGAACCATTGGCTTATTCTTTTTTTTGCGTTGCAGCCTGTTCAACTTGCAAATTACCACTAAACTTGTGTACTGTACTGTACCAATTTGGTCGGTGTGCCCTAGCTTTGTTACTGCAACTGATTCGGCTCGCGCCTGGTTGATCACATTTCTAATCTAAGCTAGCTAATTTGGTTGGTATGTCCTACCTTTGTTATTGCGATCAATTCGGTTCGCGCGTGGTTGTTTTCAGTTCTAATCTCAGCTAACCAATTTGGTCGGTGTGTCCTAGCTCTGTTTCTGCGACCAATTTAGCGATGAAGCGGTTGGAATGGTATCAGATATTCTCCCTCTGATTTGTTTCAGAACACATCCAATATTTTCAATTCCAATATTAGGTACCTTCATATAATAATTATTTCTGGGCATAGGTTTATGGAGTTCAGCATAAACAAAGTAATTAACATTAAACAGACAGTAAATATGCTATATAATTGATCGTTAATGAATTCGGAGCTGTTATTACGTGGTGTTCACCTAGTGGCACCATCTGAGTACAACTAATATTGCGGCAGCGGCAGTCTTCGGGCGCGCCCCATGGATCACGAATACGGGGTATGTCACAGCGTCGTAAAGGGTGCCTGTCTCTGCCCTCTTGTACGTTGGATCGAAACTGTTCTAGTCAATACTAAATAAGTTTCTTTGCACGGGTGCTCGTAGTTCAACTGGATCAATCTTTATCTCCACTAAATAAGCACTCGCGTCGAGCTCAGAGTTTGCTCGTTGTCGTACAAACATTATATTCATTGCCGAAAAATGACCAACGACGGCAGCGATAGCGGTTCGTATAAAATCCATGTTCGTGTTTTTTTCCCCTGTATGAGGTGGCAAATAAAGATTTTCTCAATGTTCAGTTTGGATCCTCAGCGCGTCCGGTTTGTATCTGCGGCAAGTTCGGTTCGGTTCTTCAGCAAGTACGCTTCGGTTCTTCGGCACGTTGGGCCCAGTTTGGGTTGAAGCCGGTCGTTCCGTTTGGCTTCGGTTGGGTGCAGTCAGCTCTCTTCGTTCTTCGCTCTTGTCGCGGGTTCTTCTGTTTTTCTTTATCCCAGCCAGATGGACCAGATTAAGGTGGACTATATGAGGTGATGGTAGAAATTAAAGATTTTCCGAATTTCTTGTTGTTTGTTCTTCTAAGGGATCTGGAGACTGAATGTGTCTCTTCGGCAAGATTGGCCCCCTTTTATACAATTTATTTGCCCCTCCCCTCATTACCCAAACGTTGTTTAACGTTAAGCCACACATAAACTCCATTTTGGGGCTTACGTGTGGTATTTGTCAAAACATCATTTTTCGATACACAATGCCTTGAAACTTTTTTTACATTTCCAATGTGCTTTCATGTGGCGTTCTTTGCATCGTAGCTGGCTTAGAACTTCCTGCGGGAAGTGTCCAACACCATCCGGATTCATACTTGGCACCACTGAACAATCTTTAAGACGCCTTCCATTGGGTCTTTCCTACACTCCTCAAATAAAATCGGGCGATACTTGGGTGAAACTGGGGCTGGTCTAGTTTGTCTGCTGTGGTCAAGACATGGAGATGCCAAGCATTAGCTACAACCAAATCCAGCATGTAAGTAAACAGAACCTACCACCATTTTTTGCCTCGTATACTGCGATTGATAAGTCATCTTGATCTACTCCAACCATGCCTTTGTTGTAGTTCAGGAAGACCTACTTTTCTTCCTTCTCCGGATCTCCATCTTTTTACCTCACCAAGAGGGTAAACAAAGTCGTAGTTTGTACCCCTGGTACAAACACTGTTGGCAAGCCCACACACGAACAACATTTGAGTGGCAGTATCGAATCGATAATCAAATTCTAATCAGTTCTTCTTTTTCATGTGTCCTTGACAGATACTAGTGGGCATTTCTTGGTCCTATTTTCCCTCACAGTGCCAGTTGTACGATAGCCAGCTTCGCGCAGATCCCGCTTCAATGCGTGACTGATAAAAAAGGTGTCGAAATACACGATATGCTTATGCGGAACGGCGTTTACTTACCAACAGGCCCTTTACCACTTTTGAACCCAAAGGCTCATTACTGGGTCCCCCTGCTGATTTACCACAAACATCCAGTTTCTGTACCCAAATCGTACGGGCTTGCCTCTTATGAACTGCTTGGCTGGGTGACGTCCAAAATATTTCACTATTGTTGATTCATCTACGGATAGATGCTCGTGGCCCCCGCTGAAGGAATTTCTTGGTCAGCGAACCAGCAAGTGGTCGTACATTGAACATCATTGTTAAGTATCAGTAACATTGTTAGGTATAAGTTTAATTGAAAGTGTTGTGTCGGCTCCGTTCACTGTTGATTATCAACGTTAGCGTTTTGCATTGCTGTTGTTATTAAGTCATTCGATATATGTAACTGAACCATTTCTCTGCGTTTTAATAGTAACATGGTGTGTGGGTAAAATAGACATGGACGTGGGTATAATAGACGTTGTTCTGTTCTAGTGGAAATTATGCGTGAGTTAAATCACCCGCTCCCCTGCGGCGGGAGGGAATTCCAAAGACCAGCAGCCAAGTTTTAGCAATGGGACGAGGGGCCTAAAACCCCCCACCATACCTGGACAAATTGTATAAAAGGGTCAAATCCCGCCGAAGAGACACAGTCGGTCTACAGATCCCCTAGAAGAACAAACTGCAAGAAATTGGGAAAATCTTTAATTTCTACTATTACCTTATATAGTGCACCGTAATCTGGTCCATCTAGCTTGTATAAAGAAAAACAGAAGAAACCGCGGCAAGAGCGAAGAACAAAGAGAGCTGACTGCACCCAACCGAAGCCAAACGAAACGACCGGCTTCAACCCAAACCGAGCCGAACGTGTTAAAGATCCGAACCACCAGTGCCGAAGAACCGAATCGTACTTGCTGAAGAACCGAATCAAAGTTCTCGCAGATCCAAACCAGACGCGCAGTGGATCTAAACTGAACGTTGAGAAAATCTTTATTTGCCACCTCATACAGTCCACCATAATAGGGGAAAAAATCACGAACATGGATTTTATACGAACCGCTATCGCTGCCGTCATTCGTCATTTTTCAGCGATGAATATGTTTGTACGAGAACGAGCAGACTCTGAGCTCGACGCGAGTGCTTATTTAGTTGAGATAAAGATAGATCCAGTCGAACTACGAGCACCCGTGCAAAGAAACGACTAGAACAGTTTCGATCCAACGTACAAGAGGGCAGAGACAGGCACCTTTTACGATTCTTTGACATACCCAGTACTCGGGATCCATGAGTCGCGCCCGAAGACTGCCGTCGCCGCAATACTGGTTGTACTCAGATGCTGCCACTAAGTGAACACACGTAATAACAGCTCCGTATTCATTAATGATCAATAAAATAGCATGTTTAATGCCTGTTAAATGTTTCCTTACTTTATTTATGATGAACTCCTTATACATATGCCCAGAACTATTTTGAGATTCCATATTATACAAAGGTACCTATATTGGAATTGAACAAATCATAGGTCAAATATCCGATACCATTCCAACTGCTCGCGCGCCAAATTGGTCACACCGACCAAATTACTTAGCTTAGATTAGAACTGAAACAAACCGTGTGCGAGCCGAATTGGTCGCAGCAACAAAGCTAGGGCACACTGACCAAATTGGTTAGCGTAGTTTAGAACTGTCGAGTTGCAAGATGAACAGGCTGCACAGCGATAAAGTGAATAAGCCAACGGCTTAAAGTGCTTTCCGAGGCACGGAGGGGTCTCAGTTTGTATAGGTAGTCACCTACCACGGACCAACCGCGGCAAGCGTAGCTTAATCGGAGTGCGGCTGTTATTGCTTAGCCATGAGCCCCTACACTAACGTTTTTTATATCTACATATTATTAGACACAGCTTTGTAATGGATCTTATATACTTACATTTTGTTATTATACTACTACCTAATAAGTCGTAGTCCTCAAGTAGTCCGTGGGTACGCGATAGGCGTGTGTCTCTGGCGGACGTCAAGGTCTGGAGAGACCATAGTTTTGATCCCTGCGCTGTATGTGTGACAGCAATGCGATTGCTAGTCGGCAGGAGAGCCGTGGCGTTAGCGTGGTTTACTCGTGTATAGGTTTCCAACTGTATGATGGCTCTTAGTGAAAAAGATGATTATTAATGTGGAAAATGATGGTACATGGCTCTGGTTGATGATTTTTGCTATGATCAATCAAAGTGTGTTTAGTTCATTGAGAAGTAAGTATTGTTTAGTTAAAACAATAAAGTGATTGGGGATTAAAGTTTCCTAATGTTAAAAGTTGGAACCCGTAAATAGTCAGAATTGGCTAAGTCGAACAGGCACTGTTGGTGAGTTTTGGTTGCAGGTTAATCGGGACGCCAACGCCGCCTAGCGGCGTTCGACAGAGTCTACAACGTAACGCTCGGGCCGGCCGCCGTCCGGGGCTCAGCAGAGCAGACTTCATCGGTGGCGGTCAAGCAGTGAACACGTTTAGAAACTGTCGCACGTTTCGAATAGATGTGTCGTGTACCTACAGAGCGTGAAATGCTAGTTTGATTAATGTTATCGTAAATTATCATTTGATCTGAACTGCAAACGGTTTTTCTATTGCGCAATATCCAAGACTACCCATAGTACGCCCACAGTAGTAACAATATGGCTGATAATAACGGGAGAGACACATGCTCCTCCTCCGTCGGTTTACAAATCCTAGATAATTTAATACCAAAAAGACCGCAAAAAATCTATACCAACATATTGAAAATACCTAGTAATGGAGTACCTAGCAGAAGGTAGAGAGCTCATAAGTTGCAACTATGTTTTAGATTTCAAACGAATAGGTACACTTTAAGCATTTGTGTACCACCATTTTGGTCTCCAGGCCACAAATGAATATCTATTCTTGATCCAGAACCTTTGGTGCTGCTCTTTTTCCGATACCTGCAGGTAATCCTTACTTCTAATTGGTGGGTACGTAACGTTGATTTGCTCATGTCGAACGAGCACCCGTCGTTGGTTCGCACATGATGATGACCCCATTGCCCTGGATGTTTTTCAACAGCTCGTTGAGTTCGTCATCATTTTATGCCTAACTTTATTATTTCATAGCTGCTTACTTGTATGTATGTAATTTTGCTGAGGCTCGTTGCGGTGTAGTAGTTGACTCAAATTTTCATACCTGAACACGATATTGTGAATACTGTGATTGGATACCCAGTCAATAGTGAGTGGTTTGATTGCGTTCGCGCCCCACATCGTTCACGATTATTGTTCATTACTTTATTCGATTACACACCTCTCTCACAACTCTTCGCCCGCAAACCTTTGAGATGGCCTCTTTTGGTAAATACGATCTAATGCCTTTATGGCTGTCTTTATACAATGATAACAAGTTTGTTTCCTAAAGTCGAATTGCTGTGTCCGTAGACTATTAATTATGTCTTGATAGAGGTAACATTGCATTGCATTCCGACGTTTTTTTTGCCATGTTGTAGGAAAGAATAAGTTTTTAAAATCTAAAACATAACACCGCTAGCTGGGATCGAACTCGGGGCATAAAGTGCTTTCTTCGATGTAGGTATGCGAGCCTTTACACCGTTTCTAACAATATGATAAATAGTGAATTTTGCGTTCCTGTGTTACTGAAGTAATTTCAAACGACCAATCAAACGATCCGTTTAATTGGTGTTTTTAATTTTAGTCAACACTAGCGTAAGCCTTATATATGTCAATAGATCTAGCAATCGATACCTTAACGCTCAATAAATAGGATTTATTTTGTTTTATCGCAGAAAGTATTTACGACTTTTTGTAATCTGTAGTCAAACTAGATAGGACCACAGATTTGATTGACGAGGAAATTCCGCTACTCGGCCATAGATGGCGGTATTGACCGTGGTCGTAATTATAAACTTAACCGCCTAAGATATAAGGTTGACATTCACGTCATAGGTGATCGTTTTATGGGTGGTCGAGGATCATTATATCTGTGTACCTGCTGTATAAAACTGTAGAAACATCTCAGAAATTTTGGGAATTAAATAAAACAAAAGATGAAGCACGCAGAGAACTACTTTAATATTTGACTAGACTGACGTTGAAAACGAATCGTAGCGTACGTATTTTAACTTGATCTTGCTGTCCTTAGCAAGATCAACGCCTGTTAAAATACTGAAAGCTGATGTCTTATTGTCTACAAATTGCGCCGAGTTAACTCGAGCCAATGGTGGAACTGATGCTTTAACAGGCCCCCTTTGGAAGCTCGCCTTTCAAGTTATGTTCCAATAACGGGCAAATCTTTGGGAATGCCCGTCTGACAGTTCCAGTTGGAGTCCTGATGTCGCCAACTCTGCTTATGCCATCTGTGCCAGGATGAAGACCAAAGTAGATCAATACCAAATACACGGCCACAGTACTCGTCTCGTCCATTTTTCCCAGTACACTTCATCGTTCACCACCAAACATTGAACGTCAAACTGTATCAACCTCATCATCATCATCATCAGCCTACAGCAGTCCACTGCTGAACTAAATTTTAGCACCCCGCCTTGAATAAGTTGTTTGTATACAGAAAAAGAACTTTCTTCTCGACGAAGTATGTCGAGAAGTAAAGCATAAACTCGGTTTACAGCAGTCTAGGTTTTGAAATCTGGACCTAACCCGAGGGTAGTGGTGCCCAAATTCCCGAGTTTGTTTCGCTCACTCTTGCATCCTATGTCCTCTATTTTTATAACAGGGTTAATGTTATTAAAATAGAGGACATACTTTGTCTTAATGTTACAGTTTTAGTAAGTAAATCACCAAATAGCCAAACGTCAGCGCAGCGGAAACTTGATTATCTTCGCACTTTTATGACAGACAAATTTCATTTAAACAAACACATTTACCTCTCGTTAGACACTAATTATTAAACGTATATTTTTTCTGGTACGTCCATAGGAATAAAAAAGTGCCACTAGGATGACGTAATTCCAGCGGAAACAGATTTTGTTGAATAGGTCCGCAATGGTTGGATGCACAAATTTGTACTTACCATATACAATTACACGATGTCATACACTAAATATCTGCTAAACTGAAATTAAGAAATTCGACATTTTTCCGCTGCGACTACGCACACTTGAATATTCCCACCACCTTAGACTTGGTAAAACAATGGTTTACAAAAAGTATGACAACGTACTGATCCTTCACATGTCCAAGAACAGTGTAGTTTGCCGTGTTCGGAAGCTGCACAAGTCTTTTGTTATCAAAAAGAAACCCAAACTAGAGAAAACTTTTTAGAAATTTCAGTACTGTACGCCGCCGTAGTAATCAACTATCACAATCACGATAAGAGGCTTCAGACCATTGCAGATGTGGCCGGACCTCTCAAGTGCATGCTCGAACGGGGATTCGTTTACAACATGCAACGATGTGAAACCAGAGAATATACTGATCGACACTAAGAAAGGAAAATAAGGGAACGTATCCTTGGTTCGACGCTAAAATTGAAATATAGTATACGATAACTGGTCTTCTGTACAATGAATGGTCTTTTGGACGTGATATCTTTCTAAAATAAAGAAAAACGGTAACGTAAAATTTGTGAAAAACTATAATGTGCTTTAAGTGTCACATATTAGGGGTCAATTTACGTTCACAGTCACATCATATATGGCTGATAAGCGGCTGAATTTTGGATCAGCAAAGGCTGACTTCATGTTCAGAGTGACCACAAAGAAAGAAAAAAAACAGATATAGATAGACACTATATCTGTGGTTGCAACTTATGAGCTCTCTACCTTCTGGGAGGGTCTCCGTTACTAGGTATTTTCAATATGTTGGTATAGATTTTTGCGGTCCTTTTAGTACTAAAATATCTAGGATTCGTAAAGCGCTCGTGACTGAAGTGTTGGTACACATAATGTAAGAGTCGCTGAAGTTTAGTAGGTATAATAACAAAATGTAGGTTTGTAAGGTCCATTATAAACCTGTGTCTAATAATATGTAAATATAAATAACGTTAGTGTAGGGGCTCATGGCTAAGCAATAACAGCCGCACGGGTCGATCGATCAGATTAAGCTACGCTTTCCGCGGTTGTACCGTGGATGAGTTAGCACCTTTACATACAGAGACCCTTCCGTGCCTCGGAAAGCACGTTGAACCATTGGCTTATTCTTTTTTTTGCGTTGCAGCCTGTTCAACTTGCAAATTACCACTAAACTTGTGCCCTAGCTTTGTTACTGCAACTTACTGATTCGGCTCACGCCTGGTTGTTCACATTTCTAATCTAAGCTAGCTAATTTGGTCGGTATGTCCTACCTTTGTTATTGCGATCAATTCGGTTCGCGCGTGGTTGTTTTCAGTTCTAATCTCAGCTAACCAATTTGGTCGGTGTGTCCTAGCTCTGTTTCTGCGACCAATTTAGCGATTAAGCGGTTGGAATGGTATCAGATATTCTCCCTCTGATTTGTTTCAGAACACATCCAATATTTTCAATTCCAATATTAGGTACCTTCATATAATATGGAATCTCAAATTATTTCTGGGCATAGGTTTATGGAGTTCAGCATAAACAAAGTAATTAAACATTAAACAGACATTAAACATGCTATTTAATTGATCGTTAATGAATTCGGAGCTATTATTACGTGGTGTTCACCTAGTGGCACCATCTGAGTACAACTAATATTGCGGCAGCGGCAGTCTTCGGGCGCGCCCCATGGATCACGAATACGGGTTATGTCATAGCGTCGTAAAGGGTGCCTGTCTCTGCCCTCTTGTGCGTTGGATCGAAACTGTTCTAGTCAATACTAAATAAGTTTCTTTGCACGGGTGCTCGTAGTTCAACTGGATCAATCTTTATCTCCACTAAACAAGCACTCGCGTCGAGCTCAGAGTCTGCTCGTTGTCGTACAAATATTATATTCATTGCCGAAAAATGACCAACGACGGCAGCGATAGCGGTTCGTATAAAATCCATGTTCGTGATTTTTTCGCCTGTATGAGGTGGCAAATAATGATTTTCTCAATGTTCAGTTTGGATCGTCAGCGCGTCCGGTTTGTATCTGCGGCAAGTTCGGTTCGGTTCTTCAGCAAGTACGCTTCGGTTCTTCGGCACGTTGGGCCCGGTTTGGGTTGAAGCCGGTCGTTCCGTTTGGCTTCGGTTGGGTGCAGTCAGCTCTCTTCGTTCTTCGCTCTTGCCGCGGGTTCTTCTGTTTTTCTTTATCCCAGCCAGATGGACCAGATTACGGTGGACTATATGAGGTGATGGTAGAAATTAAAGATTTTCCGAATTTCTTGTTGTTTGTTCTTCTAAAGGATCTGGAGACTGAATGTGTCTCTTCGGCAAGATTGGCCCCCTTTTATACAATTTATTTGCCCCTCCCCTCATTACCCAAACGTTGTTTAACGTTAAGCCACACATAAACTCCATTTTGGGGCTTACGTGTGGTATTTGTCAAAACATCATTTTTCGATACACAATGCATTGAAACATTTTTTACATTTCCAATGTGCTTTCATGTGGCATTCTTTGCATCGTAGCTGGCTTAGCAGTTTCTGCGGGAAGTGTCCAACACCATCCGGATTCATACTTGGCACCACTGAACAATCTTTAAGACGCCTTCCATTGGGTATTTCCTACACTCCTCAAATAAAATCGGGCGATACTTGGGCGAAACTGGAGCTGGTCTAGTTTGTCTTCTGTGGTCAAGACATGGAGATGCCAAGCATTAGCTACAACCAAATCCAGCATGTAGGAAAACAGAACCCACCACCATTTTTTGCCTCGTATACTGCGATTGATAAGTCAGCTTGATCTACTCCAACCTTGCCTTTGTTGTAGTTCAGGAAGACCTACTTTTCTTCCTTCTCCGGATCTCCATCTTTTTACCTCACCAAGAGGGTAAACAAAGTCATAGTTTGTACCCCTGAAACACTGTTGGCAAGCCCACACACGAACAACATTTGAGTGGCAGTATCGAATCAGTAATCAAATTCTACTCAGTTCTTCTTTTTCATGTCCTTGGCAGATACTAGTGGGCATTTCTTGGTCCTATTTTCCCTCACAGTGCCAGTTGTACGATAGCCAGCTTCGCGCACATCTCGCTTCAATGCGTGACTGATAAAAAAGGTGTCGAAATAAACGATATGCTTATGCGGAACGGCGTTTACTTACCAACAGGCCCTTTACCACTTTTGAACCGAAAGGCTCATTACTGGGTCCCCCTGCTGATTTACCACAAACATCCAGTTTCTGTACCCAAATCGTATGGGCTTGCCTCTTATGAACTGCTTGGCTGGGTGACGTCCAAAATATTTCACTATTGTTGATTCATCTACCGATAGATGCTCGTGGTGCCGCTGAAGGAATTTCTTGGTCAGCGAATCAGCAAGTGGTCGTATTTTGAACATCATTGTTAAGTATCAGTAACATTGTTAGGTATAAGTTTAATTGAAAGTGTTGTGTCGGCTCCGTTCACTGTTGATTATCAACGTTAGCGTTTTGCATTGCTGTTCCAGCTAGCCAGTTGAGGGAATTCCAAAGACCAGCAGCCAAGTTTTAGCAATGGGACGAGGGGCCTAAAACCCCCCACCATACCTGGACAAATTGTATAAAAGGGTCAAATCCTGCCGAAGAGACACAGTCGGTCTACAGATCCCCTAGAAGAACAAACTGCAAGAAATTGGGAAAATCTTTAATTTCTACTATTACCTTATATAGTGCACCGTAATCTGGTCCATCTAGCTTGTATAAAGAAAAACAGAAGAAACCGCGGCAAGAGCGAAGAACAAAGAGAGCTGACTGCACCCAACCGAAGCCAAACGGAACGACCGGCTTCAACCCAAACCGAGCCGAACGTGTTAAAGATCCGAACCAACAGTGCCGAAGAACCGAATCGTACTTGCTGAAGAACCGAATCAAAGTTCTCGCAGATGCAAACCGGACGCGCAGTGGATCCAAACTGAACGTTGACAAAATCTTTATTGCCACCTCATACAGTCCACCATAATAGGGGAAAAAATCACGAACATGGATTTTATACGAACCGCTATCGCTGCCGTCATTCGTCATTTTTCAGCGATGAATATGTTTGTACGAGAACGAGCAGACTCTGAGCTCGACGCGAGTGCTTATTTAGTTGAGATAAAGATAGATCCAGTCGAACTACGAGCACCCGTGCAAAGAAACGACTAGAACAGTTTCGATCCAACGTACAAGAGGGCAGAGACAGGCACCTTTTACGATTCTTTGACATACCCAGTACTCGGGATCCATGAGTCGCGCCCGAAGACTGCCGTCGCCGCAATACTGGTTGTACTCAGATGCTGCCACTAAGTGAACACACGTAATAACAGCTCCGTATTCATTCATGATCAATAAAATAGCATGTTTAATACCTGTTTTCTTACTTTATTTATGATGAACTCCTTATACCTATGCCCAGAACTATTTTGAGATTCCATATTATACAAAGGTACCTATATTGGAATTGAAAATATCGGAGGTGTTCTAAAACAAATCAAAGGTCAAATATACGATACCATTCCAACCGCTCGCGTGCCAAATTGGTCACAACGACCAAATTACTTAGCTTAGATTAGAACTGAAACAAACCGTGTGCGAGCCGAATTGGTCGCAGCAACAAAGCTAGGGCTCACTGACCAAATTGGTTAGCGTAGTTTAGAACTGTCGAGTTGCAAGATGAACAGGCTGCACAGCGATAAAGTGAATAAGACAACGGCTTAACGTGCTTTCCGAGGCACGGAGGGGTCTCAGTTTGTATAGGTAGTCACCTATCATGGACCAACCGCGGCAAGCGTAGCTTAATCTGAGTGCGGCTGTTATTGCTTAGCCATGAGCCGCTACACTAACGTTTTTTATATCTATATATTATAAGACACAGCTTTGTAATGGATCTTATATACTTACATTTTGTTATTATACTACTACGTAATAAGTCGTAGTCCTCAAGTAGTCCGTGGGTACGCGATAGGCGTGTATCTCTGGCGGAGGTCGAGGTCTGGAGAGACCATAGTTTTGATCTCTGCGCTGTATGTGTGAGAGCAATGCGATTGCTAGTCGGCAGGAGAGCCGTGGCGTTAGCGTGGTTTACTCGTGTATAGGTTTCCAACTGTATGATGGCTCTTAGTGAAAAAGATGATTGTTAATGTGGAAAATGATGGTACATGGCTCTGTTTGATGATTTTTGCTATGATCAATCAAAGTGTGTTTAGTTCATTGAGAAGTAAGTATTGTTTTGTTAAAACAATAAAGTGATTGGGGATTAAAGTTTCCTAATGATAAAAGTTGGAACCCGTAAATAGTCAGAATTGGCTAAGTCGAACAGGCACTGTTGGTGAGTTTTGGTTGCAGGTTAATCGGGACGCCAACGCCGCCTAGCGGCGTTCGACAGAGTCTACAACGTAACGCTCGGGCCGGCCGCCGTCCGGGGCTCAGCAGAGCAGACTTCATCGGTGGCGGTCAAGCAGTGAACACGTTTAGAAACTGTCGCACGTTTCGAATAGATGTGTCGTGTACCTACAGAGCGTGAAATGCTAGTTTGATTAATGTTATCGTAAATTATAATTTGATCTGAACCGCAAACGGTGTTTCTATTGCGCAATATCCAAGACTACCCATAGTACGCCCACAGTAGTAACAATATGGCTGATAATAACGGGAGAGACACATGCTCCTCCTCCGTCGGTTTACGAATCCTAGATAATTTAATACTAAAAAGACCGCAAAAATCTATACCATCATATTGAAAATACCTAGTAACGGACACCCTAGCAGAAGGTAGAGAGCTCATAAGTTGCAACTCAGTTTTAGCTTTCAAACGAATAGGTACACTTTAAGCATTTGTCTACCACCTTTTTGACTATGCCACTAATGATCCAGAGCCTTTGGTGCTGCTCTTTTTCAGACACCTACAGAAAATCCTTACATCTAATTAGTAGGTACGCAACGTTGATTTGCTCATGTTAAACGGGTACCCGTCGTTGGTTTGCACATGATGTCGACCCCATTGCCCTGGATGTTTTTCAACAGCTTTTTGAGGTGAGGTCGGCATCATGCCTAACTTTATTCTTTCATGGCTGCTTACTTGTATGTATGTAATTTTGCTGAGGCTCGTTGCGGTGTAGGAGTTGACTCAAATTTTCATACCTGAACACGATATTGTGAATACTGTGATTGGATACCCAGTCAATAGTGAGTGGTTTGATTGCGTTCGCACCCCACATCGTTCACGATTATTGTTCATTACTTTATTCGATTACACACCTATCTCACAACTCTTCGCCCGCAAACCTTTGAGATGGCCTCTTTTGGTAAATACGATCCTTTATGGCTATGTCTCTATACAATGATAACAAGTTTGTTTCCTAAAGTCGAATTGCTGTGTCCGTAGACTATTAATTATGTCTTGATAGAGGTAACATTACATTGCATTCCGACGTTTTTTTTGCCATGTTGTAGGAAAGAATAAGTTTTTAAAATCCAAAACATAACACAGCTAGCTGGGATCGAACTCGGGGCATAAAGTACGCTCTTCGATGTAAGTATGCGAGCCTTTACACCGTTTCTCACAATATGATAAATAGTGAATTTTGCGTTCCTGTGTTACTGAAGTAATTTCAAAACGACCAATCAAACGATCCGTTTAATTGGTGTTTTTAATTTTAGTCAACACTAGCGTAAGCCTTATATATGTCAATAGATCTAGCAATATAGGTACCTTAACGCTCTATAAATAGGATTTATTTTGTTTTATCGCAGAAAGTATTTACGTCGTTTTGTAATCTGTAGTCAAACTAGATAGGACCACAGATTTGATTGACGAGGAAATTCCGCTACTCGGCCATAGATGGCGGTATTGACCGTGGTCGTAATTATAAACTTAACTGCCTAAGATATAAGGTTGACATTCACGTCATAGGTGATCGTTTTATGGGTGGTCGAGGATCATTATATCTGTGTACCTGCTGTATAAAACTGTAGGAACATCTCAGAAATTTTGGGAATTAAATAAAACAAAAGATGAAGCACGCAGAGAACTACTTTAATATTTGACTAGACTGACGTTGAAAACGAATCGTAGCGTATGTATTTTAACTTGATCTTGCTGTCCTTAGCAAGATCAACGCCTGTTAAAATACTTAAAGCTAATGTCTTATTGTCTACAAATTGCGCCGAGTTAACTCGAGCCAATGGTAGAACTGATGCTTTAACAGGCCCCCTTTGGAAGCTCGCCTTTCAACAGTTGTGTTCCAATAACGGGCAAATCTTTGGGAATGCCCGTCTGACAGTTCCAGTTGGAGTCCTGATGTCGCCCACTCTGCTTATGCCATCTGTGCCAGGATGATGACCAAAGTAGATCAATACCAAGTGTTGGTACACATACATAGGTAATGTAAGAGTCGCTGAAGATAATTAGGTATAATAACAAAATGTAGGTACGGAAGGTCCATTACAAAGCTCACCACATCACAAACATCCAAACGGCAATAACATCATATCATGCATATGTTGAATCGGTGTTACGCTACGGATTGATTATATGGGGCAATAGCACCGATCAAAATAGAGCATTTGTTGCACAAAATAAATGTATTCGAGCAATATACGGACTTCAATCCAACGATTCTTGTCGGCCTGTATTTCAAAAACTTGGTTTGTTACCGCTACCGTCTCTTAATATATATGAGATATGTAAGTTTCTGTGGAAGCATAAGCAATTATTTACAAAAGCAGACGATGTACATCCTCGAAACCGTCGCGACCCTCACAGGCTCGTACTGGATTTCATTCCAAGACTAGCTAAATGTAATAAAAGCTGTTTGTATATGTGTGTAGAAATATTTAATAAAATACCGAGTGACCTAAAAAATCTTAATACCAGATTATTTAAACGTAAATTGTACGATTGGCTGTCAGATTGTGTCCCCCCCGCAGGGGAGGGGGTGATTTAACTCACGCATAATTTCCACTCGAACAGAACAACGTCTATTATACCCACGTCCATTATGTCTATTTTATCCACACACCATTTTACTATTGAAATGCAGAGAAATGGTTCAGCTATCGTATAGTTTCAAGACATAGTGTAATGAAAAGTGATGTTTTTAAAAATACCACACGTAAACCCCAATATGGGGCTTATGTGTGGTTTAACGTTAAACAACGTTTGGGCAATGAGGCGAGGGGCAAATAAATTGTATAAAAAGGGGCAAATCTTGCCAAAGAGACACATTCTGTCTCCAGATCCCCTAGAAGAACAAACTACAAGAAATTTGGAAAATCTTTAATTTCTACCATCACCTCATATAGTCCACCGTAATCTGGTCGGATAAAGAAAAACAGAAGAACCTGCGGCAAGAGCGAAGAACGAAAAGAGCTGACTGCACCCAACCGAAGCCAAACGGAACGACCGGCTTCAACCCAAACCGGGCGAACGTGCCAAAGAACCGAAGCGTACTTGCTGAAGAACCGAACCGAACTTGCCGTAGATACAAACCGGACGCGCCGAGGATCCAAACTGAACGTTGACAAAATCTTTATTTGCCACCTCATACAGTACCCCATAATAGGGGAAAAAATCTCAAACATGGATTTTATACGAACCGCTATCGCTGCCGTCGTTAGTCACTTTTCGGCAGTAAATATAATGTTTGTACGACAACGAGCAGACTCTGAGCTCGACACGAGTGCTTATTTAGTGGAGATAAAGATTGATCCAGTTGAACTACGAGCACCCGTGCAAAGAAACTAATTTAGTATCGAATAGAACAGTTTCGATCCAACGTACAAGAGGGCAGAGAGCGGCACCCTTTACGACGCTATGACATACCCAGTATTCGTGATACATGGGGCGCGCCCGAAGACTGCCGCTGCCGCAATATTAGTTGTACTCAGATGGTGCCACTAGGTGAACACCACGTAATAACAGCTCCGTATTCATTAACGATGAATTAAATAGCATGTTTAATGCCTGTTTCTTGTTTACTTACTTTGTTTATGCTGAACTCCATAAACCTATGCCCAGAACTATTTTGAGATTCCATATTATATGAAGGTACCTAATATTGGAATTGAAAATATTGGATGTGTTCCGAAACAAATCAAAGGGAGAATATCCGATACCATTCCAACCGCTCAATCGCTAAATTGGTCGCAGAAACAAAGCTAGGACACACCGACCAAATTGTTTAGCTAAGACTAGAACTGAAAACAACCACGCGCGAGCCGAATTGATCGCAATAACAAAGGTAAGACATCCCGACCAAATTAGTTAGCTTAGATTAGAAATGTGATCAACCAGGCGCGAGCCGAATCAGTCGCAGTAACAAAGCTAGGGCACACCGACCAAATTGGTCAACTTAGGTTAGAACTGTCGAGTACAGTACACAAGTTTAGTGGTAATTTGCAAGATGAACAGGCTGCAACGCAATAAAAAGAATAAGCCAACGGTTTAACGTGCTTTGCGAGGCTCGGAGGGGTCTCTGTATGTAAAGGTGGTCACTCATCCACGGTACAACCGCGGAAAGCGTAGCTTAATCTGATCGATCGACCCGTGCGGCTGTTTTTACTTAGCCATGAGTACAGTAACGTTTTTATATTTACATATTATTAGACACAGCGTATTAATGGATCTTACATACCTATATTTTGTTATTATACGTACTTATCTTCAGCGACTTACATTATGTGTACCAACACTTCAGTCACGAGCGCTTTACGAATCAAAAAAAATCTATAGATATAGATTTTTTTAACGGAGACCATCGCGAGGTCCGGCCACATCTGCAATGGTCTGAACCCTCTTATCGTGATTGTGATTGTTGATTCTTGCCCTGGATGTTTTTCAACAGCTCGTTGAGTTCGTCATCATTTTATGCCTAACTTTATTATTTCATAGCTGCTTACTTGTATGTCATTTTGCTGAGGCTCGTTGCGGTGTAGTAATTGACTCAAATTTTCATACCTGGTCAACACGATATTGTGATTACTGTGATTGAACTCCCAGCCATAGTGAGTGGTTTGATTGCAATCATCTAATTAGTGGGTACGTAACGTTGATTTGCTCATGTCGAACGAGCACCCGTCGTTGGCTCGCACGTGATGACGGCCCCATTTTTGGATGTTTTTCAACAGCTTTTTGAGGTGAGGTCGACATCATTCCTAACTTTATTCTTTCATGGCTGCTTACTTGTATGTAATTTTGCTGAGGCTCGTTGCGGTGTAGTAGTTGATTCAAATTTTCATACCTGAGCACGATATTGTGAATACTGTGATTGGATACCCAGTCAATAGTGAGTGGTTTGATTGCGTTCGCGCCCCACATCGTTCACGATTATTGTTCATTACTTTATTCGATTACACACCTCTCTCACAACTCTTCGCCCGCAAACCTTTGAGATGGCCTCTTTTGGTAAATACGATCTAATGCCTTTATGGCTATGTCTTTATACAATGATAACAAGTTTGTTTCCTAAAGTCGAATTGCTGTGTCCGTAGACTATTAATTATGTCTTGATAGAGGTAACATTGCATTGCATTCCGACGTTTTTTTTGCCATGTTGTAGGAAAGAATAAGTTTTTAAAATCCAAAACATAACACAGCTAGCTGGGATCGAACTCGGGGCATAAAGTACGCTCTTCGATGTAAGTATGCGAGCCTTTACACTGTTTCTCACAATATGATAAATAGTGAATTTTGCGTTCCTGTGTTACTGAAGTAATTTCAAAACGACCAATCAAACGATCCGTTTAATTGGTGTTTTTAATTTTAGTCAACACTAGCATAAGCCTTATATATGTCAATAGATCTAGCAATATAGGTACCTTAAAGCTCTATAAATAGGATTTATTTTGTTTTATCGCAGAAAGTATTTACGACGTTTTGTAATCTGTAGTCAAACTAGATAGGACCACAGATTTGATTGACGAGGAAATTCCGCTACTCGGCCATAGATGGCGGTATTGACCGTGGTCGTAATTATAAACTTAACTGCCTAAGATATAAGGCTGACATTCACGTCATAGGTGATCGTTTTATGGGTGGTCGAGGATCATTTTATCTGTGTACCTGCTGTATAAAACTGTAGGAACATCTCAGAAATTTTGGGAATTAAATAAAACAAAAGATCCACTTTAATATTTGACTAGACTGACGTTGAAAACGAATCGTAACGTACGTATTTTAACTTGATCCTGCTGTCCTTAGCAAGATAAACGCCTGTTAAAATACTTAAAGCTAATGTCTTATTGTCTACAAATTACGCCGAGTTAACTCGAGCCAATGGTGGAACTGATGCTTTAACAGGCCCCCTTTGGAAGCTCTCCTTTCAACAGTTGTGTTCCAATAACGGGCAAATCTTTGGGAATGCCCGTCTGATAGTTCCAGTTGGAGTCCTGATGTCACCAACTCTGCTTATGCCATCTGTGCCAGGATGAAGACCAAACTAGATCAATACCAAATACCAACCGGCCACATTACTCGTCTCGTCCATTTTTCCCAGTACACTTCATCGTTCACCACCAAACATTGAACGTCGAACTGTATCAACCTCATCATCATCGTCAGCCCACAGCAGTCCATTGCTGAACTAAATTTTAGCACCCCGCCTTGAATAAGTTGTTTGCATACAGAAAGAAAACTTTCTTCTCGACGAAGTATGTCGAGAAGTAAACCATAAACTCGATTTACAGCAGTCTAGGTTTTGAAATCTGGACTTAACCTGAGGGTAGTGGTGCCTGTTTCGGGAGGTTCCTATTCCGTATCAGGCGGGAGGAAACGCCCGGGTGTCATCACTGCGTGGATCGCCTGGAGGACACGGTTGAACATACGGTGGAGGTCTGTCCGGCTTGGGCAGAGCATCGCCGTGTCCTCGTGGAGGCGATCGGCGGCGGGGATCTCTCGCGTCCGGCCCTAGTCCAGGCCATGGTACGGAGCGAGAGGGCATGGGAGGCCGTCACCTCCTTCTGCGAAGCAGTAATGCTCGTGAAGGAGGAGGCAGAACGCGTGAGGGAGAGGCAAATTTCGCGCCCTCACGCCCCTAGCCGCCGCAGGAGACGCCCTGGGCGTCGGGAATCGCAGGCCGATTCCCGGCCACCGTAGGCGCGGGCTTGCGGACGGTGAGCAATGGGTAGCTCGCCCTCCGATAAGGACCAGGCCCGGGTCGACGGCGCGTTGTGTTCCACGCGCGCCTCAAAGAGATGTCAGCACAACGGAAGGGGTCCGATAGGACCGATGCCTGCCGGGGTTGCGGGAAAGTCCGAAAGGGATACCGTGGCCCCTGGCAACGTAAAGGCAACGGAAGGAACACGGGTGGGTTTTAGTCAGTAAGAGTCTGACACGCCCTCCCGCTCCACCCAGAGCGGGAGAAGTTATTTGATAATTTCCCACCCAAAAAAAAAAAAAAAAAAAAGGGTAGTGGTGCCCAAATTCCCGAGTTTGTTTCGCTCACTCTTGCATCTTATGTCCTCTACTTTTATAACAGGCTGTTTTTCTTTATGTTTTTGTATATGCCCATCGGGGCCACTGTGGCTCAAGTAGGTACCTACAGTTTTTACTTAGTAAATCACCAAATAGCCAAACGTCAGCACAGCGGAAACTTTATTATCTTCGCAGTTTTATGACAGACAAATTTCATTTAAACAAACACATTTACCTCTCGTTAGACACTAATTATTAAATGTATGTTTTTCTTGTACGTGCATAAGAATAAAAAAGTGCCGCTAGGATGACGTAATTCCAGCGGAAACAGATTTTTGTTAAATAGCTCCCCAATGGTTGAATGCACAAATTTGTACTTACCATTTACAATTACACGACGTCATACACGAAATATCTGCTAAACTGAAATTAAGAAATTCGAAATTTTTCCGCTGCGACTACGCACACTTGAATTCCCACCACCGTAGACTTGGTAAAATGATGGCTTACAAAAAGTACCACAACGTACTGATCCTTCACACGTCCAAGAACAGTGAAGTATGCCGTGTTCGGAAGCGGGACAAGATTTTTGTCATCAAAAAGATACCCAAACTAGAGAAAACGTTTTAGAAATCTCAGTACGTACGTACGCCGCCGTAGGAATCAACAATCACAATCACGATAAGAGGGTTCAGACCATTGCAGATGTGGCCGGACCTCTCAAGTGCATGCACGAACGGGGATTCGTTTACAACATGCAACGATGTGAAACCACAGAATAGGTATACTGATCGACACTAAGAAAGGAAAATAAGGGAATGTATCCTTGGTTCGACGCTAAAATTGAAATATAGTATTCGATAACTGGTCTTCTGTACAATGAATGGTCTTTCGACATGATATTTTTCTTTTAGTACTAAAATATCTAGGATTCGTAAAGCGCTCGTGACTAAAGTGTTGGTACACATAATGTAAGAGTCACTGGAGATAATTAGGTATAATAACAAAATGTAAGTATGTAAGGTCCATTACAAAGCTCACCACATCACAAACATCCAAACGGCAATAACATCATATCATGCATATGTTGAATCGGTGTTACTCTACGGATTGATTACATGGGGCAATAGCACCGATCAAAATAGAGCATTTGTTGCACAAAATAAATGTATTCGAGCAATATACGGACTTCAATCCAACGATTCTTGTCGGCCTGTATTTCAAAAACTTGGTTTGTTACCGCTACCGTCTCTTAATATACCTATATGAGATATGTAAGTTTGTGTGGAAGCATAAGCAATTATTTACAAAAGCAGACGATGTACATCCTCGAAACCGTCGCGACCCTCACAGGCTCGTACTGGATTTCATTCCAAGACTAGCTAAATGTAATAAAAGCTGTTTGTATATGTGTGTAGAAATATTTAATAAAATACCGAGTGACCTAAAAAATCTTAATACCAGATTATTTAAACGTAAATTGTACGATTGGCTGTCCACTAATAGTTTTTATAGTGTAAGAGTTTTTTGACAAAAAATGTAGGTAAATAATGTAATTGCATGCACGAAAAATTTGTACGCTTAGAATGTTAAGCAAAAACATGTATGCTCTATATGTAAGTTTTGTACCATCTTCTATACCATGTTTTTATGCATATAAATTTTATTCTATTCTATTATATTCTGTCTAATAATATGTAGATATAAATAACGTTAGTGTAGGGGCTCATGGCTAAACAATAACAGCCGCACGGGTAGATCGATCAGATTAAGCTACGTTTGCCGCGGTTGTACCGTCGATGAGCGACCACCTTTACATACAGAGACCCCTCCGAGCCTCGGAAAACACGTTAAACCGTTGGCTTATTCTTTTTATTGCGTTGCAGCCCGTTCATCTTGCAAATTACCACTAAACTTCTTTACTATAGTCGACAGTTCTAACCTAAGCTCACCAATTTGGTCGGTGTACCTACTGCGACTAATTCGGCTCGCGCCTGTTTGGTCACATTTCTAATCTAAGCTAACTAATTGGATCGGTATGTCTTACCTTTGTTATTGCGATCAATTCAGCTCGCGCGTGGTTTTTTACAGTTCTAATCTTAGCTAACCAATTCGGTCGGTGTGTCGTAGCTTTATTTCTGCAACCAATTTAGCGCTCGAGTGGTTGGAATGGTATCGGATATTCTCCCTTTGATTTGTTTCAGAACACATCCGATATTTTCAATTCCAATATTCCTTCGTATAATATGGAATCTCAAAATAGTTCTGGGCATAGGTTTATGGAGTTAATCATAACAAAGTAATTAAACATTAAACATGATATTTACTTGATTATTAATACTGGATTTGTCATAGCGTCGTAAAGGGTGCCTGTCTCTGCCCTCTTGTACGTTGGATCGAAACACTACTCGAGACTAAATTAGTTTCTTTGCACGGGTGCTTGTAGTTCAACTGGATCAATCTTTATCTCAATTAAATAAGCACTCGCGTCGAGCTCAGAGTCTGCTCGTTCTTGTACAAACATTATATTCATCGCCGAAAAATAATGAACGACGGCAGCAATAGCGGTTCGTATAAAATCCATGTTCGTGATTTTTTCCCCTATTATGGGGGACTGTTACTAGGTACGAGGTGGCAAATAAAGATTTTCTCAACCTTCGGTTTGAATCTTCGGCGCTTCCGGTTTGTATCTGCGGCAAGTTCGGTTCGGTTCTTCAGCAAGTAGCTTCGGTTCTTCGGCACGTTCGGCTCGGTTTGGGTTGAAGCCGGTCGTTCCGTTTGGCTTCAGTTGGGTTCAGTCAGCTCTCTTCGTTCTTCGCTCTTGAAGCGGGTTCTTCTGTTTTTCTGTACCCAGCTAGATGGACCAGATTACGTTGGATTATATGAGGTGATGGTAGAAATTAAAGATTTTCCGAATTTCTTGTAGTCTGTTCTTTTAGGGGATCTGGAGACCGACTGTGTCTCTTCGGCAAGATTTGTCCCCTTTTATACAATTTGTCCAGGAATCGGTGGTGGGGGGTTTTCGGCCCATTGCTCAAACTTAGGTACTGGTCTTTGGAATTCCCTCCCCCCCGCAGGGGAGGGGGTGATTTAACTCACGCATAATTTCCACTCGAACAGAACAACGTCTATTATACCCACGTCCATTATGTCTATTTTATCCACACACCATTTTACTATTGAAATGCAGAGAAATGGTTCAGCTATCGTATAGTTTCAAGACATAGTGTAATGAAAATTGATGTTTTTAAAAATACCACACGTAAACCCCAATATGGGGCTTATGTGTGGTTTAACGTTAAACAACGTTTGGGCAATGAGGCGAGGGGCAAATAAATTGTATAAAAAGGGGCAAATCTTGCCAAAGAGACACATTCTGTCTCCAGATCCCCTAGAAGAACAAACTACAAGAAATTTGGAAAATCTTTAATTTCTACCATCACCTCATATAGTCCACCGTAATCTGGCCGGATAAAGAAAAACAGAAGAACCTGCGGCAAGAGCGAAGAACGAAAAGAGCTGACTGCACCCAACCGAAGCCAAACGGAAGGACCGGCTTCAACCCAATCCGGGCCAAACGTGCCGAAGAACCGAAGTGTACTTGCTGAAGAAGTGAACCGAACTTGCCGCAGATACAAACCGGACGCGCCGATGATCCAAACTGAACGTTGATAAAATCTTTATTTGCCACCTCATACAGTCCCCCATAATAGGGGAAAAAATCTCGAACATGGATTTTATACGAACCGCTATTGCTGCCGTCGTTAGTCACTTTTCGGCAGTAAATATAATGTTTGTACGACAACGAGCAGACTCTGAGCTCGACACGAGTGCTTATTTAGTGGAGATAAAGATTGATCCAGTTGAACTACAAGCACCCGTGCAAAGTAACTAATTTAGTATTGAATAGAACTGTTTCGATCCAACGTACAAGAGGGCAGAGACAGGCACCCTTTACGACGCTATGACATACCCAGTATTCGTGATACATGGGGCGCGCCCGAAGACTGCCGCTGCCACAATATTAGTTGTACTCAGATGGTGCCACTAGGTAAACACCACGTAATAACAGCTCCGTCTCCGTATTCATTAACGATGAATTAAATAGCATGTTTAATGCCTGTTTCTTGTTTACTTACTTTGTTTATGCTGAACTCCATAAACCTATGCCCAGAACTATTTTGAGATTCCATATTATATGAAGGTACCTAATATTGGAATTGAAAATATTGGATGTGTTCCGAAACAAATCAAAGGGAGAATATCCGATACCATTCCAACCGCTTAATCGCTAAATTGGTCGCAGAAACAAAGCTAGGACACACCGACCAAATTTTTTAGCTGAGATTAGAACTGAAAACAACCACGCGCGAGCCGAATTTATCGCAATAACAAAGGTAGGACATCCCGACCAAATTAGTTAGCTTAGATTAGAAATGTGATCAACCAGGCGCGAGCCGAATCAGTCGCAGTAACAAAGCTAGGGCACACCGACCAACACCGGTCAACTTCGGTTAGAACAGTCGAGTAAAGTACACAAGTTTAGTGGTAATTTGCAAGATGAACAGGCTGCAACGCAATAAAAAGAATAAGCCAACGGTTTAACGTGCTTTCCGAGGCTCGGAGGGGTCTCTGTATGTAAAGGTGGTCACTCATCCACGGTACAACCGCGGAAAGCGTAGCTTAATCTGATCGATCGACCCGTGCGGCTGTTTTTACTTAGCCATGAGCCCCTACAGTAACGTTTTTATATTTACATATTATTAGACACAGCTTAATAATGGATCTTACATACCTACATTTTGTTATTATACCTACTTATCTTCAGCGACTCTTACAATATGTGTACCAACACTTCAGTCACGAGCGCTTTACGAATCAAAAAAATCTATACCAACATATTGAAAATACCTAGTAACGGAGACCCTCCCAGAAGGTAGAGAGCTCATAAGTTGCAACCACAGATATAGTGTCTATATATATCTGTGGTCCCCACTCACACAACACTTCGCCCTCCTCCTTTCGTCTTCTTTTTTACTTCTTTTGTATTTTTTTTTGTGGTCACTTCGAATCTGAAGTCAGCCTTTGCTGATCCAAAAGTCAGCCGCTTATCAGCCATATATGATGTGACTGTGACCATAAATTGAACCCTAATAAGCGATACTTAAAGCACATTATAGTTTTTCACAAATATCACGTTACCGTTTTTCTTTATTTTAGAAAAATGTCCGACAGACCATTCATTGTACAGAAGACCAGTTATCGAATACTATATTTCAATTTTAGCGTCGAACCAAGGACACGTTCCCTTATTTTCCTTTCTTAGAGTGGATCACTATATTCTCAGGTTTCACATCGTTGCACGTTGTAAACGAATCCCCGTACGTGCATGCACTTGAGAGGTCCGGCCACATCTGCAATGGTCTAAACCCTCTTATCGTGATTGTGATTGTTGATTCCTACGGAAGCGTGACTGACGTACTGAGATTTCTCAAAAGTTTTCTCTAGTTTAGGTATCTTTTGATGACAAAAGACTTGTCCAGCTTCCGAACACGGCAAACTTCACTGTTCTTGGACATGTGAAGGATCAGTACGTTGTCATTCTTTTTGTAAACCATCGTTTTACCAAGTCTACGGTGGTGGGAATATTCAAGTGTACGCACACTTGAATATTCACTGAATTGATGACTTGATTCCATTACCACTGAACTTGTGTACGGTACTCGAAAACATCCTGTATGTTCAAGTAGTTTGTACTCAACATAGTCCGCGGGCCAGAATCATACCTACATCTAGAATTAGATCAAAACAAATCATCAAATCATCAAAACAAACGTTGCGTAATCATTTTTTAAAGATATAGCCATAAAGGCATTTGATCGTATTGACCAAAAGAGGCCATCTTGTGCGGGTTTGCGGGCGAGGAGTTGTGAGAGATGTGTCTAATCGATAGAAGTACTGAACAGTAATCGTGAACGACGTTCCAGCAAGTACGTGTAGCGCGAGCGCAATCAAACCACTCACTATAGCTGGGTATCCAATCATAGTATTCACAATATCGTGTTCACCAGGTATGAAAATTTGAGTCACTCTACACCGCAACAAGCCTCAGCAAAATGACATACAAGTACGTAGCTATGAAAGAAAAAAGTTATCGGATATTCTCCCGTTGATTTGTTTCAGAACACATCCGATATTTTCAATTCCAATATTCCTTCATATAATATGGAATCTCAAAATAGTTCTGGGGGCCTACCACCACCTCTTTAAGCAGTATTATTTTAATATTACTTTAGTGTGGGAAAGAGATGAAGCTCTACAGGACGTATTGCTCCATCTCTTTCCCCCACTGAAGTAACATTAAAATAATACTGCTTAAAGAGGTGGTGGTAGGCCCCCTGGGCATAGGTTTATGGAGTTCATCATAAACAAAGTAAGTAAACATTAAACATGATATTTAATTGATTATAAATGATTACGGAGCTGTTATTATGTGGTGTTCATCTAGTGGCACCATCTGAGTACAACTAATATTGCGACGGCGGCAGTCTTCGGGCGCGCCCCATGGATCACCATACTGGGTATGTCATAGCGTCGTAAAGGGTGCCGTGCCTGTCTCTGCCCTCTTGTATGTTGGATCGAAACTGTTTTAGTCGAGTTTAAATTAGTTTCTTTGCACGGGTACTCGTAGTTCAACTGGATCAATCTTTATCTCCACTAAATAAGCACTCGCGTCGAGCTCAGAGTCTGCTCTTTCTCGTACAAACATTATATTCATCGCCGAAAAATGACTAACGACGGCAGCAATAGCGGTTCGTATAAAATCCATGTTCGTGATTTTTTCCCTTGTGGTGAGGTGGCAAATAAAGATTTTCTCAACGTTCAGTTTGGATCCTCGGCGCGTCCGGTTTGTATCTGCAGCAAGTTCGGTTCGGTTCTTCGGCACGTTGGGCCCGGTTTGGGTTGAAGCCGGTCGTTCCGTTTGGCTTCGGTTGGGTGCAGTCAGCTCTCTTCGTTCTTTGCTCTTGTCGCGGGTTCTTCTGTTTTTCTTTATCCCAGCCAGATGGACCAGATTACGGTGGACTATATGAGGTGATGGTAGAAATTAAAGATTTTCCGAATTTCTTGTTGTTTGTTCTTCTAAGGGATCTGGAGACTGAATGTGTCTCTTCGGCAAGATTGGCCCCTTTTTATACAATTTATTTGCCCCTCCCCTCATTACCCAAACGTTGTTTAACGTTAAGCCACACATAAACTCCACAGGGCTTACGTGTGGTATTTGTCAAAACATCATTTTTCGATACACAATGCCTTGAATTATTTTTTACATTTCCAATGTGCTTTCATGTGGCATTCTTTGCATCGTAGCTGGCTTAGCAGTTCCTGCGGGAAGTGTCCAACGCCATCCGGATTCATACTTGGCACCACTGAACAATCTTTAAGACGCCTTCCATTGGGTATTTCCTACACTCCTCAAATAAAATCGGGCGATACTTGGGCGAAACTGGAGCTGGTCTAGTTTGTCTTCTGTGGTCAAGACATGGAGATGCCAAGCATTAGCTACAACCAAATCCAGTATGTAGGAAAACAGAACCCACCACGATTTTTTGCCTCGTATACTGCGATTGATAAGTCAGCTTGATCTACTCCAACCATGCCTTTGTTGTAGTTCAGGAAGACCTACTTTTCTTCCTTCTCCGGATCTCCATCTTTTTACCTCACCAAGAGGGTAAACAAAGTCATAGTTTGTACCCCTGAAACACTGTTGGCAAGCCCACACACGATCAACATTTGAGTGGCAGTATCGAATCAGTAATCAAATTCTACTCAGTTCTTCTTTTTCATGTCCTTGGCAGATACTAGTGGGCATTTCTTGGTCCTATTTTCCCTCACAGTGCCAGTTGTACGATAGCCAGCTTCGCGCACATCTCGCTTCAATGCGTGACTGATAAAAAAGGTGTCGAAATAAACGATATGCTTATGCGGAACGGCGTTTACTTACCAACAGGCCCTTTACCACTTTTGAACCGAAAGGCTCATTACTGGGTCCTGGGTCCCCCTGCTGATTTACCACAAACATCCAGTTTCTGTACCCAAATCGTATGGGCTTGCCTCTTATGAACTGCTTGGCTGGGTGACGTCCAAAATATTTCACTATTGTTGATTCATCTACCGATAGATGCTCGTGGCCCCCGCTGAAGGAATTTCTTGGTCAGCGAATCAGCAAGTGGTCGTACTTTGAACATCATTGTTAAGTATCAGTAACATTGTTAGGTATAAGTTTAATTGAAAGTGTTGTGTCGGCTCCGTTCACTGTTGATTATCAACGTTAGCGTTTTGCATTGCTGTTCCAGCTAGCCAGTTGAGGGAATTCCAAAGACCAGCAGCCAAGTTTTAGCAATGGGACGAGGGGCCTAAAACCCCCCACCATACCTGGACAAATTGTATAAAAGGGTCAAATCCTGCCGAAGAGACACAGTCGGTCTACAGATCCCCTAGAAGAACAAACTGCAAGAAATTGGGAAAATCTTTAATTTCTACTATTACCTTATAATTATAGTGCACTTTAATCTGGTCCATCTAGCTTGTATAAAGAAAAACAGAAGAAACCGCGGCAAGAGCGAAGAACAAAGAGAGCTGACTGCACCCAACCGAAGCCAAACGGAACGACCGGCTTCAACCCAAACCGAGCCGAACGTGTTAAAGATCCGAACCAACAGTGCCGAAGAACCGAATCGTACTTGCTGAAGAACCGAATCAAAGTTCTCGCAGATCCAAACCGGACGCGCAGTGGATCCAAACTGAACGTTGACAAAATCTTTATTGCCACCTCATACAGTCCACCATAATAGGGGAAAAAATCACGAACATGGATTTTATACGAACCGCTATCGCTGCCGTCATTCGTCATTTTTCAGCGATGAATATGTTTGTACGAGAACGAGCAGACTCTGAGCTCGACGCGAGTGCTTATTTAGTTGAGATAAAGATAGATCCAGTCGAACTACGAGCACCCGTGCAAAGAAACGACTAGAACAGTTTCGATCCAACGTACAAGAGGGCAGAGACAGGCACCTTTTACGATTCTTTGACATACCCAGTACTCGGGATCCATGAGTCGCGCCCGAAGACTGCCGTCGCCGCAATACTGGTTGTACTCAGATGCTGCCACTAAGTGAACACACGTAATAACAGCTCCGTATTCATTCATGATCAATAAAATAGCATGTTTAATGCCTGTTTAATGTTTTCTTACTTTATTTATGATGAACTCCTTATACCTATGCCCAGAACTATTTTGAGATTCCATATTATACGAAGGTACCTTATTAGAATTGAAAATATCGGAGGTGTTCTAAAACAAATCAAAGGTCAAATATACGATACCATTCCAACCGCTCGCGCGCCAAATTGGTCACAACGACCAAATTACTTAGCTTAGATTAGAACTGAAACAAACCGTTTGCGAGCCGAATTGGTCGCAGCAACAAAGCTAGGGCACACTGACCAAATTGGTTAGCGTAGTTTAGAACTGTCGAGTTGCAAGATGAACAGGCTGCACAGCGATAAAGTGAATAAGCCAACGGCTTAACGTGCTTTCCGAGGCACGGAGGGGTCTCAGTTTGTCTAGGTAGTCACCTATCACGGACCAACCGCGGCAAGCGTAGCTTAATCGGAGTGCGGCTGTTATTGCTTAGCCATGAGCCCCTACACTAACGTTTTTTTATATCTACATATTATTAGACACAGCTTTGTAATGGATCTTATATACTTACATTTTGTTATTATACTACTACGTAATAAGTCATAGTCCTCAAGTAGTCCGTGGGTACGCGATCGGCGTGTATCTCTGGCGGAGGTCGAGGTCTGGAGAGACCATAGTTTTGATCCCTGCGCTGTATGTGTGACAGCAATGCGATTGCTAGTCGGCAGGAGAGCCGTGGCGTTAGCGTGGTTTACTCGTGTATAGGTTTCCAACGGTATGATGGCTCTTAGTGAAAAAGATGATTGTTAATGTGGAAAATGATGTTACATGGCTCTGTTTGATGTTTTTTGCTATGGTCAATCAGTGTGTTTAGTTAACGGAGAAATATTGTTTTGTTAAAACAATAAAGTGATTGGGGATTAAAATTTCCTAATGTCAAAAGTTGGAACCCGTAAATGATCAGAATTGGCTGAGTCGAACAGGCATTGTTGTTGAGTTTAGGTTGCAGGTTAACACACGAGGACGTGTGCAAGCAGGATGGCCGTGACTAATTGGGACGCCAGCGCTGCCTAGCGGCGTTCGACAGAGTCTACAACGTAACGCTCGGACCGATTTTTTTTCGTACACTGGATTTTCAACTCTCGTTATTGAGCCGAGCATTGAGAATCCAACAGAGCGCATCCAGCGCGTATCCCAGAGCGTCAAGAAAACACAACTGTTGGATATTCAACTCTCGGCACTAACTAAATGTATTTTCTTTCTTTCACTAAGCAGAGCGTTGAAAATCCAATACGCGATAAAAAATCGCTGCGATAAAAATACGCCCGTGTGTATACGCCTGGGCTTAATGACAGAAAAATCGCAATTTTCTTGTGTGGAATTGTCAAAAATCGAAATATCTAATGTGCCATGTTAGGGTTTGTCGAGCAAACATTAGGTTTGACAGACCGTGTCGAGTATTTTGTATGGCAGCGCTGTCAGAAAACAAGAAAAGTGACAGAAATAGACGACAATGACTCACGCGAGTGTTATTGTCGCGTGTGTCATCTGAACACCATTTTGGTGGAATGTGCCATTCCACCGATTAACGATTTTGATGAAAGTTGCATTATAGGGGCTTACTGTGGCGAAAAACTGATCTCGGTAGGTCTTATATCTGGGAACATTCCTTTCTCCGTATTTTCACCCGAGCAGACCTCGGTCGCCCAGGTACTAAATACTATTAAATGAGCAATATTTGTATATATATATACATATTTGTAATCACTAATCACGTTCTTGAAACTGGCTCTAACGATTTCTATGAAAGTTGCAATATAGTATAACCACCTGCTGAGCTCAATAAGCTGCTATTTTTGATTTTTGTTTCATTGAAAACTTTTGTAATTACAAGTGCTTTGAGATTATGAAATATTCTTTCGCCTTCCTGGTTATAATCGCTTACTAAATTGTATTTTACATTTGTTGTTATCTCTTGTAATTATAGTTTCTTACGTCTGTTATGTAATGTCTGTAATTATTGTAATATTTGGTATTTTGATTATGTTATAACTTATAAATCATCACATTGTTATTATTTTACAGAAAACATGCATGAAATTTCCAATAATTATATCGTAATTCGACGGCACGGTTGGCGCAGTGGTTAAGCGATTGACTGCTGCGCTGCGTGTCGCGGGTTCGATTCCCGCACGGAACAAATATTTGTATGACCTACAATTAGTTGTTCCGGGTCTGGCCGTTTGTGTATGTGAGTTTATATGTTTGTAAACGCACCCACGACACAGGAGAAATTCCTAGTGTGGGACAACGTTTTTAAAAAACACAAACAAACAATCATACCTATCCACATGCTAAAAGGAAGTAAATAAATACACATTTTAAATTGCTATCGTTGTTTATTTATTATAATTGTTTTAATAGATGTCACATTTTATAAGACAATATCTGTATTATTTATAGCGAAATAAAGCTTGAAAAAGCTGACTACTGGGCGTTTTACCCTACGACGGCTAGAAGATTATGTTGCGCCGACCTCTAATAAACTGGGATAAGTCAGACATCTGTACTAATCTGTGATAAGACCGACAGGTTGATGACCTGTGATAAGACCGACAGGTTGATGACCTGTGATAAGACCGACAGGTTGATGACCTGTGATAAGACCGACAGGTTGATGACCTCTGATAAGACCGACAGGTTGATGACCTCTGATAAGACCGACAGGTTGATGACCTCTGATAAGACCGACAGGTTGATGACCTGTGATAAGACCGACAGGTTGATGACCTGTGATAAGACCGACAGGTTGGTGACCTGTGATAAGACCGACAGGTTGGTGACCTGTGATAAGACCGACAGGTTGATGACCTGTGATAAGACCGACAGGTTGATGACCTGTGATAAGACCGACAGGTTAGTGACCTGTGATAAGACCGACAGGTTGATGACCTGTGATAAGACCGACAGGTTGATGATAGTAGTCTTCTTCTTTTTTTCGTGTGACAACCTGGTGTCAGAGTTAAAGCCGCCCATAGGCCTCTGACTTGGCTTCACATGCCGTCGAGAAATATCTCTCAGGCATGGCATGATTAGTAATTGTAATTACAAACTAACTTACAATAAGTGATCAAAATTAATAAGAAAATCATTCGTAATAAGTTCAACGCATTCCACAAAATGACGGTAAATAGCAAATCATTTCATTTAAACATTTATTTAGGAAAAAAAAAGTAACAAGCCAAGTCACGCGGTGTTTCCAGGCGGTCACCCATCCAAGTATTGACCGCGCCCGATGTTGCTTAACTTCGGTGATCGGAATAACTGATCTCATTCTTAGTTTTATATGGCGTCACAAGTTATTACTATTCTTATTTTAACACACTAAAGCGAACCTTATCTACATATCAAAACGAAATTGCTGTTTAAATAACAGCAATTTCGTTTCCAATTGATCTCTCGGGGATTTTGTTCTCAACAGTGACGGATTTGGTGCAGTCTTCGGTCTTGTAAATGCCTACGAGACGGTTGCATACCTCGAACATGTTGTATCGTAGTGAGATTATAATAAACTGGGCGTTTTTGGTGCGTTCCTGAAAGAAGAAAATTTTACAATTACTTTAAAACTTCGAGCTAAAGTCGGAGTCAAAGTCAAAACCAAAACGTTTATTGCGAACTAAGTGTACTATCGAAGAACTTCATATCTAAGCAGTTTGAAAACAAAATCCCGTGAACACGATGACCACATCTGTTACCGCCCCGGTTCTATAGCGGCCGAGCGCTGCAAGCAGAAATAGTGCTTACGGTGTATAGATATGAACTTCTTCGATGGTATAATGTTGGTGTTATGTTATGTTAGTACTTATGACTTAGCAGCCTTTTACAAGTATTGCAATTATCATTCGCCTGCCCTTATCATCCTAAATTAGCATGCATTAAACATTATTATTACTTAATTATTTTCATTAAAAATAAATATCATATTCTTCTTCTTTTTCTTTTCTTTTAATTATTTTCTTTACTTCCTTTTTTGCTAAAATTTATAGAATAGATACTGATATCTGAGAGGTATGTTTTGACGATAAACTGGGACAGACGAAAAATTTATTCAGATACAGGCAGTTCATTTTGAAGTTAATACACAAGTTATCGAGCCATAGATGAAATTGTCAAGCTTCTACTGCTTGAATACGAGGCTTTATGTCCTTTTGTTGAATGTGCGTTTTGTTTGTGCGAAATAAACAATTTTTCTTTATTTTCTTTTTCTTTACACAAGACAGTGGCGATTGTAAAAGTGCTTCAGTTTGAATGGCATGGGAGCCGATTTAATTACAGGCACATTGATAGCCAATCAGCGGTGACATCGTACGATCACCATACGAACACGTTGATAATTGACACTTAATTAATGTTCGGTTTCTATAGTTTACCTACATGCGTCGCATGACCACCATAGAAACGGGTTTTGTCGACCCACGAATAGACTAAATGACAGATTGTTATTGTGAATTTGTCATTTTGTCTATTCTTCCATTGTTTGTTTATTCTTCATTGCGATACTGGTCGTGGTTGTGACTGCCTAGTGCGAGAGATCACTAATACGCGATCTTCGCGTTCATATGTCAATTTTTGTTCGGCGAGCCAGAACGCGTGGTCGCGCCTACAGAGGACGCCTTCTGATGCTTCAACGATCGCATATTCGCGCGACCGATCATTTTGAGACTAAAGTCGCATTACACTCGTTACTTGTCAACTGATAAATACGTCGAATTTTAGACGTCGCTATTTGCATCGCAGAATAAGACAAGGTTCTGAGGGCCAGTTTCTCGTTATTTATATGGAAAATGATCGCAAAATTAAAATGAAAAATTGTCAAGCGCACGTAAATGGCTGTGGTTGGTTGTATGATTGATAATTTGTCACATAAATTTTGCAATAAATTTCATTAGAGAACTAAACTGGACCTATGGCTTTCGTAGGTCGACCGTGCGTACCATCAGCCGGGCGTCGCCGGTTTATTTGGATCGTATGACATAAAAAGTTAATTCATTAATCTGCGTTCGCAATTTACTTGCCAAACATGTAAACAAACACGAGTTTTAGGAAAAACAACCTTAATGTCTACATATAAGGTTCAGTTTGCACCAAAACTTCAAATTTTTTAATGACTTTTTCAGCAGTACTGGTCAGTCTAAAATCAACTTTATTAACACTTGCAGAAAGTTGAGATTTGTTTAAGTGGAAATAACATCAATGAAAAACAAGGTTATAAATAGACCTTAGGTATTTTGTTTTGACTTACCTTAATATAGTTTGCGACAATCGACACGTTTTTGAAGTCCAGCGCGGCGTCGATTTCATCCATGACATACAGTGGCGTTGGTTTGTAGTAATGCAACGCGAACACTAACGCTAGAGACGATAATGTCTTCTCGCCTCCAGAAAGATTTGATATGTTCTTCCATGATTTATTTGGGGGACGGACACTGGAAGGAAAAATGGTTCGCTTATTATTGGTTAATGTTTCTGACTGAAATGAAATGAAATTGTTTATTCTGTAAATAGGATAGTGGAATCACTTCTCAATGTCATCTTAAAAAAAAAAAAAAAAAAATTGCTAGATGAGTTCGACGTTTCCTATCTGAGTACTCTGAGAAGAAAGGTCGAAACAAACTCAGAGGTCACAGTCTCTTTTAAAGTCCACTAACCCTTGGGCCCCAGTTCCTATACACATTTTTTTTTCAGTTTATTGTTCTTGACATGCTCTTTTGAAATAATAATAAAAAATTAATTCGTTATTATTGACCTCTTGATGAAATAAATCATTTTCTTCTTATTTTTTTACCTATTTAAATTGACATGCTTGTATTATATTCTTTGACAAAGTTAATATTGAGTGACATTTGATGTAATATTTTACATAACATTTTATATTTATTTTTATTGAAATGATTTGACATTTAATCTGTAAAATTTGTTAAATGGGATTATGATGATTTTTTGAGATGTTATTTAGAATCATAATTATTAAGTAATTGATTATAATTTGCATGCCCATGTGACGGCAGAACATGGAGAACTAACTTTTATGCCAACACCTATGTACAAATTTACCCATGTTTGCAAAGAAATAAATGATTTAATGGTTTAAAAACGAATCGTTTTGCTTACTAATTGTAAATTTTTTAATTGCTAAACTGGGCATATAATTCATAAGCTAATTTTACCTGTGATAGTTAATTCTTTATGGGAGGGTCTACTTTCCAAAGCTATGAGGTCTTTGCTTTATTATTGGTAAAAATACAAGTCTAAATTGTAACCAATAACGGTCCGTAACTTATATGAATCGGTCATTAAATGACATAAAGATAACATCACAACTGCATTCTCTCCCTGTAAGGATAGGAGAGGTGTAGTACTCAAAAACCCACTTGCACAAAGACCAACATTAATGCCCCATTACGTAATGTATCATTAAAGCTAATGATTTCATTAATTTCATCAAAGAACCATTAAAATCGAGTCTAATGGAACAAATATTTGTATGACCTACAAGTAGTGGTTCCGGGTCTAGCTATTTGCAAGTGGAGCAAAGTAAAAAAAAAATGTTGCATCCTGCAACAAGTTAAAGCAGGTTAATGACAGCTTTAAAAGCTAAAGTTCGTTTCTGCAACTGGCTGAAAGTTTAATAATTTTAATATAAATACTAATTTTAGTAACAAAATATCTTCTTAATTAATTTGTAATATTATAATATTTTTATCTATTATGTCTATTATGTATCAAAAAAACCTTTTTCAGATCGAGAAAAATGAATGTGGATTTACACCCACACTTCACCCGCTAAAACATACGTTTCTACTTAAATAAATAACTTCAAATAATCACAGTACAGTAGACTGTTTGACCTAGCGTTACCCATTTGCACATCAATGAATATTTTTTAAATAATTTAGTTCTTTAGAACGTATAGAGGCATCGTGTTACCCAGTAACTGGGTTGTGGAGGTCGTTCCATGTAAAATACTGGTATTCAGCTGCATCTGGTTAGACTGGAAGCCAAGCCCAACATAGTTGGGGTTGGCTAGGCAGATGTTGATTTGGAAGCTGTAGAGGATGCATTAACAAAGAATATTTCGTATCTCTATCCCCGAAAGGGTAAACAGGACTTAGAAGGTTTAAGTTTAATTGCGAATGAAATTTGAACGAAATTTTGCCATTTTAAATATTATATCATTTAGGAAGTATTGTATTTATTTTATTTTTATTTTTGATTTTGTTATTTCACTATATGCTGCACCGGTTGACGTCATCACGTCAACGCCGGCTCTCGCTGAAAACCAGCGCTGGGGCTCTGTCTAGCATAGGGTCGCAGCATTATGCTGAGCGATGGCCGTTTTGCGTGAATGTGACGCATATTTTCCCCCAATTTGTTATTCGTGTTTTTTTGCGTCATATTTACCGCAAATAAACGTATTTTCTTTCTTTCTTTCTAAATTTTATTGAGACAAATGCTAGATAAGTGTTTAAAAAAAATATTAGCAAAGAACAAAAAACCCGACTGCAACTAAAAGCAGTTGGTGGCAGTCATTTTAGTTCAATCTCAGATTTGATGCCACCAACTGCATTAGCCTTTACGATTCTTCGAGGATATAAAGAATCCCACTTGAAAATATACAAAGATACTCGTGAAAAACATAACCATGTCTTTGCTTTCGCGCAGTCGGTTAAAAAAGCGCTTTTACATATAACATCAATTATATATTTACCTGAAAATGATTCCCTCAGTAAACGGATCTAGCGAGTCGACCAGCTCCAACTCGGCGTCGCCTCCCAGAGTGATCATTTGATACATCTCTTTTAATTTCGCTGTTATTGTATTGAAACCTGAAGTTCAAAAGAAATGTGGTTATAAACATAACATAACATCACGCATGTACTGCCCAAAGGGTTAGACAGAGAGGTGCACCTGTAGTAAACCCACATTTCGCCAGTTATGTTTAAGTCCCATGTAATAGGAGGCGAGCCTATTGCCATCAACCGGATACAAATCTTAGACTCCGGGCTGCTACTGAGAAATTCAAGATGGAACAACACAATAACATTTTGCCCGACCAGGACCTTATCCTCAGAAGTAGTCCTTGCCACCACATCAACGAGGCAGTCAAATAAGATTATATTTTTCACAAAAATCAAGAATATTTTGGGGTCTGTCTTTTATTATTTGTTGAATAGAAGCATAAATCGTTCAATTAAATTAAAAAAGTCGCTTAGAAACATCATAATCCATTTAGTTAAGAGTTTATTATATTTTTTTTTTTTTTTCATCTTGGTTTCCACCCCTAAATGGTTTTTTGTGATTTTACAGAGGTGCACAGTATACACCTTTCCATATTTCGTTGATGAAGATAAGATAAAGATCATTTATTTGTCCAAAACATGAGTATACACACACATGGCATGCAAGATGTTACAATTCAATTATATCACAGTCATGTTTTGCCTTAACGGCATACAAAATATAAGTAGAATTATAAATTTATCCATTATTCTAATAATTAACCGTCCAAATTAGAATTAAAAAATGTAAATGTAATAAAGAATAGTGTCAACAACTCATAATATAATAAAATTAGTCAATTTAATGTCAAAGTAATTAAGAATACACAATTATAAGAATTAGATGAATTTATCATTCAGAAATCGTCAGTGCTGTAGTAGGCTTTCTCTATAATTTGTAAAAAAAAAATAATTTAAAAGAGTATCCATGGAGTTTCTTGCCCGTTCTTCTCCACAGGTACCTACTACGCTTTGAAATGGGCAACTAGCTTCATATTTCTGACTGACCGACTTCTTGACAATTCAAAAGTGCCTGTAAATGGGTTAATTGAAATAAATGATTTGAGTTGAGTTTGATAAGGTTTTTTAACCCACTTCTTAAATTCCCTCCAATATTTTGGCAACAAAAGTTTTTTTGAAGTGCAGGAAATAGTCTCCGATTAAACTGGTTGTCCGGAAAGACCGACTAATATAACGAAATTATAAAGGTTCCATTGTTGCCTTTTGGCTATAGAATCCTAAAAACCGGTTTTCTATAACTGTGTTTAACGGCCTGGTACAGATAATGCAACTCACGAGTGCGCGTTATGTGACTCTTATGTGTCATTGCATTATGGTATAAATTGCAATGCAACATGATTTGGTGACGCTTACCACACAAGAAATCAGTAGTCCTCTTCTTCTTTAGTTGATCGTAGAGCGCTCTCATATCATTTCTTCTAGTCGTTATATCGTCTAGTTCTGCCGCCCTACGAAGGTACAGCTCCTCTTTGGCTTTGTAGTCCTGAAAGACACCACACACCAATTTTATACCATGATATCATCTTCTTTTTACTTAGCAATACATATTAATGCAAGGTGTAATTGAAATCAACTGAAGGGGTCCGATAGGACCGATGCCTGCCGGGGTTGCGGGAAAGTCCAAAAGGGATACCGTGGCCCCTGGCAACGTACAAGCAACGGAAGAAACACGGGTGGGTTTTAGTCAGGAAGAGTCTGACACGCCCTCCCGCTCCACCCAGAGCGGGAGAAATTATTTCATCACCACTGCTCTCAAAACGGTGAAGGAAAACATCGTGAGGAAACCGGCTAGAACTAAAAAAAGACGTGACATCTACCAGCCCGCACTGGGCCCGCGTGGTGGATTACGGCCTACTCCCTCTCAAAGAGGCTTGTGTCCCAGCAGTGGGGACATTATATGCTGCTAATGTTAATTGAAAAATCTGAAAAGGGGTCGTTGTACTCATCTTTATGAACAACTATAACTATCGGGAACAACGATGAAGTCGTCAAAAAACCCGTTGTTCCAAAAATAAAGAATGAAAGAAATACGTTTATTCTGCACAAACAAAACGCACATTTAAATAAAATACACAAATACAAAAGTAGCCAAAAGCCTCGTATTTAGCCAACACATAAACGCTATTTATAAAATGTTGTTCGTCGGTTGATGTCAAGGCCACAGACAAAGACAAAATTGCGTAGTTACTGTTACAACATTACGTACTTTATGGTTGCGACATTGGCAAATGACAACAAAAACATAACAAAAACAAAATACCGATTGCAGGATAAACTACTTTTGTAATAAATAATAAGAAAAATTAAGCTGTGCGTCGCATCTGTGCAAGAACAGGGGCCGTATTATGACGTATTAATGCGACCATTATTCCAGTGTGAGTGAGAGACGGAGCTATACAAGACCGCTAGCACCATCCTTTTTTCGCAGTGGCTGTGGTGGTGTCATTGCTCAGCGAAATGCAGTGACTTCGGACGAACCTAACGTCAACAGCGCTGGTTTTCGGCAATTACCTAAGGAATGACACATTGACGTCCCCCTGTGTGCCCTACATGTTGTTAAGTTATACGAAAATAAATTTATGGGACAGCTGTTTCGTTTCGCATTCGCCATATCATGACGTCTCGTAAAAGTCGTGATTAATAACGATCATTTAATGGAGACTTTGCGTTCACATTACTTTTAAACACCGAATCGTAGTATAACACGACTTGTCAAAACTATTAATCACATTACAAATCGTAATTTCTGGACGGTTTCTTTGTTTTTTGGACAATATTGCCGATTTTAACTATTCGTGTGAACATAGGTCATAGAAGCTACTCGTTGCCGTGAGCAACTAAAGAAAATAAAATCATATTTTTTCACGATTCAAATAAAAAAGAAAGTCAAAAATTAAAACCCCATTATGACAAAGAGCCAACTAAAAAGGTATAAGACGGACCAATTAAAAATTACATCGGTTTCCGTATAACCGTACTCACACGTTACACCAGTTCGCGCCACTTTGACAAGAGGCCTTCCATTTGGACAATGAATAGAAAACATATGATGACGTACATAATTCGTTTAATTCATTCGTTCATCATTCAGTCACGACTGAAGAAAATTTAAGCACTTGACGGTCCGGACCTGACGTCTCAGTCGGTCACCTAGTCGTCATTTTAGAAAACCCTCATTAAGGCACAACCGGGTGACTCCGGAAAACCGATATTATTTTCCCTCCTTTGGCCTTGCCGTAGTCAGATAATAAAATGACGATTCGTCAGCTATCTCAGGACGGCCATCAAAGTCTATCCTTCAAGATATTACCTGTATAGCCTGTATATTAGGCTTCTTATCTCCGATCCTGTTCTTCTGCGCAGTCAGTCGGGCCCTCAACTCCTCTACTTCTGCGGCTTCTAACTCTTCTGCAGTGTGCTGCGCTAGAGGAGGTATGGGCTCTATTCCAGCGATGCCTTCGATGCCGGGATCTTCCAGCTTTAGAGATCGAAGCTGAAAATAAAATGGTAATAATAATAATTGATAGATTTAGTATTTTTGTCCTTGTGTTCACTCACATACATCCAAATCCAACGAACACACTACAACGTCGTCAACGAGCGACGCGTGGGGCGGGAGGCATCAGCAGTGCACCGACCGACATGACCGCTCGACATAGCTTTTGATTTTAGTAATTTGGTTGCTATAATTGTGAACCACCTAATATTTTTTTATAATACAGTCCGCTTGCTTTACTTCGACTTGGGCCTAGACACCTTGTATTACATTTTGTACCTATCTATATAAAAAAAAAAAATGCTGTTCGTTGGCAAGCGCCCGATAAGACCGACAGATGTTGTCGTGTTCAAAAATTCGTAGAAAAATCCCATACAAAAAAAAGCTTTCCGTGTTTCGCGAATTTGAAGATTTTCCAGGAAAATTTTGCATTTATTTTTCTACAATAACCTAATTCGGTGTTAGGGGAACATTTTACAACAAAAAATAGACTAATCGGTCCAACCGTTCTCTAGTGATGCACTTACCAACGAACAGCATTACATTTTTATTAATATAGATCAATTTACTATCTCATCAATCATGGTCTATTTACAATCGTCACACTATTCAACTAATTAACACGCCAACATATAAGCAGGGCACAATATTAAGCGATAGACACAGCATGCAAAACATTATTAACAATATGCAAAACATTATTCTATCAACGACTACTTAAATGATAACAATAGTTGGTCGCTGTGATTAACTCAAGACAATGTTTAAATGTTCTTTCTCCAGAATTAGCTTACTTACTGACAGGTTATATGAGTTTATATAATTGTTTATAATTTTACTAATTTTACTTTATTTATTGTTGACATAATCTACTCATTACAATGTTTTTTTTATGAGTTGTATTGCAATATGTGTAGCTAGCGACCTCGATAATTTTTTACTTTACCTCAATGGTCCTAGTTTATCAATTATAACTTCTAGTTACAGCTATATGTAAGCGGGCACGCCCTTTATGTCTGGAGGCTTTTATTTAGATATTGTTTTCGTTAAGTTATTTTTATTTCTGCTTGAGTATAGTTCTCGATGTTTTTGGTTGGTATATTGGCGTGTGCTAGCTGTCATATGGCTATTAATTTTATAATTTAAATTATGTTTTGTGTTGCGTAATGTAAATATCATTTTGCATACTATTATATAGAATCTTTTTTACTGAACAGACAGCTGTGCTGCTGGGGAGTTTGTTGCGCCACTTCTTCTTCCCAGCTAAAGCACTAGGAAGTGGTGAAGGGTGGGCGTTTTGGGGGACTGTCTTATGTAATTTTGACGTTCGAAAAGTGCTGATTCTCAGCCTAGTTTGAATAAATGACTTTTGAATTTTTAATATCAAAGAAAAAAAAAATAGGCAGTTGTTACTGCCGACAGAAGTTGCCGAAAACTTAAAACTGGTATTAGCGCCATCTAGGAGCGCATCTCGGTGCACTACGGAGCGAGCATCTCGGTGACACGAATTATATAGCCATCAAAAATCACTCAACGCGTCTAAAGAAGTTTTCACTTCAAAAAACAATATCAGTACAGAAATGACAGTCATAATGTTTATCCGAGCACATGATTTTTTTTTCCTAGAAAACGAGACTTAAGAAAAACATATTTACCTCTTTCTGCCACATAGGTGTTTTACCGTGACACTCTTGTATAGATTTCTCCATCTTCATCACTGCATTGTTCGATTCCAAACGTTCAGCTTTAATTTTGTTTTGTTTCCCCTGAAGTTTCTGTATTTCTTGTTTTAGCTCCGAAAACTCTCCGGTACCTTCGTTTATTTGTTCGTCGATCTGAAAGTGGGAACAAAGTTTATAAAAATACATTGTATAGTATTTTTAACTCGATAAGCGACGCGCGCACTACTTGTGGCTACCAAGTGTACAAACACGCTGTGAATATGTGTGCAAGCGTCCGAGACAATGGCGAAGTCGAAGATGTGTGTGTGTGTGTGTGTGTTATGTACTGACACTACTCGTCTCCACACACATATTAACAGCGTGTTTGAACATTTGGTTACCACAAGTAAAGCGCGCGTCGCTTCGTGAGATGAAGAATACTGTAATAGGTATGATGACTAATATTAGAAATACTCGGAAAAAAAAAGGAATTTTAGAGAAGGCATAGTAAAAGGAGATAACTCATAAAATCTGTAAAATCAATGGAAAAATGGAGAACCTACACGCTTTAAAAACATTTGGAGCGGAATATTTCCGTCCTTGTCGCGCGAGTCGGACAATGTATGGCACTAGTATAGAGTTACATAGTCGTGACGTCACTTCTGTGATAGCGCCACCTATGTCTAGCAGTTATTATAAAACGTTTATAACTTGGTAATATTGTTTGCACTATGATGTTAAAAAGTGTACAAATATTTTGTAGACTAAAATAACAACATTTTCATCGTCCTTATTAATTAGGATGCGAGCCTGAACTGAAAAGTGCGAGTGAGAGGGAATTATTAGCGCTGCCATTTTGGATTCGTTTCTTTAATGACACGGTGCGCTTGCGCAAGTGAAACGACACCCTTTGAGATTCTATGTGCTAAGCAAAAATACTAAACTAATAGTTCTATGTTATGTTTGGCGTAGCTTGGTAGCTGATAAAAGGCTTTAGGAATACTTTTATCTCAAAAACTTAGAAAAGATTAAACCTATTCTGTCTCGTTGGTCTAGTGGTTGCAGCGCTACTGCTGAGTATGAGGTCCTGGATTCGATTCCCAGGTCGGGCATAGTGTTATTGGGTTTCTCCATCAGGAATTTCTCAGCAGCAGCCCGGAGTCTGGATTTGTGCCCGGTTGATGGCAATTGGCTCGTCCCCAAGTACATGTGATTAAAACATAACGAAAGCGAAATGTGGGTGTACTTATAGTTACAGCTCTGCCTAACCCTTCGGGGATTACAGGCGTGATGATGAACCATCGCGGACACTGGCGCCTGACCACCTTTCGACCTTATTGCCTAAGCAATAAGGTCGAAAACTGGTACTTATTCAATAATAGATTTAAATATTGAGTTACCTCTTCTAGGTCCTTTTGTAATTTTGCGCTCTCCAAACTGAATTCTTTCTTCTGATTGTTCAATGTTTCCAAGTTCTTTTCGGTCTCTCTCAGGTCAGCTTCCATCTGCTGAATTTTGTCCTTTGATTTCTTCGCATTTCTGTTAACAACGAATTATTTGATTTTTTTGAAGTAAAATCTTCTTTAGGCGCGTTGAGCGATTTTTGGTAGGGGATTAACTAATGGATTCGCGTCACCGACATGTTCACGCCGTAGTGCTGTACTATACCAGCTAGATGGCGCTAATACCAGTTTATAAAGTTTTCACTTCTGTTGGCAGTCACCATGACTGCCTATTTTTATGGAATAAGAAACTGCTATTAACAGTTTTACAAATTGACCCTGTTCTTAGCTATAACACAATACATATATCACGTAAAATAATAAGTTGGAGTTAAATTGGTTATTAGTCTATTAGGCTAGATTGTAATTAAATCAATTATTAAGAAATTTCTCTGTCTCGTTGGTCTCGTGTTCGCAAGCGCTACTGCTGAACATAAGATCTTGCGTTCGATTCCCAGGTCGGGCAAAATGTTGTTGGGTTTGACCAACAGGAATTTCTCAGTAGCAGCCCGGAGTCTGGATTTGTGCCCTGTTGATGGCAATAGGCTCGCCCCCTATTACATGGGACTTAAACATGACTGGCGCATTGTGGATGGACAATGGGTACACCTCAAGGACAGGTCCACTCAAATCTGTGTGGTTCTTTTCTCAAAAGACCATTTCAGACACTAATCTACATGGTCGTCATATGGCCTGACCAAGATTATGTCTGGACTTTAAAAGAGACTGTGACCTTTGAGTTTGTTTCGGCCTTTCTTCTCAGAGTAGTCAGATAGGAAACGCCGAACTCATCTAGCTAATTTTTAATTATTTTTTTAAGATGACGTGTAAAAGTGATTCCAATATCCTATTTACAGAATAAACAATTTCATTTCATTTCTTCTGCTATACCCTTCGGGGATTACAGGCGTGATGATGTATATGAATATTGATTGAATAGATTGAGTCGAAACTCGGAATACGTGCATTGATGTAAATCATTCGAGGAATAAAGGTTAATATCGTATCGTTGACATCATAATTATATCAAACATCCATAATTTATTTCTCGTGTGTGTAATTTATTTCTAGTGTATTTGTATTATGTGTAAAACTATTTTATGTGTAGATTCACTTACCCACTGCTTTTACTAAATACCAAATTGGAAACGAGTTACTATTGTTAGAAAATTATGCAAGCCATGAGGTAAAATGTATCAGGAACATTTATAAAAATTATATCTTATCTGTTAACTACATTATAAGCAAATAAATGATTTCTATTTGTATAGTAAAGATTGTTTAAACTAACCTCTTGCTAGTATTTATAGCGACCTTCAGCTTAGTTATCTCCGAGTTTACTTTATCAATCTTCTTAACGAGATCGTTCACGGTTTTCTGTAACTCCTTCACTTTGCCACCGGCGACCGCCGATATTTGATTGTCCACTTGTTGCACGTCTTCTTCCACCTGTAAACATAATTGGACTCTATAAGTACGAAATAAAGACGCTTTTCGTGTGGCTTCGCTTCGTTTTTAGTTCGCTTAATTTTCTAACGACAAAATGGATTTTCACCATCATTTAGAGCAATGTTTCTCAATCTGTGGTCCACGGACCCCTGGGGGTCCGCGAGTATATGTGTGGGAGTCCGCAGTCTCATCTCTGGACTTTAAAACAAATACAGAAACAGATTACAAGTGGAATCCGATTTGAGAATACATTTTTGTAGTAATACTGTAATATAAACGAATATTACTAATTTAATTGCAAAAAAGCAACACCAACCTTCATATTAAGAATCGTATACTAACGCATTAATAATTACGAAAACAAAATACTTAGTATTCTTTACAATAGTTTTTTTTTGTATTTGTGGTACTAAAGTAAATGGTCCGAATGTTTCTTATTTTTTATTTATTTTTTTGTAATTGAATGCAAATGTAGTATTGAAAAAAATAAACAGAATTAACTAAATAATAAACTTAACAAAGCTATTGCTGTTTTTTTTTTTTACTAAAATATAATAGCAATAAGTTTGTCCTCGGTAATTGCGTTTGATTTATTAGGAGTCCGTGGCTGAAAAAGGTTAGGAAACTCTGATTTAGAGCATTACTCTGGAAGGTTTGTGTGTATATTTAATGTGAGATAAAATAGAACAGAATAGAACTTACTCTGCCAGCAACTTCTTTAGCCATGTTAAGTTGTTCTTGAGCAGTTTCAAGTGTCGCTTCTAAGGCGGCTTTTTGTTCCGGGTCCACCATGCTAGCTGCCACCGTAGCCTCTTGTTGTTTTATTTGATTCTGTTGACATATTCAACTCATTTAATTTCAAAACGAACAGTTGGCGTATAATTACACGATTATGGGGAACGGCCTGTTGATATTGAAAGAAGGAAGTATAAAGAACGTTAAAAAAAATGTGAATTATGGCACACAAAAGAGTTCGTATGCAATTTGAACAACTACAATCTTGAATACTTTCAACATATTCAAAAACAGCAGTAAAAAAATCGCAATTTTGTAAAGATGACGTCTTATGGTAAAAAATTAAGCAATTATGTGAAAAATGTAAAAAAATGCAAACGTGTTTATTTGTTAGGAAATACAAATTTTTCCATAATTTTTACTTCTGCCAAGCTGCAAAGCAGTTTGTTAGCAGATGTAGATCCCATATGCAGAAAAAAAAAACCCGATGAAAAAAAATGATGATGATGGGTAAAAGACCATGCAAAAATGACGGTCGTCCATACAATTTGTATAGAAGTTCGTCATTTACGGTCGATAACCCTACTTTTCCCCTTTAGCAGATGAATTTTCAAATATATTTCCTTAGTACTCACTTTCGTTATAGTGTATCAGTAATGCGTGGTCATATTTAAGGGTATGGTAGACACGATCAAACTGAACCACTTTATCCATTGGACCAACATCGTAATAATCGAAAAAAATAATAAAAAGCTGTCCCATAGAAATACAACTCGATACTAATGTATGGGAGATTTCTGATACACGCTGTATAAGGAACTCTTGTGCAAAATTTATTTATTTATTTATATCATCACTTACAACTATTATTACAGGTACAACCCAATGCAATAGTGAAGCAAACTTAATAATAACAACTTAGTTTCTAAAACTTATTACATAAAATGTTATTCTTGTGAATTCACTCAGTGTACAAGCAAAAATGTCAATTTCCTCCGCTACAAGGTTAAGGGTGCGAAGCGCCCGCGTCAGGGGCGCCTCATTTACCAGATTAGTGCGGCCACGAGGTACAGCTAGCAGCTGAGGCCGTCGTCATGCTTCTAGACCCAGCGGTTTAGGCCGTGCATTCTGTCAGTAAATAAATGAATTTAAGATTTTATTATTTAGATATTTAGCCATATTAATTACCTTCATAACTGGAACTTGTTCGACCAAACTCTTGAGCTCGATATTGAGTTTGTTGAGCGTAGTTTTTCCGTCGCGTACGCTCCGTTGTAGGGCACCTAAAGTCTCTTCTAGTTCTGATTGCTCGTTGCATATCTCTGTTAACCTGTAAATAGGCTCTTATTATTGATTTTACGTCATGGAAATACGAGAGCAGTGATAATGCCATGATAGCAGTGATAAACTTACACGAGTTGTCGGTCGTAAGGCAAATCCAGTCACATAATTTGTGTAATTTATTTAATCGCCACTGCTATTAAAACAGTGAAGAAAAAAATCACGAGGGAAGAACCTGCACTGGGCCCGCGTGGTAGATTACGGCCCACTGCCTCTCACAGTAGGCCTGTGTACCAGCAGAGGGGACATTATTGGCAGATTCTGAATTCTAAGATTATCTATCAAATTAAGACCGTTCGCGCTCGCGACTAACCCAAAAGTGACGGCCATTTTGTGTCTTGGTGAATGTCATCTCACAGGTCAACCTATGATATTTGAGGCCAATTCTAACTTAGAGAGTTGTATTGATTGATTTTAATGATAGGATGTCGGCTACCTATATAATTGGTGCCTAAGTGACGTCACTAGTCGTTGAAGTTTCCGATGAGTAACAACAGATGGCGTTATTACCAACTATTGTAAAATCTAAATATACAAGCCTTGATCAAATTGTCAGACGAATATTCGTTCCCCAACTTTGTATCTGAAAATAGACCTTAAGTTGACATACCTTCGTTCCATTCTCGCTAATTTTTCTTCATTAGCCTTCATAACTCTCGGGTCTTGTTCACTGGTGTCTTGTTGTACTGAGCTGGACATTCTGCCTCGCATTGTTGTCTTACCACCACCGGACATAGTACCTAGAATTTATTTGATTAGTTATCAAATAACTTAATATAAAATCACGTCTTGGCTCCCCGAAGGGTTGTGCAGAGGTGTATCTATAGCAGGAACACCCACATTTCGCCAGTTATGTTTAAGTCCCATGTAATAGGGGACGAGCCTATTGCCATCAACCGGGCACAAATCCAAACTCCAGGCTGCTACTGAGAAATTCCAGATAGAAAAACCCAATAACACTTTGCCCGAACCGGGAATTGAAACCAGGACCTCATGCACAGCAGTAGCACTTTCGACCACTAGACCAACGAGGCAGTCAAATAATTTAAGTTATCAATAATTAGATATAAACAAATAGTGCTTTGTGTAGTAGAGAAACTTAGGAAAATTTAGAAAGTCGTAGGTTCGAATCCCACCCGTTGGCACTTTTGACATAAATCCATTTCTGGCACAGCCGTAATTGGCTTTGGATGGATTACTGAAATATTAGTAATGTGAAAAACACGCGGAATTAGTAAAAATATAAATACCTTCGGGGTATTTATATTTTTACTAATTCCGCGTGTTAATGAGCAATTTGGTTAGTTAGAAGAGGAAAAAGTAATGGAGATAGGCGGTTATTAAAATAATATTATAACTTACCGGCAATCTCAATGACATCTCCTTTCAGCGTCACGACTCTGTATCGTGTGTGTCCGTACGCGATGCGCGACGCCTGTTCCAAGTCGTTAGCGACGAGAGTGTCGCGCAACGCGTAGTAGAACGCGGGGAGGACGCGCGGGTCTTTCACGTTTACTAGGTCGAAGAGTCGCGGGGCATTCTCTGGGCTGAAAAGAACAGGAAATAATGTGAAAAATGCATAGCAAAGTTTGGAAGCGGTTATAAGAAAGTACCGTAAAATAAGATGGTGCCATCAAAAACAAGAAGCTGTTATCCAAATATTGTTAAAGTTCCATACCAAAATTGGCAAAAAGCAACATATTGGTATCACTGGTATATTTATCATCAGTCTACAGTATAGCTGGACATAGGCTTCTCCAATTGCACGCCATTCAACTCAGTTCTCGGCAACTTTTATCCAGCTGCTACCAGCCACCCTGCTAAGATCGCTCCACCTGCCTGAGGGCGTCCTTATGTTTGCCGATTCGCGGTCTCAACTCAAGAACACGTCTACCCCAACTGTCATCGGTTCTACTGCTAATACACCATGAAATCTTAATGGTTGTTTTCCCGCGGCAGAATAACTTGCCATAAGGAGTACTTTCGAAGCATAGAGTAAAAGTAAAAAAAATAAGATGTTTTTGTTTTAAAACAAATAAAAAAAGATTCAATAGTAACAGGTAACTTGTAGGTACTACTCGAATCGCACGCGCCGCCGACAAAGGGAACAGCGATGCATAAATGTTCAAAGCAAAATAAACTCTCGCACACGGCACTAACTAGTTTGCACGACAACAACACAAAATTTGTTTTCAAAATTGTTTCTAATATTTTATCTACTATATTAAAAATAAGTCGGGTTTTCCTTCCTGACGCTATAACTCCAGAACGCACGAACCGATTTCCACGGTTTTGCATTCGTTGGAAAGGTCTCGGGCTCCGTGAGGTTTATAGTAGGTAGGGTAGGTAAGGTAGGTAGGGTAGGTAGGGTAGGTAGGGTAGGTAGGGTAGGTAGGGTAGGTAGGGTAGGTAGGGTATGTACGGTAGGTAGGGTAGTAGGGTAGGTAGGGTAGGTAGGGTAAGTAGGGTAGGTAGGGTAGGTAGGGTAGGTAGGGTAGGTAGGGTAGGTAGGGTAGGTAGGGTAGGTAGGGTAGGTAGGGTAGGTAGGGTAGGTAGGGTAGGTAGGGTAGGTAGGGTAGGTAGGGTAGGTAGGGTAGGTAGGGTAGGTAGGGTAGGTAGGGTAGGTAGGGTAGGTAGGGTAGGTAGGGTAGTTTGGTAGGGTAGGTATAAGTACTTAGTGCTACCCGTGCGAAGCCGGGCCGGGTAAAGCTAGTTTGTTTATATAACGATTGTATTACTAAGACAAAACCATTTCGCTGAAAACAACCATTAAGATTTCACGGTGTACATGATATGCAAATGATTAAATTATTTATATATTATTAAGTCAATTAGCACGTGAGAATAAGTAGTGTACCTTTGCCCAACCGTTCAGGGAAACAACGTGTGATGTTATGTTATTTAATAATACACTTTATTAATTTTTTTATGGTTTTTTAACAAGTAAGGTTCTTATGACTTTTGACAGAACAGAAAGGAAGACAAAATCGCGCCAACTTTGGGACATGAACTTACAAGCTTTTCCGACCCTCGTACGTCTGCCTCAAATGCTCTTGTTTGTCCAGCGCTATGAAGGTGGCTCGTCCGACGTCGTTTCGCTTCAAGAACTCAACGCATGCTTGTGCTGTTTCCACGGTGTCAACGACTATATTGTCGAGAGCGCCGCAGCATGTTGAAATGGCGACGTCGTATTTTGCATCAATGCCGCCGAGGTCACCCTGGAAGAAATATTGGTGTTAGTTCGGTCACGTCATTTGTAACACTTGGTCTTGAAAAACCGCCCTTACTGCTACGTAATGAAGGCTTTTTTAAAGTCAAATTGACTCAATTCTTGTGTTTTACTATGGGCTACGCAAAACGATTATAGGCTAAGTTGGACATGGGACTAAACTTTTTACAGAAGGCGAATTCCCATATTTAAAACCGTTCAAAATCATCTCAGCGGCAATCGATGTCAAAAATGTAGGTAAATTGAAGGTATTTTTGACAGAATTTAGACTAGAATAAGTAGAGAACGTGAACATTCTTAAAAATACAGGAATTGCCTAGGTATACTTAGGCCTCCACTGCTCCTGATCTGTAGTTAACACTTACCAATCGCCCAAATATTCCTGGCAGGTTTCCATTCCTCTTTTCAGCCATAATCGCGTTGAGCACTCTATCGCGAGATGTGTTAGCGCTCATGGCTTGGCGCGACTCTTCAAGCTGCGATCTGAAAGGAAAAGACGTTGGAATCTATACATATAATAAAATAGAAACGAAGTAAAAATAAAAAAAAGAATTGTTACAAGGTGTGGAAAAAAACGGGCACGCCCTTTATGCCTGGAGGCTTTCATTCGGGTATTAAGTTCTTTTTACTTTTTTGTTGGTATATTGGCGTGTGCTAGGTGACACATAGAAAATAATTTAATTTAATGTTTTGTGTTGCAGTAAATAAAACAAACCTTAATGGTCTGACTTCAGCTATAATCTGCCCCTCTTCTTGCTTCAATCGCTGCAACTTATTGTTAAGTTCACTCAATTTAGCCTCATTTGCTGGCACAGTGCGTGATAGTTCTTCTTTTAAACTGAAAATAAACAATTGATTTTAGGAAGCCATAGGCCGTTTGCCCACCGCGCTGTGAACGAGACGTCCGTCAACGAGAACGAGATGACAACGCTGAAGTAGCGACAGTACATTTACTATGGCCGCGTCCCGTTCACGGTGCGGTGGACAAACAGTGTTAGTCTGTATTATGTAGTTTTAACGTCATTATGGTTCCAGTGGGAAAAAGAGATGAATATATACAGGTGCATTCTTTACATACAGTATTTTTATGTCTCGAAGCGACGCGCGCTTTACTTGTGGTAACCAAATGTAAAAAAAACACTGTGAATGTGTAAATTTCTTTATACAAAATTGGACTCGAGTTTAAAAGTTTTAGTCTGTTTGTCTTTAGAACTTTAACTTTGTTGAAGAAAGTTCGAAATAAAAAAAATACTTGGTTAAATCCAGGGCCTAAAGATGAACCTTGTTTAGTAATATCTACATGGTCTTCACATGATTTGACCAAGATTATGTCAGGACTTTAAAAGAGACTGTGACCTCTGTTTGTGTCGGCCTTTCTTCTCAGAGTAGTCAGATAGGAAACGCCAACCTCATCTAATTTTTAAAATATGATTGACGTGTAAAAGTGTCTACCTACTTACTGAAATAAAATCATTTATCAATAAGGCCAATTGATTTTAAACACAAACAATAACCAATAAAATAAAAAATAAACAAGCGATCCTTACAGTAGTCGCATATGTGTGACATCTGTCATCTTGGCTGACGAATATATGATATATACAATATTCATCATCATCATCATAATTCTGTTAACAACCTGTCGGAAAAAGGGTTGGTACCATCTGACGGCCAACTCTAGCCCTGCGCGCGCTCATTCGTCAAATCAAAAAGCGCGCGCTTCCCCGGCTTCATGTTACATACTTCCGTCCCTTTTCACGAAATCACAAGCCAGAGGAAAGATGTACAATTCGCTACAAATGCCTGCGCAGTAATCAATCTTACTTAAAAAAAAGTTACGCGCATGCCAGCACGCATGTGCAACCTAACTTCAGAGGGGCAAAGTTATTTGACGCGAACTGTAGCACATCAAAGAAAAACACCTACAGACGAACATAATAATATAACCTCCTCCTTTTTTGAAGTCGGTTAAAAACAAGAAAAATACTCACGGTCTCTTCTCCTCCAAAGCCGCCTTAGCCTTCTCATAACCTTCCTTTATCTTCTCCAACTTCTCCACCTCTTTCTTTTCCGTACTTAGATACAACTTAAGTTCTGACTCCGCTAGCTTACAACTATTGTTAGCTTCGTCGACCATCCTCTTTAAACCTATAAGATTAGCTTGCAGGCGGTCTTTGGTTTCTTGTAGGCCTTGGGTCTTTGTTCTGTGACGAAATACGGGATAAGTTAGAGGATTTTAAGTGTTCGGGTTATGGTAATATGACTCAGTTTCGGTTTTTTTTTGGTGATTTTATAGTCAACCTCATTTGGTTTATTAATCCTTTTATAACAAAAACGAAGTCAACAGATATTCTCAAAATCTATGAAAGCAGTTTGCAATATCTTTACAATGATCCACTTTCTCCAGAAAGTTGTGCGCAAACTTGGCGAAGCGCCGCGCAGAGCGGGTTTTACTGCCAAGCAAATATAAACATTATGTGTCTTAAAATAAAGTCAAAAATAAATAACCTCAGACGCGCTCCTCCGTCCGCTTTCATGCGCTCTCGGACTAAACAACTTTATTCGTACAAACACAAGGTCGATATTTGTTTGGCAGTTTCTTGCCCATTCTTCTCCATACGAAAACTACCTTTTGGAAGGGGCAACTAGAATCAATTATTATTTAAATGTTGACGTTCAAAAGTGCCTTTTTTGTGCCTAATTGAAATAAATTATTTGACTTTGACTTGACTTTTGCAGTAAAAACAACGCTGCGCTGAGCTTCGCCAGGTCTGCGTCGGCCCCTTACTTTTACTTTTTTTTTCGTAGCCAAAAAGGTGAAAAGTAGGCGTTTTAATATTCTAAACTGGTCGACATTTAAAAAATAATAATAATATAAGTGACTTTCACATTGCTGGTAACCTAAGCTGCCCCTTTCAAGTACCCTTTAGCCCTATAACTTACCTCACGCTAGCGACAACTGTCTGAAGTTCATCTTCTGCCTTTTCCTTTTGTTCTGTATGTTTTACAAGAAGTTTCTCACAATCTTCTATCTCCCTCTGATTTTTCTCTGGAATCTGTGAAATGATTACCATATCATTATGTTTTAAGATTATCGTGATGAAACTCAGTGGCGGCGTTAGGCGTCGGCGACGTCGGCGGGCCTCGCGAAAAAGTTATTAAAAGTTTAAAAGTTATTCGTATTTATTTCCCCCCGGCCCCCGGTCCTAGGGGGCCCCCAAATCTCGAGAAGTGCTTTTAATCAAATCCCAAACAAGGCCAAGATATGTTCAGTAACATATGTTGGGGACATATGCAAAATATACACGTAGCATGCTAAACTAAAACCACTTTTATCTGATAATTTTCGAACAGCCTATATTATGCAAGTTACGTTTAAAAACAGTTACCAGTTCCAAATCAATAAGTTTCCCCCTCTCCTGTTCAAGCAGTTGGTCCAAATTCTTCCTCTTCTTGTTACTCTGTGTGAGGTCCGCTTGTGTGGTCACAGCCTTCCTCTTGCAGCCTTGAAGCCTTTCTGTTATTTCCTCTTTCTGTTTGCGGAGGACGTCGTATTTTCTAGAAGGGCAAACAAGATAGAAATTGGTAGATCTCTAAAAATTATGAAGTAGTTTAACTTATATGCAGGGTGTAAAATGAACCTTAATGAAGCCATCGTCTACGCATTCTGTACATCAAATTAAGTAACTATTTGCAAAAATAATTGTCGGGAAACGACTTTTATTTTTGGTGGGAAAATTTGCTGAAAATAATTAGGATCCACGCGGGCGCAGCCGCGGCCAGCAGTGAGATAAAAATAAAATTGCTCAAAAACAAAAAAAAAAGTTCTACATGTAGTTCAAATAATGCCTTGTTTACTGTACAAGCAAATATGTTCTATCATTTTAAAGAGAAAATTCTTTAAAAAGATAGAACATATTTGCTTATACTTTATAAAGAATAAGGGTCCACGCGGGTAGCTCGCCGTCCGATAAGGACCAGGCCCGGGTCGACGGCGCGTTGTGTTCCACGCGCGCCTCAAAGAGATGTCAGCACAAGTGAAGGGGTCCGATAGGACCGATGCCTGCCAGGGTTGTGGGAAAGTCCGAAAGGGATTCCGTGGCCCCTGGCAACGTACAGGCAACTGAAGGAACACGGGTGGGTTTTAGTCAGTAACGCTCCGCCCAGAGCGGGAGAAGTTATTTGATAATTTTCCAAAAAAAAGGATCTACGCGGGCGGAGCCGTGGGCTGCAGCTAATTTATAAAAAGTATATTGATTACTTACTTTGTACCGTCTTTAAAAACATTACTTTTCTCTTCCAACTCTTCCTCAACTTTCTTCAGCTTGTCGTCAACTGCTGCTAGATTCACTTTCAACTCTGCAAGATCTTCCCGTTTGCTTTCTATTATTTTGTTTGTTTCGTGACTAGAAAAGATAGAGAAAAAAATTTAAAAAATGGCTGGGATCATTTGGTCAAGACCACAAAAAATAATGTTATGTTCATATTTTGCAACATAGTTTTTTCAACCTTATTGCTTAGAAATTATGCTTTATTTTTCCATAAATATTGTTGTTCTTATTTTAAAATAAAATTAAAATACGTTTACTTTACAATCGAAGTAGTCAATATATCAAAAGACCATTTCAGACACTAATCTACATGGTCCTCATATGGCCTGACCAAGATTATGTCTGGACTTTAAAAGAGAGTGTGACCTCTGAGTTTGTTTCGGCCTTTCTTCTCAGATTAGTCAGATAGGAAACGCCGAACTCATCTAGCAAATTTTTAATTAAAAATAAATAAGATGACGTGTAATAGTGATTCCAATATCCTATTTACAGAATAAACAATTTCATTTCATTTCATTACAATTTAATTTAATTTCATTTCATTGCAAACGATAATAAACTTTATGTTTGAGGGTTAAGGTTTATAATTAAATTATATGCAGCCGCGGCAACTTGAGCGAGGTGTTTTTGTGCCTAATCCTGAGTCTAGTGCTTTTGTTAATCGCAGACATCAGAAGAAATTCATGGGGTAGAAAATTGACCAGTTAGTTTGAGGTTGAAAAATTCGGAGAAAATTATAAAATGCTTGCATGAATAGTCACCCCCTTAAATTGAAAATAACTATTTTAAAAGGAAAGACAACAGTTTTTATACATTGAGTTGGTAATGAGAGTTCAGGGCTGGTTATTGTGGGTATTTTAGGGACATAAAATCATCAGAGGGGATCAGGTATTACGATTTGTTAGTATTAGTTCCTCTGGCCACCATATGTATAGTAGGCCTTGATTGCTAAAAACTCAAGGACGAACACTCACAAACAAATGCACGCAACGTGGGTGCATGGAAATATCACTGAAATAGTCCAAATAACTTACACATATTTCTGCAGCAACAAATTCCTGGTCCTAAGCGAGGTATTGGTCAAGTTCATCAGATCGACGGCGTCCCTCATTGGCTGTTCAAGCTTGATCTTCTCTTGTTCAACCAATCGCACTCTGTTGAGTTTCTCTTTGCGCATCTCACTATATTCTTCCACTTTTAAGGCTAGCTTTTCTATGGGTTCCTGTGGTAAATAAAAATATATAATGTAACTGGTAGATTTCAGTTTTATACACATATAGACATACACATAGACTCACGCCTTCTTCCCGTTAGGCAGGGGTAGGCAGAAACTACAGAACGCCACCTGCTACGATCCTTACATACTCTTTTAGCATTGTTTAAGTTCATACATCTGGCCATACACGCACGCCAATTGCGTGTACTGCGCACGCCAATTGCGTGTACTGCGCACCTGACTTTTCTGAAGCACATCACCAATAAGGTCACTCAGGTATGTCTTGTCAGATTTATGCAAAAGTAAAAAAAAATTGTGTGAATAATCTTGTATTTCTAGTGTTTAAAGTCAAATCGTTTATTTCATGTAGGCATTTAGGCAAAATTAATAAGAAAATAGAATGATTCTAGTTGTAGTGGTTACAATGTTGAAAAAAAGACACAGCACACAGGTACTGCAATAACAGTCCGAAAGGGATACCGTGGCCCCTGGCAACGTACAGGCAACTGAAGGAACACGGGTGGGTTTTAGTCAGTAAGTCTGACACGCCCTCCTGCTCCACCCAGAGCGGGAGATTTTATTGGAAAATTTTCTCACAAAAAAAAAAAAAAGTTACAAAAGTAAAAGTTAGTTAAATTATTGAAAATAAAAAGTTATTGCTATTTGAAATTCACGCTTTTAGTACCAAAATTATCCCAATTCCGTTAAAAAATTCAAATTTTCAACAGGGATCATAAGCTATGACTTGTAGACACCCGCTAAACGACGGCCGCCCGCGCCCCATGTAATACACCGGTAAAATCCCCCTTAGAAAAAAAAATTGGGTACTATTTGTTTTTCTTTTTCCATAACATTTTCACATAAATAGACTCTCAGTGAGATACTTAACAACACCCTCACGGATTGGACAGGGTTTTTTTTTTACACATTGTATAATTATATGTGAAGACAAGGCCCCTAGATCTCTTCGGGGATTACGATGCACCTAGAATAAAATTACTACATCACAGTAGTAAAAAGAATTACAAGTGAAGCAATGACAGATAAATTAATTATGTGATAGATTCATGGTGTTCACATATTTACAAACATTGTAATTTATTACATGGAATTATCTATTCTGTCCGACATTTACGTTTATAACACTGTCCTTGTCTTTTTGTGTATCTGTAGGAAATGTTGTTAGTTGAACTAAGTTGTAATATGCATTGTGTAATTGTTAGTTCATTTGAATAAGTAAATCTATACAAATAAATAAAATAGAAAATATATACGACACTTATAACAAAAAAAAAAACATTTTTAAAAATGTTGTCTTCCAGTCTGTCTGTTTGTTCCGGCTAATCTCCGAAACGGCTTTGGACGGGTCTTGCACTGGCAGATAGTAACTTAGGCTACTTGTAGAGAATTAGGGTCCACGTAGGTAGAACCGTGGGCAGCAGGAAGATAAAAAAAAAAGTAAAAAAAAAAGTTCAACAAGTAGTCCAAATTATGTCTTGTTTACGCCGGTAGCACACCTCAGTAGTTCAATTCAATAGACTCGCGTCATGTTCCGCTACCCGAATCGGATGCGAGTAGCGGAAAATGACGCGAGTCTACTGAACTTAACCACCGCGGTTTCGGTACCGTCGTGTCTATATAGGCAAAAAATGTATGTCTTTTTGACCTAAAAGTGTTAACGCACCATGTGACTTAATCAACACATACATAAATAAACTGAGGCCTTTTTCCCATGGGAGTAAGCAGAAACTGCAGAACTCAAGCTGCTACGATCCTTACAAATTCCCTTGTCTTCGTTTCATCATCGACGATCGCCAGCGGCGGACTAGCAGTGTCGGCCACCCTATGCCGTTTACTAGTGGTCACCCCGTTTTTTACCCCTTTAATGCTGATTTTGCAACGTAAAAAACATTGCCAAAACCAAAAAATATTTATTTCTTCGGTTAGAAGTTTTGTGTTAGCGTTAGTATTTAAATAGCCGTCATCGCTCTATTATTTACTGAGCAGAGATATTGCCAGCCGCAGGCGCAGTTTGGCCGCCCCAGGCCTGGGCCTGGTCGGCCTTATGGAAAGTCGCCCTCTGACAATCGCGATAAAACAATGAAGTCATTCAACTTCAACTCATTAAACTAAAAAACTTTCAAAGAAATTCATACCTTGTATCTGGAAGTGCCAATAATATCTTCTAAATACTCCAACATTCCTGCCTCATGTTCATTCATTGCTTTTGGCTTCATCATGGCAATTTGTTCCACTTCACCCTGATAAGAGAAATATTTGTAAGATTGGAAGGTGAGTTTTGATGGCAATATTTTGTGACTAATATTTCACATGACGTCATCGAACAGTTCAATTGCTTAACATAAAAACAACAAGCCTTACAGTAGTAGCATATGATGTGTAACATCTGACATCTCACCTTGGTAGAAACATTAAGGTAATAAGCAACATTACAGGGGCGGAGCCTCGTCAAGGTCGTTTCTGACGGTCAACCTTAGCACTGCGCGCGCTCATTGGTCAAATCAAATACCACGCGCTTCCCCGGCTTCCTGTTATACACTTCTGTGTTCTGTGCACAGATTGCAGGAAAGCGAGAGGAAAGATGTGATACATCCTTGGCTTATTCAAAACATTTGAGCTCACAAAACAGCTGTTTGAACGGGTCGATCGAAGGTTAAGCTACGCTTGCCGAGGTCGGTCCGTGGATGGGTGACCATTCATAACATATCAAGACCTCTCCGTGCTTCGGAAAGCACGTTAAGCCGTTGGTCCCGGCTGTGGCTGTCGTTTGTAGATCTTTGACAATCTGACAACGAATCTCACCAAGCAGTAAAATGTTACCCAGCAACTGGGTTGTGGAGGTTAGATAGGCAGTTGCTCCATGTAAAACACCGATATTCAGCTGCTTCTGGTTAGCCTGGAAGCCGATCCCAACACAGTTGGGAAAAGCCCAGGCAGATTGATTTCACTAGACATCATAGCACATTTCAATTGCTTTAAAAACTTGGCTTATTCAAACCATTTGAGCCCACTAAACAACTGTTTAAAATTAGAAGGAGGTATTCCAATCAAGTCTTTGAACTCACCTGCAAAATCAAGAACCGATTATGATCCAAATCAATGCCATTTGCCCGTAACATCCGTGCCACTTCTTTGAACTGCACCCGTCTTCCATTCAGGGTGTAGAATGATGAGCTGTCTCTGAAAGCTGTTCTAGATACCACTATCTGACTGTCAGGTACTACTGTGAAGTCGTCTCCTTCCTGTGTGTGTAGAAAAAAATTGTATTTAATACTTTTAGCACAAAAATGTGCAGAGGCAGACTGAAGCCATTTATTTAATGGCATTTTTACCAGTCAACTTTTGGATGATGCAGAGACAAACAATGACAGGTGCAATACAAAAATTGAGGAATAAATAGTTATTTTAAATATATATAATTCTAACTGAACAGACAGCTGTGCTGCTGGGGAGTTCGTTGCGCCACTTCTTATTCCCAGCTAAAGCACTAGGAAGTGGTGAAGGGTGGGCATTTTGGGGGACTGTCTTATGTAATTTTGATGTTCGAAAAGTGCTAATTCTCAGCCTAGTTTGAATAAACGAATTTTGAATTTGAATTTAATTGTATCTAGTAATTATAGTTAAACCATTTACAAGCACTTTTGAACCGTCAAAGAGTGGAGAAAGTTGAAGCTAGTTGCCTGTTTCAAAGCATAGTTGCCTGTTTCGCGGACATAGTAAATGTATATTATGTATTGCTACTTCAGTGCCATCAACTGGTTCTTGGTGATGGTGGTGGTGGACAAACCCCTTAATGTTTTGAATGAAATTATTACAGTATTACCGATTACAGTCATCATTAAAGTCAAAATAATGTGCATCATCATTAGAACCCTGTCCATAGCTAGACAAAGGCCACTCAACGTTTATGTAGAGAGAGTGGTATATATCATGATAATAATAAATTGTTTGGAAAAAAATATGGAAGTAGTAGAGGGATTCCTTTGCCCAGAAAACGGGCAGAACAAGCAAGCAAAAAGAAAATGATGGAATAAAAACTATGTAGTTGAAAAATGAAGTAAACATTAGTATGAGAAGTTTAAAATAGCCAAAAAAAGGTCAAGGTTAAAACAAATTATCTGCTTCAGGACAAGTAATTCATTTTTTCAATTTTGTGCAAACAGTAAAATTAAACATACCCCATCAATAATCTTACAGAAGTGTACAGCAACCGTTGCGCTCTTGATGTTGGGATACTTGCTGGACGAGTGTATTAGTACGGAGATCTTCTTTGACCTGATCTTGGTGGCTCGGTATCCAAACACGAAAAGCATAGAGTCTATTACGTTACTCTTTCCACTGCCATTTGGGCCTATGATTGCGGTAAAACTCTGGAAAGGTTTAATACACAGTTAGTTTGAACAAAAAATATAGACTAGAAGTAATTTGAAAATGTTACTGGAACAGTCAATAAGGATAATGTAGAGATAATAGGCTCATCAGAAAGGTACAAGTTTAAAAAAAAACACAAATTGGTTATATAGTTAACAGCAAAGTGAAAACAATGCTTATAAATATATACATAAATTCACGTCTTTTCATATGGCGGTGGGCAGAAACTACAAAATGCCACCTGCTACGATCCATACATACTTAAATGGTTTAATATATCAAATAGTATGTAAATTATTAGAACTTATATTGTTTTGGCATAAATTACTTAGTATTCTTTTAACCTTCCTTACCTTATGAAACGGTCCCAATGCCTGCATGCCAGCATAACTCTTGAAGTTTTCGTTTATTATGTGAGTAATAATTAGCCTTGGGCCAGTAGCATCGAAAGTGAGCGCCGGTTTCGGGGCGGGCGGTATATAAATATCACCTATACGAACTCCACCTTCTTCATCATCAGATATGTGGTCTATGTCGCCGCTCATTAAGTGGTCTTGTTCTTGATTTTCTTGATCTTGATGTGAAGTGGAAGGCCCGCTATTGGGAGGGTCTTCAACATCCATCGCTTCGTCCTCTGCCCTTCTCTTTTTAGTCTTCTGCATGGTCATCACCAAAATAATTACTGGTTTTAATCGTTAAAGAGCCAGCCTGTTTGGCCCTCCAGCAAAATGATTGGTTATTCTAATAACAATAATATCAAAACAACAGCAGAGTCAGACCGTTTAAAAAATTTAAAGCGCGTTCTTTGACAGATTGTTTGACAGTGATGCTATTCGATTTTTTTGTCCTGTCAAAGTCACTACACCACAGATTATTGCTAGAGAGGAGCGACAAACTAAGGCTGGTTACACACAGTACTACTTGGTCTGTGTTACACACGTAACGACTTTATTCAACGGCGAGTGAATTTTATTGCTAGCGACTCGCTGGCGATTTCAAAATCTTACGTCCACATACAGATTTAACAGAGCTGGATGTATCCCTTTCTCAATCTCAATCCCAGTAAACCTCACGCAAACGTGCCGGTAACGAGGAAATTATGACACCCACTCCTCCAAACAAGCAACTAAAAAGCCATATTGGTCGTGTCAAGTATTCCGTAATGGAAGGCCCCCTATATTGTTCACGTCTCCTGCTGCGTAGAGATCCAACCAAATGCAAGCACCACTCTTCACCCTGTTAATTTTAGCAAATTTCTACTGAACAACAACATTGCGAACATTGTTCGTGGTCGGTGGTGTAGAGTTGGCAGAAACCGTGTTTCCGTAGTTTGCTTCCCCTCAAGACGCTAACTCTGCTTCAATCCACACATTTAACATAATTAGGATGGGTGTTGTTACTGGGGTTCCCAATGATATTACAGAAGAAGAGGCTTTGTCTTATTTAAATGTGCCCTCAGGCTTGTGCCGTCGGGGCTTGACGGTTTGGGCAAACTGTCTTTGATTCGGAGACAGTGGACCTTGCCTACAAACAACGTCTGCAAATTGAGATAGTGGATTCGAGGAAACAGGAGTTGAGGGACCTGGGATGTCAAGGGGGTCAGGATCGGGGGGTTTATTTAAATCCATCTTAGATACAAAGAGTAAAAAATATGACAATCACAGTACACACCTGGTTACAAACACAAGGACAATACACTTACAAGTCACAAAAATGTTTTTTTAATATTTTGTAAACGTTGCTCCCGGTAGGAATTTCTCCTGTATTGTGGGTGTGTTTACAAATATTTAAATGCACAAACAGTCAGAACTGTAACAACTATTATTGTAGGTCATACAAATATTTGTTCCATGCGGGAATCGAACCCACGACACGCAGTGCAGCGGTCAATTGCTTAACCACTGCGCCAACCGTGCCGTCACTCAAAAACAGCTAAAAATTATAAACACTTATGCTAACCAAGAACAGTGGTGAGAATCCTGCCGCACTGTATAAAATAGCAAAATATTTGACATCTGTTTGCGACTTTGCCCGCTTTCAGAATAAACGCTCTTAAAAAGGGACGGAAGTGTGTAACAAGAAGCTGGAAAAGCGTGCGCTATTTGATTTGATCAATGAACAGGCACGGTGCTAGAGTTGGCCGTCAGATGGTACACTTTCCGAGAGGTTGATACTATCAGCCAAGCAGTGGCGTTCCTTTCATTAATTAGCCCGGCTTGCCTTCAAACGTGAGCCCCCACAAACAAAAAAAATATTACACCTGTAAACTTGTAAAGCAACCAAGTCAATCTATCATGTCGCGAGAATTGATACTAAATAATAAAATTAAACTCCGCGCTGCACTGTGTCAGCCTCGCGTTATAAAAGCTATGATACCAGATTTACGTACTCAAAGAATAATATTTGAATTCCGCGCCGTTTTACATCACGCACCGTTGCCAAACTATCTTGGATGCCGCAGTTGCGATCTCACTCTAACACTATAGCGATAAGCAGGACGCAAGATCGCATCAATGAATGAAGACGTTAATTCTGTTGTACATTACATAGCTTTCTCGCTCGCACAAGCTGGCTTCTTATGAGGCTTCTGGACCTCTCATCTTTCGCACAGAAATTGGTAACGAACGTTGTTGATATCATTAAGAATATACTCATTTCGCAAATTGTTCTAATTTTTAAGCCCGGTTTTTGATTTTTTATGAATGGAACGAATTGTGTGTTTGATTATAGTAAAGCAAGTATTTCGTTGTAAGACGCTGCGCAGTGCGTGAATTCTGAAGTAATTAATTAGTTTTATTGCTTAAAATGATATGATAGTTATTGCGGCGATGTTATTCCGCGATTTTTCCCGTGATTATAGTGTTATTTTTATCACCAAAATGGGAATTCAGAAACTGTTCGAAAAGGTATGTAAATAGAATGGGAATTCAGAAACTGTTCGAAAAGGTATGTAAATAGAGTTTGTCACTCTTCAGCTTCACCGTAACCAACGTCAAATTACTGTAGGTACCTATTTCTCGAAAATAAAAACGAGTATTTTTGTCAGTCGAAAAATAGATTGAAATAGGCAGTTGATAGAGTTCAATGTAATATCGTCGTCTTTATTATAAATTATATAATTTTATTCAGGTAATATCTCATGTTAACATTTTCAATCGACATTAAAATTATGCGTACAGCAATAGAACAAACAAATCAATAATTTGGGAGCCATCTAGTGGCTTTTGATAGAAATTTTTGCATGTGACAAGCGAATATGAATTATGGTGAAAAGGTTCAGCTAAGTGGTGTGATTACGCGCATTCATTAATATAGATGGCGCTTATGACAATTATATAGTAATGCTTGAAATAATAAGAACTCTTCGCATTTTAAAGGTTTTCTAACCAAAATTATAATAATGTTGTACCATGAATAACTTACGAAAATCAGTCAATCTCTCACTTGGCTGTTTTTTTTTATCGTAAAAAATCAGTTGGCTTGCCCTAATTTTGACCCTTAGGCACGCCACTGCAGCCAAGATGTCAGATTTAAGTTCGAAAATCGACGAAATATCGGTTATGCAATTTATTTTCGGAAAACTTTTTCCCACAGTTTTCGCAAATACATGCGTTCCGTATTTTTGCAGTCATCAGCTGCGCAACGGGGCTTATTATTTAATGATGTGTAAAATAAGTTGCTTGTTTACAAAAATGTATGGATAGTGACAGCTAGCCAGTGTTGCCATGTCCAAAATCTGGTCGGTGGTAAATCCCTTATAAAAATACGGTAGATTTTATAAAACTACGGTGATTGGGTTATGAGAAAAATGGTGTAATTTATGGTGCACTTTTATTAAAATCATACAAAAATACAAGTAGTTACTAGATAATAATTCAAAAACATATAAGTACAAAAATGAGGATATGATAATTATGTCACTTTCAGTTTCACCCATTACCTATTACGTGTGAAACAAAAATAATCGACAGTTAAACAAAGAAACTGTTAAAACTTGACGACTTGACAAGTTACCAAAAACAAATTAAATTCGACGAATGCTACGAGTATGTAACTAAAAGAAACGATCATAATATTACTCGAAATTAATATCTATAAACGACAAATCAATTTTTTTGCATAAAGAGGGCCCGAAACAAGGGGAATCCCCGAACTTGCCTGCTGGTGTGACCATTGTAGTGTCGGACAAAAATATTTGGCATCGGAGTGCGTTCATAATACATATTAAAATACGTCCATAATACATATTAATTGTATTTTGATTTAGTTAACTTTTGACGTGACAACGTCTTATAAATTGGTTTGCCGGGTGACACTTCAAGAAACTGCGTTACGCTCCGCTCACGTTATGCGCTCACAATGAGAGCGAGTGAGAGGCACGCGTCCCTTCCACTCGGGCATGGTTAGCCCGCCTAAGAGCGAGAGAGACAGACATAAAAAGTGAAAGGCACGCAAAGTCGTTGTCACGTAAAACTTTCGCCCGTATACCGACTTTACAGGCAACCAATTTTTTTTACAACAGGAATCTTAATCCTTCCAGATAACGGTAGATTTGGTCACCGTTGTCATGTCTCGACGGTAGGTGGTAAATTTTTGCTGAATACGGTGCATTTACCGTAATTACGGTGCACATGGCAACACTGCAGCTAGCTGTCAAATTCTTTGATTAGTGATAGCAGTGACATCTGAAGTGAGGTAGTGGCAGTTTTTATTACCATTAGTTCCATTTGCAAACAGTTTTGAATTTAGTAAGGAAGAACAGCTCTAGTTTTTTTTATCAACTGTCAAATATTCATCTGTCAGTTCTGTCACAACAAAAATGGCGAACCGCACGGTAAAAGACGCGAAGTCAATACGAGGCACAAATCCTCAATATTTGATAGAAAAGATCATCAGATCGCGTATATACGACTCCAAATACTGGAAGGAAGAATGTTTCGCTTTAACTGCAGAGTTACTAGTCGACAAGGCTATGGAGTTACGATACGTCGGCGGCGTGCACGGAGGTTTCATTTACCCGACGCCGTTTTTGTGTTTAGTTTTAAAAATGCTGCAAATCCAGCCTGAAAAGGACATTGTGGTTGAATTTATAAAGAACGAGGAGTTTAAATATGTGCGTGCCTTAGGAGCATTTTACATGAGGCTCACAGGATCGTCAGTTGATTGCTACAAATATTTGGAACCTCTTTACAATGATAATAGGAAGTTGAGGAGGCAAAATAGGGACGGTCAATTCGAGATAGTTCATGTAGATGAGTTTATAGACGAGCTACTTCGTGAGGAGCGTCTGTGTGACGTAATTTTGCCGCGAATTCAGAAGCGTCATTTTCTAGAGGAGAATAATGAATTGGAACCCAAAGTTTCCGCCTTGGACGACGATTTGGACGAAGATATGCCGTCTGATGATGAAAATGTTGATATTGAGGTGAAGGAGAATAAGAGGGAAAAGGAACGGAGGGGTGACAGAGACAGGAGAAGGGATAGGTTAGTTTGTAAACAAGCTCGTGTGTTACTGTGTTTATTGCTAAGATACTAGCAGTCTGACAAAAACCCTTAACATCAATACTTCTTACTCATCATCATCATCATCATCATTTCAGCCGAAAGACGTCCACTGCTGGACATAGGCCTCCCCCAAGCACATACTTCTTATGGCTCGTCAGTAACCTGCTACAAGCCACCTGTTTCCCAAGATTTTAGTTTGAATTTTATGGGAACTTAAATTATTCTTACATGGTCCAGGCTGGGCATGCCTGTGTATTATCATGAAAGAACATGTATTTAATTATGTTTGGGTCAGTTGGTCATCTTTTGTTTGTAAATGCACCCACAAAACAGATTTTAAGTTTCCTTTAACATTTTCAAATTTTCAGCCAAATAACTTATCACAAAATATTGAAAATAAATATTTTTACTCTTCCAGATCAAGAGAACGGGACAGCAGACGTGAAAAACGTGACGTGGAGCGTAAAAGAGACCGCTCACGAAGCAGGGACCGTGACCGCAGAAGAGAGAGGGAACGTGAACGAGAAAGGGAAAAGGAACGTGAGAAAGAAAGAGAAAAAGAACGGTCTAGAGAACAAAGGGAAAGAGAGAGAGAAAAGGACAGAAGGGACAGAGGGGATAGGGATAGACATGATGTTGATAGAAGAAGAGATAGAGGGAGGTACTGATAAGAATAAATGTGTGAAGTTGTTAGTTGCTCTTTTTATTGAAATTAATAGTTTGGTAACTTATCTTTTTCATTTATTAGCAGTCTTTTTATTCATGTATGATAGTGATCAACTTGTTGAGAAGGGCACAATATACTATGTCATATTCACAATATCGCCGTCCCCGGAGAATAAAATGATAGTTACAAAAATGCAACAATTGATGTATTAGCACACACAGATCCCAAAAATGACATAACACTAAAATTAAGATAATGGCAGTTATCATTTTATTCTCCGGGGACGGCGATATACTATCAATTTTTTATACAAATATCTAAGATGAAAAGTAACTTATGTCCTTCTCAGGTTACCTTTTGTTCAGAGGTATGAGAAAGTAACAGGCAGACAGTTACTTTCGTTTTTATAATATTAGTATGGATTTCTAAATTTCAATAGTGAAGTGTAATACCGTGCTGCACAAGTAGAATTTGTTAAAACGAAATATGCCAAAAGACAATTCAATACAAATTCTGCTGCCCTGTATAATAAAATAAATAAAATAATTAACATATATCCTATCACTACTAAAGACTGCAAAAAGGCATTAGTTCAATGGCTAAAACTGAAGACCTATGAGGACATTGAACTGCAAGCATCGCCAATATGAATTGAAAAGATACTCACACGCAATACAATTCTCACTCACACACACACACACAAACATGTGCACACACTATTTTATAGTTATATATGTTATAGTTCAAGTCTTACTTTGTTTAATTCAGATTTTACATTTACCGTTTTATAATTTGTCATTGAAGAGCGGGGCCTCCTAGCACAGGTATATCTTTTACTTAAAAGGAGGTCCCTATATAAGATTTACTGTAAAAGTTGTACAAGTTTCTGCAATAAATTTATTGTAAGTATTTGTATAGTGTAAAAACTAGCTTAATAAAAGTTATAAAACTAAAACCCAACTACTACAAAAAAGTCATCTAAAAGGTATAAGCAAAACATCACAGATAGACAAATAAAAAAGCCAGAGTTACATGTGTTTGTAAATCAAACATTATTTTATAACTTTTATGTTTATTTAAATAATTTTGGTGTTATAACATTTTTTTTTTTTGATTGTGCTAATTTAGCCATTTCATTTGCCACCTAACATGGTATCATTAAAAAAAATGTGATTTCAAATAGCCTATAACCAGCAGACGATCAAGACACTTCCAACAATACCTCTTTTGTTAAATTATGCTGAGTAATTTAGAAGTTATGATGTAATTGATGAACATACATACAAACCAGTCGAAATCATAACCCTCCTTTTTGCTTCACCATAGTCGGGTAATAAAAAGAGAAATATGTTACTAATACTGATTTGGTATTCTAGGGGATTTCCTTTAAAATAAACAAACACATTAATTGGTTGGTGTATATTAAAAAAAAAAGTATTGCTATGATAACAATGTCATAAAAATAATTCTCTGCATAGTGAACAATTAATTTAATTTAATACACAAGTACATTAATTTGTATTATGTACATTTTAGTAGTATTTAATTACTACATGGCTATAATATTTATTTTGTGGACCTGGTGTTTAACCGCATTAGCCAACCAGAAGCACTGAAGAGGCGAAAGCTTGTGACTGAAAGAGTAGCAAGTAGCAGATGTAAACAAGTTTTGAAGATATTGGAAATATTTAACCTATTGACCGCCCCAGTCGGATTAATTCGTCGTAGATATTTATTTGTCGATTTATGAGCTGCGCGCTCGCGCTGGAGGCATTCAATAGGTTAAGTTGAGCTAAAATTGAGCATAAGAATAAGATTCAAGAATGAGTTTCATTAGTAGTGAATTATTTCATTAATTTTCTCAGTACAAGAAAATCGGGCAACTAAAGATTAGTACCTATTACTTGCAGATAATATAACCAAGAAACTAAACTGAATAAAAAAAACTTTAAAAGGTAGATTGACTCTTAAGTGCTAAGATTCACTTGCACTTTGACTTTGCTAAGTAAATTGTCTCTTAAGAATGTGAACACTATTGATATAACTTTACGGTTCATATTCGTATGAAACGGTTGCTTACATTTGCTTATTGGAATATGAACATTACAGATATTGTAATAACGTTCACATTCGTATAGCTTAACTTTACATTGCAAAGTAAATTAAAATCAAAGTGCGATTTGTGAATCTTGACACAAATATCTGCAATATCTTAGTTTGCCTGCAAGTAAGAGATATCAATATTTTTAGTTGGTGCTTATTAATCAATCTGTCTACCCTTTTACCAATTATATTGGGGTTGGCTTCCAGTCTAACCGGATGTTGATGAATACCAGTATTTTACACTTATTACACATTTTACCAGTATTATATTTGGTTTATCCATGGAGAGACTGTCTATCTGAACTCTACAACCCAGTTACTGGGTAAGACCCCTTGGTAAGACTGGTTGGTGCTTATAGTGTGACATAATTAGCGCCTGAAAGAAGTGATAGGTAATAGCGTCTATTAGGAAGAACAATTTAAATTCTAAATACATGAGCATAATATTATAAAATATTTCGACTATCTACATAATTATGTACAGAATATCAATTTCTTTGAACATCTATCTAAAATTCTAAAACTGTTTTAGGACTAAAATGCATGTTAAATGCATTCCCATAAATTCATTAGTTATTAACAATTTACCTACTTATTTGTTTTTTTTTTCCTAAAAATAAGTAATATTTTTTATAAAACTACTGGCATAATTTTATACAAGATCAAATACAATTCGATAACTCTAATATCATAAATAATACGTTATTTTATTGTTCATGTTATTACAATATTTATTATTTTAGTGTATTTGGAATGCGGGCTAGCTAAATTATTGATATACATAGTAAAGCACTAAAATGTAAAAACTATAGCTATTGTTCGGCTTCGCGCGTGAGGTTGGAAGTTATCCCACACTCAGGTCATGGGAAAATTTGAACACACGGATAAACCAAGGTCTCCGCCTTGGTTTATCCGTGTCTCAAATTTCATCTAAATCCGTAACAGATAAAACAGTTACAGACTGTTCAATAAAACTTGTCCCTTGCCGTCATGTTGGCACCATTGCTTGTCAAGCTTAGTTTCAATACTAAATATAGTTCAAAATGGCGACTGACAGAACAGTGCTACCAATCGCGTCACGGGACTAGTTATAATGGACGCACAGTACTTTCGCATTTATATTATTATTATGGATTATTCTGTAGTTGGAAGCAAAATTTTTCAAACAGCCAGTTTCTTGTCTGCAGACACATTCAGTGCGATAGAACCCTTAAAAATCTTGATTGAATGGAGCAAACTCAAAACTAAACGTTTTTAAGTGGATTCGAGTACTTATAAGATAAGGTAAGATTTTTTGACTAAGAATATTTTAATGCTATAGTATACCAATTTAGAAAAAGAACACACAAAAAGTTTTGGTGTGGCACTTTCGGGAGATACTATTTCGTTAAGTTATATGTGATAAAAAAAAAAAATTCACAGTGGTTGTAAGATAGAATAGCTGACGAAGCCCACGTTCGCACGGACGTAAAAATATAGCGGCTGGATTTTATCCCGCACTGGATTTTCAAGTCTAGGTGTTGAGCCGACCGTTGAGAATCCAAGTGACGTCGATAAAACACACTGTTGAATTTTCAACTCTTGGCGCTATGCAGAGCGTTGAAAAACCAGTGTGCGAAAAAAATCGCGGCGGGAGAAAATCGCCTGTGCGAACCTGGGCTAAGTGCCAATTTCACCAATGAAACTGAACGCGATCAGCACCTCTAAACTGCGTTCAAGAGCTGTCAGTGTCAATATTCCACAACAATGATGACAAAAACAGCTCTTGAATGCGGTCTAAAGATGTCTTTTAGATGTGCTGATCGCGTTCAGTTTAATTGGTGAAATCGGCCCTAAAGAGCTTTAGAAAAACTTGACAAAAAAAGTAGTAGGTATGTCCAACTGCGCAAGTGTGCATTTGAACTTGCGCAGTAGCGCAAAAAATAATTATTTAGCGCGCATGTGTTTAATTTTGCCAACAGAATCTTCAGCGTGGCAAAAAAGGCCTTTTCTATACATTTCTATCTCTAATATCAATTTACAAACGCAGCATTAAAAACCATAGATCAACAATTTCTATTTTACAAAAATCATAGACTCTCCTCAGCACTAGAGTTTCGACTCAAAGAGTTTTTAATCATGCCACTTATTGAAGGGACACTGAACTTTGGCTAGAAGGTTGGGGCGTGCATTATGAAGATCCTTTGTTCTTCTTTCTTGATCCATTTGAGGAGGCGGTCCACTGCTTTGATCGCTTGGTCTTTTTCCATTAGGGGGTCGAATGTTACGTACAGTTCGAAACCGTTGGTTACCTGAAATTAATAATTTGTAAATACATTTATTTACTAACTAACTTTATATTTACAGTTTGCACCGCACATCGGTTATCGGTCAATACTAGTAGTTACATATACAATCATAAAAGTAGGTTAAATTATATTAGGTTGGGGAAAAAGTCTTTTCGCATTATAGTATGTATGAACTTGTAATAAAATCTCTTTGGCTATACTATGTGTATCTGGCTGGTTTTGGTATCATTGAAAGTTTAAATTTTAAAGAACATAATTCCAAATTCAAATTAGGAAAATGTGTGATTTTTATTTGTTTTTCGTACTGTCAAGATGAGTGAATCTAATGAAGAAATTCGATACATTTTAAAATTTTACTACAAAAAGGTAAAAATGCAACGCAAGCCGCGAAAAAAATTTGCGATGTTTATGGACCTAGTGCAGTGTCTGTGAGAGTAGCACAAATTTGGTTTAAGCGTTTTCAATCCGGAAATTTTGATGTCAAAGATGCACGTCGCTCTGGTCGTCCTATTACGGATAAAATGGATGCCATTTTTGAAAAAGTGGAGCAAGATCGGCATATTAGTAGTTACGACGTAGCTGAAGAACTGGGAATTGACCACAAAACAGTTTTGGCGCATTTGAAAAAAACTGGGTACACAAAAAAGCTCGATATTTGGGTACCTCACGAGCTCACTGAAAGAAACCTAATGAACCGTGTACTCATTTGTGATTCTTTATTACGACGTAATGAAACCGAACCATTTTTGAAGAAGCTGATAACTGGTGATGAAAAGTGGATCACGTACGACAAGAACGTGCGAAAAAGGTCGTGGTCAAAGGCCGGTCAGGCTTCACAGACTGTGGCAAAACCCGGGTTAACTCGCAACAAGGTGATGCTGTGTGTGTGGTGGGATTGGAAGGGCATTATTCATTATGAGCTGTTACCACCAGGCAGGACCATCGATTCTGAACTCTACTGCGAACAACTGATGAGATTAAAGCAAGAAGTTGAGAGAAAGCGGCCGGAATTAATCAACAGAAGGGGTGTGGTTTTTCATCATGATAACGCTAGACCTCACACATCTTTAGCCACTCAGCAAAAATTAAGAGAGTTTGGCTGGGAGGTGTTAATGCATCCGCCGTATAGTCCTGACCTTGCACCTTCAGATTTCCACCTGTTTCGGTCTCTTCAGAATTCTTTAGGCAGTGTCAGGTTAACATCACGGGAGGACTGCCAAAACCACTTGTCGCGGTATTTTGATCAGAAGTCCCAAAATTTCTATAGCAATGGGATCATGTCCCTACCTACAAGATGGCAAAAAGTTATCGAACAAAATGGTACCTACATACTTTAGTTAAATGTAAACATACTATGTTAAAAAATGTTTTGAATTTTCTTAAAAAATACGAAGAAACTTTTTCCCCAACCTATTATAAAACTAGACAAAATCAAATAAAATTAAACAAAATTAGATAGAGTTAGAATAAAATTATGAATAACAAATTTTATTTATTTACTTCAAGAAGATGGAAAAGGAGGAGGTGATGAATGAGGGGGGAACCTGTACAAGAAATACGATTGGATGTTGGAAAAATAATTTGGAACCATATAAAATGTTTCTACTATAGAAAATGGTTGGTAATTTGGTTTTAAGATCTTTCTGATTTCTCACAGAGAAAAACAGCTGGTTTCTGTAATCTTTTAAAAACTCAAAAAAAAAAAAATGTCACACTACTTATCGTCTATTCACTTACGAGTTTTAAATAAAAATCAATTGCAAGAAACACTTACCCAAGCCAAGATAGTATCACTAGAATTCGACCGAAAAATAAGCTTCGCCGGCGTCGAAGTACAATGTATTGAACTGCAAAACCTCCTGTAGTTTCTCACATAATCTATATCCGATAATTTTTCAGCCTTCTTCACAGAGATATCACCACCAACTTTATGCCTCATTCTATAATCCTGTAACTTATCCAAACTTATAGGATCTGAAGTAAAAAGCTGAGCCGTTGATTTACATTTGTACATAAAATGCCGGATTTCGGGTATTCCTATATGCTTTAAGGGGTTCGTCGTGGGTAATTCTTCGTTTCTGTTTAAGGCATCGTTGATAGCGACCAAGCAGTTCGATCGGCGTAGTTTTTCGGCTATCGTATGCTTTGCTTGGGAGAGAGGGAAGAATGCGTCACGTTGTACTGTGAGGAGAAGGAGACAAGCTTGACAGTCTTCTGAAATGTATGATACGTGGCCGTGAAGGAATCCTCTGTAATTTTAAATAACGGCGTGTTAAGAATATAACATTATAGAAAAAATGGTTACCACAATACCTGATAAATAAAACAATAAAATTGTGAGAAGACACGTGACTGGCACAATTACTAGTGGTACACGAAAATATTCGAGTTTGCAGTATTTACTTTATGCTATTATCCAACTCCGCTGAAACCAAATAAATTGGGATAAGATACTCCAACTTTTTTGTATAACCACTAAGTAGTGACTAAGTGCCACATTTTACAATACTAATATGAGGATGAGATTAGTAGGTCATTTTTTTATTTTGTCCATCATTTTGAGTACAGCGCATGTGATCTTATATGGCGCATCTATTTTCATTGATCGCAAACAAAAATACCGCGTAAAATTCTACATAACAACATAACATGTAATCTCACATTTCACCATTTATGTTTAAGCCCCATGTAATAGGGGGCGAGCCTATTGCCATCAACCGGTCACAAATCCAGACGCCGCGCCACTGAGAAATTCCTAATGGCAAAACCCAGTAACACTGCTCGACCTGGGAATTGAGCCCAGGACATCATGCCCAGCAGTAGCGCTTGAGACCTGTAGACCAACCAAATTCTACAATTTCTAAAATTAAAATTACATTAAAAAACCAACTCACGTAGAATCAAACTTCGGCAAACAAATCGGTGTCCAACTTTCGGCTGTTTTGAAACTCTCGGAGCTTCGAACTAGATTGAAAAGCAGGTGTATGTCAGATGGATGTAAGGTATACTTCTTCATTCGAACCAGCGTGATCAGTTGGTTTCCAGCCAACAGTATAGCGAAGACTAAGTCTCGTATCTTGTTGCAAGTCGATTGAATCGCACTTGTTATGTTCTCTCTTGCTTTTTCAGGCAGAGGTAAGCAGCGGACGGCGCCTGAAAAATAAAAAAATATTGAAGATGCTATTCAACACCATTGCGGAGGCTTGGAGGTTTAAATACTTCGTAATAGCTTATTAATATAAGCATCCTGTTTTGGGCTTACCCTAAAACTCGCGCGGGTGCACGCACGGGTGTCAGACGCATCAGACCACATAGGTAAATATAAATCGAAAAAAAAAATTGTATTAGCTTTTGGGGTCGCTGATTACAAATTTCCTATCAGATTCAAAATTCAAGATGGCGGAATTTTAGTTATCTGATAACTTATTCGTAATCAGCGACCCCATTTGAAACGAAAAAGTCACTTTTTCGCCACTGTGCGGCGGGTGCACGCCGCGGGTCCTAGGTTCACGTCGGCTCACGTCGCGCGAATTTTAACGTAAGCCAGTTAAGCCGACAGTTTTAAACTGCCAATATGATGGTGTTCAGTGTTTGTTCGCGGTGCATGTAACATGCGCATTTACGCAATATCAAGTTAACTTGCTGTAGTTGTAATAACATTAAGAATTGGTTGAAATACTGTGTAAATAACTGGGCGGATCAAATAACTTACGCGCCGCAGGAGTAAACCGCACAACGTGTATCTTGTATCTTTACTTGCTCAAATTTCTTACCACCTGTGCAAGTGCATTTACACAACACTGATATATGGAAGTAACTTGATCGGAGAGGTTATTCTCGAATTGTTAAGAAAGTTCGCATTCTGGTCTATTTCAATCTGTTAAAATTACCTCTCGATTTACCTACATTTTTGTCAAGTTTTTGGCTTTGAACAGACAGCTCGTGTTGCTGCGGAGTTTGTTGCGCCACTTCTTCTTTCCAGCTAAAGCACTAGGAAGTGGTGAAGGGCGAGCGCGAGCGTTTTGGGGGACTGTCTTATGTCATTTTGACGTTCGAAAAGTACTGATACTCAGCCTAGTTTGAATAAATGACTTTTGATATTGATTGATTGTCGCTTAGATGAGATCGCGACTTGAATTTGAACGTTTTCAAAGTACAAAGGCAGAGAAATAAAGATGATAATTAATGTTCATTCCTTTTCAGCATAAGAATAGGCATTTTTCAAACTTAAACCATTTATTTCAAATAAAGACTCCCGCAAACAACCAATTACATGCACTTTTGAATTGTCATGGGGCCCATTTCCGCGTACTAGGTTCCTATAGAGAAGAACGGGCAATAAACTTTATGGACACTCTTTTAATCAAAATATTGGTTAAGTACATCATTCATGTTGAAATTATAAATGTGAGAACATTTTCTCGGCAGTAGGTGAATTGCAGGCTGGAATCACTCGTAATGCTTTGCAGCTTTGAAATTGTAGATCATTTCTATTCCAATACATATTTTTATGACATTCTTCTCAACTTACCCAATAAGAATGCAGGATCCTTCTCCATAAATATAAGTAAATGGTCAATAAGTCGCTCGGCCCCCGACAGTAGTCTTCGTAGGTCATAGTTTCTTCTTTGTTCAAATATTCTGTTCAGTTGCGTTAGAGTAAGTACTGATACTATTTGATTAAATGCATACCTGAAAGGTGTGTTAAATTGAGTTATTATCTTATATTACTTTAGGTTATTGATGACTAATGGTTTTATAAGTGAGTCTGTGGTTATAGATAGCCTTGGCTTCAATTTTCAATTGGATAATTATAATATGGAACTTTGTTCTAAAAATATGTTATCAACTTACGTTAACTGTAAAACAAGTTGCGTTTCACTCTCATTCGACTTGGACACCGCAACCAGTATCAGAGGTCCCTTCACCAAGAACACTGCCTTACAATCATTTGTTGTGATAGATCTCAATATATCCTGGTTCTGTTCCTCTACCACGCTTACCAATGCTTGGATGACACCGCAAAGACCTGCTAGCTTATCTTCATTCCCGTACCTGAAATATTTTAGATTATTCATTAGTTAGGATATTATTACTTTTTTTTTTTATATAGTGAATTTAATATCAAAAGCGTATAGTGTATATATCTCATGTCTTCTGGAGGGAGGTGGGCTGGTTGGAATAACCACCAAACAGCCACTATGGCCCACTCACAATGGTCCACCTGACGGACTAAGTAATATTATAATATTCGGCTGAGTTTTTTACATGTTTTAAGAGCAGTGTGTAAAGCTATAATAATAATACCAGCCTGTTAGTATTCCACAGCAGGGGCAAAGGCATCTTCTCATACAGAGAAAGCACAAGCATTATAGATCAATCTTGCTACAGACGGGTTAGTGATTTCAGAGTAATAATAACTATAAGTCCCAAGTTTCCTCATAATGTATTCTTTCACCAATGTCAGTAAACTCAGAAAATCCAAGATAAACTCAGAAAGTTCAGAAGAATTGAGAAGCCACATTGGTATGTCCGGATTTGAACCCACTATCTCGTGCATGAGCTGCGACGGCTAAACCACTGAGCTATTATGTAAAGCTATCATAAAATTTTTTGGGAAATAGGAGGGAGGAAACAGTAACTTTTATATTACCTATTTAAAATTACATAATGTTTAAATTCTGACAAAAATTCAGCTGATACAGCCTAGCAATGTTAGGCTATCCCACAAACAATGGGGCACTTAATATTGTATCCAGTGTGTCCTACTGCGTGCACAATGCATATAAATTGCCATCGACATGCCAAGAAGAAGCCTAGCAGTGGTTTTTAGGATAATTCAAGAACTTTGACGGTATCTGCTATAAAACCTTGCAGACTGACTAATATTTTTTACTCAAATTTTGCATACCTTTTTCAGACATAAAAAATGATAAGCAGATATCAGAAAAGAAATACTTGCCTAGAATAAATAGGTTTACCAGCAGAACTGAGTATAAACACGTGTTTCTCTTTGTTCACCAATTCAGGAGTTTGAAGATAATCATCCTTCTCGTTATCTATGTCATCACCATTCTGTTCTGTCAGGTTTGATTGGCTTGTTGATGCTGATATTGAATCCTAGAAAAGTATAAATCAAATATTAAAATATTTTTTATAATTCCTCGACCAGGCTGAAGAAGAATGTTACATAGATCCCTATAAAAAAAAAAAACTTACATCTTTGGCCTGTAAGTCATCACTAGATTTTGTTGGTTTTATCTGCGCAGAATTTTCACCAATTTCACTTTGAATCTCACTAATAGTACTACATAAATTGGCTAATGATATATTGCGTTCTTGAAGACCTGAACTCATCTCAGAAGCGAACTCCTCGAACGAATCTGTGGGATTTAGGATGCTGTCGTAACATGCACCAGGTTCCAAATCATCTGGGGGGTTCTCCTCAATGATGACCGTAGGAACATCTTTGGATGTGGAAGCCATCACGAGTGATTTTCAATAATAAATAAATAAAATATTATAAAATATTTTACTACTGCAAAACGGCATCAATAACGTTAGAGATGTTACGTTCCATTGTAAACTTATTATGAAATAATTAATTATTGATTATCTCTTTTACACACGTTGATTTTCTATCGGATATCTCGCTTTAACGCTATTAAATTATTTTGGTATGGAACGCGAAAATATGGGGTGGCTTGTCACTGTGACAATGCGACATTTCTTTGACTGAAACTTGACACTGACACAATCCATAAAGGTTACCATATTTTTATTTAAAATTCTAAAATGATGTAAGAAAAAAATAAGCTCGTCAAAACAAAGAAAAATAAAATAACCCTTGTATTTTTATTTTTACCGGATGCTACCAATCTTTATACAATAAGGACAAAACATTTCAGCTTACCATTGATGTCGATTGATTGGACTGGGCTAATATCAGAGTAGAGGTACAGACGCCAGCAGGTCAAATTAACCGAAACTGACAAATTTTCCCAATCTACTTTGAACTTTATGCTATAGTGATAAAGTTGAAAATCTATTAATGAAATTTGACAGATTGTAGTAGGTTGATGTGCTGGCGTCTGTACATTAGGTAGGTACACACATACGTTACCGTAGTTTAACAAATTGACTGCTTGTAATTAATTTGAAAACTATTTTTTTTTATATAAACACAGGTAGTAATTGTATCTACTGCTAGAAAATTCTCACATTGCCAAATTTCGTAGTGCATTAATTATTAACAGATACCTAAAGCTTGCAAAGAGAATGGAGAATAAAGAATTTAGTTAATCTCATGTGCTGGTCAGAACGATGTAAGATAGTTTTGTATATGTCTCCAATCAGGAAAGAGAGAAATAGCGCCTTTAAAAAATAGTAAGCAACGTTTTACAGGATTGTATACCTATAATTGCTATTAAAATAATATTTAAATCTACATTTGTACATCTCGCTGGTTTCCATCCAGTTTCATTAAATAAAAGGAAACAGTAGTGCCACAGGCATAGTTTGACCGAGACCGCTGTTCTGCGCCTTAGGAATGCGCGGGAGGCGGGGGGTAGCGTTGACGAATGAGCGGCGAGCGGGATGCCATGCGCCGTGAGCTTTGATGAATGAGCGACCTGCACTGCTCCCCCGTCTCACCGCGTACCTACATACATAAGGCGCGGAACAGCGGTCTCGGTCAAACTATAGTACCTACCATATTATGCCATCCTAATTCATAAGTAGACTGTTACTACTGGGTAACGGCCGCGAGTGCCGCGATTTATGAGTTGGAGGTCGTAGGTCCGAACCCTGACAGGCCCTTTACTTTGTGTAAATTATTTTCATCACCACTGCTCTCAAAACGGCGAAGGAAAACATCGTGAGGAAACCGGCATGTGACATCTACCAACACGCACTGGGGCCGCGTGGTGGATTACCTCCCACTCCCTCTCATCGAAAGGAAGCCTGTGTTCAGCAGTGGGAACATTTTATGCTGATTATAATGTATTTCTAAGTTTAGGTTAATCCGTCGCTAATTAATGGAATATATTGTTACACAACCTGAGAATATTAGGTATTTCAGGTAGCAAAATTAACCCCTCAAATACGCAGTTACACTTACAACCGATATTCGGTTATCTCCAACAAAAGTATCTGAGAGTGGAAACGTAAAAAGTAATTCAAGCAGAATAATGTAACAAATTGTCAGCGATTGGACACAGGGTCTCGCGAGCGATGCCTCATGGTCGACCATGCGGAAGGCGCTGATAACTTCTCACTCTTAGGTCCTATGCCTCCGAGGGTACTTAGGTAGGTACTTACCTACTCATATATACGATCTTTCGGCTTCGGTAATGTTCCGTGAGAAAATATTGGCGGCAATCTTGTAATCGGGATTTTGGTGAAGTATGCATCGTTACACGATTGTTCGGTTGCAGTGACACTTACTTAGAGTTAATAAAGTACACACATACGGCATACCTATCACCTAAAATAAAATTGATTAATGTGCAAGCAGGACGAGCAAAACGTCTTAATTTTTAGGGATCTATAGTGAAATGACAAAAACAGACCTGTGGCGGCATCGCAACTACGCATCAAAGACCTGACGTCACACAAATCCTGCATCGCGCAAGCAGTGATTACCGCGCGATCAGCATATATATAACTTTCCGACATCAATAGTTGGGCAGTTGCCCAACAGACACGACACCCGCTTGGTCAGAGGATCCTCCCTTTTCAATAGAGGATGAGTGAACTTTGCACCCTATTCCTCATGCCTCTATAAGCCCTTATGATTTCTTCACGTCCGTCTGTCCAGACTGCTCCAGACTTCATAGATATGGAAATCTTGCTGAAAGAAAAACCTAAAAGTTCACTTCAAGTCGCAATTTGTCAAACTTGTCAAAAATGTTGGTAAATACTTAGATTGTATTTTTGACAGAATGCGAATGAGGTGCGAATAAGAACGTCCTTAAAAATTACGGGAATTGATTAGCTGGTCATAAACGCACCCTGCCGCATCGCCGATTGCGAGTACTTCGCACCTGACCTTTCTGAAGAAGATCACCAATAAGTTTACTATATTATTATGGTATAAACAACTACCATCATTACTCTCTTCCCACAAAAACCACTCGACAATACCTGAACGTAATTCTATTCCTTACTAACTTAAATAGGGGTGTCTCGCTTTATATTGTTCCCTACACTGCTCCCTTGTTTAAATAAACGTCTTATTTGTCCCCCATCCCTAATAGGTACGTGAGAAGCAAGTTAATTCGCGGCATGAAACTTTTTTCTTCGACAACCCTTGGAGTATCGAAATGTGGACGAGCCATTATTATTGGCGCGAATTAAGGTGTTCCTTCAAAATTAAAATGATGCACCCCAACTGTGGAACAAGAAAAGAAGTGCAAAGACACTGTTTAAATTAATAATCGACTTGCCTCCATTTGGGGGATGTTTAACAAAAACGAGTGCATACTTTAGATGGCGTGCTTTGATGTTGGCATTACTAGGACAATTGCAAACCAGGGTCTCGCAAGCAAGAGTAATAGCAAGACTCACAATAAAGTGTAGATTCTAGTAAGTTTTTGGAGTTAACAGCCAGTGTCTACTAGTGCATTTTTGCCCAACGTCTGTACCTAGGCTGAAGTTGTACTTCAGCCTAGGTATATTTTTAATTGTAAAAACCATTTAAATTCAACGTATACAAAACCTAAGGATACCTAATTAATTAGTTGTCAGTTGTTATACGAATTTGTATAGGTTCAAACCAATTAAAAAACCAAGACATAGCGCTGTCAACAGTGACTTGAGGCCGGTTTCGTAGACATGTGTGCACTTAGCGAGTTGTAGTTTGATTGTAAATGCGCGTGTATCATGCACAGAGCGGAGGTATAGTTTTGGCAAGCTTCACTGTATTGTTCGCAGCGTATGTCTTGTTTTTTTATTTGGTCTGGGGGGGGGGGGAAGTACAACCACAACTAAAAAGTAAAAAACATATATTATTACAAAAAAAACAATGACTTTAAAAAAAAATAAAGAACTGCACTGTTAAATGAAAACGGTATCTTTATATTTCGTTTTTTACCACCGACTTTTTTTTTTTTACTGTTTTGGCCTAAGTTCCAGTAGTTCGAACATTAAAGAGTGATTATGCCATGCCTATGCAGCTACATCGGGTTAATTTAGAAGCCCTCCCTCAAAGACCAGTCAAGAAATCCCAACCACAAATGCCGCATTGCCATTGCCACCACCGACCGAGTCCCTTTCCAAGATCCTTGTAATAAACTCCCGGTATCTAATTTATTCGGCCTCCAAGAGAATTATTGTCATTCATGAATATGAATTGCTTTGTTTAAACTGATCAAATTTTTTATTAAACCTCTAACTCGCGACCTTTGAAGAGTTTATTCTATATTCTTTATTGAAGATATATTATTATGGTGAATTATTAGCTTGGTCTTTATGTTTGGAGATGTTAGTCTTATAGTTTATAGTAGTCATTTTGTTTTATAAGCTTTTTTATAGTTTTATCAACCACATTCCTTATTATAACACTCAAGAAAACCCTGTATAGGTGGAGATTCCAAACTGGAATGCCAATGTTGATCCCAACGGAGTGCCAATGTGGATCCCAACTATGTATTTTGGGGTTTTAATCTTGCCGTATAGCTCTCTAACCTCCACAACCCAGTTACTGGGTTACACGATACCACTTCTTGGTACACATTCCTGTTTTTTTATACAATGGAATACACATTAAGTGTGTCTTGAACCCTGTGTCGTAACCAAAATCGATCGTCGCGCGAATACGCGATTATACGATCATTTACCAGAATAATGACGTTTATACGCGACTAAATCGAATCTTCCGTAGAATAAAGTCCAATTTGTGGGGTTGTAGGGGCGTCTACCCTTTATAGCAGAACTTTTTATGTCATAATAAGTATTATTTTGCATAACAGCGGATAGCATAAACTTCATTTCGCAGAAAATCAAATCTCTCTGTTGCACCTACCACTGTTTGTCTCTGCATCACCCGAATGTTGACTGGTAGAAAATGCCCATGGCATTAAGTCCGCCTCTGTACATTTGTGTGCTTGAAGTATTAAATAAATAAATAAATAAAATCGTTTGGCATACACTCATTTATCATAAATTCAAAACTCATAATTTTGTAAGTCAGAATCATCTTTAGGTATTACATATTCATAATAATTCAAAAGCTAAATAATAATCCAATATATGTTAATATATGTTAATTCCATCATATCGCAGAAAGTTCACGCAAATATACAAACATGCAAACAAGCATACGCCATGCATGCAGCAAGCATACAGCATGCAAGCGAGCATGCAACATGCAGTAGGCATGGTTTCTATCACGGCTCCAGCGCTGCGGGGCTCCGCCGGTTCCACGCGACCTTATCGTCGCAGATGGTTTTAACGCTCACCACCGCAGCTTCGGCTTGCTCAGCCACGTTGGTGAGCGTTAAAACCACCTGCTCATCAGCTCGCGGGCCGCCTCACCCCTCCGCGTCTACGCGGGATTAAATTACACTCTAGGGGTAGGGCAGACAAGACTACGTGGAGTCGGTTTTAGAGCGATTCGTTTCTGTCACTACCTTTGTAGCACAACATATAGACTTTTTAAGATATTATCTTAATTTAATTTAACATTATAAATGCTGTTTTATAGATATGGCAATATGCCGAATAACATTATTCCAAATCAAATTCTGCCATCTTAAAAGTATGCCATTGTAAATTAGGATATATAAACATTCGGCCAAACAATAATTATATTAAATAATTTTTATGCCTTTCAAATATTCGTTTAAAAAAGATTATGCCAAGTGTGTAATGCCACATAAATTTCGGAGCATCAAGATTCTGCCATATATGAAACCTGCAGTGCTATTCTGTAACCATCTCACCGTGAAAACTTAGGTGAAGTGAGCACAGAGTGAGCTGTCAGTCCCTAGCAGCAGCAGTGCTATTCTGTAACCATCTCACCGTGAGAACTTAGGTGAAGTGAGCACGGAGTGAGCTGTCATTCCACCTGCTGCTAGGGACTGACAGCTCACTCCGTGCTCACTTCACCTAAGTTTTCACGGTGAGATGGTTACAGAATAGCACTGCAGGTGGAATGACAGCTCACTTCACGCTCACTTCACCCAAGTTTTCACAGTGAGATTTTTACAGAATAGATCGGCTGCAGTGCTATTCTGTAACCATCTCACCGTGAAAATTTAGGTGAGGTGAGCTCGGAGTGAGCTGTCAGTCCCTAGCAGCAGGTGGAATGACAGATCACTTCACGTTCACTTCACCTAAGTTTTCACCGTGAGATTATTACAGAATAGACCAGCTGTTGTAGGGTTTTCTATGAAACCTCTATTAGGTTAGAGAAGTTGTTGACCTGCGTAGGTAACTCTTATACGGTTAGACTTGACATTTAGATTTTTTGGTATGTTGTAACAACGCCTCAGCCTATTTAAATGCTATGTAGTGTATATTTCTTATCCTTTTATTTCACGAGATAGTGAGTTCCATATCAACATCGAATGTTTTATGGCGAAAGAGGGTCCGTAGTGAACATTATACGTTGTTTTACAGAGACGTCTGAATCAAGGGACGTTCTATATTAAGATGGGTCATTTTTTTATTGGAATTACCTTTTGAATGCTATGTTAATAACCACCTTAAAATATTTAAACATAATGTTAGCCATATTATGACTGGCTCCCGTCAACTCAAACAACAACTGTCAAGGATCTACGCGAAAGCGCGAAAGCGGTTACTGATGGCTTAGCATACTTTCCGAGACACAGACGGCGAACCACGCTCCGACTGCGACTACGGCGGTTACTCAGCCACGTGCCCCTCATTATTACTAATGGCCAGAAAGCCAGTTCTATTAATTAATGGTGATAATTACTAGCTCTGTGCTTCACAATTTATTGATTACATTTTGTGAAGTACTTCAATGTGTTGCGGTGTGGCAATTATTTTCGTGTTGGTTATAATTAATGGAAGCATGGTAGGTACCTACTAGTACATGCTGGTTTTTGTGGTTGATAGTTTGGTTTGTGTTGTATACGGGGAAATCTATGTTATCCTAACTTCTTATATATAAAATTCTCGTGTCACAATGTTCGTTCCCGTACTCCTCCGAAACGGCTTGACCGATTCTCATGAAATTTTGTGAACATATTGAGTAGGTCTGAGAATCGGTCAACATTTATTTATTTATTAAAACTTCTCGCACTCAATGAGGTACAATGGCGGACTTAATGCCTTAGGCATTCTCTACCAGTCAACCAAGGGTGGTGAAGAGATTAGATGGCAGGTGCTCTATTTGAGAGGAACAAAGAGAAAACTATTATTAAAAATATATGATAATACATACGAACTAAAATAGTACTAATTACACATACATACATATTTACAATAATATAATTATATCTATATTATATATATATATATATACATATTATATACGAATTCAAGAGAGGGAGGTGCTGAGATGACTCTACTCTATTTATTTTGAAAATAAATCTGCAATTTCCGCATAAATGCATACCGACTGGTGGCCGTTCTGATATCAAGAGGAAGCGCATTCCAAAGAAGAATGGACTGAATATGAAAGGAAGAATGAACAAAGTCTGAAGTATGAGAAGGACAGAGTAGGAGAAGATTATTAGAAGAACAACAACATCTATTTTTAATACAAAAAAAAAAAAATTGAAATTACTAAAAAAATATTTATATGGCAAAACAACGTTTGCCGGGTCAGCTAGTATATTATAAATGCGAAAGTGAGTTTGTTTGTTACACTTTCACGCTAAAACGGCTGAACGGATTTGGATAACATTTGGCACATGGGTAGAATATAACTCGGAGAGGGACATAGGCTACTTTTCATCCTGGATCTCAGCCGAAGTCGCGGGTAACAGCTAGTACTAAATAACATTAAACACCTGTCCCACCGTCGACGAGGAAGCGAGGAAGCTATCAACGATATTCTCGCTCAAGAAAACGTGCAAAAGATTGTAGGTCACGTGTAAGTAAAATATACATATTATGTGATCGCTAACTGATCGCACTGCCAGCGTGAACTCGTTTGTCGCAGCGACAAGAGCTATCAAAGAGAGTATCCAAAATTCTAAATTCAAAAGTCATTTATTCAAACTAGGCTGAGAATCAGCACTTTTCGAACGTCAAAATTACATAAGACAATCCCCCAAAACGCCCACCCTTCACCACTTCAGCTTTAGCTGGGAAGAAGAAGTGGCGCAACAAACTCCCCAGCAGCACAGCTGTCTGTTCAGTTAGAAAAAAATGGTGCTATATAATAGTGTGCAAAATGATATTTAGATTACGCAACACAATACATAATTTAAATGATAATTAATAGCCATATGACAGCTAGCACACGCCAATATACCAACCAAAAATATCGAGAACTATACTCAAGCAGAAATAAAAATAACTAAACGAAAACAATATCTAAATAAAAGCCTCCAGGCATAAAGGGCGTGCCCGCTTACATATAGCTGTAACTAGAAGTTATAATTGATAAACAAGGACCATCGAGGTAAAATAAAAAAAATATCGAGGTCGCTAGCTAACCACATATTACAATACAATGAGTAGATTATGTCAACAATAAATTAAAATAAAATAAATTGATTTATAGTAATCCGCTCAGAGAGGCTCGCTTGGCGGGCAGAATACTCGCTGAGAAACTCACGCTTGATACATACACACCCCAGCGAGTCATTGCTCGTCGCCGTCGCGGACTCGCTTCTCGTTGCTCGCCAACTCGTTTTTATTTGCTAACTCTACTCGGTTCTCATTAATCATCGGCAGTGAGACAGATGCCTTAAGCATAGGGGAACTATCTGCTGGAAAAATATTTCGGAGTAATAAGCTGATTGAAATTGAATAGAATTGTAATGTTTTAATTTGGTTTAATTTATTGTTATTTTTAATAGAAAGAAATAAAGAAAGAAAGAAAAAGTATTTATTGGGACAAGCACAGGAGATCGTAATTAAACTAAACACACACTCACTAAAAATAAAAATAGAAAAAACAAACAAATTAAAAAGTGGAAAGTCCTGTGCGAGGCCAAAAGGCTCCTATCTCAGCATGATGCTGCGACATTTAATAATAAATGTATGTGGTATTCTGATAGGGCCTGCAAATAATATATAATAAAATGCTAATACATATTTATACATATAAACTCACGCCTTCGTCCTATGGGGGTAGGAAAAAATTACAGAACGTCACTTGATACGATCCATACAAACTCCTTTTGATTCGTTTACGTTTATACATCTAGTACACGCACGCCTGTTACGAGTACTACCCTGACCTTTCTGAAGAACATCACCAATGAGGTCACTATAATATGTCCTTCTAGGGCGTCCCCTCGGCGTTTCCACTCAAATCTGCCTTGTAAACTATTAGTCGCCTTTCAGTCATCCTCTCAACATGACCAAACCACCTAAGCATACTCTTTAAAAGAATTGACACTACATCTTCTTTTAAACCGAACCGGTGCCTTATCACATGAGTCCTTATAAAAATATAATTTCCTCTTTCGTCATTCCTTATATAAATAACGGAGCAGTGTATGTGTTTCTTTCGTTATTATCAGCCATATTTATTTATTTATTTATTTATTTATTAACCATGGACGACTTACAGCTAAAAAAAAACAGAATAACAAATAGTATGTGAGACTGACAGCCAATTAAAAGTCTTCACTTCTAAGAACAGATTGGAAGGAAAGAGTGTGAAGAGCACAACACCAAAAAAAGTAGAGGAAAGAAAAAAATAGTTTAACATTCAAGCTTAAACCAAATTAAAATGCCATATTCAATACAAGAATAAAAACCTGCACATACAATTTTTTTTTAATATTATAACTATTGTGGGCGTACTGATGGGTAGTGTTGGTTATTGCGCAATAGAAAAATCGTTTGCAGATCAAATTATAATTTAAATAACATTAATCAAACTAGCATTTCACACACTGTAGGTGAACGACACAACTATTCGAAACGCGCGACAGATTCTAAACGTGTTCACTGCTTGACCACCACCCATGCAGTCTGCCTAGCTTCAGCTCTGGCCGGTCCGAGGGCTATGTTGTAGACTCTGTCGACCGCCGGTAGGTGGCGTTGGCGTCCCGATTAGTCAACTCAGTAACTTATTTCCGACATAAATAGAATTCCTTCCTCCAATAAATTATACCATTAATAATAGCAATGGAACATTATAAATTCGTATCACAACGCATTCTTATTTGTCACCAACTGTATGACATAACGGAAAGGCATCACGTCCCACAAATTTGTCTTGTGACAACTTTTTAGACGGTGTTGCCACCAGTAAAAAAGCGGTGGCAATAAAACAAGCATTTGTAAGAGTTCACGACTTGTGAGAGTGAAGTTTCAGAATTCCGTGATCCACGTATAAAAGGCCCTACTATTGGTTAACTCGATAAACTCAAAACCGATTATAATGTAAAATTTTATTTGAAAATAATTCAATTAAGTGATTCCTTTTAAATTCATTCATACTGACAGACTGTTGAGCTGAATTGAACCTTGAATTGAAGTTTGTTTGTTTGTTACGCTTTCACGCTAAAGCAGCTGAACAGATTTGGATGAAATTTGGCACATGGGTAGACCATGAACTTGGTTAGGACATAGTATACTTTTATCTCGATATTCACAAGGGATTGAGACTTATGTGTGTGAAACCGGGGGCGCAGCTAGTCTATTATAAAAAAATAAATAAATGCTATTAGTAAGCGCATCAATTAGGAAGGGCTGGACCGATATGGCTATTTTTTGTTTTAAAATGTTTGTAATAGTCTGAATAAGGTTTTCAGCGAAAGAATAAAACGAAAAGGTGCCCGAAACATTGGAAATTCGGGAAACACTGAAAGTGCTGTTTTCTATAGGTATGTTGATTGTAATTGTATTAGATTGTGATTGTATTAGAATGATTGAATTTGGACAGGACAACGTCTGTTGGGTCAGCTAGTAATTAATGTTAATTAATTTCATACGAAACTTGTCCCAGGAAAAGAATTGAGCTTCCGAAAACTATTTCCACAAAAAAAAAAAAAAAATTAAAGATACAGGTGATTACAAAGTTCAGTCAATTGATACGTAAAAATAAGAAGAAGGAATAATAATAAGTTATAATAATAAGCCTCAGACACATAAAAAACTGAGTCCAATGAAAACTGAGCTTCATAAAATTACTTTCGACTCGACGTGTAGCCCGTAGCGAACTATCTACCTGCTACGAAAGCGTAGCTGCCGTAGCTGGACATCGTAACCCCAGCTACGCCGTAGCAATAGTGAAATCGTTCGAAGTTCCCTCAAGATGAAGTTATTCTCGACTCTAAGGCACCCTCATTAGATTTTATTAAAGTGGGTAGAACGTGGGATTCTTCTAATGTTTTAGGAAGCTCATGATCAAAATGGTTACCTACCGCACTTGTGTACGATGGGTACTTTACATTGAAACGTCTTCATCTTTTTTGGAGAATGAAATGTAAATCAGTTCAGTTGGTGTCATTTTCTGGTATTACTTTATAGATGGAGAAGTAATATGATTAAGAATTACAAATCAAGCAATTAGTTTACAGCTTATCTTGTTTTATATCTTGCCTTGAGAGCCAAGAGATTGGCAAGAACGTGACCAAAATTCGCCTCATAGCTTAAGCAGTATCCATCATACTGGTGGCTAAATAATAAGAGCCGTACGGGTCAATAGAAGGTTAAGTTATGCTTGCCGCAGTTGGTTCGTGGATGGGTGACCATCCATTGCCGTGCGTTAGGCGTTCGTAAATCTGACAGTCGTTACGGGTAGTCAGAAGACAAAAAGTCTGACAACAAGTCTTACCAAGGGGAGTATGGTGTTACCCAGTGAATGGGTTGTAGAGGTCAGATAGGCAGTCGCTCCATGTTAAATACTGGTTTTCAGCTGCATCCGGTTAGACTGGAAGCCGACCCCAAAATAGTAGGGAAAAGTCTAGGCATATTGAGCTTTACCTGTATGATCCCCACAGCTGTGTAGCTTCAATAATAGGTATTTTTCCCACTTAGTCTATATGGATGATGTTATAAGTTCCTGTCACTGTTACTTACATAGCAGGTAGTGGGATTCGAATTTGTGTGGCGTAGGTACCACAACAAAAAAGTGAAAAACTCTCTAAAATAAATGACTTAAAAAAAAAAAAACACTAGACAAGTAGTGGTTTTTTTAAAGTCAATATTCGGTCGGTTCAATATTTTTGTAAAATGTTTTATACTGCGACCAACTGTAAGAAAAGGGTAAGTAATATATGATATAATTACAAAATCTCTAATATTTACAAGTTATAACAACTGAATCTATAATTTTATTTCATATAATGATCAGTTAATATAATAAACGATTGATATAATTTTTGAATAACTAATTTTTATAAGCATAACATACATTGAATATAAAAACGTATGATATACTACTCAAAAGACATAAAGCCTATTTAGTCTAATATGATAAAAACGCCTAGTTCGCTCGCTCGCCTTCGCGCGTTAATGGTCATTGTTCTAACCTAACCCAAATGATTAACCAACAATAGAGGGGATCTGGCGCTCGGCGGCCGGTCCCGCCTTAGCCCTTCTAACCTAACATATCGAAGGCGAATTGGGGTGTTAACCTTAATGATGTAATATACAATATAATATATATTTTAAACGATAGACCTAATGATTTTAGATTAAATAAACGTTATAGCCAATAACGTTATACGAAATAAGTTTTAGAGTATATAAATGTTATATGTAAAGAAATTATATCAACAGTTGGTATATCTCACGTTGATTATATCTTATGAACGATAATAAAATGAAATTAGACCAAATGAGTTTATACGTTATGAGACGCACCCGTAAGAAAAGGCTGGAAAGTTAAAAATAAGCTCAATATTTTCTTTTTAAAAGTTTAAAAGTTTATAGAAGTTTATTCGTTTAAATAAGTTTCCATCATTATAAAGAAGGCCAATAAGTTTTTAGATTATCACTTAAATATTTCCCTTTACAAACAAGTGCCTTAGTAGTGGTGTTCCAGAGTTTGTGACAACTTGTGAGCCAGTGAGTGAGTTTTGAGGAGTTTAGTGACGAGAAGGCTGTGTGTTGTTGTACGTGACGCTTCGTGATTAAGTGGCGTCGGTCTAATGACTCTAGGATACTGTGTTGTCTTATTGACTTTGTTCGAAGACGTCACTCCTGATGATTTATTGATTTTTCAAGGTCTTTATTCACACATACGTTGTTACAAATCTGTTTACAAATGATCTTATACTATTTGTATAGGTACAAATCGTGAACTATTTGTTCCTTAGGCTATGTCGCCTTTACAAACATTTAAACCTATTTTTATTATTTATTTATTTTATTTATTTATTTGCTCTCATGCACATCACACATTTTACAATATATTAAGTTGGTTTTTGTACATGAACTCTGTCAGGGCACTGCAAAGCACAATGTTGGTTTGCCCCCTGCCTCACCCCGCACTCCAGCTCGTACACATCCGATTGAGCCTCCGCCCATCTGACACTATTCCTCTGGTGTTTTTCGGGAAGTATAATATTGAACAGTTTGCTTGAGGCACAGAATGGCGCTTTCCGTGGATAAACCAGATTTAAAGCCAAATTGCGCGTCATGGAGTTCGACGTGTTTAGTCAACTGTTGATCAAGCAAACTGTCCAAGACCTTGGCGACTATCGTGGCCAACGAAATAGGCCTGTAATTGGACACGTCAGAGGCGTCCCCTGTCCTGTCTTTAATAATCGGAACCACCACTGTACGCATTAGGTCCTGCGGCAAATAACGGTGACTGAGACATAAATTAAAAAGAAGAGCAAGAACCCTATACAAGTGTGGCCCCGCATGCCTCAGGTGTCCGACGCTAAGGCCGTCGTGGTCAGGCGATTTACCTCTTGTCATTTTCTTAACAACAGTGGCCACCTGTTTAGCTGTGAATAATCAATACAATACATTAATTAAAATTAATGATTCAATTTAGCGATTTGATTTTGATTTTGTGATTTTTTTCATTTAATTTAGTGTTGACATGATTTAACTGATATATTTATGACCATTGTTTAACAAGTAGGTATGTGCAAGTTTTAGTATGCACCCACATAATATTGACTTTTCTGATAATGAATGAATTGACTGATGTTTGATCCCTTGCCTGAACAGAAATCCCCAGTATTTTACATGGACCAACTGCCTTTATGACCTCCACAACCCAGTTATTGGGTAACACGATACCCCTTGGTAAGACTAGTTCTCAAACTTTCGGGCTTCTGACGACCCGTAACGACTGTTAAAGATCCAAGAATGACAGCCGGGACCAACGGCTTAACGTGAAAGCACGCCTCGGTATGTTAAGATGGTCACTTATCCATGGACTGACCGCGGCAATTGTAGCTAAACGCTATCGACCCGTGCGGCTGTTATTACTTAGCCACGAGCCTCTTTGTATGCAATTTTATGGAAATCGCACGCGTATAAACACTTGCATGCAATTCTTGAATGGCAATAATTGAACGTGCTTTATTGCATGAGATTATTGCTCTTGAACGTTCCAGAAACTTCCACCGTGTAAATGAGGTTTACGTTGTGTGGTGTCAGTGAATGAGTTTAAGATTTTTATCAATTAGATATACGAGAAAAGAAGAAAAAAACACAAAATAGTGAAAAATAACTTTAATTTCGGAAGTCGGTGTCTTTGGTTCTGTATTTTCGTTTTTTGCCACGGACTTTGTGTTATTTTTTTAAAATTCGGTTCAGTGTTTTTGTAAAAAGTTTTTATTCTTCACTTTTCAGTTGTGGTACCTACCCCACACAAATTCTATAAACTTGCTATGTAAATAACAATGACAGGAACTTATAACATAATCTACATAGACTAAGTGGGAAAAATACATAGGACCTATATTGAAGCTAACTCAAAAACTACCCAAGCAAAGTAAATAAAATGTATATGGGACAAAATCATTTCATAATTGGCGGAGTTATCGCGTAACAAATATACAAAAAAACATACAGTCAGACAGACACTTCCCTATATTTATTATTCTAGCGCATGGCACTCGTGGGTTGCAGCTGAAGGTGGTATACTTTGTGTTGTCATCTGACATTATGCTGAGCTGAGGCCCCTTTGGCATTATAATAATTAGTTTTCTGTTTTTATAGTTTTCAGGTGTATTTTTGTAATGCCAATAAACGCATTTTCCTTTCTTTTCTTTCTTTCAGTTGAATTGAGAACCTCCTCCTTTTTGAAGTCGGTTAAAAATACTCATGTAAAATAATTTAATTTATTGAATAAAGTGACTTTTGAGTAGAGGTAATCCTTAGATAGTAAAAAGTTAAGGTTAATATTCGATTTACTGCGGACAAAACTTGTGGTAACAGTCAGTACCTTTTTTTTTTTTTTTTTTTTTTGGGTGGGAAATTATCAAATAACTTCTCCCGCTCTGGGTGGAGCGGGAGGGCGTGTCAGACTCTTACTGACTAAAACCCACCCGTGTTCCTTCCGTTGCCTTTACGTTGCCAGGGGCCACGGTATCCCTTTCGGACTTTCCCGCAAAACAGTCAGTACCTCTCGGTAAAATAATAAGAGAATATTATATTTGGAGGAAATCGCTGACATCGCAATAGTCCCACAAATTGGATTACAATGAAGATGAGGCAAAAATGTATTGTGAATAGAAGAAAATGTTGTAGGTAATTATAGAAATAGTGTAACGAAATAAGTGAAGGTCTGAGGTTTAAAGACTTCCTAGATTAGTCTGCATAACATAAAATAACATCATCACGCCTGTATACCCCGGAGGGTTAGGCAGTGATGTACCTATAGTACACCCACATTTTGCCAGTTAAGTCCTATTTAACGGAGGCAGTCAAATAAAAGATGTAGTTCATTATAGAAATAGTGTAACTAGAAATTATTTCAGAAGTAAATGAAGGTTAAGGGAAAAGAGGTTTAAGATTAGCCTGTATTATAGCTAAAAGTCCTTCTTTTGTCGTAAAAATGTTAGCTTGACTTTTCAGAGTACCGCAAAATGAGGAGGCTTTTTTACGTTCCAGTACATAGCAGTTGAATTGTTGTAATTATGGTAATTAAAATATAATGAAAAAAAGCCCAGGCTGAGTAAGCAAGCCTCGTTGGTCTAGTGGTCGCAAGCACTACTGCTGAACATGAGGTCCTGAGTTCGATTCCCGGATCAGGCAAAGTGTTATTGGGTTTTTCCATCCGGAATCTCTCAGTAACGTTCCGGATTCTGGATTTGTACCCGCTTTCGCAAAAGGCTCGCTATTACATGTGATTTAAAAATAGCTGGCGAAATGTGGGCGTTCAATAGGTACATCTCTGCCTAACGCTTCGGGGAATACAGGCGTGATATTATGTAATGAAGACAAGCCTATTGTCTTTTGACCTTAGTAACAAGGCCGAATCCAAAGCTCAGACTTTCTAGGAATCTCTAAATCCTAGAGAACCTATAAGAAAGTACCAACTAAAGCAGACAAAATTCAAACCATTACAGAAATAATAAAGACATTATAAATTGTCTTCTATACCTACAATAATAAGGGTTATTTGATACGGTCGCCTCTCGAATATTCACCAAAAATATAAAGGATTGTAACAAATTGTCGGTGACAAAAATTTCGCATTGGTAGGTAGCCGAGTTGATGGATATTACCTTTCTCGAATGAGCAACATAATTTTCCTAAAATATATTCATGTCGGACGGAGAAAGACGGGGAAAACATATTACTTGATATCCTTAGCTTACTAGCTTTACCGGCGAGTTATTTCTGGGTATCATTTTAGTGTCGTTTTTGGCGTGTTTCTTGGAGTTACCTGCGTAGATCGTATTCTTTTGGTTGACTTGAACCGCTGTAGCAAGGGAATTTAGAACCAGATATACGTTTTGTATACATCTGTTTCTTCTCTTTTTTTAACCCCCGACGCAAAAAGAGGGGTGTAATAAGTTTGACCGCTATGTGTGTGTGTCTGCGTCTGTGGCACCGTCCTAAACGGGTGAACCGATTTGAATGCGGTTTTTTATTATTTGAAAGCAAGTTTTCTAGCGATGGTTCTTAGACATGTTTTATCAAAATCAATTCAGCCGTTTCAAGGTCATCAGCTCTTCTGTGTTAGCTGCGGTAGGGATCTTAGACGCATATACTTTACTTTCAAACATGTGTGTGACCTAAAATTTTAAACACCCATGTATGCTATATAACTATGCAAGATTTTGGAATTCTTGGTCTGATGCTGCAGTCAGGATATCCAGCAAATTAGTACACTCTGGAAAAAAAAACATATATGTCGTGTTTGGATTCGTTTTGATCAGTATTTAATTCTACATACAATGCAATAGTGGCAACATGATGAGCTGATGCTGCAGCCAGGATATCTAGCGCGCACATTTGGGAGTGGCGCGAGGAGGCGAAACTCCGCTACCGCGACAAATCACGGCACAGCAGACAGAGCTCCGGCGGGATCTCATGGCGTCATGGAGAGTGCGATTGTCGCAACCCAGTGCTGGGCACGCCACAATTGCGGCGATAAGTCCCCTCTTTAGGGAGTGGCTAGAGAGGCGCCACGGCGTCCTCACTTTCCGTCTGACGTAGGTCCTCACCAGACACGGTTGTTTCAGGAGGTTCCTGTTCCGGATAAGGCGGAAGGAAACGCCAGGGTGTCATAATTGCGTGGATCGTCCAGAGGACACGGTGGAGCATACGGTAGAGGTCTGCCCGGCTTGGGCAGAGCATCGCCGTGATCTCTCGCGTCCGGCTCTAGTCCAGGCCATGGTACGGAGCGAGAGGGCATGGGAGGCCGACACCTCCTTCTGCGAAGAGTAAAGCTCGCGAAGGACGAGGCGGAACGCGTGAGGGAGGGGCAAATTTCGCGCCCTCACGCCCCTAGCTACCGCAGGAGACGCCCTGGGCGTCGAGAATCGCAGGTCGATTCCCGGCCACCATAGGCGCGGGCTTGCGGAGGGTGAGCAATGGTTAGCTCACCGTCCGATAAGGACCAGGCCCGGGTCGACGGCGCGTTGTGTTCCATGCGCGCCTCAAAGAGATGTCAGCACAACTGACGGGGTCCGATAGAACCGATGCCTGCCGGAGTCGCGGGAAAGTCCGAAAGGGATACCGTGGCCCCTGGCAACTTACAGGCAACTGAAGAATCACGGGTGGGTTTTAGTCAGTAGTCTGACACGCCCTTCCGCTCCACCCAGAGCGGGAGAAATTATTTGATAATTTCCCACCGAAAAAAAAAACGCAAGTAAAGGGATCATGTATGAAACATGGGCACGATAGTGTTCTTCTATCTGCTTACAACAACCTACTGTGATCACTAATCTACTAGACAAGCGATGTCTATTATGATGGCAATGTCGTAGGTACGTGATAACGTTTGTTTTAGCAATTAGCGATAATACAAGGCCAGTTCAGCAGAGGGGGCTCGTAACTCAATGATAATAGCCGCAGGTTACGGGTCGATCGAAGGTTAAGCTACGCATGGCGCGGTCGGTTCGTGGATTGGTGACCATCCATTACATATCGAGACCCCTCCGTGCCTCGGAAAGCACGTTAAGCCGTTGGTCCTGGCTGTCTTTGACAGTCGTTACGGGTAGTTAGAAGCCCATAAAGTCTGACAACTAGTCTTACCTAATAAAGGTATGGTATCGTGTTACCCAATAACTGAGTTGTGGAGATCCGATACGCAGTTACTCCATGTAAAATACTGGTATTCAGCTGCACCCGGTTAGACTGGAATGTGACCCCAACATAGTTGGGAAAAGGCTAGGCAGATAGATTTGACAAAAGCCAATTCAGCAGTGTTAAGTAAAAATCTCACCGTGAACCTTAGGTGAATTGAGTTTGAAGTTAGCTGTCAATCCCTTGATTGCCTAGCCTCAGGTAGGATGATAGTTCACTTCAAGCTCACTTCACTTTACAGAATAGACGGCTGGAGTGTCTTCAGAAGCTACTCTACTCGGCTCCCTGTCCCTCCTTATTTAAATCCTACTCTAATTCCCGAACACACAAAACTTACTTATTTGTTTACCAAAGACACGAAGAGTCTACAATGTGGTGTCACATTACGTCAAAAGTTTTATTTGTAGCCGAGTTGTCGGACGATTCAGCAATGATCTTACATTGTAGGGAATGTTATTAAAGACGAACAGACTCGTTTTTCCTTTTATTATATAGAATTATTTTGGTAGCTAGACCCTAGACATGCCATGAATTTTTCGAAGATTTGTGGCTATGGTTTAAACATAAGTTCTGGTCCATCGTTATCTCTACGAGTAATATCTTTATCTAAGGTAGATACAATTCTCAGTCGTATTTTTAATTTTACTATCCATAACGGGGAAGGTTTTGGCCTGCATCTCACCTGATGGTAAGTGACGATCAGGCTGAAGATGAAAGCAGACTATCTTACCTCTAATTGCCGAAACACAAGAATGTTGTTATGGCGAAAGACTTAGATAAGATGGTGGTAGCTAGCCAGGCGGACTTAGAATAAGCTCTACCACCAACCAAACCAAGCAGAACATTTTGCCCCCACTGGGAATCGAACCCGGGATCTCTGGGTTTGAGACAGGTGGTCGAACCACTAGACAACAGAGGTGGTTAAAGGTGCAGTTATTGAAGTTAAACTTATTAGGCGCACTTTGCGCTCTTTCAGAACAGCAAACGAAACCGAACCTTAACGCTTGCATGACGGTTTGGATCGGGTATACTCGGCGCTGAATCGCGAGTACTCGGCTCCAGTCGTAAGTTTTCACTTCTATCATGTGGTCATAAAAGCACACACCCTCTTTTTTTCTTCTTGATTCTTTCACAATTGTTTCTGTCGATCACACAATGACAGCAATCGAATATGCCTTAATTTGGTTTTGGCGCAGAATGCCCAATTCTCAAAATGGCAACTGAGTCTAATGGACTAATTCTCATAATGGCTAAATCTATAAATAGCTAATTCTCAAAATGTGATTCTATAAATACCTAATTCCATTCCACATTTAAGTATCGTAATTCGTAGAGGCAAATATAGTACCAAACAGTCCTCCAGACAGAATTTTGGCCAAGGCGACCAATCTCAGAGAAGACTTACCTTCAGCGCGGGAGATATTATAGTGCACAAGTGTGTGCGCAGACACAAGTGCACTCTCTCTTCCCTCACTCTAATAGCCCGATGAGGCGGCAATCCGACACGACCAGAGAGATCAGGCGCAGGATCTATGGCTTAACGTGCCTTCAGGGGCACCGCCACCTACTTCCACACTCTCTGTTACTAAGTAATTCCTAATGGAATAACACTATTTCCAACCTGGCCCCAGGACTAACAATGAAATTGGGTATTAAGTTCTTGTAAAAAAAGAATATTTATATATAAAAGCATTTCTGAAATAGTAAACTCATACACTAAACTCTGTTGTACCTATATTCTCACCTTTTCGAGCATTTCGTGAACACCTCGAGTATCGTATGAAGATGACAGTTTTATAACTCGGAACGCATTCGGTAGCAAATACCGCTGGCGAATTTCAAGGAAACTATATTACTGGTTATGAGAAATTTTGGAAAAAATATTTAGCAGTTTTCGTATAACTTTTAAGATTTTTGATAGGTACAACTTTTAGGGTAAAAAACAACAACTGACCAGTAATGTATACTTAAAATGACCTCTCGGAACTTTCATAATTGGTAAATTAAACAATATGTTTCATAATTCAAGGAAGGTGCAAAAATAAAACATAAACAATTAAAAAAATACTATTTATTAAATCGTTAATTATAAAAAAGTTCAAATTACTTCCCTTATTATTTACATGCGACCAAAGACGGATAATTACAACCCAATATAGTTTGATCCCAGTACAGATTAGCGGGGCATTTGAACTCCGTAGTTATGAACCCACCAGTGGTATCTTTCATGCAGTATAAGAATCGGGAACAATCTCCAGGCTTTGGTGCATAACCTTCTGTCTTACAAACCGTATTTGGTGCAGAAGTAGAACTAGAAGTAACACTAGATTCTGTAGTACTTGAAGTAACATTATTTGAAGAAGAAGGATCAGTTGCAACATATCCAATTGATCCGAAACCTAACGCGTCATTGATAGCGTGTAGCAAGGGATTGACTCCAGCCCCACACATTCCATGGAAGTCATCAGTCTCGATACTCCACGTCATAATTTTAGTGATGTTCAACTGTTTAGCATATTCGATTTTGGCAATAATCGATTTGGGGTCGTCGTATGAGACCCAGTTTTTGTCCTTGACAGCATAGGGTACTTTAGCAAGGGAGTCGAAGCGCTCGGTCCAGGATTCGGTTTGAAGCTTGTAGCAGAACTGGAATCAATAGGATTTTGTTAGTTTTTAATAAGAGTTCACATTTTAAATTAACTGTTCTAATATGTAGCAGTTACAAAACTCGCCCTATCGAGAGAAAAATTCTGAAAGCAAAACAAATTTTTGTGCAAGGAGTAACAATAGCACGGAAGCCAATCGAAGCTTGTGAAACTTGTGTTTATTTACGCGCGAACTATGGAACATTACGTCTAAAAAGGAATGAAGATCTATGTCAGTGGCAAGTGAAGTCAGAAACAATCCAAGCAAAATAGACACCGAATAATCTTGATTGCTCAACAAAGGTAACTCTAGCCGTCCTTGTGAACCGAAACACCAAAATTTAATTTATGCCATCTGCAGCTTTGAGTTGGACAAAGTTTTCAAACTTGGGTGTCAGTTGTTCTTATAAAGGAATAAGTTTGATGTGAGTGGGGTGTGTTACCACACTTTCTTCCTAGTTTAATGGTAGAACCGCATCATAGTACAGTTCTGGAAGCTGCAAATGTATCTACTTATTGTTTTGATGTTCAACCACATATGTATAAAGATACTTTGACCTGCTATTGTAGAAGCAAAGTTTTTTATGGGTGTTGTTGCAATTTTTGCTTCGTTTGGAATTGTGGTTGTAATGTATAACTTTTTAAAGTTGGTAGTTGGTTTGGACTGTATTTTAACTTCTAACATAATATCACGCCTGTGATCCCCGAAAGGTTAGGCAGAGGTGTACCTAAAGTATTCTTAATGGGTAATCCTACACACTTTTCCCGAACTAGAAATCGAACCCAAAACATCATGCTCAGCAGTAACACTTGCTACCACTAGACCAACGAGGCAGGTATTTTAGCTTGTAGTTCCGGTTTGTAAAGGATATTCTAGTATAATTTTAGCACCGGTTAAAGTAGAGTTGTAAACTTTGGTGATTATTAAAATATCTTATGATTGTTTTGATGGATCGTGAAAGGCTGTAGTTCAAAAGTGTGGGTTGATTTTAAATAGGCAGAGTATGAGGAACAGGGTGTAATGATCACTAATCCTCTTTAGAAAAGGGAGGATCCTCTGACCAGACTGGTATTGTGTCTGGTGTGGGCTACTGCCCGACGATTGATTTCGGGATGTTGTATAAATTCTAATCGCGTGATAAACCCTGCTTGCGCGATGCAGGATTTTGCGTGACGTCAGTGTGATGTTGTTTGTATGTGGCGATGCAGATGCCGCCACAGGACTGTTTCTATTCACTTAATCAAGTAACAAATCATGGTAGATAGATTTTGGCTAAATATTTTTTTTTTCCCGATAATAACTAACCTTGCTTGGCAACCTTGTTTTTGACCCAGGCTAAGGTGGTTGACACCCTTACTTACTTCGTTATATCCTATGAAGCCATTTGTAGCAGTATATGGTCCTGTTATACCATCCCCAGACGATGGGGCTCTCACACCATTGTCGGTGGCACTCGTCAATGTAAATGTTCTGCCGTAGAATGGAACACCTAGTGCTATTTTCTCCGGCGGACACCCTGAAAACATGACACGAATAGGAATTTAATAAAGAGAAGAGAATAGAATTTGTAATAAATGAATATACATATGACGGAGAGGGGTATGTGTCTCTTTCGTCATTATCAGTCATATTTTTATTATTGTGGGCGTACTATGGGTAATGTTGGTTATTGCGCAATAGAAAAACCGATTGCGGTTCAGATCAAAATAGTTTAAGATCAAATTAATCACACTAGCAATTCACACACTGTAGGTACACAACACAACTATACGGAACGTGCGACAGTTTCAAAACATCTTCACTGCTTGACCGCCACCCACGAACTCTGGTTAGCTCCGGCCAGTCCGAGCGTTTTGTTGTGGACTCTGTCGAGCGCCGATAGGCGGCGCTGGCGTCCCGACTAGTCGACTCAGTAACGTATTTCCGACACATTATATGGAGTAAGGTGACGACTAATAGGGAAGTGTTTAAGAAAAAGACATGTTGTGCTGACCCCATATAAATTGGAATAAGGACAGCAGAATGATGTTGATATATGGAATAAATTTGTACATTTTTATCTGTAATTTTTGTGGTGTACATAATAAAGAGTCTAATTCTATCTTTGTACCTCTCTTAATATGTTTTGTCAAAGCTTCACCGTAGAAAATATTTAAAAAACTTGTATATCTGTTTTAAAATCTGCAGGATATAAATTTAAGAAATGTAGAGATAGTTTAGCGTACATTCAGCTGAAAAAGTATAAATTATAAATCATGTATATATGTAAAAAAGGAGCTACGTCTGCCAACAAACTGCTTTGCAGTTTGGCAGAGGTAATGAACCACGTTAAAAAAAAATCTGGGAATAAACACTTTTTGTTTTCTAAAGGAGTGACCGATCTACATTAATTAGTGAACAAGAAGTCCTTGAAGACACATGATTTCTGTATAATAGGTATTATACTAACTAAGTAACTATCCTTTGTGAGGAAACTGAATTGTGTTAGCATCTGTTAGAAGTGGTATCTACCACTCCCCATCTAATCATCAGTTTAAAGCAGTCCACTGCTGGTCATAAACTCGATTCTCGGCAACTCTTATCCAGCTGCTACTAGCCATCCTGTGAAGATCGTCGCTCTACCTAGCCTGAGGACACCTACATGACTTGATTATGACTTTTGCTTTAGGGATCAATCCATTCACAGCAAATATTGGTTATCCTATAGATCCTCAGACTAAAGGGACTTCGCACCTAACAATGGTGGTATAAGTATTTTTTTACCTGCACCAATCCAATATTTCAAAGATTGTTCAACTGTGTTCATATCCACTGCAACCTCACCCTCATCTCCTTCTCCTTGATGGAGGGGTGCATTGTGACCGGTGACGGGATCCCAAGCACCATTCATATCATAAGCCATTATGTTTACCATGTCTAAGTACCTGAAATTAAAAATGTAATATCGTCTTATCAGGTGCTCTCCAAGAGTGAGACTGTCTTAAATCAGCCTATCGCTCTATGAAAACGATGATGGTACTGCAGCTCGTAATAAAACAGGCTTTTGTGTGTGTTCAGCATTGTCTATAGGAAGGAAGGGATAAAAGACTCTGTCATGATGTTATTTCATGTTCATTAAATTGACACTGTTGATCATTCAGGCACATGAGCGCTGCAAGGATATGATTCTCTTCTTCAGTGTATTATTTCTAGTATGATTTTTTCCAGAAATTGTCCTTGCACTGCCACAAAGAATGGCTCCTTGAACATCTACAATCCCATAAGCATAATCTACTTACTTTGATATGCCCTTAACATCATAAGACAGTGAAGCGGATGCCTTTATCGCTGACACTGCAGCTGTTAGTAACAGTCCTTGCTTATCAAACACAGCTCTGATTTCTTTCAAGAGTGTAGTAAAGTTATCAATGTCTGCTCCTCCGTGAACTGTGTCCCTACGGTTTGGGTACTCCCAGTCGATGTCTAAGCCATCGAAGCCGTGGGTAGTGATCATCTTTAGAGCGCTGTTTATGAAGTTCTGTCTTAGTAAAGGATTGGCTGCCATCTGAAATGGTTAGTAATTTTATTAATTGGGAGGGGTGAATTTGAAGTTGTGGTCATGGCAGTGGATGATTAAGAGGGAACAGGGGCTGCGAGGAATTTGAAAAATAGGCCTATTTGAAGAAACTATTGCCGTTGTCTTACCTCAAGTTTGCCTCTGTAGAGTGCGATAGGAACAGCTGCAGCTCAGACCGATTATATCACAAAAAAAATTGAGAGATCGACGTTTCGTATTCCCCTTTTTTCTCCTCGAAAACAGAGCCGATTCAATTATTTTTTACATACAATTTTTAAGAAAGTGTATGTCTAGGTTCCTATCATTTTCTTTATGTCTAAAACTTTTCGAATTTGTGTGGTAGTCAAAAAATGGGGCAGTTTTTGTAATTTATGGAGGGTCATATTTTCTTTACCAATAAGTTGCTGAAAAAAAGGAAATGACAGAGACGTGTCTACAGCAGACTTTGATTTTAGGAAAATAAATGAATGCTCTAGAGGCATTATTCAGGAAGAAAAAAGGGGAATACATTTGTATGGAGATTCGCAGGCCCTGTTCCCTCTTAAGCCCAGTGATTAATTGGATAAGTAAAATAATGTGGCATCGGCTTAGTTATAAATGCACAAGGCATACATCACAGGTAAGTATTGTGAACTTTCCTCCTCTCTTTAACATTATTTGTGTTGTAGTGCTCTTTCGCGGAAATAATATTCGGTCAGACATGTACAGACGTTTTTTGCTGACATTATAGAAGTATGAGGAATAGGGTGTAAAGTTAACTATGCTCTACAGAAAAGGGAGGATCCTCCGACCAGACGGGTGTCGTGTTTGGTGGGCAACTGCCCAACGATTAATGTCGGGAAGTTATATATATGCTGATCACGCGGTAAACTATGCTTGCGCGATGCAGGATTTTGCGTGACGTCAGTGTAATGCGTAGTTGGCATGTGGTTATGTAGATACCGCCACAACATATTAAAGACAAAAGTTATTATTACATGGCCACTAAAGGATCAATGAAATAAAGCAATATACATGAATAGTATATACGTATGATACTTTGAAATGAAGTTTTATATAGTTCTGTATATGTAGAAGTATAAGCTATAGTTATACCTATCTGTACCGCTGAAGACTTATAGCAGAAAGAATTCGCTTCGACCGCGTCAGAAAAACTTGATGAAACTTAAACTCATTATTAGAAAAGTCAACTTACGGTCGAGAACTTTGCGGATCCTTCATTCCACCCGCCTACCGCCACAAGTGTTTTTAAATTCTGATTTTGATTTTTCAAGGCGTTAAATTTTCCGAAGTTATCTGTAAAACGAGGGGAGACTTTGGATATTGACACGAAAAAGGCAGCTGTTCCATATTTTTTTTTTATCTACATTTATGATCACAAATGTATGGAACGGCTGATTTTTTATCGCGATTTCAGTATTAGTCTTTTTTTTAACCGCATCGGGGAAGCTCTTGGCCTACATCTCACCTGATGGTAAGTGATGATCAGGCCGAAAGTGGAACGAGCTTCAACTGGAAGCCTCAACCACGGAGGAACTGCCTATCTTACCTCTAACAGCCGCAACACAATAATGCTGTTAACATTGTTGTTATGGCGAAGAGTTATATAAGATGGTGACAAAAGCTGATTATAATGATGAGTACAAAAGTACCACTTTTCGGGTAATGAGTAAATAAAAAATAACGTTCCTTTTGTTACGGAACTGCATAAATTTTGCTTCTCAACGTAGCAAGAGTTAGCTCATACATTTGACACACATTATTTTGATCAATTAAATCAGAATCTCGAGAGTTCTTCAAACGGTATATACTTGTTGATTGATTATCTGTAAAGCCCCCGTACTCATGTTATACAAATGTTGAGTAACTATTACAGAAACAGCTACTGTCACATTGTTAATAGCAAATTGTTATTTGAAAAGATTACGGAGCTGAAGAGCCTCCCGAAGACAGGTTTTTTTAAAACTTTGCCCCTTACTAGGAATTTCTCCTGTATTGTGGGTGCGTCTACAAACATATAAACTCACATACACAAACAGCCAGACCCGGAACAACTACTTGAAGGTCATACAAATATTTGTTCCGTGCGGGAATCGAACCCGCGACACGCAGCACAGCAGTCAATCGCTTAACCACTGCGCCAACCGTGCCGTAAGTTGTGATACCTCATGCTTGTAAGCCTGCTGTTCCTCCTCTAAGTAACTCTGTGGTTGAGGATTCCAGGTGAAGCTGGCTTCCACCTTCGGCCTGATCATCACTTACCATCAGGTGAGATGCAAGGCAAAAGCTTCACCGTTGTGGATTAAAAAAAAAGCCTATAACTACATCACTCATAGTACCTAACGAAATAAAGAAACGCTGTGTATCGATAGTAATGGTCGGTAGTACATCGCAAATTTCACTAAAGCTAAGTTTTCCTAGAAGAGCGGTTGTCGCCACATTACGGCCGCAGCGACGACGGCAGCAGAAAATGATGGCAGCGGGCTTTGACTTTACGGTGTCAAAAAACGCTCTCTAGGAAAACACATCAACTTACTTTCATATAATTTTTAGTGACGTCATTCGACGGTAATTTGCGTATGCTGTGTGGCGGCCACCGCAGTCTTAAGAAACCCTAGCTTTAGAGCTAGCTCTACTACTACTTATAAAATAACTCAGTCTACTCCGTTTCAGAGATTAGCTCAGGCGGAGGAACAAACAGACAGACTGACAGACAATTTTTTTTTAAATTGTTCTTTGTTATAAATATACCATATATGGCTTTGCGGAGTTCTATGTCCAGCAGTGGACGTCGTTCGGCTGAAATAATGATGATACCATATATAATTTCGCATCTAGTAACAAGCTGTTATTTTGACATTACAAACAGGCACATCAATTTTATTTATTTGTATAGATGTTAACTTACCCCGTCCATTATTATCAGGAAGATCTAAATAAGAATCTAACGACACAACAAGTCCCTTAGTATCCAGTCCCACAAAGGTGTAGATTAAATGTGTGCACAGTTGAGGATTAATGTCTGCCACGTCGAACTGCCCTTGACCATATCTGTAAGTGGCCCACGTTCCATAGTAGCATACTACTGCGTCTGTGAAACAAAAAAAAAATTACCTTTATGTTTTTCATGTTTTTTAGGGGTCCGTACCTCTAAAAGAAAAAAAACGGAACCCTTATAGGATCACTCGTGTGTCTGTTTGTCTGTCTCAGCCAATTTGCTCCGAATCTAACAGACTGATTAAGTTGTTTGGTACATATATGTATTTCTGTGACCCAAACACGGACATGTAACGTAAATAAATGAATTTTTAATATAGGTGTCATTTTTGGGGGGCAAATGAGAAAATTAAAGTTTTGCGAAAAGTACCGTGTGACATATCATATCAAATAAAAAAAATAAAAAATGTTTATTTGGAACAACTTAAGTTTGCAATTTACAAAGGAAAACGAAGATAGCTACAAAAGTAAAATACTGTGGCGCAGCTATCGACGCCCAACACAAAAATATATACAAAGACATTGTTTCAATATGACAAATGAAAGGGTTTATGACTCCGTGCACGAAGAAAACCCTCTTTTGTCAATTACTTATCTAATTGTGAGAAAGCTTGAAATAATAGAAAGATTAAGTCTGTCTGATCATAAAAGTACAGTTTTCATGGTGGTAATCCATTCGTGTCATTCACAGCACCTGTTAATAGATGCATCACTTTTGCGCTCTCGAAAATTGAAAATCGAAAATTGAAAAAAGTGGCACAGTAGACCATATAATGACGTTGATGATATTTTTTAATTTTCAAAATTAAAAGTAGTTTCTTATAACAAAATGATCAAACGTCAGTCTCGCGTCATTTTTCGGAAAACGTGTTGCGAATATTTTTGATTTTTTATGAATACTTAATTTATTTTAAAAATCCCTTTTAGCCACATGCAAAACAAAGGACTCGAGTTTTCAAATCACGAACAGTTTTGTTTAAATTGTTTTTCCCTTTCTCACAACAAATGAACAAAATTGATCAAAATCAGTCAATTTCGTGCACGGCCTACGTATTGTGAGGATCTCAAATATTTTTTTTATAATAATAAAATAAATACTTTTAAAGATATTTAAGAAAATAGATGAAAATTTACCATTCCTCTGATTTCCATATCTCTGAAACTACTAAGCATAAAATTAAAAAAAAAAACAGAGAATAGTTCTATGCTTATAGATTACAGGAAAACCTATAAGAAGGTCTATGGTCTTAAAATAACATGGTAAATCCATCAATATTATGCGTACAAACTTACATTTGCAGTTGGAATGTATGGGGGAACATGTTTTTCAATTACAATGTTAAGTTTATTCTTGGGATAAATAAGTTCATCCCAACCTTTCATTGTGCGTGGCCTGACACGCACTTAGTCGGTTTTTTTGCATCAATAGAAATATGAACATAACTGAGCTATGAATGGAACTGAGCTTAATTCTTGTTGACGCCGCTGCCGCCGCCACGCTAGATGGACCGAAGATCTTACAAAGGTAGCCGGGATAGGTTGGATGTGGAAGGTGGAGGACCAAGTGTTGTGTCGTAACTTGGCTTGTGGCCTGACTTGAGGCCTGTGCGTTCCATGGACATACGTCCGGCAGTAGACAGCGATAGGTTCAATTGACTATAGGTCATTGCCACAGAATTACAGTAAGCCATTCAAAAGTTTATTTGCAATGTTGTTTACATATTAGTAGTTAACCTGTTAAACATATTTATGTTTGTACTAGAAGTATGTTTAAGTCAATAGTGCTAATGAGTGGAGATCGAACTCACGACCTCTCGGTCGTCAGGCCGCACTAAGAACATCGGCTTAATGTCCGAAGGTCCGAAGTAAATGTATATTATCGTGATACTATGCTTCTGTCTCTAGTACTAGTCCTTAAAGTCTCGACGTGACACCGGCAATTGTTCTACCGTGAAGTTTTCTTAGAAATTGTTTTATTAGAGTCACGTTGCGCTGTCGCGTCGCGTCTTATTGCGGGAGCCTTAAAGGGGAATTACAGGGACAGCAATTAATCAGCCTATAATTATTTACTACACTTCAAGAGGTACGACCATAAATCACCACTAATCGCCAATAAAAAAAATAATAAAAAAAAACACTTACTTTGACTAGCCACAATATGACTTAAAGCCACTACAATGAACACACACAAATTAACTGACAACATTTTCCTAATTCATAACAGGACTGTTTATTTCAAAAACAAAATACTTCCTTTATAATCACTTTCTTATCAGAAGTATCTAAATAAATACAAGTACATATGATAGCAATTTTATATCGCCTATTGTGATAGTTGTTAATTTTTATCTTTTAATTTGTCATTTGTTTTTCACGATCATTTACACGAGGAGAGTTTCTCGCTCGTCGAGAGGCAAGAATATCCGTGCGAGTATCGTAGGTGAGAATTTGAAAAATTCTGAGAATTTGAAAGGTGGGTATTATCGGCATGCGAGTAGGTATCGTACTTACTATATACGTACATACACGAGTCAACTTTTTTTACTTCTTTTTACGATTGCCTATACGAGCCGAGAAACTCGCACAGTGTAAATTTTCCCTAATTGTGTTTGTTAGATACTCATTATCTTGTAATTTGCAACTGCCATTTGTATTTTAATGAGCTACAGGGATTTTGGATAACTTATTTATTTTATTATTAAACATTTTTGCACAAGTAAAAATAAATACGTATAAAGGCGTACTTCATGCCTGAGGTATTTTATACCTGTCAACCTTAGTGTGATGTCAACTTTGCCAGGTGAACAGAACTTGTCTTAAAAATTCCTTAAGAGAATTGGTGGCAACGTCCCTTATCCGCTTCAAAATAACAAATCGATCACTAATCGCTCTGCTAAGCTTAAGGATTAATTAATTTATAGTCTCTTCTCTCTTTGATTGCCAACGTTACGCTTTTGTTGTTGCTCGATAGTGTTTAGGTAGGTAATGTACCGAGACCTCTATTTATCGAAGTGGCTACGACCATACAACGTGCCGCTATAGTCGGCGACATTAATTTAACACACGGCCCAGGGGTTGACCTAGTGGTAGTAATACCGTCAGTAGAGACTGGTCATCTCTTAGCTGCCATGGCTTATTTTAATTTTTGAATTGTTCTTTGTTTTTTATATTTTTATTACGGACGCTTTTAACGTGCACGTCTTTCTACATTGTTCTCACATGTATAATTTCAACGTTAATGATGTAACCAATATTTTGTAACAATTTTTTGATTTAAAAGAGTGTCCGTGGAGTTTCTTGCCCGTTCTTCTCCATAGGTACCTACTACGCTTTGGAATGGGCAACTAGCTTCATATTTCTGACTGACCGACTTCTTGACAATTCAAAAGTGCCTGTAAATGGTTTAATTGAAATAAATGCTTTGAGTTTGAGTTTAATCATAAAAATTATAATAAAATAAAATAATGCGTAAATAGAAAAAAAAAAAATTTCAAACGCTTGCTGACATAGGGATTTTTCCTTCAATTTGCCTACTCTTTGCAAGTTATTCGTTTTAATTTCATTGATGTGATTTTATGATCCGTGACCCCGGCAAACGACCTCTGCGCTAGAGTTCTTTAAGTACCTACAGGTTGCTCGTGGGTTGCTCCAAGATGCTATTTTAGAAAATTATAAATATATCTGCAATAAATAATAACATAACAAATAATACCGAGATATAATAATACAGAGGTGTACCTATTGTACACCCACATTTCACCAGTTATGTTTGAGTCCCATATAATAGGGGGCGAGCGAAATAACGTTTACTGAAATTAAAATATCATCAGAAAACGAAAACGCGAAACCGTATACTTGTGTTAAATTAATGTCGCCATTAAAGCGGCACGGTATAATATTCTTTTCGCAATGTATGATAAAGAAATAGACGACTATAGAATATTGCCACAGACTTCTTAATCAGTCATTACTTGGCATGCTGTGTAAATATTTCGCAAAATAAGTGACGACCGTTTTAATGGTTATGGGCCCCGATATCATGTAATAGAGTCGGACGACATTGTTTCCATCGCAGGTAGAACCTGGATGAGGCTGGCACAGAAGCGTGGCACAAGTAAAAAGAAGCCTATGCCCAGCATTGGCTGATGTAGGGGTGTGGATGAAGATGATGAGAAACTGTAAAGAAGAAGTGGACAAACACACTTTATCTTTATCGCAACAAAACAGTGTTTACTTTGACACTTAAAAGTACTCACGTTATCTACTTTCATTATAAATTCAGTAATTTCTTCAATCAAAACAACATGATTTATAGTTAATTTTAAGTGCAATGAAGAGTACCTAGGTACATGATTACTGTTGCAATATCAGTTGAATTACTGATAAGTACCTAGTTGAGGATAATAATGATGATGACGATGTTGATTCACAAACTTTTCCGATAACTCGAACGATTTTAGAGAAAATAAGGTCATTACGGATCCAAGGACCAATTTTATCTTTGGAGATGATGAGTCAGCAAGTGACAGTAGGTACCCACTTACAAAATGGCGTTCGTCCAATGGTCCCTAGGCTGTCAGCTCCGCTACTGAAATTGATGATTAAATCTTTTTACCTCAGGATGAGTTATGCATCTGTAGTATAGAAAAGAAAAGAAAAGTCTGTCTAATATTCTCATCATCATACTTGTTACCGCCATACATCGCTGATATCCAAATCTACCTTCTTGAAATCTTTTCAACTTTTATTTATACTAGAATGTGGTGGTAGGAGGTACGTTTCCATCACTCACCTTCCTTCCTATTCATTCCTGCAGCGTCTACCATAGGTCAGAGTGAAACAGCCATACATGGCTAGAAGAAGAATGACCGCAATGGACGCCATTAAAAAGAAAAGACAAGTTCGTTCTAATCCGCTGTCGCGAAAGCATCTCTCCAGAGCTTTTACCGTTAATATATCTGGATTTCGTGATAAATCCAGACTTTTGGGTGTATATATGAAATTGGACCTATATACTTATCAAGTTTCACTGATTTGAAGTGCTGTGTAAGAAATAGGAATCGTTTATCTGTGAAACCACGCTGGCTTGCCGCGTGGTTAACCTACACGTCGAGGACATACAAGGTCATAGCAGCAGGAAGGCGACTCCAGCTTCAATAAAGGTAAGGCGCTGCATCCTGTGTCCTCTTATTCCTGTTTCTCCATACAAAAAAAAAGCCTCATTTCAAATCAACGTATACCGCCACATAAAGTTTATTACAGTCCACAAAACCGCCGATTCTCATAGCAAGGCTTTGAATCACCGCTCCAGGCTTTTAGAAGTCTGGAAAGAGCTGTTTAGATAGTTCTATCCATTTCATGGTAAATTTCCCGCACCCCTCATGTTAGCGTTTAAAGGTTTTCCAAAAGCTCATGGCGCTAACAATACTATTTATTTATTTATATTTGTTAACAGATCATCGTAAGATCCCGAGAACCGTTAGATTATAAACTGTCGATAAATTGTGAACTGGGTGAAATGGCGTAGGTTGGGTTAGAACTGTGCCTAACCGCGCGCGAGTCGAGCGAGCGAAGCAAGCGTTGCCGCGGCCGCGGCCGGCGAGTGTTATTTCCAAGTTGCTCGCAGCTAGGTAACCATTAGTTTTTAATTTTAGCATTATTACCGCAAGGTGCGTTACGTCGCAAGCAAGTTCACAATTTGTCGGTTTCTCATGGATAGATGAAACTGAAACTATCGAAAAATAATGCGTTAATTTGTCTTAAATGGTTTATTGCAGTTCACAATTTTTCGATAGTTTATCATCTAACGGAAATAATACCGATAGATTATAAACTAACGGTTCTCACAATCTTACGAAAGATAAAATTCTTTGTCTGTACTGCTATCACCGTATAGTTTTATACGGTGATAGCAGTACAGACAAAGAATTTATAGAAAACAATAATAAAATAATAGTGCAGGTATGTATGCCTATTATCTAATCTACTAATTTTATAAATTGCTCTACCAGAATCGCGTCGCTCCGTCGCGTCGCGCCTGTCTGAGGGAGTCTTAAAACGGGATCAGTATTACAACTTTTATTAGATGTCACTGATAACTCGTGTATTTTCTGAATAGTTACGAGCTACTTCAATACAGAATGAGCCAACGCCCGTAAAAAGAACATTCTTATAGAAGAGACTTTATTACGAGTAGGTATCATCACACTCAATTATGAGCACGAAAGAACACTCTAAACATTAAAAGGAGCTTGCATAGTTTCTTAAACCTGATAAAAAATGGAAACAAAATGCCAAGTAAAACTGCAATAAACAACAAAAGGCACGCCTCGTATTTCTCCTGCAACGAGAAAAAAGAAAAAGTGTAGAAAGAACTACATTTTTAAATTCTCATTAGTTCGCTTACTTGAAGGGCATTACAATTTCATTCCTACCCAAAACATGATTGTTTACGAGCATTTCAGCATGAAATTGATTACTAAAAATCCAAACGGGCCGAAAACTCGCGAGAAAATTGAATTTTTAAAACCATGCAAAGCTTTTATGCGAGGGTATGGTCTAGTTTTATTTCGAAAAACATAGCAGTAATAATTTAGCCAGGCCGACGGCTAGGCGTTCAAATAAAAGTCGAAAAAATTTCGCTCTGGCCACATGTGCTTTTTCGGCCTATGCGGAACGGTGCCCATGTATTTGCTATCTCTACGACCACTGTGGCTACGGCTAAATGGATTCTGTATGGGTTTCAAAGTTCTTTGTCCTGATATTGACTTTCAAGTGTTGTGTCACGTTTTTTAGCAATTCTGCTATAGTTGTACCGTAATTTTTATTGGCGTTTGTTCATGTTTGTGGCCTATACAATGGATTCTTTTGTGGGTTTTTGTTTGCGTAGAAAAACAATTTCAAAATAGTTCCAATTTCAGTTATTCAATTTAAAAAAAAACTTTTAAATTAAATTTTTCTTTTACGCATATTTCATAGTAATTCTTGGTTTCATTGTAGTCCTATACAAGTTACCTAGATAACTCAAATTGATAGCTAATCTAAACTATTATTGAATTTCCATATCTTGTCAAAATAATTCAGATCTGTAAGTAGTCAATTAATTACATAATCGGTATTGGTGCTAATTAGTCTTATCAGGTTGCAGATTACAGGCCAATCAATGAATGTGTCAATAATAATAATTAATAATGAGAGTTTTTGATGTAGAGCTGCAGTCTAGGATATAGGTTCATCTACATTCTGTTGGCTAGTTTCAGGAGTTCCAGGTATCTGAAAGGCTCCACAGCGTGTATCTAGCATGCAGTGACCCATATAATGTTAACAAAAAGCTCTTACTGGTGCATTTCTTTGAAAAAATGGCGTCTCCTTAGAAATCGGGCGTGCACATGTTGAACGCTATACCGGTACCATATCGGTCCCACGTTGCGCACCACATCAGTACGACGTTGGGAGCCTCGGTCTACATACATATATGAAACGTAACGTGAAATGTAACATACGTTGAAACGAACATGTCATCCAAATATATGCAATGCAACATGAAATGTAACACACGATTAAACAAATTCACCCAGGTGTTGTTTACCCACTACCACGTCGGGCGCCACACTGGTCCCACATCGGGCGCCATACCGGTTCCACGTCGGGCGCCATACCGGTCCCACGTCGGGCGCCACACCAGTCCCATGTCAGGCGCCACTAAGTCTCAGGAATTTAAATAGATTTAAAAGTCGTCCTGAGCTCAATGAAGGAAAAAGATCCTTTTCTGTACGGGCGAACTTTTTGCCCTACATCATTATCAGGGTATAGCAGCTCACTGCTGCTAACATGGCCTCTGCAAACGCGCGCCACTTAACTCAATCCTCGGATTCTCTTATCCAACCAGAGGCTATAACACGAACGCGCAACGTAAACGTAATACAAATTCGACCGATTTTTTATTCGAAAATATATCCTATAGCAATTTGGTTTAAATTTTTGCGACAAACACAATAAGAATCATGCTTAGAGACCATAGACTGAAACTCAAACTTAAAGCATTTATTTCAATTAAACCATTTACAGTCAAGGGAAGGAATTGTCAAGGGGTCAGTCAAAATATTGGTTACATCATTCATGTTGAAGTTATACATGTGAGAACAATGTAGAAAGACGTGCACTTAAAAAGCGTCCGTAATAGAAAGATAAAAACAATAAAAAAAATATATATATATTAAATATAAGCCGTGGCAGCTGAGAGATGACTAGTCCAGAGACGGCGCCCGTTCACGAACATGACGCATGGATCAGCACCGTTTACCTCAACCATTTTGAAGGGATCTTAACGATCCAACACACATAGATACAAAGAAAGTCTTAAAACTAAGTAAATATTATGTGCGAACCCAGGAATATTAATTTTAAAATTGTTTACTTCGTGCGTTCGTGCTGGTAACACAGTTTTTTAGCTCAATGCGTTACAGTGCCCACAATATTACAGACTTTCATTTATTATTCTGTCTTTTTACAGCAACAATGCAATAATCAAAATCATTGCACATTGTGACGCGACAGTTAAAACATCAGTAATCACATGCACTGATCTGTGAAGAGCAGTTAGATGTTCATGCTCGCTACACTCGAATCGATGCTAACAAACTCGATTGCTAGGCATTGTCGATTGAAAATCGAGAGAGTTTTCATCATATTATATTTTTTTAATCTGCTTTTCTGGTCTAGTTGCAAAACTCGCAAATTGACAAGCGCAGTTCTGAAAATCTTTGTTGAGTTTTTGTCGTAAAAATATTCAAAATAAAAAAAAAAACAACAGTCATTTATTCAAACTAGGCTGAGAATCAGCACTTTTCGAACGTCAAAATTACATAAGACAGTCCCCCAAAACATCCACCCTTAACCACTTCCTAGTGCTTTAGCTGGGAAGAAGAAGTGGCGCAACAAACTCCCCAGCAGGACAGCAGTCTGTTCTGTTACAAAAAATTGATTCTATATAATAGTATGCAAAATAATTTACATTACGCAACACAAAACATAATTTAAATTATAAATTAATAGCCATATGACAGCTAGCACACGCCAATATACCAACCAAAAACATCGAGAACTATACTCAGGCAGAAATAAAAATAACTAAACGTAAACAATATATAAATAAAAGCCTCCAGGCATAAAAGGCGTGCCCGCTTACATATAGCTGTAACTAGAAGTTATAATCGATAAACTAGGACCATCGAGGTAAAATAAATAATTGTCGAGGTCGCTAGCTAACCACATATTGCAATACAGGTAATAGAAAAAACATTGTAATGAGTAGATTACGTCAAAAATGAATTAAAATAAATTGACTTGTAAAGTAAAATTATAAACAATTATATAAACTCATATAACTTGTCAGTAGGTAAGCTAGTTCTGGAGAAAGAACATTTAAACATTGTCTTGAGTTAATCACAGCGACCAACTATTCTTATCATTTAAGTAGTCGTTGATAGAATAGTTTGCTTTTGAACAAAGGTTGAACTTTACTTTAGTTTTAAACTCATTAAAAGACAAATCTAGCAAAGAATAGGGTAGCTTGTTATAAAAGGTTATACCTAGCCCAACAAATAGGTTATGAACCTTATGAAGCCGGTGCAAGGCATGTAGTTTGTTCTTATTTCTAGTGTTAATATTGTGAATATCACTGTTTTAGTGTATAAGTGTATATTTTGCCTAATATATAAGATGTTGGCGAAGATGAATTGTGATTCCACTGTGTGTGGATACCGATATCTTTGAAAAAAACTGTCAGAGAAACTCTGGCACCTAGCTGGTAAATTGTTTGTTCTGTCTTCTACAGAAAATTTTAGCACTAAAACTTAATTAAATTTCCTGGAATCTGGATTCCTGTCCGTTCAGTATTTATTTGGATACAGCTTTCAACAACCATTTCAGTCATCCAAAACAAGGTGTTTAAACAATATTTTCACATCGAAAAAGCCTACAGTAAATATTTTTATGTGGTCGTAAAATCATAGTACATTCCTTTGCTTTTGAATATTGAATATGTTTGGAGTACCGAATGCGCTGACAACCATTTCTAAAATATATTTGAACCGTAAATTTTTATTTAGATTTTAAAACTACTTTTTAGGGTTCCTTATCCTCGGGAATCGCGGGCAGATTCACGGCCACCGTAGGCGCGGGCTTGCGAGCAATGGGTAGCTCGCCGTCCGATAAGGACCAGGCCCGGGTCGACGGTGCGTTGTGTTCCACGCGCGCCTCAAAGAGATGTCAGAAACTGAAGGGGTCTGATAGGACCGATGCCTGCCGGGGTTGCGGGAAAGTCCGAAAGGGATACCGTGGCCCCTGGCAACGTACAGGCAACTGAAGGAACACGGGTGGGTTTTATTCAGTAAGAGTCTGACACGCCCTCCCACTTCACCCAGAGCGGGATAAGTAATTTGATAATTTCGCAACAAAAACAAAAAAAAGGGTTCCTTATCCAAAGGGTGCCAACCTGTTACTAAGGGTCCGCTGTCCGTCCATTCATCCGTCTGTCACAGGACTGTATCTCGTAGGTACTTGAAATTTTCACATACAAGAAACTCAAGAAACTAAAGGATTAAAAAAAAAATGTGGTAAATATTGTACGGTGGTACCAAACCCTTCCTGTCGAGTCCGGCTCGCACTTGACCCTTTTTTTGTTAGAACATAACTCTTGCTGTCATGTTAGCCATACGTGATGTAAACGCATACCGGAGCATCGGTGCGAAAAAAAATTGTTTTAAAACAATTTTCCGGAATTATTTTGATGTTTGACGAATCGTTTTAAACTATCATGCTGCAATGCTTGGGTCGGGTTTTTTAGTCTAATCGCTGTTGGCTGTTTTTGATGGAGTATATTTTGTCGAAATTCAGAATATCTGGTATATTCTCTATCGACGTTAAAAATTTTTGCTGAGTGTCTAAACGTTTGTGCCGAATTATCTTAGAACTGCCTAAATAAAATAAAAAAAATATTTTCAGTCATTATAGTGAGCCTCCCTACAATGACTGAAACTATCAAAATAATTTTATTATGGTTTAAACATGTGTTCTTTTTATGCTATTAAGTAAGCAATATTGTAAAAAAGAGATCGTCATTTCGGAAACCTCGTTAACTTAAAAATCCTTTAAATTTAAGAGCGTTCATCCAAAAAGTTGACAACGTCGCGACAGAACGCTTTCTTCTAAGAACCTTACATAGGTACTGATAGCAATATGGGACGCAAACGGTACCGAATTAATTAAATCGCGGGTTTATAAAATAACTTGGAAAATTATTTCTACATCCATCTGTCAGCTCTAATTCATTTCTTCTATTCATAATACAAACGAGCCTTTATCTCATAATCTATATCATATAATAAATAGAAAAGGTTGCATACATTACGTACTCCTTCCCTCCTCTCTCCGACATCACTAAAATAATTATTTAGCCGTTTTCTGTTAAAATAAAATAAATAATTATATTATTTTTATTCACCTGCATGATGCAGATGGCATTGACCAATATACTTTCGTGATAACTAGGTACCACTCAGCGAGCGCTTCATAACTTTCAAAATCAGACACCGCAATCCATATTCCTCAGCATTCACAACTCCACGACACAGGTGCTTATAAAAGTAATATATTACAAACAAGAACCGTCGCTGACTGAAGGAACATTTATTAATCCATTACTGCAAACAGAGGGCGTCACATTGTTACTTTACAAACGTAAGGAGCTTTTGTAAAGCTGGCTATTCTCTCTGCGATTAAGGATCGAGACCAAACTCAAGACAAATTCGGCAGATACCTACGCACACCTATGCACCATGGATAAGTGTATACGTATCTACTATTCTAAGCACTATTTCAACTTCCTATCTCTTTTTTAGGGTTCCGTAGTTAACAAGGAATCCTTATAGTTTCGCCATGGCCTCTGTCTGTCTGTCCGTGGCTTAGCTCAGAGACGGCAAGTACTAGAAAGCTGTAATTTGATACGGGTATACATATTAATCACGCCATCACGCCGACAAAGTGGTAAAATAATATCAAGAAAAAAAAATCGTGTGTACCTCTTCTGCACGTAAAGTGGGGATGTTTTTTTTTCTCGTTTATCCCATGGTGTATGTATGGGTGTCGTTGGAAAGCTCGTTCAAAAATATTGTGGCATTGTGACAACCATTTTTCAATATTCTGTTTGCGAAATATTAAGCTTTAAAAATGCAAATTTTTGTTAGAGTCAAATGTCCCCCCTGCCAGCTGCCTGCCTGCTTGCTGCCAGCTAAATGGTTGTCCTTGGATTTGAGAAAAAATTCACAGCAGTAGTATATATAACGAAGTTAAAAGAAAAACTATCACAGCTAAGTAGGCTTTACAGGTTAACGAGTAATAATTGACCAACTTAAATTTGCAGTTCGAAAAACATGTTAAGTTTGTTGTTTATTGGGATAAATTCATCCCATCTATGGAACCCTTCAATGTGCGTGGTCCACAACGTACTTGGCCAAGTGCGTGTCGTGACATGTGACTATCTCCCGATGGTTACTCATAGCCAGGCCCTTTAAGGACAACAAGATAGTCAGTGCTATTCTGTAAAAATCTCACGGTGAAAACTTAGGTGAAGTGAGCTGTCAATAGTGTCCATCCCTAGCATCAGTGGAATGACAACTCACTTCACGCTCAAGTCACCTAAGTTTTCACAGTGAGATTTTTACAGAATAGATCGATATCTTGTTGTCCGTCTCAGATCTTCAGGGCAACTGTTAGTGTGTTGCTTACTACGATGACTGACTGCCCTCTAGTGTGTTGATACTCAGCGCCAAGTGTGAAAAAATACTGATATTGCGAATTTTACACACATGAATGGTTCCGCATCACCGTTGCCATTACTAAGACCAAGCAAAAAAATGCCGAAAAAAAACGTTTCTTGTATGGCGTTGATATAGCGGTCATAGTAGTACACACTCTGTGAATATGTTGAGTGCCTACCTATTACGGTTCAAAAGATACAGTCCTGTGACAGACGGACATTGGAGCCTTAGTAATAGCGTACCTTTGGCACTTATTACTTACGGAACCCTGTAAAGAAATTAAAACAACCCACCCGCGGCGAAAAATGGTCATGCTGCATTTAAAAATAAAACTAGGCCAATTTGCTGGTTCACAGATAAGACCTCTATGATGTTACGGGCAGTTACGAAAATAATTATGATCATTTTTATCTTATTTTATTGTTGGACAACTGCGGGTGGCCGATAGTACCTACGTCTGCGATAATTAATATCATGGATGAACGAATACATCGATAAATCTATATCTACAATTAATAATAAAGCCGAAGTGTTTGTTTTTTTGAATGCGCTAATTTCTGGAACTACCAATTGGATTTTGCTTTTTGCGTTTTACAGCTCAATTCTTGCTATGCTATGACCCTTAACACGTTCCGTCCCGGGCCGAGCCCTCCTGGAGGATTCACCTAGTCGCATATGGGACGCCGGAAACCCTCGCGGAGGGCCCATTTTAAATGTGGGTTTTTCTTAGCGAATACAGCATTATAAACCGTGAGAATAAAATCTGATGCGATTTTAACAAGATTAATTAGTTTAAGCGTTGGTTTTAAAAACAAAGCATTATTTTTTTTTTTTTGTTCGCGGCTCCAAATATTCACTAAAAACTTAAAAGGTTGGAAACTACTTAGAGCGGCAAGACCCCCTGAAAATACTATTTTACTCCGTTTTACAGTGACACAAACGTAATGCGGGTAGCCCTCCCGGAGGGTTCACTTCCAATATGTAATTGAGTTCTATGAAAAGTGGATGGAGTCGAAAGTGTTAAGAGCCGAGTAAAAAGAAAGCTAAGCGAAAACAAAGTACAATAGCACGGGCGCTATTTCTGCTGGCTGCTATTTCGTATAGGTATTCTGGTGTCTTACAAATTCCACGCACACGGAGCCACGGGCAGAAGTTAGTTTTTTAATAAAAGCATCCTGTAAACAGTGCTACAAAAAATAATAGACAGCATTCTGTCTTTAATTTAATAGATTTTTATCTTTCTCGATTACGAACAGCAAATAAACAAATTAAAATCGCAAATGCTGTAGCAATCCTTATTGTATGTATTTGCAAAACAAGTACGATGTTTGTTTAAGGACGTTGGTACGTGAGCGTTTCAAAACACTGTAATACAAATGTTTTGTTGCGAAAGATTTATAAGAATATTATGAGTCATTATATGAATTTGTTTGTAAATATTTGCTCTTTATTTCTTGCTATGGAAATGTAAATTCAGAAGGCTCATTTTCGTAGTAGGTAGTTGAGAGAGAGAGAGATAGGGAAAATGAAATTAGTAGTGCAAGATTTTCTTAATAATTAGTACCTACTACAATCTTTCACCATACACCTAATTGTTATTTTGTAAGATTTGCTTTATATGTGATAACTAAGAATCTTTTTATATTGCATGTTGACATAATAGGAATGTTGACTAACATTTTTTTTTAACCGTCTGGTAGATTATTCAAAAAAAAAATATTGGACACGTATTTTTTCTTTATTTACGTAATCAAAATATTATAAATACAAATATAAATATGGCATGACGTCACTCCCCGGTAGATTTAATACTGACTTGTGACGTAGCGAGCCCCCACTCCTCAACTTTAATGCGTTTCATCTAAACCATTTTTTATTAATATGATAAAGCAAAAAATACGTGTTTAATATTTTTTAATTATCTGACTGACGGACTAAATTGTTTTTTTTATTCCCCAATCAGCATCTCTATTATTGTATGCCTATTAGGCAGGACATAATAGAACTGTAATTTACCTAACATCTGTTTGTATAACCTATGCCCACAATAATGCCCGATTTGATTTGATTTTTTTCTCATAGCTTGAAAATGACGCAGAAACGTCATTGTTTTAGTCAGACTTTTTAACTTGCTAAAAGTCAGAGTTACAAAAACATACTCGATTTAAGTAAATATAGGGTTTGCTTTTGTCATGCGACGGTTAAATGCTACTCAAATTTGGAATACTCATCATCTTCCTGCCCTTGTCGCTTGCTACGTGGGGTTGGCGCAACCCCGATTTTCAAACGCAAACTCAAACTCAAATTCAAAGTATTTATTTCAATTAAACCATTTACAGGCACTTTTGAATTGTCAAAGAGTCAGTCAGTTAGTCAGAAAGTTGAAGCTAGTTGCCCATTCCAAAACGTAGATCTCTATGGAGAAGAACGGGCAAGAAACTCCAAGGACACTCTTTTAAATATAGAAATTACAAAATCCTGGGTACATTACTTTTGTTGCTTCTATATGTGAGAATAATGTAAAATAAAATAATAATCAAAAACGATTAAAAATAAGCAATGGCAGATAAGAGATGACCAGTCTCAACCGACGGCGCCCGTTCAAGAACATGACGCGTGGATCAGCACCATCCAGCTCAACCATTTTGTAGGGAACCGAATGATCCAACACACTCGCCACCATCAGCGAGACATTTAATTTACAGCGAGACATAAAATTTCTCTTTCCATTCTCCCCATAAACCGTCACGCTATCATCCACTCCCTTCTCTTTCATATCATTCCTCACACAATCCATCTATCTTTTCTTGTGACCTTCCTCTCCCTCTCCAATCATCAACATTTATATTCTTCACTCTTTTAGTCGCATGCCTTTCCACAAATAAAATAAATAAATAAAATAAGTTTATTAACACAAAAACCTTAATATTATATACAAAGCTCATACAAAACACATAGGAACATTAAACTTTGGGAAACAAAGGTTGCCTAAATAGTGAAAACCCTGCCTCCTAAACTAGGGGGGACCCTGTGACTTTCTACTGTAACTTCGTGTACAAGAATCCTTAATCTATATGTGATAACATTATGATCCTATAATGAACTACGGCTATTAATGTGTAGGAATGTGTGTTAAAGGAGGGAGATGTGGTTGTGTGGTGTGGTGTGGTGTGGTATGTTATGTTGTGGTGTGGTGTCTTTTGTTGTGGTATAGTGCGTTGTGTTCTGTTGTGTTGTGTTGTGGTGTGATGTGGTGTGGTGTGGTGTATGAAAGGGGGTTTGGGGTTGTGTTTTGTTGGGGCATGTTCTTATTATTACGTGCCTACTTTATGTTATAAATAAGATCTTCTGTACGAGAATAGTCCTGAAATAATAAATAGATAATAATAGCTAATTGTGATAAGACTAAAATAGAGGGCTAGACAATTGATAACGAGCGACACAGTCTAAATAGTTTTACTATTATCAGTAGATGTCTGACAGTGACTGGCAAAGACGTCAACTGCTCACTATGTAGGTAGTAAGTGACCGTTGCCCATAAAATCATGGGAGAGAGACCGACATATTTGGCAATCTAAGAAAGAATCGAATGCGAAATAAATTTGTTGTCTTCAAACAGGACTATACTGCTTGGCGGCGTAAAAGTGTTTTTCTCAGATTTTTCGAAATTAGTGATACTTTTTTAGGGTTCCGTATCCAATGGGTGCCAAACGGAACCCTTCTACGAGGCGTCTGCTGTCCGTCCGTCTGTCCACCCGTCTGTCTGTCAGCGGCCTGTATTTTATGAACCGCAATAGGTAGACGGTTGAAATTTTCACAGATTGTGTATTTCTCTTGCCGCTATAACAGCAAATAATAAAAAATAAATAAAGTTAGCAACTAACGGGGGTCCCGATACAAGTAACATGTTTTAATTGGCGTTTTTTTCTTGTTTCATTTTTTATCTACGAGTATATCTGTACGATCTATTTCATGGATTTAAAATAAGTGTCCATATATTTTTTTTATTTCGTGCAACTGGTAGTGGAACTTCTGAATAAATCTTTTGTTTGGTAACACTTCATTAGCAGTGTTATTAATATGTGGACCTCTAGTATCTATATTTTCAGCTGTTGTTTTGTTCTGTTCGTCTAAAAATAATGATTGTGTTTATATGTTATTGAAATAAAGCTTGATTCAATATGTGTTTACGGTTCGTAAATATTTAGGAGATTTGTTTTGCTTTTGTTGTCTGCGATAAATTACGATTTAATAGTGTACGAGTATTTCTTCTATCGCAACTTTTTGTCGATTTTGTCTTTTAAATAATTCTGTCAAAGCGAATCTCTTTCATAGAACAATTTGTACTACTTCTACCTTCTCATTTCTACTATCCAGTTTTCGTAAAAGTATTATATAGATCCACAGGAATCCGCTGGATGCGGGAGGCACAGAACCGGTCGAAATGGCGGTGCTTGCAAGCAGTGGACGTCTTTCGGCTGAAATGATGATGATGATTATTTGTATAGATCACTATCTCCTTCGCCCGCGACTTCGTCCGGTTGAAATTTCTTGATATAAGATAAACTAATTATATTCTTGACCCCCTTGTTCTAGTGCAGGGTTATAACGTTGGTTCCCTATCCATTTGCATAAAATTTTAAGACCTAATATAACTTAGCATAATGTTGTTTGGCATAATTATATTTTCGCATAATATAATTACGCATAACAGCTTACGCATAATTTTTTTAAGCATAATTTCTCTAACCATAATAATGATTAAGCATAATATTCTAAAGCATACATTTATTAAGCATAAAGTTAAAGCATGCAAGCAAGCATGCAGCATGCAAGCAAGCATGTAGCATGCAAGCAGGCATGCAGCATACAGCATTCAAGCGAGCATGCAACATGCAGCAGGCAGGGTTTCTGTCACGGCTCCGGCGCTGCGGGTCTCCGGCGGCCCCACGCGTGCTAATCGTCGCAGACGGCTTTCGCTCACCACCGCAGCTTCGGCTTGTTGGCCGGCTTCGCCGGCCAGCCTCAGCCGCGGTGGCTCGCTCGCAGCCGCCTGCTCCTCAGCCCGCGGGCCGCCTCGCCCCTACGCGCCTACGCGATTTTAAATTACACTCTAGGGGTAGGACAAACAAGACTACGTGGAGTCGGTTTTGCAGCAATTCGGTTCTTAGGCCTACTAACGTTATGCGAATCAAATTTATGCCAAAACAAATTAGTCTTTAAGATGATTATGCCAACAAAAAATGTATGCCTAAAAAAATTATGCCGAAGTATTATTATGCCAAAACAAATTGTGCCAAAATCGTTATGCCGAAGTATATTAGGACAAAGAACATTATGCGAAAAGAAGGTATCCCTATAACGTTACATTTAGCTCCGTGGAGGAGTTAAACGTAGGTCACAATAAAAATAATAATAAAAAAGATATTAAGATTAAAGTTTAAGTTTAGGACGGTAGGCGTTAAGGGACGGCTTCACAGGACATGGGATGCTCGGGATAGGTGGGATCCAGGATCAGGCAGACGGGCAGGCTTGCAGTTAGACAGGTACGCAGATGGACGGGCAGGTAGCAGGCTGCGCGGAGGAGCTGGGCTGCGGCGCAACATGGAGCAGATTTATCCACCCTGTCGAACGGAGAGAAAGATGTAAGAGTTTGTAGATAGCGGAGGCGCTTCGCTTCATGGGAGAGAGACCGACATATTTGGCAATCTAAGAAAGAATCGAATGCGAAATCAATTTGTTTTCTTCAAACAGGACTATACTGCTTGGCGGCGTAAAAGTGTTTTTCTCATATTTTACGAAATTAGTGATACTTTTTTAGGGCTCCGTACCCAATGGGTGCCAAACGGAACCCTTCTACAAAGCGTCTGCTGTCCGTGCCGTCCGTTGCGGGAGCACTGCGTCAGCGTCACACGGCGGCAGCCATTCCAGGAGGGTAACGTCATCCGGCGTTACGCCACTTGACGTCGGAGGCCTCTTTTGTGTGCGTGTATTCGTGGCGTTTTACACCACGTGATTAAAGTTATTTCGGAATCCGAGTAGACGCCTCCTACAGGGGTAGGCAAGAGGGTCGGACAAATGAAACACAGTATTAAACGCACTCAATGTATATTGTCAGAGACCACTAAGCATCGGCAGTTTAGGTTACACATTTAGTATGATTACACGTATAATTACGCTATGTACAAGCGCACAAGCTAATTACATGGAACTAAAGTTCGAGTAAACTGTATTGAAAATAATAGATCCAAGGAGCAGAAAAACAGAGACTTCTTCGAAAGTCAAAACAAGACTGAAAAATTTTAAGGCCGTTTTTATCTTTCTGTGACATATGTTAAACATTTCAAACATATTAAGTTATTTGTTAATTTATTGATGGCCAGAACTAATCAAAATGGTTTACAGAGGGAAAATCCTACACCTGCCCTTATTGCGTAGGTTACAGTGTATTCACCAGGTTTATAAGAGATCTAGAAGAAGATAAAGTATAATTGTCTCTGATGAGACAATTATACTGATGCCTATGGTTTAGAAAAATAAATTAGACAGATGACAGCATATAATGAAAATGTCAGAATATAAATGCTATTTCCCTCCTTCGCACGTTTTCTCGTAACACATCTGACATTGGCAGAAATATCAACATCGGCACCATATATACTCTACCAAGATATTCTAAGATTTTTTACAAAAAGGAAAGTTAATAGTATAAAATACGTTTTGGGTGCTAAAACAATCAAGAGATAATTAAAAGTATGCTTTTCAGAGGTAAACAGTGTTAAAGAATATATACTTATAAAAAGAAAGTTACATGAGTGACATTGGATTTCAACGGGTAAATATATCAAAAGATGGTTTGTTTAGTATAATAATTAATAACACATAGAAAGACTAAATGTGGTTCACCATGGCAGAACACCACAGGGTTCCCAACCTTTTAACATACGCGCCCCCTAACTTTCTTTTAAAATCACTACGCCCCTGAGTTACTTTGTCGACATAAGCAGAAAAGCATAAGAATGTAAAGCGAGCGAAAGTGAGGTCGAAAATGTTTGCACCCCTTTGGGAGTTTTGCAGAAAAACTCAAGAATGATGAGAATGTATAATGTCGAAAAATGTTGTACGATTTCGGATTCGTTATATTTTTGTTTTGATCATTCATACAGAAGAAGAAGTTACTTTGTCGACTTATGCAGAAAAGTTAAAGAATCAAGAAAATGTACAATGGAAGAGCGAGCACAGTGAGCTCGAAAAATCCTCCTCTAAACTCTGATGATATTTGTAAAACAGCCATAATCACACCTTTTGGACTCTTTGAATTCCCCTACATGACCTTTGGCCTTAGAAATGCCGGACAGACATGTCAAAGGTTCATAGACGAAGTTGTGCGGGGATTTAATTTCTGTTTCGCATACGTTGATGATATCGTCGTGTACTAGAGAGACCCCCAGCATCATGCTGAACTGCTGAACACTGGTGCACTGCACCAGTATGGAGTGGTCATCAACCTGGCGAAGTGTGTACTTGGGGCAGCTGAGGTAACGTTTTTGGGTTACCGTATTAATGCTGCAGGCACTTTCCCTCCCGAAGACCGTATCCGTGCTTTAGTGGATTTCCCTCCCCCTAAGACCGTGCAAGGCGTGCGTAGGTTCTTGGGCATAGTTAACTATTACCGCAGATTTTTGCCCGACGCCTACAAGTATCAGGCTCCCTTAATTGACGCAGTCGCTGCAACTAACAGCAAAGGCGCATAACTATTTCCATGGTCGCCCGAGCTCAAACAATGATTTGATGACTACTGGAAGAGTCTAGCTAATGTTACCACTCTATCGCACTCAAATTGTGAAGCCCCTTTAGGTCTTTTTATCGATGAATCCAGCAAGCACATAGGTGTATGTTTACACCAAAAAGTCCATGATAACTGGCAATCCCTAGCATATTTCATAAAGCTAAACGAGAAACAATCTTATTGGCCTGCTTATTATAGAGAACTTCTAGCTGTGTACGAGAGCGTTTAATAATTTCGGCACATACTAGAAGTCCAAAACGCAGCAGTTTTTACTGACCATAAGCCCGTGGTGTGTACCTTGTATTTCTCCGTAGGGGGCTGGTGTGGCGAACCAACTAATTATCTATGGTTCTCACTGTTAGATTTAACCTGACAACACTAGTTGGTCTAAGGCAGTAAGGCCCGTATTATAGAACCTCACTCAAGACTCAAGCATTACTTAAAACTCGTTTAAAGCCTTTTTGGTTGAAATTAGTTTTAAGTAATGCTTGAGTTTTGAGTGAGGTTCTGTAATACGGGCCTTAGTCTATGGTTCATAAAAGACGGGAGGATTTTTTAATCTGAATGTAAATATCTATTAGCTGAATATTATTACGAGACTGTGTAACGTACAATCACCAAAGTTTATTATCCTGTGTTCACGTATACATGTAATCTTCTGCTGTCACTTGGATACCGTGCTGTGTGGTACAAATACACATCTATTACAACTGGATCGAGTTTCATTTAAAGGGCGCCTTATCGCGCCTAAACTATGTTAATTATATTTCATAACACGCGGCAATAATGTGGCTTCCCATTACTGAAAGAATTTTCGGAATCGGATCGGCAGTTCCGAAGATTACCTCCCACATACAAACTCACAAAATTGTGTGCACGCATCTGACGTATCAGTGCTGCCACCTAGTGAACGTTATTTCAGAAAACCCTCATCAATGATACGTACGAATAATGAAGTAAATTCTACTTCACAACAATAAAATGCTGCAAAAGGAATTTGCATGCCAACGCTTGGCTATCATCAGCGTTGGAAAAATTCCATTGATTCCTTAAACTATGGAAATTGGGCTTTTCACTTCACATTCGGAATTGGATGAGGGTAAAAAGAGTTTTACACACTTTTTGGTGTATTTTTTCATGCAATCGTAATTTTGTGAAGAAGGTACCCATTTTATTTTAATTGTCTGATTTGTTTGGGTGTGAAAAGATTGTAGGGTCACACATTCGTGGATTACATCTTGATTTTTTAAATGCTTCCTTACCTTATCAATTTGGTATGGTATGCAGAGAGATACCCATGTTCTGCCAGTGATGATAACCAAATACGCTTGTGTAAATCAAAGGAACTAATAGTTCTGGACTTTAGGCGCCGGACATACGCAACTGTTGCGGGCGTTGCGACGGTGTGGCGCGGGCGTTGCGCCGCCCGTTTTATATTTCATACAAAATGTATAGGAACGACGTAGCGCGGAATATACACAAGAGGCGTGGCGCGGGCGAGGTGACGGTGCGGCGCGGGCGTTGTGAACACTGGATTTAATCAATATTTACACACTGGATTTATTCATATTTATGTACTGACTTGATGTCCGTACGTATTTTTCGGGTGACCACTGAAAATCAGCGCTGTGCTGTGGGTAGCCCTCATAGTACAGAATTATTCTGAGTGGAAGCCTTCTTGTCACAGTCATGACGTGCAGCTGCCGAATATTTCTGTTATGTTTATATTGTTGTTTTTTTGTATGCACGTGTTTCTGTGACAAATAAACCTATTTTTCTTTCTTTTTTTCTTGTGTGTATGTTCCGCATCGCATCGTTCCTATGCATTTTATATGAAACGGGCGGCGCAACGCCCGCGACACACCGTCGTCGCTACGCCCGTGCCACTCGTCATTTGTGTATGTCCCTCGCCTTATCGTTCTTAAAAGTAAATCTTTTTGCTGTCACTGTTTAACCTCAGGAATGAGACACACAACCACACAAGTTTAAAGAGACCGTTCAAAATAATGATTCGAAAACATACTTTATTAATTAAATACTTATTAAAACAATCAGAAATGAGCAGCCAACATGGCCGCAAAAGTAATAGAGTACGTCACGAACATGATCCTATCTATTACTTCTGCGAACTCTTTCTTGTCTCCAAACGTTCGTTGGGTCTCACTCTGCATCTCTTCTACGTCTCTTGTTATTGGAGTTGCTGGAGTGTCATCGTCTTCTTGAAGAGAATATCCTCCATTCCTGTCTGATGATCTCTGGAAGCATACAGAAAATCAGTGAAAACTTTTCATACGTGCATCGAAATATTCTGTTTACTGTTGTATAGGAATATGATGCAGGTGACTCAATCACGACTCACGACAATACAGGGTGGCCTGGTGGTCGTGAGTGACTAAAAGTCCATAACACCGGTCAATGTTAATTCACGGGATGTCAGGACATGAAATATTATTTAATCAAAGGATAGCTAACAACTACTCGTTTTCATTAAGAACGTTGGATGACATTTTTTTTTCTTTTAATTGTAAAGACTGAAAACTGAAGTTATAAGTCATGTTCATGATTGTTCTCTTGCCCTTATTCAAATTTATTAGGGATTAGTGCAGCACGTTTTCTTTTACCATACGTCTGTATTAGTCGTCATCTCAGTCACCCCCTTTCTAGACATATCATCTTTTATGCACTCCTCCTTCAAAAGTCATTGTAATAAAGCAAAAATCGAATGTGTATTGACAAGTTCATATCATTAAGAGGGAACAGGGCCTGCCATTCTCCACACAAATGTATTCCCCTTTTTTCTTCCTGAATAATGCCTCTACAGCAATCATACACACATCAACACGGTCTAGGGATATTTTTAAAAAAGCGAATTACTATTAATGTGTTAATTATTTATATGACATGTATATATTTAAAAGATACGTTATTTAATATTCTACCATTTTTTAATAATGGTTAAGGTACTTCGATTAAAATTTCAGGATTTTATGGAAATAAAATGAAGCATAGACGGAAACCGTATATGAATTAACTTTTAATTTATGAGTAAAAACTGAAAAAAAATAGAAAAATCATTTAATTTTTGTTTATAAACTTGAAGTTAGTAGTCTGAGGAAGCGCCCATGATGTTTATAACACATCGGCAACGATTCGGCATGCTCAGAACAAGGTTGTCAATGTCTTGCTGCGGAATATTGTCCCATGTCCTTCTGAGGTGCGCAAAAAGTTGATCTTCTGTAGCCAGATTTTCAGGAACTTCCTTCAGAGCTCTTCTTTGCAGCATATCCCACGCATGCTCAATGGGATTTAGATCTGGCGATTGAGCAGGCCAGTCTAAGGCCCTAACATTGTGTGTATGTAACCAAGCTGCTACCGTTCTCGCCGTGTGTGCCCGGGCATTGTCGTGCATGAGCAGGAAATCTTGCCCCATTTGTGTTCTGTGGGGCAAGATTACGGGCCCCAGCACCTGTTGGACGTATCGTTCTGCCGTCATATTGCCCCGCACCCAAACGAGATCCGTCCGTCCTCCAAGACAAATTCCTGCCCAAACCATAATTGTTCCTCCTTGGTATGGGTGAACTTCCTGAGGGTTCTGAAGACGGCTCCATCGTCCAGGAACTCGCCAAACACGCGTCCTTCGTGAATCTGGATGGAAGCCGAACCTGGATTCATCCGTGAACAGCACATTGGACCATTGCTCACGGCCCCAGTCCACGTGGTTCCGAACCCATTCTAATCATCGTCCACGATTGCCTCTCCGTAAAGGTGGGACCCGGAGTGGTCTACGAGAGCGTAGATTGCTTTCATGCAGTCGCCTTCTTACAGTTTGGTCACTCACAAGCACTTGGTGTTCCACTCGCAGCCTTTGGACCAATTGAGTCGCCGTTGCATTTGGTTGAGCTCGCGCAGTAATTTGCAAAAATCGATCTTGTCTGGGGGTAGTGATGCGACTTGGCCCCCGGTGCCTCTCCGCTACTTCACCTGTGGCACGATAGCGTGTCCACAATCTTGAAATTACATTTTGGTGGGTCCCTATGGCCTCAGCAACATTACGCTGAACAGACCCAGCTTCCAGCATTCCCACAGCTCGTAACATCTCCGCCCTCGTCAAATGTTGGCGTTGCATGGCTACAATACCTCAATTTTAACTTTATCTTTCGTTTAAAAATGAAAAAAAACTGTAACTAAACGTAATTCGTATTGTTTTCTAAATTTCGCACAAATGAAAATTCCCTCTCCTACACATCAAGACATTTTTATGCCACCGAAACAAAAGAATTTTCAAAAATTTGAATTTGGAATTAGTCTGAGATAAATTACAAACAAATCGGTGTATGAAAGATTACAATGCGGCCAGTACTTTTCGAGTTATTTAATTGAGTATGAAATATCCCTAGACCGTGTTGATGTGTGTATTTTTTCATAAAATCAAGGTCTGCTGTCGAACTCCCTCTTATTTCCTTTTTTTGAGCAACTTATTGGTAAAGAAAATATGACCCTCCAAAAATTACAAAAATGCCCCATTATTACCACCGGGATTAGAGGACTACCAGACAAATTAGAAAAGTTTTTAACATAAAAGAAAGAGATAGGAACCTAGATAGGCTCTTTTTTTTTAAAATATGTAAAAAAATATTGAATCGACTCTGTTTTCAAGAAGAAAAAAGGGGAATACGAAACGTCGATCTCGTAAATTTTTTTTGTGATATAATCGGTCTGAGCTGCAGCTGTCCCTATCGCACTCTACGGAGGCAGACTTGAGGTAAGACGACGGCAATAGTTTCTTCAAATACCTATTTTTCAAATTCCTCGCAGCTCCTGTTCGAGGAAACAGGGGCTGCGAGGAAAGAAGAAGAAACTAGAATTGAGATTGAAACTAGAATTTGTGAATTGGAACAAGACATTCCACTAGTACGTAGGGTTCTTGAAAAATCAGTGAGAGATCAGGGTGAGATACTTTACCAAATAAGCAGGCAAACAGAAAATTGTCCTGAAAAAGTATGCGGTCATAAGTTTCTGCATTGTCGCTGTGTTTCGGACTTTGTCCATTAGAGGCAACATCAGCACGGCTTGGATCAGCATTGCTAGCAACACACCCATTAGAACCGTAGTGTAGAGGACCACTGGAAGCAGAATATAATATGAGAATATCAACAAACAAAAGAGAAAAGTAGGAACCTCTGGGGTATTTTACGTTTAGGTTTATCACTAAAGCATAAGGTTCAAAGTTGACTGGGAAAATTTGCCAGTTTCGGGTAGGTTGACCTGCTGGCGTCTGCACTACATCTGTAAGTTTACTAGGAAAAGACGACTGGAATTTCACGGAGATATTGAACAAATAATTGCGTTTATAATTCAGCTAGTCTTCTTAGTATTGTTCAACGTTCTGGCTAACATTAGCTCTTTCTTTAAGGCCTTACTATTTGTTGTTCACAGTATTATAAAGATTGAAGGACTACATAGAGATTTCATCTCTATAATTATGCATAATATTATGATTGCATACTTACAGATAGAAGGCATGGTGTGTGAAGGTACCAAGTAGTCAATATAACATAGTCCCATAGATATAACGATGGTGCAACCGGCGAGGAACCAAATCCTGTTCATAGTAAGAGGTTCGCTCCAGAAAGACATTAGCACAAACGTCAGTAGTACTGAAAAAAGATTAAAAGCTATGGTTAGTGTTCTATGATTCTAGGCTAAAATATGTAGTAGTAACTATGTAGTTAAAACAGTAGTAAATATTATAGTAAAAACAAAAGAGCTATACTTGAATGTGGAACAAAAGACCACCTATAATAAAATTATTTATGCCTATAAAGAAGAATCACGAAGTATATTTAAAAAGAGGCTCCTTACTCATAGATAAATGTTACTATTTTATACAAGATTTTTTGAATGATATGAGTTTATAATTTTATTTTTGTGTTTGTTAATGTACCTAAGTAAAATAATCAATAATATAATCAATCAATTGTAAAATATAAAATAATATAGTTGTTTTTGATGTTTGGTTTATGTAGGAAGGCTGTAGATCCACATAACTGTACTTTTTGTTTTTTTATTAATTTGGTTGTAAAATTAGTAGCTGTATTTTTTTTAAACTTTTGCGTGCCGTAAGGTAGAGTGTGTTGGAACTGTCTTTACAATATTTACATCTTGTTTTGTAGCCACATTAATTGCAAAATAAACGATTTCTGAGTTCTGATTTCCCAAAGAACCCAAAGAACGTAATCAGGACCAACGTAAAGAAATATAACAATTATTCTTATTTATCTGATTATATTCTTAACTAGCACGGATAATATCGATATCAATTTTACAGTAAAACCTAAAGCTACGTTATACATAGCGTCCGCAATTTACCGGCCAATGACGTCACTGAAACGTTATTTATGAAAGTAAGTTAGTATGTTTTCCTAGAAAGCGTTTTTAACACCGTAAAGTCAAACCTCGCTGCCATCATTTTCACGACAGCCGTCACTGCGGTCGTTATGTGGCAGCCACCGCTCTTTTAGAAAACTTTAGCTTTAGTAAGAAAAGCATAAACTGTTGCGTTTTGAATGTGTCACGCAATGTACTATAACAACCGCGAGTCGGACTCACACACCGAGGTACAATATTTTTATTAAATACTTCAGTAGAAAAAAAAACACGTTTCTTGTATGGGAATCCCCTTTCATTTTTAACTTTATTTTATTTTTAATATTTTGTTGATACAGCGGCAGAAATCTTAAAATTTCAACTGTCTACCTATTATGGTTTATGAGACACAGCCCGCTGACAGACAGACGGACAGCGGAGGCTTAGGGTTCCATATAGCACCCTTCAGGTACGAAACTCTAAAAATCAAATAAAAAACAATAGAAAAGCGCGTATGAGCGCAAACGAAGCATAAGGAATGATGCAAGAATGGTAGCAAGATGGCGTTCTGTAATTTCTGCCTACCGGGAAAAAGGCGTGAGCTTATGTAGTATGAAGCTATATTCATTGATTTGATGATCAATAGTAACTTTATTACCAATCAACGGAGTATAAAACACAACATTATAAGCGGTAGCCCTCCTCCTCAGTTGAACATTGATGATCAGGCGATCACTCTGATGCGTTTGATTGTCGTCATTGATGTACACTCTGTTCCAGATTGTAGTGTTTATTATCACTTGCTTCGTTGTAACTTCCCATTCGTTATCTATTACGTCATCGATGTCTGAAAACTAGAAAGGTAGGTAGTAAGTATTAGGTATTTTTTTGCAGTTGACGTTAACAGGCTGATGAAATTATTTATTTATTTATTTAATTATTTATGTACACACAAAAAAATTGATACAGGTAAGACATAATCATAGTTATGAGTACAAAGGTACTGCTTATTTCTTAAGAAATTTCTTCCAGCAGACCTGCGATAGGAGAAATGAGAAAGAAATGTAGACAATAGTGTGATAATTCAAAAAGCAATGTAATTGTGCAATTCTAAAAGTTTACACTTTTCGTCCAATTCGCTTTCCCACAAACATTTTGTACAACTCATGCGAAGTCCTTACAGTGAGACAATTGTTCTTACTCAACATTGTACTAAAACAACATGGTGAACTTATATATGATACTGATCTCACAAAGAAACGCAGAAAACATGACGTTGTGGTCCGTATACGTAAACCTAAAACCTCTTTCATAAAGAGATTCTTCGTCTTTCTAGCACCACATGTGTACAATAAAATTAATAAATCCATAAATATTTTTTCTCTTAACAAATTCCATTGTAAAAAGAAGGCATATGAATTTTTAATGAAACTATCATACGAAGACACTGAAAAATTTATTCAAATAATAAATTAATATTTTTGTTTGTATATCTATATATATGTATATTCACTCTACTCCTGTGCATTTATCATGAAGACATATGTATACACTTACACTTACACACACAGACACCCCCACACACATGCACACTCACCCTCTCATCCTCACACACAAATCCTCACACACAAAAAAAATAATTATAGTTTAGTTTTACCTTAATTCCTTATTTCTCTTTGATTTGTAATGGTCCTAAACTCTTGCATCTTGCTAATTTAGGTTACCTAGTGTATTGTTTCTGAGGGGAAATGGCGCTGTTAGCTGAGATACAGGCTCACGCCTAGTTCAGCTGCGGATGCTCATTCTCTTATCTTATCTAATTATGATGCTGTGTGAATTTCCAAAAAAAAAGTGTACATGTTTCTTGTGATTGTCTTACGGAGTAATAAAGGATATTCCGACATTGACTCCTGCCTAGGAATCTCAAACTGGTAACCTATTAATTGTAAGGTCAATGGACTTAAGTTGTGGATTAATTAATAATGTTATTGAGACCAAGCCAGGATGATTAGAAGACGAAAACGTCTGAATGTTTGCACTGTAGATTTATTGACATAAAGAGTAAGCTCTACTTATCATTCAGAAGAATCCAAATTATACTATCAGACAAAGAGATAAGTATACAGCTATACATAATCAGCCTATAATGTTCTCACTGCTAACACACAGGCCTCCACTTTGAGAGAGGGAGTGGGCCGTAACCCACCACGCGGGCCCAGTGCGGGTTGGTAGATGTTGGCTCTAGGACATACCACTTTCCTCACGATGTTTTCCTTCACAGTTTTGAGAGCAGTGGTGATGAAATAATTTACACAAAGTAAAGCGCCTTGCTGGGTTCGAACCTACTCATAAGTCGCGGCCATTACCGCGAAGCCACCACTGTTCTTCAGTATACAGCTAACTCTTCTAATTCAAAACAATTTTTTGTGTACCAAACAGTCAAGTCCGTTGAGATGAATATTTTTTCCACGCTAAGGCGTGCTATGCAATAGGTCGGTATGATTTGGCACGACTCGGCACAGCCTGGCGGCAAAATTTAAATATTCGATTCTGCCGCCCCCGAATCATCCCGAATGAGCCGAATCACCGAATCGTACCGAATTTTTGAGCGTACATGATGTAGAATTGTAGATGAAGTGACTACTTACAATATGCATTTTGCTGTCCGTAGGTTCTATAATTTTAATATTAATTTTCTCGTGAGCTTCCCATGGTTGGATTACTATGGAACACATGTATTCATCACGAGGCCATCTGTGTTTAGAAAAAATACTTTTAGCATCGTATTAGCTCTATATAATTAGAATTGAAGGTGGTGGTGGTTGTACTCGTAGTGTTAGAAAAAAAATCTTGTAATTAAAAAAAAAAATCTTATTGAACATCGTGGGTCCGACGTTTGTTGGTATATAAATGTTATGTCTATTGTCATATTAGGGTATAAGTTAGGAAGTAATTTCAAAGTGGCGCGGTACCGAAATCAACACGGAAAATCACAAGTCTATTGTTTAGTTATGCTCAACCCATTTTTATTTAATGAGTGATGCTTTTATTTAAGCATCCCACAGTAATAAATCAGTTCATGGAAACACCTTTATCGTAGAAAAATTTGTACCTTCCTATCATTCTTGGTCATCAATAATTAATTACTACGAAAACGATCTACCTCGTTGATTCTCGGTAAAACAGAACAGTTTATATTGTACCATTTCCTGAAAGACATACGTAAGTAAATTGAATTGCAAACTTACTTGCTGTAGCCCGGGGGCGAATCGACACACCATGTGTAAACTTTCGTCTGGAAATAGAAAGCCGCTTCACCGCTGTACACCATTGTTACTAAATCTGAGTTTCTAGCGTCAAATACTGCTGAATTGTCCGAACTGGAATAATGAGGTTTGAATAATTTGTAGTGTTGTAACTTTGTAGGTGATAAGATTCTTGTTGAAGCATTAGAGGTGGGATAAGTTCAAAATAAAATATCGAGATGGGAGAATATAGACGGGGGGCCCATAATATAATTTGCTGGGCAGTTAATATTTGCACTGCAGGCATATATTAAAGAAAAAACATTTTTTTTTGGCTTTGAAAATTAAATACGCTTCGATGACACATTTGTTTAAATACAAAAATTTGTTTAAATAGTAAATGTAACAAGAGACGCGTAATTAGTACACTTTTAAAACACAAATGTAATGCCCAATGCTAGTAATATATATAAAGAATAAGAATAAATGCAAAATTAAATGTGTCTAAATTCTGTCAACATTTTTAACTAATAATTATATGAATTTTTAATTGGTATATTGAAAATAAAAGAATTTCACATATAGACCAAGTCGGAGGCAGAGTTAGTCGCCAAAAACCGCAAACCTTATATTACCGAAGTTGTCGAACTCAAGCCGTCGTCGGCGTCGATAAAGTTACCGATTCAAAGTATCAACAAGACGATGGTACGTTAAAGAATTATTTATTCATAGTATATTCATGAGGCCGTGATAGCTTTGAGCTCCAGGCTATCTCAGGCATACCGATGTGTTAATCAAATATAAGTACTTGAAACGGTTAGGGAATATAGCTTGTAATTAACTTTGAGGCGCTAGGAGACAGGTATTTAAGACAGAGAGATGTTGAAGAATTTGCTAATGATTTTTTGATGAGGTAAATTTTTTGGAGCTCTGTATTTTATTCTTAATGGCTTTTAGTTTTAGGTTCTTGTCAGATAGCTTCCTCTTTGAGTAGGTTAAAGACCAGTTCCGTCTCCGTGACCAACTAATCTGCGAGGACTTCACGTCATCGTGGACTTCCTATTTTTCAAAGCGTGTGTGTCCGGCTGTCGCTGAAAACCAGCGCTGGGGCTCTGTCTCGCATAGGGTCGCAGCGCGATGGCTGTTTTGCGTGGATGTGACGCAAATATTCCCCCAATTTGTTATTCTCGTGTTTTTTTGTTTTGTTGTTAAAAGATAAAAGAACGTGTTATCGCTCGAGCATTGGCGGCACTACTGGTCTGCGGTCGGGCTACACGTGTCGCCTGTCGCTCGCCAGTAGCTGCCCACGACATGTTGCTAGCTACGGAAGGTATTTCATAGAAATTCATAGAAATCAGTTGTGTCGCGGCGACACGTCTGCAGTTGCCTCCTACGGTCGGCTACGGAATGGAACTTTTATGATCACAATCTTAAGGTTTTTTGAAGGAAAAGAATAATACAATGCTTTATATGTTTGAAAAATTCGTCTATTCAACAATGGAAATAATTAACGCAATTGATAAGTTGAATTTTTTTTAAACACTGCCCCACACTAGGAATTTCTTCTGTTTTGTGGGTGAGTTAACAAACATTAAACTCACATACACAAACAACGAGACCCGGAACAACTACTTGTAGGTCAAACAAATATTTGTTCCGTGCGTGAATTGAACCCGCGACACGCAGCGCAGCGCAGCAGTCAATCGCTTAACCACTGCGCTTACCATGTCGTCAATTGCGAAAATGAAAAGCAGAGCCATTGTAAGTGTGTTCCGTAATTAGGCTGCGGGGCCGCAAGAGTTTGGAAACATTCTTAAAGTAATAGTGGCTAATATATTATGACAATCGATGATCGATGTTTTAATGATGATTACTTACTTGAATACGTAGAACTTTGGCCTCCAAATCTGTCCCTGTCTGAACTTGAGGCTTACTGTTCCGTTGAATTTGAGAGGATACCACGCCATGCTCTCGTCTGTCCAACTCTACAAATGTATGGAACAATATTCAAGTATGATGCATCTAGAATTAACAGTATGATTTTGTATATATTTATTTATGGGTATTTGAAATTTTTGGCCTTAGGTTTTCTTTTTCAACAAATATTGCCGAATCGAATATATGTCTACCCGAACAAGGTGTGTAGCACGACTAATATTTTATATCTTCGGAAGGAAACAACGTAAATGATCCTCTCTAGAGAAAAGTTGTGTCTAATTTATTTATGCAATCATTTATTCATTTAGGCCCATATTTTATTAGTATTTAAAATATAATACCAGATACAATATAATGAAGATATAATACTGTTAGTTATTTATACTGTTACCACAGTATAATTAACTAACAGTATTATATCTTCATCGAAAACGGCCGAAACGACGCACTTCGAAATCTTAGTGTATGTATATCAGTATCGACTGCGCGGCGATTACGCATGGACGCGGAAGGTTTATCTTCCGAGCGGCCGAAGGTAATTATTTCAAGGTCACTGCTGAGATATAATAATGCTACTTTATTATACTATGGTATTGGTTAAAATATGTTAGTATAATTAATTAAGACACATATAAACAATAAGAAACAATAACAATAATACAAAACAACTTATGGAACACTATCTATTTAGCCATCTTCTGGAGACACCTGGCAATATAAATATAAACAATATGTGTCGTGTTCTAATTAAAAAATAATCGTTGAATGTGTTGGAAAGAAACCCAACTTTGTTACACTAAGGAGTCCCTAAGTAGACAATGGAAGTAGTAAACTAAGTAATTATAATACATACAGTAACCACCGACATTGCAGTAATAAGCTTGGACTGGAAGGCATCATACTTGACATTGGTGACCTTGACACCCAGTTTGACGTCCATGGTCGGTTTTGGCGGTATCCATGGCAACCGATACATTAAACGAGACCTCTTCAGTTGGTCAGACATTGAGAGAGTCGGTTCGATTTCTTTGGAGTCTGGTGAAGCTGGAAATTATAAATATTTGTTTCGATTATATGAAATTTCTTTCTCTAAATGGAGTAGTAGAAAAGGTGGAGATATGTTTTAGTTAAGATTCTTAAAAACTACCTTTATTCTTTCAAAACCGTTGAAACCGAAGCTACTTAATACGTAGAACTTTTTGATTATTCGTTTAAAATATGTTTTTTTTAAATAATTTATTTATCTTTTATATATTTAGATTCTTTTCTATTTTGTGAATGTGAGAAATGGAATGTAGATTTGTTGACCATTTTCTATTTTGTTAAGTATGTACCTGGTACTTGTTGAAAGGCCTACACTGTCCTCCCATACCTATTAACACTGTCATTAGAAAATATAGTAAAAGTCAATTATTTTTAAAGAGTAACCGTGGAATTTCTCGCCGGCTCTTCTCCATAGGAAACGACCAATTGGAACCGTGCACCTAGCTTCTGACGTTTCATAAGTGCCCTTGTAGGTTTATGTGAAATAAAATATTTTGAATTTTGATTACTTTAATTAAAAGCTTGATTTTTTACAGTTCCAAGAGACGTTAGACTAAAATATTTCATATTTATTTCAAGTTGATACCTCCACGTATTCTTGAGAAAAAGGGTCTTGATAGATGGACAGACAGATAGACCGATGGACAGACATACGGACAACGAAGTGATCTTTTACGGGCTCCACTTTTCCTTTTGGTACAGTCGCCGGCACGTAATTTGGCAAGGGTTTAGCGTTTTGAAAGTAAGTCTGCGCATGTTACACTTAGTGCAACAATTTTTTTTTCACTTTTATTGCATGCCATTATTCTATGGTTATTGGCATAATTTATTTTTGAACATGTTTATTAAGAAAAACAAGCGAAAACGAATTCTGCGCATCTACGATTCTTGCCAAGTTACGTGCCGGCGACTATACGTAACCCTAATAAACGAAAGTTCTGTCCGTCGTAGTTCGGTGTACATGCAAAGCAATTTTAACAATTTTCAATGGAATGAAATTGCGTTGAGCGGTGATAATTGTGGCACAGAAAAATGTAGCTCATCCGTCTCATTTGATGTCCCAGCAGCCTTGAGGGTCGTATATTTATTATTTTCATAACCTACCAAAACCGATATGAAGGCAACCTGAACAAACGAATTACTCCATTTTTAGCCTAAAATAAAACTATATAAGAACTAATAACACTTACATTCGGTTCCATTTCCAGCCGGTATTGGACAGTCGTAGAGAAATTTCGCTTCAACCCCAGTCCACGCGGCGAAACTAAAGTATTTAATTTCAAGAGGGCTGACATCTATATAGGTCAGCAAAGGTAGAACTTCTCCTTCCTTGCCAAATTCTATTAGACCATCTGTAATTGAATATTGGAGGACGTTGGTAGTTTTTAGACCACAGATTAGGGAGACGCCTCGATGACCGCTGCTTGGCAATCCAGGCGCGTGTCACCGTTTATTTTATTTGAGAGTGTGCCTGCCTCGACCCTTATCTCGCCTGATGGAAAGCGATGGATGAGGTCTATAATGGAACGAGCGTACCCAGAAGATGCCTGTTCACTCTTGCTTTGAAGGCAGACAGGTTAGATGTGGAAGAGGACTAAGAATCTGGCTGAGAGTTCCAGTTTAGTTTAGTTCTAGTTTAATCGCAATACGATACAAATTACCTATAGAATAGCTGTAAATGGTGGGCGAATTTTATTAGTTCTGCTATCTCTAGACGCTGCTCTGTTTTCAAGACTTGTCATTTCTATCTTCTTTTCGGATTTCAGCTTAAATATTTTTACAAAAAGAAATGCGTTTTCGCGGAATCACTCAAAATAAGAGCAGTGGTGGCTCAGTGGCAACGGCCCCGAATTACTTAGGTCGTGTGTGCGAACCCAGGCAGGCGCTTTAATTGGGTAATTCATTTCATCACCACTGCTCTGAAAGGAAGGAAAACATCGCGAGGAAACCGGCATGTCCTAGAACCAAAAGTTCCAAGACATGTGACATCTACCAACCCGCACTGGGCCCGCGTGGTGGATTACAGCTCACATCCTCTCGAAGAGAGGTGGCCTGGGTCCCAGAAGTGGGAACATTATAGGCTATGTTCAAAATAATAAAAGTGTGAATGTTCAGTTTGGGATGCTAAAGAGACTTCAGAAAATGGTGAGTGATATATTCATTGTGTAGTTTGTAAGATCATCATCATTAAATTATATATTCTGCAGACTATCTTCTTATTGACTGCCTCATTCGTCTAGTGTTCGCAAGTGCTACTATTGAGCACGAGTTCCTCGGTTCGATATCCAGGTCGTGCAAAGTTATATTAGGTTTTCTTATAGGCTCGCTCCACTATTATAAGGGACAGTGCAGATTTCACCATGAAATTCCTCCCAACAGTTTCATTGGTGAAATCTGTCCTTAAAGGTACACTAGTCGACGGCTCAAACTCGTTGGTGGGCGTGACTAGTATGCATGCTAATTAGTCTAATTATTTATTTATTTAGTTTTATTTATTGAGTATTTGTTTATCTAGTTTTTATTTATTTAGTGAAATAGACGATGATTTATAACGAAAACGAGCGCGTAAAATTTTATGAACAGAACTTTGGGCGTATAGATATTATGAAAAAACTACAAAATGTATTTACTCAAAATAAAATTATTTGAACTATTGAATAAATTATCTATCCCTGTACGGTTTCTATTTTGCCATTGTTTTACTATATAAGTTATTTATTTACGCCCAAAGATGAGTTAAAATTTGTATTGAAGTTTCGACGCTCATAACTTCCAAACCAATATGTTTTTTTCCAATTCTGCTTCAACACAGGGCTAGATAATGACAAGACAAATTGATATAATTTATAGTTTTGAACGTTTATATGGAAGAATGACCGACTAGCGTACCCTTAAACATAGCTGGGTTAGGTACGACTAGGTCACCTCTGCATAAATCTTTGGGTATTCAGGCGCGATCTCATGTTATCTTCTTATTCATGCAAGTTGTACATTTTAATTAACTTTTAAAGCAACTTGCTTAAAGAGTATAACTTTCTGGAGTATTCCAAAGTGACCTTGAGTGTGTTTTGCTTTTACAAATAGCTTTTGCAACGTGCAATGTTTGCAAAAGTGTGTTTTCATTAATTTGGTGTTGCAAAACTTTATTTTGATGAGAAGATTGGTAACGGTTAAAAATAATAATTAATTAAAGATATCGAGTACATTTTAAAACATTTTAAATTAAGTCATTTATTGTTGTGTGAATTGAAAAAGTATCCTATAATAGGACTTCCAAAATTGATCCACCGTGCAATTCCATGTGAGGTATAAAACCCTAAAACATCAAAATCAAAGTCAAAGAAAAAGTTTTTATGCAATTTCGTTTTTTTTTTTTTTTTTATGCAAAGACAAAGTCAAATAATTTATTTCAAAAAGTCCCTTATAAGGCACTTTTAAAAGTCAAAATAAAAAAAAAAATTGAATTGATTCTAGTCGCCCCTTCCAAAAGGTAGCAATTCATCATTTCAGTGTCGTTATTGTTCCGAATTTGAATTCATAACCATATAAAAAGAAATAATTATAGGCTTACAACTAGTTTCAACTTACTGACTAACTGACCGACTCTTTAACAATTCAAAAGTGCCTGTAAATGGTTTAATTGAAATAAATGCTTTGAGTTTGAGGTTGAGTTTGGAAAAAACTGCAGGGTGGTTGTGAGTTTGGGTTTGAGTTTGACAAAAACTGTAGGGTGGCTAATTGACTCTAGACTATTATCTAAAATCAAGTTTGAATAAATGAAGGATGCTTAAAAATATGAATTCGCTGGTGACGCACATGATTAGGGGTAGTCAGGATAGGTAGTAAGTTGTGTGTATACTATGATGGAGTGATCCGAGTATGTATCGAACGTAGACAAAAGTGGGATTACAAAATCGATACGAGCTTGTTAAAAAACCTCACGTTACACAGCAATTTGTTTTATACAAAAATCATCCAGTTTACTACGGTTTCATAGCACTGGCTTTAGTGTCATAGGTATTTATGAACATAATATTCATAAAGGAGATTTTGGGACTGCCTAAAACGACTGCCCTGCGTACTTATTCATTTTTATAAATACCTCTACCACAAATTGGACTCAAATATTTCCTACCCTGTTTTCAATACTTGCCTGACATATGCTGAACTGGACTTCCATTTGGTGCAACCTTGAGACACAGGCATGTCTTTCCATTGACGTCCGTTGAGTTGGGGGTTGATATTTTTTTACGGAAAGGTTACATTATTATAAGCACACACGCAAAGTTTCAACATACGGCGATGCGTACTTATTGAGAAAAAAATAATTGAAAATCAACTATTTTTGCAATATTTATTGCAATAATTAATTAAAGCAATACAATATGTCTTTAAAATCGATTAATAAATTATTAACTATATTTTAATTATTTTATTTTAACAGTACCTATTAGGGCAGATAACAAATAAAATAGGTTAGGTTCAACTTATGTCAAAGAACCGAATTGATTGACCCCGACTCCACCTGGTACGAGTCTGTCCTACGCCTAGAGTGTTTTTATAGAGCCGGAGGCGCGTAGGAAGAGCAGCCTCCGCCTGCTGTAACAAACCGATGGCGACAAGCCGAAGCTGCGGTGGCGAGGATGGATGCCTGCGATTTGTTACGCAAAGGCGTAGAGGCTGCTCTTCCCGCAGCGCCGGAGAACTTGCAGTCTCAAAATAGATACAGAAATCCCTCTGAATCAGTCCCCTTATTTTTTTCTGATGAACCTTCCTTCCCCCCAAGGGGTCTCCCCTGGTTTTTTACACTTATTATTCATTTTAATCCATATAGTGAGGGAAATTTCCGCAGAATTAAAAATTAAAAAAACTCGAAAAGGGGGGCTCCGAAACTTATCCTTTTAAGGGGGGATGGTACCCCTAGCCCCCCTCCCCCAACCTCCCCTCCTCCCACTCTCAATTCGATGGACGTCAGTGGAAAGTCGTACCCTTTTGTCCGCACTGTTTTTATTTTTATCTATCTAAATTTGTATTTTTCATCCACTGTTTAGCTTCTAATAGCTAAAAAGCAGGGTGGAAGGCAGGAATTTAAAGTTTAGTAAAGTCTATCAAAAAGTCATAAATATCTTGAATCTTTTTAAAAGATCGTGACCGGCTGTTGTATTTTATCCTAGCTACCAAAGTATTGAAGTAAAGACATTATTAGCATTCACATTAGTTTGAAATTTAAGAAGAAAGACCGACCGACTGGAGCCGAGCATACCCGATTCAGCTTCACCGTCCCGAGCGTGACGGTTCAGTTTCGGTCACTGTTCGGAAAGATTGCAACACGTGTTCACTTCAAAAATGTTATCCTGAAAGACCACTAAACGTAGGTTCCCGGGTAGGCCGTGCGCACTTTGGACTACTATTCGTACGAATTTTAGTCGTGCGAACACATACGAACACGCACGAACGATCCCGACTTACCAAGTACAAAGGGAGCGCGCAGATTGGGTGCGAGTTTGTCATGCGTATACGTACGTATAGTTCTGATGTCCGAAAACAATCCGAACTTGTTGGGATTTTTCGTGCGTTCAATGTGATATCACCGGAACACTGCCTATTTGACGGAGAAAAACGTATTCAGTGTGCGCACTCAATTCGTACGACCACGGTCGTACATTTACGTACGATATAAATTCGTGTCCAAAGTTCGCGCGGCCATAAATTCGCATCAAAAGATCACTATATCGGTTATAGGGTTGTCACAGATACTCAATGGCCTGTTAATATGAAGCGAACGTTCCAAGTCGATGCATTCTCGTCACGTGTGCTGGTAGTTCATACTCAATGCGACAGGTGGCGATATTAAGCTATTATCGTGAAGCACTACACGTTAGGTTGAATGCGTCCTGATACAGTCACGACCACAAGGTAAAAAGCTCCAGTTCTTTTTATTATTTTGTGGTTGTCAGGACTGCCGCATCAATCATGGCTTTGGCTTGAAATGTTACATCTTTTCTATCACAGTCCACTATTGGACATTTTTTTGCGTTCTATGGAATAGTTATTGCAAGACAGAGATAATACTTTGACTCTGAGCTGGCCTAACGTAGTATGGAGTTTTAATAGGATAAGAGGCCAAATTATATTGTTTTTGTTACCACTGACGTTCGCACTATGGACAAACAGTGCGTTGGTTTTTTCTCTGATGCTCGTCCGTTTCGCTCTGAGAGCTTACTTAGTGGAATATTGTTATCCAGCCATTTATCAGATTCTTATTGTTTTTAAAGGCAAATCATGAAAGGGTCAATTGGCCAATATATGAGAGAGATAGCACGTAGAGCTACAAGGATATTTTGGAGCCTGAATGATATTTACAGGGGGCGTTGTTGGTAAACATTTGTGAAATTATATCACAGATATTTTATTGATAAAACAAGATGGCGACGCGACATTAGTTCCGATTTTGACCACGTGCCACTTTCGCGCCGCGCGCCGTTTTATACTGTTTATTTCCTACATCAAATAATTGAAAAGCTAGCGGCTTGGTACACGCTCAAAGATTTGCTGGTGCTTGCAAGGATAAGTTTAAATTTATTCTCAATTAGAGATTATACATGTAAGAGATATCGAGACATAAATGGTTACAAAAAAAAAGGAAATAAATAATATCTGTATCTTACACTTTGACGGTGTAGCTGATGGCTAAACACAATTCTGAACTGAACCCAGTTTAGAACTGTAAACTGGGTTCAGTTCAGAATTGTGTTTAGCCATCAAAAACCCAATTCAGCACAATATTCTGTTCACTCAAGCACAAGTCAACCATTTCATCCTTACCTTGTGAAATCTTAATATAGAACCCTCTGAGTTCAAAACTGGATAATATTCTGGGTGTTTTGACCGAGCTTCGGGCGTTTCTCTTCAAGTTTCGACGCAGCTCTGTGAACTGGTTGCCGCCGCCGCCGACCACTGCGAAATGAGGTTTGAGGTTATTTAGTTATCGTTAATGTTGTATGACGGTGATTAGCGCTTGTTTGGTGGTGGTTCTGATTTTGAATAACGCGGTAATATTGGGAGGTTCCCAGCTAGGAGTGATTATTGTCATAAGGAAAGTTGGTTCAAAATTTGGTGCCAAAATTCAAAGACACTTGTAATGTTGAGACCGTATTTGCTATGTTTGTTTGTGTGAAAACATAAAAAGTAAAAACCTTTAGTATCTCATTTTATAATTACATTTTTTAATGTCTTGATATAGGTGTCCTCGACGGGCAAAGTGAGTTTTCACGGGATACCTTCTTTTCGCATAATGTTCTTTGTCCTAATATACTTCGGCATAACGATTTTGGCACAATTTGTTTTGGCATAATAATACTTCGGCATAATTTTTTTAGGCATACATTTTATGTTGGCATAATCATCTTAAAGACTAATTTGTTTTGGCATAAATTTGATTCGCATAACGTTAGTAGGCCTAAGAACCGAATTGCTGCAAAACTGCAAAACCGACTCCACGTAGTCTTGTTTGTCCTACCCCTAGAGTGTAATTTAAAATCGCGTAGGCGCGTGGGGCCGCCGGAGGCCCGCAGCGCCGGAGCCGTGACAGAAACCCTGCCTGCTGCATGTTGCATGCTCGCTTGAATGCTGCATGCTGCATGCTTGCTTGCATGCTGCATGCTTGCTTGCATGCTTTAACTTTATGCCTCATAAATTTATGCTTTAACTTTATGCTTAATAAATGTATGCTTTAGAATATTATGCTTAATCATTATTATGGTTAGAGAAATTATGCTTAAAAAAATTATGCGTAAGCTGTTATGCGTAATTATATTATGCGAAAATATAATTATGCCAAACAACATTATGCTAAGATATATTAGGTCTTAAAATTTTATGCAAATGGATAGGGAACCAGTTTTCACATCACGAAATTCTTAGTAGCAACTAGGATCTCTAAGAGTGTCTCGACTGATAAACACATATTCTGTTAAATGAAACTTTAAATGCCTGGAAGTGTGGGTGTAAAGCATACTTAAATATGTTAGGAAAGTATAGGCGTTGTTTTTAAAATAAACTTACCAATCTCATAAACAGGATCATTAAAGCCAGGTCTCATGACAGGAGAGAGCAAGATATGTCCATTGCTAGTAGCTTGTATGCCAAGATGCATCTCAAAGACGGTTTCTGATTCCTTACTAACCGCCTTCAAGTTATCACTGTCCACACTGTAGAATTGTTTGTAGCTGTAGCCATCTTGGCATAAGTGCTCCTTGCACTTGAGAGCCACTGGGTAGAAAAAAAAGGGAGATTTAGCTGAAGGTATATATCGAAATTCTTCTTGATTTCTGGAAGCTTGATCAAATAGCAAATACTTCAATCTTATTGGAACTTATATGTTCGAGCCGTTTGGGGGTTGAAACACTAAGGCCATAGGGTCCGAGTGCCCATGTAGTTTTCGAGATATTGCCAAGTGGCTGGTCGACTCTTCACGTGACCAGAAGGCTCGCCTATTTTTTGGCTAAAAAATCAGCATTGCCATACAACGTGGCAATGCTGCCAGTCTTTCGGGCACTTTTTCTGTTGACAGCGACGCGGACGAATTTTTGACGACCATTCTTTCCACTCCTTTTTCATATACATACTTGTACATATTCATTATTCTTATTTTAAAATTGTTAGCTTTTAAATTATGTAAATATTATCTTGGAATTTGAAAGAAAATGTGAATGTATTCAGATTGGTGATTTTAAAATCTTTATTGGCAACCCAAAAATATACTATCAATGCGAAAGTGAGTTTGTTTGTTGCGCTTTCACGCTAAAATGGCTGAACTGATTTGGGTGAAATTTGGCACATTAATATACTTTTTATCCCGATATTTCCACGGGATCGAGATTTATGCGGATAAAACCGCGGGGCGCATTGCAAATAAAACTTTAAATATTTATCAAAAATTTTGAAATAATTATAAAAAGAACTTCTACTTATATAAAAAGGGCGAAGTCAAAATGGCGATGGGATGACTATCCCAGCTTCTATATAAAAATGTTTAAGCCCCTTTGAATTAATAGTTGGGACATAGGTATTATACTCAAACATAATTGATTTTTATCGGGATAGAATATTTTAGGAAACATGAATAATAATTTGCTTAAGAGGGAACAGGGCCTGCGAGGAATTTGAAAAATAGGTATTTGTAGAAACTATTGCCGTCGTCTTGCATCAAGTCTGCCTCCGCAGAGAGCTATAGGGATAGCTGCAGCTCAGACCTATTATATCACAAAAAAATTAGACGAGATCGACGTTTCATATTCCCCTTTTTTCTCCTCGAAAACTGAGCCGATTTAATTAATATTTATATAAAAATTTAAGAAAGAATATGTCTAGGTTCCTACGATTCTTTTTTAAAGTTACAAGCTTTTCGAATTTGTCTAGTAGTCCTCTAATCACGGCGGTAAAAATGGGGCGGGCGGTAAATTTTTTGTAATTTTTCGAGGGTCATATTTTCAATACCAATACGTTGCTGAAAACAAGAAATAACGGGGAAGTGTCTACAGCAGATCGTGATTTTATGAAAAGAAAAAGATTGCTCTAGAGGCATTGAACAATGCCTCTAGAGCAATTTTTTTTTCCTGAATAGGAAGAAAAAAGGGAAATACATTTGTATGGAGAATCGCAGGCTCTCTTCCCTCTTAAACTAGATCACATTTCAAATTCAACTATAACACAAAAAATACTCACTTTTAGGCGTAAACACGTAAGTTACGTTTTGAGCCTCCGCATATTTAACCACTAAACAAAATACAATAAAAGCAAATGTCTTTAACATTTTCACTTAATAAAAATAACCGGAAAAAAATAACTTTGCTAAAACACAGCAAAATGTGATGACTAAAATAAGTCCAAACAAAAACATCGGTCAAATGTGTGCGATATGCCGGCGGGACCACTACTGTTATAACTTGTCATAAATGTAATTGTTATCTATCATTTCCTGAATGTAGAGTTGATAACTTTAAAAATAGTTTGCGGTTATGCTCGTTACATGGGGAGGCTCATCAGCTTTTAAATATCCACTGCTTCTTAAGGCTTGTGGCCTCTAGCCGCAACACAGTGACACTGCAATGGATAAAAGGACATAGCGGATCGCTAGTTAACGACGCAGCTGACGAACTAGCAAGGACAGCATCCAGCACATTAGTCTGTGGACCCAAACCTATCGTACCCATCTGGGGAGTTTGTTGCGCCACTTCTTCTTCCCAGCTAAAGCACTAGGAAGTGGTGAAGGGCGAGCGTTTTGGGGGACTGTTTTATGTAACTTTGACGTTTGAAAAGTGCCGATTCTCAGCCTAGTTTGAATAAATGACTTTTGAATTTGAATTTTGAATACTGAAGATCACGTCTAAACCAGTAGTATTAATGATTTGGAAAAAATATATGTTAAATTAAAGTATTTTTTTTAAATAACTTAATATATGAATATTTTATATTATATTAATATTACATAGTGAAATTAATTTGTAAAGTTATGTCTAACGTGAAAAAACACTGAGAATCACGCAAAATCTATCAAGTGTATTTTTCTGAAATCTTCACTTTTTTAAAGATAATCTAATTATTGATCTTTTAGTATACGTGTTTTTATTAAAAACAACTCTTATTTTTTGAATAATAAATTAGTAATGCGTCTAATTTGAGACAGCGCTCGTTGGTGGGCGAGTCCTATTACTGGGTGGACATACGACGCGTTGCGTGAGCTCAGTACAGAACACGCAAGCTAACCACTCAAGCTAACACTGTCGGACTGTATAGAAAAGAAAGAGAGGCGCGATGACACAACGCAGGTAATTTATTGCAAAATATGAAGCAATTATCTATTTACAAAAACTCTATTGATTGGATTAAAATATTAAAACACTATTATGGTAATATGTTGCTTGTAGAATAATCGGACAAAAAATCAGAATGATTGCATGTATATTAATATGATTTTTAATCGTTAAAATAAATTTTTAGAACTATCTTTTAGATTTTTTTCTATCGTATAAAATTTGTTGTATTATGTTTTCAACGCACTATCTTACTAGTATATATCCTGAAGAATATAATATATTTTTCTGATTTTGCTTATTGCAGTGGATCATATACTTTTAGGCATTATAAAACTTGCGTTTAGGCACGTTTAGGTTCTGTAGTCCCCTTAACAAACAAAAAGTACATGCACACTTTTCCTAGTGAGGTTTTGGGAAAGTGTAATTACATTTTCAACACACTTGCTCGTAAAGTGGCGCTTATTAAACCGCTTTTAGGTTCATAATGCAGTGCATTATACACACGTGCTATTTACTTTATATTACCGCACTAGGGTGGTAATGTGCGCCACAGATAACTAATCTGGATTTGGCCGACATTGAACTTGCCTGGGAATTGAACGCGATTTCTACGTGTCACTGATGAAATACGCACTAATTAGGATACTCGTATTAAAACACCTATTTTTAATCCTATGCGTGTTTCTTAAAATTTATTTAAACTATTATATTTCACAATAAAAGCGAAAGCTGGGAAGGATTTTGAATTTTACAAACGTCAAACGATCGACCATAAGCGACCGACATCCTTTTTATCACGTCTTAATTTATCTTGTCATTGAAATGCCAGTGATTGACATAATAAATATCGACTATTTGTTCAAGGAGTATTTAATACTCATTTATTGAAAACAGTTTTTTTATGTATTTATAATTATTATACTGACAACAATCGTGTTTTTCGGCTAGGATTTTCAAGATGCTGTTGGAGCTAGCCCGCGTTTAAAGATGCTGTCTTTTTTCCTTATTAAATAATGTCGTAGGTCTATAGGTAACATGGGCACTCCTCAAGTCTTAGAATATTATACAGTTTTAACAATGAATTTGTTACGACTCATAACGAATACCGAATACAGGTTGGCGTGAATTCGAACCAACGTATTGCCCAACGTCGTCATTCAATATCGAATGTCAAAAAGAAGACTGTTTTGGGAATTGAAACTACAATCATATCCGCTTCAAGTGATCTTAAATCCTCCGAGGTAACTAAACTAATACAATATATCGTCACCTACTTGTCGAAATACTCATTATAAAATGTTTTTGTCCTTGACATTCAAAATGTCTGAGGGAAGAAGTTCGAGCAGAGAATATGAGCTATACCAGGGATCACCAATAAATTTTATTTAGGGTTCATATAAAAAAATAATATGACTCGTGGTCTATTTGGAATACGTTACCTACTAGCATCCAAGAATAAAAGATGTTCAAGAACCTTGCGTATTTTTGTGTTTTCTTGGAAATCGATCATTTCGATCTGTATAGTAACTGCCTAGCTCTATTACTCCTAAAAACATTTGCAGCATCATGCGACTTGCGTCTCGCGTCATCCGTTGACGTGTTGATGTCAGAAAATACAAAGCGTGGGCTTCATTCAATTAATAAAAAATTTTAGATTAGATTTTTGTTATAAATTTAACTAATTATGTAGTTAAAGTCCGTACAAAATAGGTCGTCGGTCCAAACACGCACTGCGGTCCGCATTTGGTGATTCCTGAGCTACACCATCTGTAAGCTCGTCTCGTATTTTTTGTCAGGTTGGTATTTGGTTAAGTTATATTTGGTTCAATTTTTTTTATAATCTTTGACGTACCAAACGTACGTAATTACCCGTGCGTGCTAATGTTTTTAAGTCTTCAATATTTTTATCAAATTTATTTCGATTATAGTTTGTAATTACGCGTTTTGAAACGAGTGCATCGTTTGATTGTATTCATATCTTGTTCATTTTCATGGTTTAATATAGGAACATATTTCAATGGATTTGTTTTTATTTGAAAGATACTCAATATAAAACATACTGATGAAAGACTACTAAAAAAATCGTAACATCGATAGCACCAAAACTTCATAACGAAAAAGATCATACTACCATGATACTACCATATCACTACTATAGACGATTTTTTGGCAAATTTTGAAACGCGACATGGCAGTATGGAATTAGTAAGTATTATCATGGCAGCATGGAATTTGTATTTAATAGAAATTGACTTTGAATACATGGAACTAGTATGAACTATCCTTCACGATTAAATGAGCATTCTCTATTTTCACCCGAGCAGAGATTTGCACTTTTTTTTTAAATCTCATTAAAGATACTTCTTGCCTTCTATGTTCTATGTTATGTTTCCGTACTTAGTCCTTCAGGTGGACCATTGAGAGTGGGTACTTCTTGTCTGTGTAAATAAATAAAATATGATAACATAATATTTCATCAAAGTATACTATATTTTTCACTACATTACTACACTTAATCTTAATTTGCGTATTCAAAATATTATTTTGAGTTTGTTATATTTTTTATATAGGCTGTTCAGTGGTTTTGCCAGTGTCTTTATTTAAACATGCACGCGCATCGCTAGCGGAAAAAAGAAAATTAGCGCGCCATTTTCCATAAATATTTATTATTGTTTTCGTTTTTTTACTATCAAATATACGAAATCTAAAGTATTGTCACCAACCGACGTACAAAAGTTTTTAAGAAGCTCCGGATAGTCAGTACCTGGCAACATGGGTCAGTTGAACTTTATAAATTTAAATGTATCATCTCTGTAGTTACGTTATTGTAGCATAAGTTCTTACAACAAGTCAGTTATTTTCCTCGCAAGTGTGTTGAAAAACGTCGTATGAAACGCGTGTGCATTGGTCATTACATACAAGGCGGTATTATTCGCGCGAGCCATAGGCGAGCGCGATAATGTAGCCGAGTGCACACAGCACACTAGTATCATAATGTACTATTTTTAACACTGGCGCTCAAGTAACTGAGGTCGCTTTTTATATAGATCCCAAAGAGATATACCTTTTTTCTTTTAAAATGGCTTGTATTTAATTGAACCTCAGATAATTCCCTTTTTGCTTTCCTAAAAATATAATTTATCACCGCAATACGCTTCTTTTTGTGAACTTCTGAAATAATTATTCCTATTTTGGCCAATTCAAACAATTCAGATCGCGCGAGGTTCTTCACAGTTCTAACCTAATCAGTTTGATCGGGGTATCTTAGCTTAGTTATGGCGACCAACTCTGAGAAAAGGTCAGAAATTTTAAAAGAGGCTTCATTGCTAAAAAGTTTGCATCATTGGAAGGTTTTTAGAGGATCAGTTAAATACTTCTCTTTTTAGATGACTTAGCAACAGCGTTCCATTCAAAAAATCACCTTGCCATATAAAATTGATTGAATATCTACAATCCTAACTACATATAATCCTAACTAATATTGTAAATGCGAAAGTGAGTTTGTAAGTTTGTTTGTTACGCTTTCACACTAAAACGGCTGAACGAATTTGGATGAAATTTGGCGCACGGATAGACCATGAGCTGGAATGGGAAATAGAATACTTTTTATCCCGAAAGAACGTACCCGTGGGATAATTTCCGACATGCACGCGGGCGGTGCCGCTGGCAAAAGTTAGTAATATTACTCGTATAAATGCGAAAGTAGGTTTATTTGTTTGTTACGATGAACGGATTTGGATGAAATTTGGCACAGGGGTAGACCTTGACCTGGCAAAGGACATAAGCTACTTTCATCCTGGATCGCAGACGAATCCTGGTCAACAGCTAGTTCTGCATAAAACAAAGCAGAAGTTAGCTCCAGTATCAAACACAGCAGATCACGGAGGAAACGACACTCTCTTATCAGCCGGATGCGAGATAAAGCTGCAATAACATAACTGGAACTAAAATACCGTTATTTATATTGCGGCTTATCCTTACTCTGTTAGTAGTTAAACTTTGTTTAATGTTTTATTACAGGTTTTGTGTATTTTGAACGTAGTTTTGGTAGGTTTTGTTATCTGTACCTAGAATTACGTTCTATTAGAATATTATTAAGCGCTGAAATATTTTGTTTTGTACAACTTTTGCTTCTATTTTTGGCTTGGCAAAGCTTATTAGAACTATTTGTTACTTTTAAGCTTTGGTATTTATTTTAATTTTATACATTTTAGTGCCAGCGCAAATTCTGCGTCTTGTCGTTTGCGCCTGTGACTAGTCGTTACGACATACGTCGTGCAGAAAGCGATTATTTTCTTTGAGTATTCGAGAGAAACAGTCATGTTGTTCATCTTGTTAGTATAAATATGGAGCCTCTAGTTGCACTTGCCTTGGTACTTATCATGCGAAGGCGAAGCGTATCCGACTATAGCTGGTGGGCGAGTCCACCGTGCATTGTGCGTCTAGTCGCGAGAGCGTGCGACTCCCCTAACCTATCGTTGAGATTCTGCAACTCGACGACAATTGTGCGGATCTTCAACCAAAATATAAGTATGAAAGTTATCGACCTGCGTCCAGTCACCGAGCTGTCGCAGTCACATATAACGTATTGTGCGCCATGTCTAAGGCATGTACGGTAGTTATGTAATTTGTTAACTCGAATATGGCCAATCACGCTATTTACGAAATAAGAATTCTATATGTAGGTATATGTATGTGGATGGCTATAAGAGTAGCAAAAACCAAAAAAAATATGGCAGGATAGTGTGAAAGATGATTTGTATATAAAGGGACTGAATACCAAGATGATAGCTAATAATAATGATAATTTATTTATTTCACAAAAGTGTGGTACAGTCTGTTACAATAATTACAATTTACAATTTAGGCATAAATCTTAAGGAGAGTAACAATATACAGAATTGAATCTGGCGTCCTAGCTAGGTTACATAGTAACCTGTATTAAGGTTCGCCAGCCCAGGTTCCCAATAAAAGGAGTACAAACTTTATTATAGACTGCTTAGGACTATAAGTTGCAAACATATAACTTAACGTTAACTTATATTATGTGTGTGAAGTGGTAAATAAGTGTGTGTGTTTTGTGTTGTAGGTGTGGTGTGTGTGCGTAATCGGAAGAGAAAGAGGTTGAGTTTAGGTACGGAGTGTTAGGAAAGTCACTACGATTGTGATGTAAGCAGATATTCAGTGTCGTCGTAGTTTAAACTGGATAGAAATGTTGCTAATAGGTACTTATATAGATGTATAGACAAAGAGTAGGAGATGACCAAAGAAATGATGGATGGATCGTGTGAAAGACGCTACAGCTAGGGAGTGACTACCGAGATGACGACTAATTAAGAAAGTATAGAAGAAAAAAAAAAGGTGCGCCGACCCCACATAAATTGGTATAAGGGCAGGGAATAGTAATGAAAGCTGTATGGACTAAAGGCAGAATGATGATAAATAATGGCATAATTTGGCAATCTAACCAAATCATTCAACCGACTGGTGTTATTATTTATTTATTTATTTAATACTTCAAGCACACAAAAGTACAGAGGCGGACTTAATGCCATAGGCATTTTCTACCAGTCAACCTTCGGGTGATGCAGAGACAAACAGTGGTAGGTGCAATAGAGAGATTAGAAGATTTTTTTTAAATAGTTAAACTCAAACTCAAACTCAAAGCATTTATTTCAATTAAACCATTTACAGGCACTTTTGAATTGTCAAAGAGTCGGTCAGTTAGTCAGAAAGTTGAAGCTAGTTGCCAATTCCAAAACGTAGATCTCTATGGAGAAGAACGGGCAAGAAACTCCAAGGACACTCTTTTAAATAAAGAAATTACAAAATCCGGGTACATTACTTTTGTTGCTTCTATATGTGAGAACAATCTAAAATAAAATAATAATCAAAAACGATTAAAAATAAGCAATGGCAGATAAGAGATGACCAGTCTCAACCGACGGCGCCCGTTCACGAACATGACGCGTGGTAAATATAAAGATATACATATATACCTATTAAAAACATATTATTTTATTATATTGTAAAGTATGCAAAATCGGGCATAAATAAAGACAAATCAATAGTGTAAGAAAATAGTAAGAATGCAAACAGCCTTGTTAAATCTTCATAGCAAGTGTTTGCCCGTTATATATTTCAGGCGTCAATAAACTTTTGACATTTATGATATGTCTTTGTTGTTTTTCAAAGTTAGCTTTTAGATATCATGTGCCTTCATATATTCTATTGTTAATATCAAACTACTCGAAGTTAGCTTTTAGATATCATGTGCCTTCATATATTCTATTGTTAATATCAAACTACTCGAAATCCATAATTTATTTAAATAGAACCAAATAGCTGAAATCTATAACAAAATTTTCGCCAGAGACTATTATAAAACCCCGATTGATCTTCCACGACGACGGTATAAAGGCGACTCCAGACTGCAATTTGGAATTCAATCAGCTTTTTCTCCCTTTCTTCGCTCCTCCGGTGGAAACTGTGTAAATTTATACCCATTTTATTAATGCTATTCCATTATTTCGCCGTTAATATTCTGTTGGTATAAAAGAATTCTGTTCTTTTTCTTTTTCGTTGTTATTTTTTGCACTTTATAGTTTATACCTATTGGAGAGAATTATAAAAGTTTTGACTGTAAATTTTCTTTTTAGTTTTTTAGTTGTATGTTGGTTTGTATTGAAAATCCGTAGTCAAAACTTTTATAAAGCCTTGGGCAGCAAAAAATATTAAAACCGGCTTTAACTTTTCTGCGAAATGGCTAGTTTATGTTGGAGAGAATTATAAAAGTTTTGACAGCGAATTTTCTTTTTAGTTTTATTTTATTATTTATGTACACACAGAAAAATAGATACAGATAAGACATAATCATAATATGAGTACAAAGGTACTGCTTATTTCTTAAGACATTTCTTCCAGCAAATTTTATGTTGGTTTGTATAACCAAAAACAGCAAAAAATATTAAAACCTTTCTGCGAAATGGCGATTTGTGTATTCAAACGTAAACGGTGCTTTTATATCATTCTATTTTTTTATAACCTACGCTGTTGGTTAGGCGTAAATCGAACATAGAGCACACATGTATAAACTGTCTATAGGCATCTGTATATGTATTTAGGCCAAAAAACTTTTATACGTTTTCGTATCAAACCATAGCTTCACTATACTTTTGCAATGCCAGTATGTCTCTGAAAAGATTAGCCTTTCAGAGACAAAAATAACAAGAGTCGAGAGGTGTAGTGGTACACCCGGTTTCCAGCGTTCACCCAGCGGCGGTTCCCTTTGTGTTGAAAGTGAGTACTAATGAAGGATTTTTGAAACTTCAAAGTTTATTTATTTATTTAAAACACAATTATAACACCTTTACAGACTACATCCAAGACGATGTTATAATTCAATATGTCTACACAATATTACAAATTTACCTGTAAACAAAATTAAAGAGAACAAAAGAAATTACAATATACATGACAACGTTCATAATATCCGAACTCTTTCAATTATTTTTGCCATTTTAATGAATTTCGGCAGGGTTTGCCAAAATATATATTCCGATATTACGTGCGGCTCGTGACTCTTTTCGTTTGTATGAAAGCATGTAATTTTTGCCGATGGGCTTGTTTCAAATAAACCATTTACAGGCACTTTCGAATTGTTTCAAATAAGCAAACAAACACGTACACATTAGTGTATCTTCGTTCTTTTCATGAACCACATTCTCACTTAATCACTATAATTCACACTAGTCTGAGTTCCACCATCATTCCTACTACCCAACAAATCCGTAGCTCAGTGAGCGCTGCAATTAGCGTCAATCATAAAGCTGTAAGCGCACCGTCTTGAGCGACGAGTATTTACACCGTCGCTACTTGAGCTTGAGGTAAAGCACTTGAAGCGATTTTAGGTCGAGTTTTGAAGGAAAATTTGTGACTATTGAGTTTTGGGTTCTTAATTTTTGTTTGTAAAATTTGTTTGTTTATTTTGGCACTTTTATGTATTATTATATTATGTTGGTTTCAATTTTATGCTGCCCCAAATTTGCCAGTTTTAAGTTTTTCTTGAAAATAGCTTATGCGTCTGAAAATAATCAGGTTTTTACTATAATAACAGTTAGTAATTATACTAAAAACCTTCGATTTGTGTTCGCTTTTTATATAAGTTTTATTTTAAATGGCTAATCTGACCAACATGCTTTTAACCAATTGTTTACGTTGTTATTCAGGCCTACCATTATCGTTTTGGTCTTGATAAGTTTCGTATTGGAACCCAGCCTTTATTTTTAAAACGACAACACATGATAAAGTCTTGTTTGAGCAGTTCCGTCGTTCAGTCATTTTTTCCAAAGGCTTTCAAAATCTCTGACACAAATGTCCTTCACTTGTTTCGGTCTCGAAATCTCGAAGCTTTAAACCGTGACATGTTTAACAACTCGTTAATGAGGGTCCGTACAGCCATTGGCTTAACTTCTTTGGTGGATTTGGTTTGTGAATTAGGTCTGCACCTAATTGTGGAGTAGGGATCAATCTTGTGCTGTCACGAAATGGCAGAGATTGGTTTAATGGTGTTCAGTTTTGTACTTAGCTTTAATTTGATGATCAGCAGACGTGTGTGGTGGATGAGTAAATACTTCTCAAGAAAGTAACAAAATTAAAAATATTTATTGTTAACATGGATGACGATGACAACCTGGAATTGCAACTGTCTGAGATCCCGAGAAGGAAGGAGGGCCTCCCACAAGGTCGACCAATGACCTTGTGAAGACCGCAGGAATCCGCTGGATGCGGAAAACACAGAACCGGTCGAGGTGGTGGTGCTTGGGGGAGGCTTATGTCCAGCAGGACTTTCAGCTGAAATTGAATGAATGAAAGTTAATGAAATCCCGAGAGAGACAAAGTGGAAGGGAGTGGTAATGAAGTGGATAGTTGTGATGCATAGAGATATGCGAACATGTAATGTTTTCGATACGGATGTCGTGGAGAAGAAGGATTAGAAGGACTGAACCTCTTCTATATGGGATTTATAGTCGAAGAGAGGAAAAGAGAAAGATATATTTTAAGTGTCGAGGCTTTTCTGACGAAGATCGCCTAGAAGTCATTGCTATACGAACTTTGCAGAGGCAGAAAGAAACGCGACTCCAAAATACCAGTTGTAAGCGTCATTTAATCAATAGCCTTTATAAAAATACCTCAGAAAAAGAGGTAACCAATTAATGCAAGCATCCAAGCAAGCAAGACCCAATTTATAGGGGATAAAAGGATACAGTCGATATCCCTTACCGTTTCAAGTAAGTTATAAACTTTGAGTATGTTATCTTTGATATACACCTGGGATTGGATAGGATGTCAGATTACCTACCCCGAAAGGGCTAAGATAAAATTTTGATAAGTTTTACTTACGTTTATAAAAATATTGAGTATTAGCTGAATCTCTAGATACACTTTCGTGAATTTATGTTCAAAAACCGAGCCAGGCTAGCAAGCTATAAATTAAATGAAAGAATGACGTAATTCTCTAGGTATAAGCGCACGAACGGACAGGCATTCAGAGATACGTTGTCTTGTACAATATTTAAGAGCACAAAGCGAAACTCAGTGAAACCCGATTGTTACCAGTAAGGAAGTTATGCGGTGAGTCTGAGTTTTGAGGTTTTAAAAATTTAAAAAGAATTGTCTGTTACGAACACGACTGCAATAGTCGTGTTCGTAACAGACATCTTGCCTCGATAACACACATTACTCTGGGTTAACATTAAAATACGAAAACATCAAGCTTAACAAAAAAAGTAAGTAGGTAATCCTATTTCTTGAAAATTTAAAGCGCTTCAACTGCTCTCCCCGCTTAATACAAGTGTATCCTGTCATAAATTATGTCATTTAACACCACAAAATACCGCGGCACCACCGTCGACACACGATGTTTACCAGCAATTAAATACCAATTTTGTAAACATTAATCATCCTACGAATTGTTATAAATGTGGCAACGTTTGGAAGCCGTAAACACTTTCGTGTGACATAAGGACTTCGGTATCGGCCAACTTCGGGAGTGTTCGTATGTCGATGTGTTTCGATGAATTGGTTTTGTGTGCTGTGCTATATCGATAAGTTTGATACGCTGTTTTGGTTGTGGTTTTGGTGCAATTCTTATCCAAATTGAAGTGATGTTTTAAAGTCTTTATTCAGCTAAACATCTACGCAAATGCAAGTGTAGCATTTTACAACTGAGAAAGGGTTTCATATGAACCAGAACCCTCCAGTTATTTTTTATAAGAGTCAAGTAGAAGGTCAACCTGATGCCATTAACTGAACACGAATTCAAAGACCAGCTATTTAATTACGACAAATTAGTTCCATTTTGACACTTCAACAACATTCATTGCGGTATTTACGTTGTTGAGCAGATTTTTTTTTCGAACTTATGTAGCAATGGATTAGCAATTTGTTTTAAAACGATTCAAATTCCGATTGATCGTGTATTCGGTAATTAGGGTACAGAATGCTACTGTGAATTTATTAAAGGAAAAATTCTATGACACCTTGCCCTAGTTAGGGATCGGATACCAAGCTCAGCTGGTGTAGAACCACTACTACCAGCAGTCTTCTTACGATTATCTACCACCGATTTTGCAGCTGTCCAACAGAACAAAACTAAAAACCAGGCGATATCCATGCGCCTGGTTTTTAGCTTTGTGCTGTTGATCTGAACTGTTGATTCCTTCTGTTTTTTTTCTCTTTTATTTAAGTACATTCAAATGCTTATACACTATACAGGGTTGCCCCAACGATGCCCCATCAAGTCTGTGGAGTTTACACAAAAAAACCTATTTTTTTTCGTGTTTAGATACAGAACGGAGGACGATTCCCAGTGGGGGCAAAAATTTCTGCTCGGTTTGTTTGGTGGTAGGGCTTGTACTAAATCCACCTGGCTAGCTACCACCATCTTATCTGAGTCTGTCGCCATAACAACAATGTTAACACCTTGGTTGTAATTCGGCAGTTAGAGGTAAGATATGGCCAGTTCCTCTGCGGTTGAGGATTAGGGCGAACCTCGCTTCCACCTTCCGGCCTGATCATTTCTTACCATCAGGTGAGATGCAGGCCAAGAGCTTCCCCGTTGGGGTCGCAGCGGTCTTTGACCCCAAAAAAACTTGTAACAATTTTTTTACATCATGTTTAGATATCGATAACCAGAACGACTGCAGAGTTTCGCTAGCTAATTTAAATTAACCCCGTATATAACACAACTAACTCTTTGTTCTATTAGTTCTAAATGTTCTGTTAGTTGTCAAGCAACCCTTCCATTTAAGTAAGACGGTCTTCCCCCCACTGAGTCACAAGACCTGCCCGATAAGTAGGCTATGTTGATTGATGGCACTTCCTAATGTTTCGCTTTACGTTACACAGTTATCAATCCTATTAATACACACATCAGAGGCGTAGCGCGCTAACAACCCCATTCCTATCGGCTTCCCTTCGGACGATCGGAAGAGCCACTTCACCTACCACCATTGAAAAATAAAACATTTGGTAGTGTCTAAGATTGCCAAATAATATTGATATAGTACAGACATTTAAGAGCACTATTCGATTTTTTACGCAAATTCATTATTTTTAACGGTGTAATTTTCAGCAGCAGTTAGATATTTTAATTATGATTAACGACAGTGCCATTCTCTTTCTTATAAATTGTAGTTACACATTGTTTTCGTGTAATTTGCGTAATTTTTCTTTCTGAATTTATTAATTACTTTTGACGTAATTGTATGACTATTCAAAGAACTGAAAAATTCCTTTCTCGGCTTCCCTCCTACGAAATTTCAAGCCTCGCCACTGACACACATCAAATTATGGAATACGGAAACAGAGGTTTTGGTTTTCCCCTTTAAGGGGGAACAAGTCCCGGGCTCGAACTCAGTAGTGGGCGTGGCCAAAATGCATGCCGTCTCACCTGGCATCGTGTCCGACAGAGATAGTATCAGTGATGAGCAGTTAGACGCTAGTCTACACACAACGTCTAGTTCGCACGCACACAAACACCGTTCCCGACTGAAACGACGTTAGACGATGCACACACATGCACCGCCGCTGTGCCGCTCGCTGAGAGTCAGCAAGTACCTACCTACAAGTACAAACTCGTACTGAAGTAGTAGGCGATGTTATCGTTTCAGGTACTTATCTAATATGGTTGCTTATTTTATTATGTTTAGATGTTTAGTTTCCCGGGGTGAGGCTTATTTGAAGTCATCGCTCGCCCGACCGCGCATATTATTACGTATTAGAAAGGTAATAAATGTAATTGTTATAGTTTCAACCTATAAATTGTTTTCAAAATTACTTATCTTCTTATTTAGGTCTTCTGAGTCTGGTCTAAACCAAATAAAAAAACAAGACAGAGCGTTGTCAACAGTGAAGTGAAGCCGGTTTCGTAAACATGTGTACACTTTGTGTGGTGTAGTTTGATTGTAGTGTCATTGTAAAAGGTTTTAAATGTTTGTGTGTGAGCGTGTATGCACAGAGCGGCGATTTAGTTTTGGCTTGCTTCACTGTATTGTTCACAGCGCTCGGTCTTGGTTATTTATTTGGTCTGAGGGTACCTACTAACTTACTTAGGTACTCATGGACGTACGCATAAGGTAGGTAGGTACTTACTTACATTTTAGCGTCCACGACGGTTTGTGATATTTTTGCTTGCATGTACCTACCTCGGCAATTATAGCATTAGGTACCTACTAAACATTGTTTTTGTAATTGATGTTCTGTTACGGATCAATGTTCTATGCAAGTATTTTTCTTCCCAAAAGGCTTGGAAGTATCCTGTTTTGCATACGCGATTATACTCCTTATTTGTATCAACATACGGACCAATTTTCTATGCAGAAAGAAAATACTTGAAAGTATTTCGAGCCCTCGAGGTTTTTGGCGCTGGTGTCTAAAGGTGGACTTACTTGGAAGCCCTGGTACTTGATTTTGCAAGTACGACTCATACCTAGAGTGTGCCACATCGCCCGACAACCTCATTTACTCACTCGTGGGAGTCGTGGCTCACTCTGTGTTCGTCATCCTGTGGATGCCTCTTTGAGAGGTAAAATACGTGTCGATTTCTCACAAGGTTTTTTATGACTCTTTAGGAATAGTTAAGCGGATTAGGTTACTAAATATATCTATGTCTATTGTATTTTATAACGGACTCCCGCAAAGTCATGCCTGAGTCAATTAGTTGTATTGGAAAAATTATTAAAATAATCTCTCTAATCTTGTTATCAAACGGTGAAGGAAATCATCGTGAGGAAACCGGCACTTCACTTTATAATACACTAGGTTCTGCCCACGACTTCGTCCGCATTCGCGTGAAATTTCAACCCCCGACCCACCGCATCGCATCCCATTGCCCGCCGGCGCTTTTACTTAGTTTTCGCTTAGGCCTCATTTACGGAGACGCGGGGCGTCGCGCGTGGCGTTGAGCGGCGCGGCCCGCACTGAATTCAAATATATGGCGTTGTATGAGTGCGTTTACGGAGAAGCGATTTTAGACGCGTTTGTTTGAATTAGGGCGTTTTTTGCGGCCGAGCCCGCGGATGGCACCGACGCGTCCCACGCGGCGTTTATCGCGGCGGCGCACGCAGCGGCAATTCTCGATGAAGCTATGTCCGAGGCGGAATCTTCTGTCAGTCTTATTTAGAAATCGCGCAACACAGACGTAGTCACCGTCACAATGGAGTATGATATGATCGACTTTTGAGCGCTCCCATCTCTCGCCAACATAAAACTAGTCGATTTGATCGAGGCGAGCGTGCGCCGCCGCGGTGCCCGCCGCGGGCGCCGCGGCGGGCACCGCCACGCTTCCCGTCTCGCTTCTCTATGAACATGGTCGTATATTGCTATAAGTTTGTGTTTACGCGTGCGATGATGCGTGCCGCTTCACGCGCCGTAAATGAGGCCTTAGGCCTCATTTACGGAGACGCGGGGCGTCGCGCGTCGCGTGTGGCGTGGCGTCTCGCGGCGCGTCGGACGTTTTTTCTGTTTACGGTGGGGCGGCGCGTGGAGCGGCTCGCATCATCGCACGCGTAAACACAAACTTATAGCAATATACGACCATGTTCATAGAGAAGCGAGACGGGAAGCGTGGCGGTGCCCGCCGCGGCGCCCGCGGCGAATCCTCAAGCGTGTAGCGAAGCACGCGGCGGGCATCGCGGCGGCGCACGCTCGCCTCGATCAAATCGACTAGTTTTATGTTGGCGAGAGATGGGAGCGCTCAAAAGTCGATCATATCATACTCCATTGTGACGGTGACTACGTCTGTGTTGCGCGATTTCTAAATAAGACTGACAGAAGATTCCGCCTCGGACATAGCTTCATCGAGAATTGCCGCTGCGTGCGCCGCCGCGATAAACGCCGCGTGGGACGCGTCGGTGCCATCCGCGGGCTCGGCCGCAAAAAACGCCCTAATTCAAACAAACGCGTCTAAAATCGCTTCTCCGTAAACGCACTCATACAACGCCATATATTTGAATTCAGTGCGGGCCGCGCCGCTCAACGCAACGCGCGACGCCCCGCGTCTCCGTAAATGAGGCCTTAGGTATAGTTCTTACTCACTTTTTTTTTCTCGTCTCCTAAGGGTTGTAGCTTGATGTTACACAGCCTATAACCTTCCTGAAGAATGGGGCTATTCAATTAAAAAAGGATTTTTCAAATTCGCCTGTTACTTCCGGAGATTACCCCCTACATACAAGCTTACATACAAACAAATTTTACCTCTCTGACCAAATAAAAAATAAAGACAAAGTGCTGCGAACAATACAGTGCAGCATGCCAAAACTACACCACCGCTCTGTGCATACACGCTCACACGCACACATTTACAATGACGCTACAATCAAACTACAACACACAAAGTGCACACATGTTTACGAAACCGGCTTCACTTTACTGCTCAGTCCCGAACTTTTATTTGGTCTGAGTTTTACCTCTTTATAATTAGTAAGTACTTACTTATAGAATAGAAGTACCTACCTACTTAGGATATTTTTTGTTACCTACTTATTATAATACAATACGAATTAGGAATAGGTAAGGGATAGTGGGTAGTTATTATGTACAGTCACGAGTGCTAATATGTATCCACTTAACAAAAATTCAAAAGCGATTTTTTCGTGAAATATTGACTGCAACATTGAGATAAGACCTAGGTAATTCATATTATTGTGGGTTCCAAAATACTATATTCGTAACAACATAAAATTACAATCAACACAGTAGGAGAAAATCACTTTTAAAAGTTGCTAAGTGTATACATATTAGTGCTCGTGACTGTACGTATACCTACTAAATACCTACTACTCTAGCATTCCCTCACGATTTCCACGAGCACAAAATAAAAGTCATGAGCGCGCCCGCGTAAAAGTAAAGAGCGAGCGTCTTGCCTAGTTACGTAGTGCCTAGTAGTCTTGTAGTAGTAGTCTTGCCTACCTACAGTAAGTAGATAGGTACAGCCGGCGAGCGCGGCGATGTGTAGGTAGGTTACCTACCTACACATCGCCGCGCTCGTCGCCGCCGGTAGCTAAGCCCCAAGTCATGGCGCTCGAACATGACTTTGGACCATCCCCGTAAGCCAGAAAATGTATTGGCTAAAAGATATAATTATAACAAAAAATATGCTCGAGGAGGTAGGTACATAACTAAATAGATTAGGTACCTATAAGTAACAAATTGTACGACTTACCCATTGTTTATTTGTAGTTGCTCAGCGTATGACTTATTGTGCATGTGTGCGTGAGCGTCTTCCCTCCGCACCGCGCCGGGGGGATATTATTGTGTGAAATGCACGATAGTTCATAGTAAAACGAGCGCATACAAAATTACGAAAAGTCCTTTGGGAAATGGGGTTTTATGAAAAAACCACTGCATTAATCAGTTTCAAATAAAGTTAATTGAACTCTTCGATAATTGAGCTGTGTCGGTACCGATTTTGTTTTGGAGATTTTACACTTCTTTTATTACTTATTCACGCCCAAAGTTGCGTTAAAATTAGCAAGAAAAATGAATCTTTGTGGGCTCATAACTTTTTAATGGCTTTTTATTTTACTATTCCGCTTCCGTACCGACATAATTAATAATGAGACAAAACGATATCATGCTTAAACTTTGGATGCATAATGTCAAACTGTCGAGTAAAACCCCCTCGCAATTTGTATGGAAAAAATATCGACTTGTTCCCCCTTAATGTAAAGGTTTACGGATTACATATCCATTTGACCTTGGATGGTTATAACATATTAAACAAAACGCCTGAATGACCCGAACGGGACGAGTTGTACTTGCATACTCGTATGTTGTACACTTCTCCCATAACTCGCCAGCTATATTTAAGCCTCATGTTATAGGGGCGGGCTTATTGTCATCAACCAGGCACAAATGCAGATTTCGTGCTGCTGTTAAGAAATTCCTAATGGAAAAACCCAATTACACATTGTTCAATTTAGGGGTCGAATCTAGGATCTCACGCACCGTGGTCACGCTTGAGACCAACCGACCACTAGACCACCGACCACCAGACCAACGAGGCAGTCACCGATAAAACTTAGCCCGGTCTTAGGATCGAACTCAGTACTGCATACTTGTTTTTTTGGGTCCGAAATTATCAAATAACTTCTCTCGCTCTGGGCGGAGCGGGAGGGTGTGTCAGACTCTTACTGACTAAAACCCACCTGTGTTCCTTCAGTTGCCGGTACGTTGCCAGGGGCCATGGTATCCCTTTCGGACTTTCCCGTGACCCCGGCAAGGGACTGCATTCCTAATATATATTGGCTCCAAAATATTTTTATCTAGGAACGTAATATGTCAATGAGTACCCAAAGAGACAACACTCGATAATTTCAATCAAGGAATAAACAAATGGTATGTAAAGTCAGAATGCAATAAAATATATTGATAAATAATTAACTTCTTATGGGAGACGATTCTATACAAATTTAAACAATATTAGTTATTATTAGCAGTAATTCTTCTACAAACTGACTTTTGTCATTTGAAATTGCACCCTTTGACAAATTAGACCTAATTAAAAATCGAACCTTCGTAATTATAGTAATAAAGGTTATATTCCTAATTACGGCCATCTGTTTGCATCTTACAGTTTTAATTAAAAACTGTATTGAGCAAAACCGAAACAGATTGGTACAGAAGGTTGATTCCTTACTACGATCGAAAAAATAAGCACTCACATACATAGACGCGTAATTAGGTTACGACGGTTTCGCCGATGTTTGATGCAGAATTTTTCGTTTATTTTGTTTACAATTATTACGCTTCCTTACTTTTATTATTCGTACCTACAGCGATCTAAAACCGTCAAATGTCTTGCTGGTGGTGGCGTGTGTGTTGGATCGGTAAGTTCCCTTCAAAATGGTTAAGCTGAATGGTGCTGATCCATGCATCATGTTCGTGAACGTGCACCGTCATTAGGGACTAGTCATCTCTTAGCTGCCAGTTGCCACGGCTTATTTTAATTTTTGAGTGTCCGTGGAGTTTCTTGCCCGTTCTTCTCTATAGGAACCTTATACGCTTTGGAATGGGCAACTAGCTTCATCTTTCTGACAGACCGACCCCTTGACAATTCACAAGTGCTTGTAATTGGTTTACTTGAAATAAATGTTCTGAGGTTGAGCTTGAACTATCTCAGACCCAACAGTCGTTTTACTGTCCTAATTTCAATGGATCATACAAAAATCCTATACAAAAGGACTTTCAGTTTTTCCAGAATTTGATTTTTTCCGGGAATCTTTTCCAATATTTCGTCCCATAAAAGCAACATATAGCCAAATCAGTCCAGCCGTTCTAAAGTACACCTACCAACGAACAGTATTTCATTTGTATATAGATTCTCAAAAAAATACCAGTCGCGCGAGTGCGCTTGCACTCGCCGCACATGAAGCCACAGAGTACATTTTATATAGGGAGAAGCGTATAACGTGCGTGTGTTTTCGCCCGTTGTAAGGGCGTTTACACATGGCGCCGTCGCGGCAGTGGCGAGTCTTGATACTGTAGCGGCGAAAAACGCTACCGATGCGGATTAATCAGTCTATAATGTTCGCACTGCTGAGAGACACAGGCCTCCTGCCTGTAAGAGAAAGTGGGTCGTAATCCACCACGCGGACCAAGTACGGGTTGGTAGATGTCACATGTCTTCGAATTTTTAGTTCTAGGAGATACTTTTTTCTTGTTGGTAGATGTCACATGTTTTTGGAATTTTGGTTCTAGGAGATACTTTTTTCTTTTACATACTACCTTGACATAATCTCTTCGTTATTTGACATTATATACCTAAAATACATTTTTTTTATTTTTTATAATAAATTAGATTTGTTACATACAGCTGTAGTGACAATCATGTCATTTGGTCTAAATAGCTTTTTATTTTTATTATTTGATTTTGCTTTTATATAGATTCTTTTCTTTTAGATTTTGTGAATGTGAGAACGTTGTAGGCTTAACAGACTGTAGATCTGTCGACCATTTTCTATCTTGCTAAGTACAGACGCCAGCACATCAACCTACTACAATCTGTCAAATTTCTTTAATAGATTTTCAACTTTATCACTAACACATAAGGTTCAAAGTTGATTGGGAAAATTTGACAGTTTCGGGTAGGTTGACCTGCTGGCGTCTGTACCTGGTACTTGTTGATAGGCCTACACTGTCCTCTCATACCTATTAACTCTGTAATTTGAAAACATTGTAAATACCATTTACTTTTAAAAGAGTAACCATGGAGTTTCTTGCCGGTTCTTCTCCATAGGAAACAACCAATTGGAACCGTTCACCTAGCTTCTGACGTTTCATAAGTGCCCTTGTAGGTTTATGTGAAATAAAATATTTTGAATTTTGAATACCGGTTTCCGCATGATTTTTTTCTTCACCGGTTTGAGAGAAGTGGTCATTAAATCATTTTCAGAAAGTAATGCGCCTGTCAGAGTTCGAGCCTACGACCTACAACTTATAAGTGGCAGTTATTACCACTGTGCCACCACTACTTTCGAGCCGCTGTGGTGCCATGTGTATAGACCGTTCATTATTCAGTTTATTTATGTTGGTACCATTGCTTGTCAGGCTTAGTTTCAATACAAAATGGCGACTGACAGACAGTGCTACCAATAGCGTCACAGGACAAGTTAAAATGAACGCACAGTAAACGCTCTAACCTTCTGTACCTATCTACGCTGTGGCAAAACTGTCGGTATTCGAAAGCGGTCGTCGGCAATTTGGGCTTTCCACTTTGTACCGAACGGATCAAACAAATTAAAAGCTGCCCTTTTGTTCTTTAATTTATTTGACCTGTACCGATAAATAGCGTTTTTTGTTTGTTTTTATTTATCGAAGGCTTATTGCGAATGTTTCCAGAGATGATTTATTTGAGTTCTCGAACTTTTTGATTATTGGTTACTGGGGAATGTTTTGGGTGTTTCGTGTAACGAGTACTTTGGGTACAAGTTCAATGCTTTTCCGTTCCAAATTTTAAATGACGAGTTGTTGTTTTTGAATTGGTCGCTTGGAGGTTATCCCTTAGTCAGCATTTACGGCCTACACTAGAGCAAACGGACGGAACATGAGAATTTTTTGTAAGAAATATGCTGTGTATTTCTGTAGCATGTATCATAAAGGTGTGATACATACCATTAAACTAAATAACTGTCTCTATGGGACCAACATCGTTGTTCATAAAATTCCATCATTCATAATATTGTTAGGCATTTTATTGTTACATCTTAATTTTTTAATTACCTACTACAATTATTTAACTTAATTTGATTAATTGATTGTATTTTATTGATTTATTTGATCTTATTAGTGTTAATTTATTTGAATTTATTATTAACGTATTGATTTTATTATTATTTTTATCACTTTAATTATAAATAGGCAAACTATGTAAGTGCTGTGCACATCTTTAAGTGACAAGTTTTCTGTAGTTTATAAGTTATAATATGATATGCTTTCTGTAAATGTTTTTGTGATCTACTCGTTGGAGTGCCATAATAAATCAATAAATAAAAAATGTGTTGAATTTTTCCAAACCAAAGAATTTGGTAGACCGCTAATGATCCTCAGCCGTCTTATTCAGTAAAAAGCTCACCATGAAAACATAGGTGAAGTGATCTTGAAGTGAGCTGTCAGTAATGTCGAACTTCAAACCCACTTCACCTAAGTTTTCACGGTGAGATTCTTACAGAATAGACCGGCAGGTAAATAATTATATTATTTTGAAGGGCAAAGACGTAAGGCGGACATAATGCTATACAAAAACTCCCTCTTTGTCAGCCTTTATGTTCATACGAGGATTAATCAATATTTGCCCGGTTGATGGCAATAGGCTTGCCCCCTATTAGATGGGACTTAAACATAAATGGCGAGGTATAGGTATACCTCCACCTACCTCTTCGGTTATTACAGGCGTGATTTTATGTTATGTTACGTAATCAATATCTACAAAGCTATAATTAATATATATGTCGGAAATACGTTACTGAGTTGACTAATCGGGACGTCAGCGCCGCCTAGTGGCGCTCGACAGAGTCATAACGCCCGACCCGGCCGGAGCTATGCAGCAGGGTTCATGGGTGGCGGTCAAGCAATGAAGACGTTTAGAAACTGTCGTGCATTCCGAATAGTTCTGTCATGTATCTAAAATGTGTGTATAGATTGTGAATTATAATTTGATCTGAACTGCAAAAGGTTTTTCTATTGCGCAATAACCAACACTACCCACTGTCCACAGTAGTTCAAATATGGCTGATAATAACGAAAGGGACATGTAGGTACCCTCCTCCGTCATATATAATATTGCATCTATACAATACCAAAGCATTCCCGTAGCTTTAAGTTCATTCCACACAAAACATAGGGTAGGTACAAACACATCTAATGCATTGTTATTGGTATACCTCGTAATTAAATTCAATGTGTAATTAGATGATATTACGTCTTTGTATTCTAGCTTGTACGGCTACTAAAACAGCGATCGCGATTACGTTTGCATTTTGTTTTAGGTGTAAACTCAGACCAAATAAAAAACCAAGACATAGCGCTGCGAACAATACAGGGAAGCATGCCAAAACTACACCCCCGCTCTGTGTTTACACGCTCACACACTTACAACCATTTACAATAAACCTACAATCAAACTACACCTCACTAAGTGCACACATGTTTTCGAAACCGGCCTCACGTCACTGTTGACAGCGCTATTTCTTGGTTTTTTATTTGCTCTGAGGGTGTAAACGATCGTAAGCTTGCTCGGTGCTAAGAAAGGAATTTTCTAGAGAAAAGTTACGGCTTTTTTTGTAGGTCTAATGCTTATTGTTAGAAAATATGTTTGCCTGTTATTTATTCCAGGCGTCAGTAGGTTTAACATATGATGTGAAATGTGTGTCTTTTCATAGTTAGCTTGTACATATAATGTTTTAGGGGTAAAAGGTGGTTTTTTATCTGCTCTGAGGGTGTAAAGGGTCGTAAGTTTCCTCGGTGCTAAGAAAGGAATTTTCTAGAAAAAGGTTTCGGCTTTTTTTGTAGGTCTAATGGTCTAATGGTTACTGTCAGAAAATAGTAAGAACTCAATCGCCTCGTGGAATCTTCATAGTAATATAATATGTTTGCTTGTTACATATTCCAGGCGTCAGTAGGTTTGACATAATAATGTGTAAAGTGTGTCTTTTCATAATTAGCTTGTACATAACATGCGCCTTGATATATTTTATTTATTTATTTTATTATTTATGTACACACAGTAAAATACATAATAAGTAGAAGTAGTATATTGTTAATAAATTTGTATTCAAACTACTAGAAGTGCATCATTTCTTCAGTTTATTCTTAGTTTTGGTTGTAAAATCTGCTCTTATAGTATTTATTAGATTGATTGGCGTAGTGGCGCAGTATTTATGTAAAGTTAATGAAAAAGTATTGCTACCAGTAAGAATAAGAAATTTATTGGTCATAGTCAATCATTTGGACCATATCTGAACATAAGCTTTTTATAGTTAAGGAAAAATACGCGAATATGCGTTAGTTGGAAACATTGATGGTGTTCAAAGATACCTTGATGATTTTTTTATTCGAATTAACTTTTAGAAACAAAATTATCGACATTATACTATCATAACCAAAAGTTCTCATAACACTCGAAAACCTACGTGTTATTCTCGCTTCTTTAGAGGCCTCACACTACTACAGTAGGATCGAGAAATAGAGACGCGCCTAGACGATTATCGACTACGCGTCCTGACAGATCCCTTAATGGGATCGAAGGGAGTACCACTCAATTATCCAAGAGAGGTTATTGCCAATATTCGTACAATGCTAGGAGATCCTTCAGACTACATTCTGGGGGACATTGGGGTTATATTTTTTCGTTGTAAATCAATTGAGGGTGTATGTATGGTTTTGATTCGAGTGAAGGATTGTTGAAAGGGGTCAGTTAATAGTTTGAGAATTGTGGTTAATATTTTAGTTAAGTTAGGATCATATTATATTTATTAATTTCGGTACCCGAAGAGTGCCAAATGGAATCCTATTACTAAGCTTCTGCTGTCCGTTCGTCCATCCCTCTGTCTGTCAGCAGGCTGTATCTCATGAACCGCAATAGGTTGACAGTTGAAATTCACACGTCACACATTGTATATCTCTATTGCCGCTGTAACAAGAAAAAATAAAAATTACAACCTTTAATTAATGATTAGCTTTACCATAAATGAAACGTGGTATTTTCGGCGTTTTTTGCTCGAATATACTCGTACGTAATATACATATTTTAGTGTAAGCTTATAGGGTAGTAATAAAAGCTCCGAAAAAATAATTAAATATGAGCATACTCAAAATATGAAATTTACTGCTTTATATATTAATTTTACGACAGCTTAAATGCGAATACGAATAAAGAAACGACCGAATAAAATACTTAAAATTCTGAAAAATTGGTACAGCATTTGCTGACGTAATATTTAGTCATTTTCATCGTAACTCACTATTATAAATTTAGAATTAACCTTATACATTTTATAAACTGTGGCGTTTGTTAAACTATTGTAACATTATAAAAATACTTTTTCAAGTGATTCCATAGATACTCCTTAGAAATATTAAAATGTGCTTGTAATCAGTATCATTCATTACATACACCTACTTACCTGCCACCCTGATGATTTGATAATTCGAATTTTCGCGAACTCTAGGGATTTTACGAAAACTCGGATACTTACAAATGGTGAAAACATTTTTGCGAGCAACTTGGAAGTGGCGCTCGCCGGCCGCTGCCGCGGCACCACTCGCTTCGCTCGCCCAGGTCGCGCGTGGTTGGTCACAGTATTAAAAAGTACTCTGTGGTTCTAACCTAACCAAACCTGTTTCACCCAGTTGCTCGCAGAATTTTTTTCACCATTTTAAAATTATCCGTGTTTTTGCAGTCCGTGTATCCGTGTATCCATGTTATTAGAAATTAAACTGGTTTCTATAGAGCTTAAGAAAACGATTATTTTAGCACAACATAATATGTTTTCGGAAACTTAGTATCTTTTCGGAAGTTTGGTATTTTTTTTTGGAAATTTAGTTTATTATTTGAAAGTACAGATTATTTTTCGTATAATTGTAATTCGAATAAGCTCATGTTTGTTTTGTTAAATACAAAAAAAAAAACACGATTAATTTTGTATAAATTTTTCGACTTCCACAGCAACCTAAATTGCGGAGTATCCCATCTGTATTTATCTGTGACAGTATATATACATATATACGTACGTACTATACGCTTAACTACAAAAAAACTGCGCTCTCGCCGTTATCAGAATACCATTCATGTTAGCTCTCATATAACCGCATTTTTCGGCAAAAGTGTGCTAGGTATGGCCCCAAAAATATATAACAGTATACCAGCAGCTATTAGAAATAAAGAGTGTATGGAATCCTTTAAGAGATCCTTGTTGAGATTCCTTTTAGATAGATGTTACTACTCCATCACTGAGTTAATACTGATAAACAGAGGTATGACGATTCCGACTTTGCAAGTCGTTAAACACTTATGATTTTATTTTATTGATTAAGTATGTATGTTTTATTTTATTGATTAAGTATGTATGTGTTTATTTATCTAAAACTGTAATGACCTGATTACCTAACTGACATATTTAAAATTAATTTTTTTTATTGTAATTGCTTGTTTATGTTAATTTTGTTCGCCTTATAGGTAAAACATAGTCCACATATTTTAGATAATAAACTATCTGTAAAAATGCTTATGTTTAACTAAATAAATGATTAATTGATTGACTCCTTGACAATTCAAAAGTGCCTGTAAATAGTTTAATTGAAATACATGCTTTGAGTTCGAGTTTGAAGCAACAAAGGCCTTTGTCGGTTAAGTTTTCCATGTGGCAGCCCGGAGTCTGAATTTGTGTCCGGTTGATAGGGTCGCCCCCTATTACATGGGACTCGATAACTGGCGAAATGTGGGTGTACTATACACCTCTGCCCAACCTTTCTTTAAAACAGTAACGGTGGAGTTTCTTTGCCGATTCTTCTCCATACGAAAACTACCTTTTGGAAGGGGCGACTAGAATCAATTCTATTTTTATGCAAATTTTGACGTTGAAAAGTTCCTTATACGCGTAGTTCCAGTAACGATAATTTATACCATTCTATAAGGATCGTAGAAAAATTAATTCCGTGGCTAAACCGATACTAACAAACGGAACGAAATCTTAAACTGTTTAATAACAATATTAACAATATATCGTTATTAATATATCGGCATAACTAAATAATAAAGTTATTCATTTCGATACGAAAAAATAAGTTGACACAATCACATAAATATAAAAGCAGGCAGGTAAGTATTCACAACTGCAACATGCGCACTCTCGAATGAACTTAATGTTTTAATACGGCGGTGGATTACCACCAGCCAGTCGCCGGCCGCCAGTACGGGGGTGGCCGGTGGTGGTGGTGCGCGCCGATAAAAAAGACGACTAGAAAAGTTCTTAAAATCAACTTTACAAAGTGAATCTGTAACGCTATTACAAGCGGATATAAGCATAATCTTACTGATACCTATAACGTTACTTCAAATAATGTTCTACAAAAATGATATTCGATAAAGTTTTTTTTTTGTAACGTTATTGAAATTTTTTGTTCTAGTATCGTTACAAACTTTGGAACGTTATAAGATAACATTTAGTGTAATGGAACGAAATTCATTTCGTTTTAAAGACCCTGCTTATAAGGGAAATAAATTATTTGACTTTGACTTTGACTTCGGGGATTGCAGGCGTGGTGCTATGTTTTTCATATCTATAAGAATCTGGGGACGAAAATATTCAGGACTATCCCACTATCCACAAAAAGCTGGCTATTCCATTCTTTCCGTATCTACCTCAATCAAGTTTATCGTAATGTTACCTTTATACCGACCGTAATGGATACGCCCTCACAAATACAATAGCTGCTATCTGTTTAACTTATAAATGAAACTAGCGACCCGCCCCTGCTTCGTCACTGTTACTAGTTATTTTGTTTGATTGTTGAGCATTGCATTGTCATTGTCACTGTTACCGTCACTTGTTATTTTGTTTGATTGTTGAGCATTGCATTATCATTATCACTGTCACTGTTACTTGTTATTTTGTTTGATTGTTGAGCATTGCATTGTCATTGTCACTGTCACTGTCACTTGTTATTTTGTTTGATTGTTGAGCATTGCATTGTCATTGTCACTGTCACTGTCACTTGTTATTTTGTTTGATTGTTGAGAATTGTATTGTCATTGTCACTGTCACCGTCACTTGTTATTTTGTTTGATTGTTGAGCATTGTATTGTCATTGTCACTGTCACCGTCACTTGTTATTTTGTTTGATTGTTGAGCATTGCATTGTCATTGTCACTGTCACTTGGTATTTTGTTTGATTGTTGAGCATTGCATTGTCATTGTCACTGTTACTGTCACTTGTTATTTTGTTTGATTGTTGAGCATTGCATTGTCATTGTCACTGTTACCGTCACTTGTTATTTTGTTTGATTGTTGAGCATTGCATTGTCACTGTCATTTGGTATTTTGTTTGATTGTTGAGCATTGCATTGTCATTGTCACTGTTACTGTCACTTGTTATTTTGTTTGATTGTTGAGCATTGCATTATCATTATCACTGTCACTGTCACTTGTTATTTTGTTTGATTGTTGAGAATTGTATTGTCATTGTCACTGTCACCGTCACTTGTGATTTTGTTTGATTGTTGAGCATTGTATTGTCATTGTCACTGTCACCGTCACTTGTTATTTTGTTTGATTGTTGAGCATTGCATTGTCATTGTCACTGTCACTTGGTATTTTGTTTGATTGTTGAGCATTGCATTGTCATTGTCACTGTTACTGTCACTTGTTATTTTGTTTGATTGTTGAGCATTGCATTATCACTGTCACTGTTACTTGTTATTTTGTTTGATTGTTGAGCATTGCATTGTCATTGTCACTGTCACTGTCACTTGTTATTTTGTTTGATTGTTGAGCATTGTATTGTCATTGTCACTGTCACTGTCACTTGTTATTTTGTTTGATTGTTGAGCATTGCATTATCATTGTCACTGTCACTGTCACTTGTTATTTTGTTTGATTGTTGAGCATTGTATTGTCATTGTCACTGTCACTGTCACTTGTTATTTTGTTTTTGAGGAAAGGCTAATGTTAATTTCTTTCATCTATAGCCGGCTAAACTTAAATGTAACCATAACCCCTTGGCTTAGCAAATGAAAATGGCTGAAAGTTTGGTTAGGTTAGAATTGTGGCCACAGTCCGTTTAGGCACAAGAAAATATAATGTTTTGGGAATGTGGTGTTTTACAACGAACTAACCTCAACAATAAAAAAATAACAAGTGACAATGAAAATGCAATTCTTACGGCACTTTAGCCAAGCCGAGGCAGCGCCACTATTATGCCGCTAACGGCACTTTATCCGAGAGGTGTATATAGTGCCGCTAACAGCACTCTATATACTGCCTATAAAGTATTTGTGTGCCAAATCCAAATCTGTTCAGGCATTTTTGAGTAACAAACATCCAAACACACGAACATACAAACTTTCGCATTTATAATATTATTAGTAGGATTATATATAATGTATATAAGTGTCAATGAATGAATAGATGAACAGACAACCTTTGTGTAATGCTCGATATAAACTAGGGAATGATCTCCATTGCTGCTTTGTTTGGTGTTACGATACGGCTTTTATGTGTTAATATCAGGTCTTTGATTGTCACGTTGCAGGATAAAGGTGTCACCGCATAAGAGAGAAGAAACGAGTATTGAATGTGTATAATTTCTAACGTGACGATATTATCGTGGTAGTCCACGTCCACGTCCATAAAATGCATGGAAATACGTGTACGTTATAACGTTAACGAAAAGCGTCTTCATATATTTCCATACATTTTACTCCCCTGTGTGTTATCGTGATGCCGTGACGTCGACGTCCACAATAATACCGTATCGTGAAAATTACAGAAGCGGACATTATCACCGTGGGTTGGAGAACTGAAATCTTTAATGGGTATCGCATGAAGCAAGTAACTAGGAACGTGAGTCAAAAGGGTAAAAAACGAAATCTGCTTGACAGTTGTATCTACTATATATAAAGTGGTTTTTGCATGCTTGTAAAAACGAAAAGAAGCTCTCACAGGTTATATTAGTGTAAGTCTGGTATTTATTTCAGGTAGTTTGTCACTTTATATAGCCTAAACTACTGAACCAATATCTTGGTCACGAAAGTCACCCAGTACCTATATTATGACGTCAAAGGGTTATCAATTAAATGGACGCTAGATGCCAAGTCACGAGGTGTCTAGAGTCTAGAGTACACGAAGTGTCACTTTTGACAACTGCGTCACTGTGTCAGTGAGAACTGGTGGAGTAAAGGTACCATCCCGTAGCCGACCGCAGGCGGCAGCAGTCGGCGACGTGTCGCCGCGTCACGACTGATTTCTATGAATATCTATGAAATATCTTCTGTAACTAGCGACACGTCGGCGTCGGTTTCATAGAAGTATATAGAAACCAGGCGTGTCGCGGCGATACGTCACCTGCTACTGCCGCCTGCAGTCGGTTATGGAATTGTACCTTAAGGCAGTGACCGAGTGGCGTCCAAAGACGAGGTGTCGGTCGTCCGCAAAACCCGGATGAGACTGGCACTGAAGAGTGGAGATTGGCGTAAGAAAAGGCCTATGCCCAGTAGTGGGTTAAGTCAGGCTGTGTATGGTGATGATGGTGTGTCAACTGCATACAACAATATCACTATACATAACAATTTTTGTATCACTTTGTTTACACTTCAGAGACACAAACATCTATGTAGCCCTGGCTCTTGTACTAGGAGTTCCTGTATCACAAGAGCGAGACCTCTCAATTTACAGGGAATATTTAATAGACAAAAATGAGATACATTATAGTTATGGCATGTATTAAAAGGTAGGTATACAAAAATACAAGAGCAAAAAAAAAGTATAAGTTATGTCTTATCTGTATCTATTTTTCTGTGTGTACATAAATAATAAAATAAATAAAAATTAATAATAGTAAAATATTTTAAATTATCACTGCGTTCTGTAGAGAGTGAGGGTGAGTGTGAGGAGTGTGTGTGTGTGTGTGTGTGTGTGTGTGCGAGGTGTGTATGTGTGGGGTGTACGGTGAATGTGACTGGGTATCATGTAATGTTGCCGAATAGATTTTCTGTTTCCTCATAGTCGTAAAGTTCTAGCCAGTGAATAATACCTTTTTTTTAATTGATAGTTGTTTAGATTTTTAAGTTGTTTGATCCTCTTTTCTTGGCCTATTTTGTTGTAAAGACGTTTGGCCGTAAATCCCCTTAAATTTTTCTTCATTCTATAATTAGATCACCCCTTAATGTATTTAAAGCTTTATATTTCAGCTAACACGTCACATTTTTCAATGACGTTCAACACAAGCTCGTTGTACTATGCATGATATTCGATAAATTCTGTTCACAGACAAGGGAACCAACAACGAATATATTATTCGTCCAATTAGAACGGTGCTCTGTGATTGGTCAACGGAGATTTCAGTCTCAGGCCAATCATGAAGACAGACTAGGAAGGATAAGACGTCGGATTTTTGCATGCGTAATATTTTTTGCATGTTTATGGTTGCAGTTCTTAAAGTACTGATCTTGTTTACATTATAAATTATAGGGAAATGGTAGTAATTGTCGAGAATTTACCACTGAAAATGATGAGAAAAATAGAAATGAGTTATGAAAATGACTAATGTCCCTGCAAACCTACAGTGTTTATGAGGCTGCTCGCTGAAGACCTTTTTATGAGACCAATCGTAACAAATTTACACTCATCTTGGCTCGAACCCTTGCCCTGTCGATCTCTTGCGTGATATTCATTTAGCCGTTGTTTCTATAGGCAAATTTCAGCTAAATGTAAGTGGCCCGAACACATTCGACTTCAGAGTTTTTTTTTTAAAGTATTATAATTAACGATGCAAAGAACACTGCACAATCTCAACTACAAAAATTCCTATCCACGCTATCCTCTCCCCGTCTTCGGCCCATTACACACATTCGTGTAATCCTAACGTGACACCCAATGCATTGTAATGCGACATTATTCGCTCCAGTAGTTTTATCTCGGTCGGTCAGTGTGAACGAGGCTTTAGGGACTCCTTGTGGCCTAAATGTAGGTATGTGTAAGTACATGAAAAAGGTAAAAATATGGTTTCATTTTTCAGATTTGTAGAGTAATTTTGTTATGGTTGAACGATTTTTAGTTGAGATGGATGAGAGAGAAATAAAAGTAATAATGTACAATAAATGGTATGAAACTGTCCGACTTTGAGATTGGCAGGGGTTATAAGTAAACTTAAACTATCTCATACAGCAGTGCTATTCTGTAACCATCTCACCGTGAAAACTTAGGTGAAGTGAGCACGGAGTGAGCTGTCATTCCACCTGCCGGTCTATTCTGTAATAATCTCACGGTGAAAACTTAGGTGAAGTGAACGTGAAGTGAGCTGTCATTCCACCTGCTGCTAGGGACTGACAGCTCACTCCGAGCTCACTTCACCTAAGTTCTCACAGTGAGATGGTTACAGAATAGCACTGCAGCTGCTAGGGACTGACAGCTCACTCCGTGCTCACTTCACCTAAGTTTTCACGGTGAGATGGTTACAGAATAGCACTGCTGGTCCGGACTGCCAAATGAAAGTAGTAGTCGGAACTTATTGTAAATTATATTGATGATAATCAATCTGCCTAACCTTTTCCAACTATGTTGGGGTCGGCTTCCAGTCTAACTGGATGCAGCTGAATACCAGTATTTTACATGGAGCGACTGCTTATCTGACCTCCACAACCCAGTTACTGGGTAACACGATACCCTTTGGTAGGACTGGTGGTCAGACTTTTGGGCCTCTGACTACCAGTAACAACTGTCAAAGATCTACAAATGATAGCCAGGACCATCAGCTTAACGTGTTTTCCGAAGCACGGAGGAGTCTCGATATGTAAGGAATGGTCACCCATCCAAAAACTGACCGCGGCAAGCCATCTCGTATCAATATTATGGAGTTTTCCGGTTTTGAAAACTTAGTATAAAAGTCTCACGTTCTTGTATTTTCAGGGTAATTGGAACCGAAACACTACAATGATGTCTGAAATAAAATGTGTTTAATTCTCTGAGAAAATAGGTGCCTGTAAGAAGATTTTCGTCCTGTAAAGCTACGGGTTCTTAGAAGAGCGGTGGCCGCCACGTGACGGCCGCCTTGAAAATAATGGCACTGGTGTTTGACTATACGGTGTAAAAAAATGCTCTCTAAGAAAACACAAACACACCAACTTACGTTCATAATTAACGTTTCAGTGACGTCATTCGACGGTAAATTGGGGACGTTATATGGTGGCCACCGCAGTCTTAGGAAACCCTAGCTTAAATCTTAAACAAAGCCTAATAGAATCTATTCTAACAATTCAGCAAGAAATCAAGAAAATTTGATATCCGTTTCACTGTGGACACAAATGAGTACAGATGGTTCACTCCGCAAAATCGTTTAAATAAAAAGTGAATCTTGCTACGACACAATAAAGTGCAATTTAGGTCGCACAGTGCTCGGGAATCGCAGGCCACCGTAGGCGCGGGCTTGCGGACAGTGAGCAATGGGTAGCTCGCCGTCCGATAAGGACCAGGCCCGGGTCGACGGCGCGTTGTGTTCCACGCGCGCCTTAAAGAGATGTCAGCAACTGAAGGCGTCCGATAGGACCGATGCCTGCCGGGGTTGCGGGAAAGTCCGAAAGGGATACCGTGGCCCCTGGCAACGGAAAGAACATGGGTGGGTTTTAGTTCGCTCCACCCAGAGCGGGAGAAGTTATATGATAATAACCCACCCAAAAAAAAAAAAATGGTCCCACAGCGCTAATTACCTACAGTTATATTCACCTAGAAGTTACCTCTCTTTCTATCGCGTAACTCTTATACTCTTCTTATCTTCTGACTCTTTTTCGCTCACTGAATTTCCCGACAAGATGCGCCCGCCGCGTACTTGTAGCTTCATACCTAAAATGCGGAGTGAACCATCTGCATTTATCTGTGCTGTAGACCAAAGAAACTCAATGAAAGTACCGCCGATACAGCAATAATTAGGAAGTGACCGACCTCTGCAATTGTTAGCAGAATAATACCGACAGTTGTCCTCCATTTGTCAATCCGACTTCCTTCATTGGCTTTGTTAGAGATTTCTGCCATTTTCTAGCTACGGATTGTGGTTTAAAGGTTATATTGTTCTACTAGCTTTTACCTGCGGCTTCGTCTGCGTGGATGTCGGAAAATATCCCACGGGCACGTACTACCGGGATTTAAAGTACTCTATGTGTTAATCCAGGTCATAAACTATTTATTTATTTATTTTTACTTCAAGCACACAAATGTACAGAGGCGGACTTAATGCCATGGGCATTTTCTACCAGTCAACCTTCGGGTGATGCAGAGACAAACAGTGGTAGGTGCAACAGAGAGATTTGAAGATTTTTTATATTTAAATATAAAGATATACATATATACCTACCTAATAAAAACTATAAATATAAAAAATACACCTAATTATACATAAATATAAGTACAAATAAGACAAACAATGGGAAAACATTACCGTTGTGATGATACTGCCAGCTTCGCGAATATGCTCGCGAATATGCTCGCGAACTTTAATTCGAAAAGATAACCGGTTGGTCGCCATCCTGATTTCCTGGGGGAGCGCATTCCAAAGAGAGATAGACTGAATGAAGAAGGAAGAGTGAATGAAGTCTGTGCGGTGAGTGGGACATTGTGAGAAGACGATTGTGAGATGAACGTAGATTTCTATTGTGGTTGGCGCAAATGTACTGAAAGAGGGGGGCCAGATAACTACCTGTGTACCAAATTTCATTCAAAGCCGTTTAAGCCGTTTTTGCGGATAAAGTTTGGAGCATTTATTAGTATATCTATGCTGAACTCAGCATTCACGTTAACAACTACAATCACTGAAGATAAGCATAGTATAGTCAGCCTATAATGTTGCCACTGCTGGGACCCCGACTTCCAAGAGGCCCTCTCTTCAAGAGGGAGTGGGCTGTAATCTACCACGCGGGTCCAGTGCGGGTTTGGTAGATTACAGCACTCACATTTTTCGAATTTTTGGTTTTAGGACATGCCGGTTTCCTCACGATGTTTTCCTTCACCTTTTTGAGAGCAGTGGTGATGAAATTATTAACACAAAGTAAACGCGCCTGTCTAGGTTCGAATCCACGACAACTCGTAAGTCACGGCCGTTACCACTGGGCCACCACTCTCACTGAAGATAAATAGTTATGTAATCAAAATCACCAAATAGATGGGCGTGATGGTAATACCGTGCTTGGTAGTAGATAATTGATTTTTTGTAACAATATTCTGATTTATTTCGTTCTTCTACATAGGAAATGTAACATTACACAACAAACGTACAAATTCCCCTACTACGCTTTGGAATGGGCAACTAGCTCCATCTTTCCGACTAAGTTTTCGCTAAGTTGCGTCTCTGTAGTATCTTACCCTTAATAATTAATTCACAATGTAACAGTGGCTTAAAGCTATCGTCGCATCGTTACGACACTTCTACTACATGCAACACACGAGTAGGGCTAGTGGCCAGTAACCATAAAAATTATAATAAGCTAAAATTGTTCTTAAATTGAAAATACTGAAATTTTCAAACGCAAACGCAAACATAGGGTTCTCTCTTTCCTTCAATTCGCCTACTCTTTGCACGTTATTCGTTTTAATTTCATTGATGCGATTTTATGATCCGTGACTACAGCAAATGACTTCTGCACTACAGTTCTTTAAGTACAGCTATCTAATTACGCAACACATTTTCGTAAACCATTACGTCAAATTTGTTTCATTTTGACAGTTCAACAACATTCATTGCGTTATTTACGTTGTTGAGCAGATTTTTTTTCGAACTTATGAAGCATGGGATTAGCAATGTTTCGAAACGATTTAAATTTCGATTGATCGTGTATTACGTAATAGGGTACTGGTTGCTCCAAGATGAACGTTTAATGAAATTAAAATAATATCTTCATAAAAAGAAACCGTATACCTACTTGTATTAAATTAATGTCGCCATTAAAGCGGCATGCTGTGTAAATCTATATCTACTCATAGTATAAAATAAAGTCACTTTTCGTTTCGGTCTGTGTAACCGTTTATATCTTCTGAAAAGCAGAATGGATTTTGATGCAGTTTTCACCATCACTTAGAGCATTAATTTCGGAAGGTTTATGTATATAATACAGTACAGTACACAGTACTAGTACGAGTAGTAGTAGTGGTACAGTAGTTTTATCAGAAATCGCCAAAACAATGAACAAAAGAAATCCCGATAACAGTGCTTATTTAACAATACTAGTGCTTGCAAACGAAGATTATAAACATTCTATAGTATGTTTTGGCTAAGCCTGTGCCCAAAACAATTAACGATAAGACGGTAGACGTATTAAAAACTCGAGTGTTTTGGTTACTTGAGCGCGGTCATAAATCTGTCACGATGAGCGGCGTTTCCGGGACTTAATCGCATTCGCACACGTGGGACTTTATCGCTTAAATTATATATAGCACAGAAATCTCGATGACTTGACATGTCGCCACATCGTTCATCGTAGATTGTACCCGTGCGATCATGGGCAGGTATAAACTGACAATATTTTTGGCATGTATTTAATCGAACTCCAAATAATTCACATTTTGAAGTCCTAAAAAAGTTAATGGTCAATTTAATATAATCAATGTGCCTCTTTTTGGAGTTTCAAATAATTCCCATTTTGATGTCCTTAGATATTAAACAGCCAATTTACTGCGACCACCTTGGATATTCCTACCAATTTCAGTAGCAATATCTCTGTAGACAATCTTACTCGTCAAGCGCTAAGTATTCAAAATCATGTAAACCAGTATCAATAGACATGGAAACCAGTAAATTTTGGTAGACACCATTGCTTTGCACCGTGGAAAAAAATGATCAAGATAAATGGAACAAAAATACATCCCTGTTCCATATGCATAACTTTCTTCTTGTGACGCCGCGAATAATAAATGTCATGCTGAGACGGCGAGAACGATATTGAGGATCTTTACATGTCTTCCATTCAGTTCGTTACTAATATGGGAAAGTAGATAATATGTGCGTCTTTTTGGTACGTTTTCATAGCTAAACCAGCGAGTGGATTTTGAAACGATGTGACGATGATGCCTGACAGTGCCTGGCACCTATTTCAAACACTAATTTCACACACTGAGTTGAGCTCCACGATTACTGACAGATCCTTGCACTGACTAGACAGGTCCACTCAAATCTGTGTGGTTCTTTCCTCAAATTGTCTTTTATTTCGGACACTAATCTACATGGTCCTCATATGGCCTGGCCAAGATTATGTCTGGACTTTAAAAGAGACTGCGACCTCTGAATTTGTTTCGGCCTTTCTTCTGAGAGTAGTCAGATAGGAAACGCCGAACTCATATAGCTTATTTTTTATATGACGTGTATAAGTGAGTCAGGTATCTTATTTACAGAATAAACCATTTCATTTCAATTTCTTTCATTTCACTAAACAATATTTTTTTTGTTAATGTAGGACGTGCGACATCACCACCCCTAGCAAATTTAAAGAGGGCTCTCAATAGTACAAGTTTAGCAATGTGTGAGTTTACTACGCCATATTTTCAAGATTTCCGTTGCAATGACTTGAGGGCTAGTATATTATAACCTTCTGTTCATTCCTAAAAGTAATCGGTCTTTGACTGAGAATATCTTAAAAGTATGTTTTGGGAGATAGCCCAGCAGTGCTCTCCAGTTCACCAAAAGAATCTACGTGCTGCAATCACCGCATGTCGAGAAGGGTTATTATAGTTATTGGTTCTTCATTGTAGCAGTCAATGGAAAACACATGAGGAGGACGAGACCCTCTTTTTTTTTTGGATGGGAATTTATCAAATAACTTCTCCCGCTCTGGGCGGAGCAGAGGACGTGTCAATCGCTTAGTCACTAAAACACTACGTGTTCTTTCAGTTGCCTGTACGTTCCCAGGGGCCACGGTATCCCTTTCGGACTTTCTCGTAACCCGGCAGGCATCGGTCATATCGGACCCCTTCAGTTGCTGACATCTCTTTAAGGCGCGCGTGGAACACAACACGCCGTCGACCCGGGCCTGCCGGTCTATTCTGTAATAATCTCACGGTGAAAACTTAGGTGAAGTGAACGTGAAGTGAGCTGTCATTTCACTTGCTGCTAGGGACTGACAGCTCACTCTGAGCTCACTTCACCTAAGTTCTCACGGTGAGATGGTTACAGAATACCACTGCTGGTCCTTATCGGACGGCGAGCTACCCATTGCTCACCGTCCGCAAGCCCGCGCCTACGGTGGCCGGGAATCGGCCTGCGATTCCCGACGCCCAGGGCGTCTCCTGCAGCGGCTAGGGGCGTGAGGGCGCGACATTTGCCTTTCCCTCACGCGTTCTGCCTCCTCCTTTGCGAGCATTACTGCTTCGCAGAAGGAGGTGACGGCCTCCCATGCCCTCTCGCTCCGTACTATGTCCTGAACCAGGGCCGGAAGGAGAGACCCTGACGATTAGTGTTCTATTTTTATTCACTATGCAGAAAGCATACACTATCGGCAAATACAAGATCCCTGTCCCTTTACGCTTCTTCAAAATAAACCTTAACAGTATTGTGGACCAATAAACTATTTATGTAGCACTTAAGAAATAAAGAAATAGAGCCATTCATGTCTGTCTTTAAAGCTAAAGGACCCAAATTTCGGGTTCGTTCAATAGCAACCGAATAATGAACTTGAAAAATACGATGGAAAATCTCTTCAAATCACTTGGGACGCCTCTATTAAATCGAAAGAGATATTTATTTTGAAGTTGCTTGTAACATCTTTATGTAACCGTGTCGGGGAATTAACTTCGGGTTCGTTCGGAGATCTTCGGGTGAGTTCGTGGTTATAGAGTGGAAAATGCTGTTATGTTTGTGCGTTGGGGAAGTATAGATTTTTTGGTGTTGAAAAATGTTGAAGAAATTGAGGTTATTGTTATTGTCATTGATAAAGCGGGAATTATTTGAGGTTCACAAAAATCGTTATATGGGAGTGTTCAATACTATTTTTAGTAGCGTAAAATGAAAATTAATAGATGTTTGACTAAATACATGCCATTTTGAACCGACTTCAAAAAAAGAGGGGTTCTCAATACGGTTGTGTTTTTTTTTAATGTTTGTTACCTCAGAACTACGTCATTTGTAAACCGATTTGGATACATATTTTTTATTTGAAGGCATATACTTCTAGATTGATCCCATATGAAGTTGGTCAATTTCTGATGAGTGGTTTTTGAGTCAGCTTCAATAACACGTATTTTTTCCACTTAGAGAATATGAATGATGTTATAATAACTTTCTGTCACTGTTATTTACATTGCAAGTAGTGGTATGAATATATACGAATTTATGTGGCGTAGCTACAACAACTAAAAAGTGAAAAATACAACCGACTTCCAAAAAAAAAGTTTTTTTGTAGTTTTTTTTTTTTTCGGAAAATGTTTTTATTTTGCACTTTTTAATTATAGTAACACGAACTTATTATAACATGATCCATATAGACTAAGTGGGACAAATACGTATTATTGAAGCTAACTCAAAAACTACCCAAGCAAAGTTAGTAAAATTTTAATGGGACCATCTCCAAAATATGACCTACCAAACAAAATAATCATCAAAATCAATTTATGATTAGCAGAATGATCACGTGACAAACATACAAAAAAACATGCTGTCGAATTCAGAACTTCCTCCTTTTTGAAGTCGATTAAAAACTAAAACGTTTTTACAAATAAAAATACCGACATTAAAAAAAACGCCATTACTACAAGGGTTTGTATTTTCGTTTTTGCCACCGACTTCGGAAGTTAAGGGTACGATAGTCGGTAATTCTTCCATACAAATGTAGTAGATTACTCATCTAATACTTTTTGTCCCAATAAATACTTTTTCTTTCTTTCTTTCTTTCTTTCTATCTGTTTGACGGCATATACGTTCAAAAATAAAAATTATATCAATTTGTCTTGTCTTGGGAAGATTGATGAAGATGTGGATAGGAGAGTAAATGCGGGAAATAAAGTGAATGGTGCTATACATGCGATTGTGACCAACCAGTTGATGTCCAAAAAGGCTCGACTGGCTGTTCACAATGGTGTGCTGGTGCCCACGATTATGTATGGCAATGAATGCTGGATGTGGCAGGAGAAGCATGAAAGTAGGATAAATGCTGTGGAAATGCGTTCCTTTCGAAGCATGTGTGGTCTAACTATAAATGATAGGCTGAGGAATGATGTGATAAGACAACGGTGTGAGTTAAAAGAAGATGTAGTGACAAAAAATTAAAAGGATATGCTGAGATGGTTTGGTCATGTTGAGAGGATGAATGAAAGGCGACTTACAAAATGTATTTACAAGGCAGATGTGACTGGCAACGCCGGGAGGGGACGCCCTAGTACCGGCGTGCGTGTATGACCAGATGTATGAACGTAAACGAGGCAAAAGGAGTATGTAAGGATCGTAGCAGGTGGTGTTCTGTAGTTTCTGCTTACTCCCATGGGAAGTACGCGTGAGTTTCTGTATGTATGTATGTCTTATCATTAACTGGCGCTGTATGGAAGCAGACGTGGAAAAAAAAATTGGTTTGGAAGTTATGAGCGTCGAAACTTCCATTTTTAAACATAAATTAAATTAATTATAATTAAATTTTAACTTGTCTTTGGGCGTAAATAAATAACTTAAGTAGTAAAAAAATGGCAAAATAGAAACCGTAGAAGGATAGATAATTTATTCAAAATTTCAAATAATTTTATTTTGAGTAAATACATAGTTTTTCTATAATATCTATACGCCCAAAGGTCTGTTTATAAAATTTTATGCGCTCGTTTTCATTATAAATCATCGTCTATTTCACTAAATAAATTAATAAATAAAACTAAATAAATAAATAATTAGACTAAATAGCATGCATAATAGTCTAGCCCACCAACGAGTTCGAGCCGTCGACTAGTGTACCCTTAAAGTAATTTTTCACTTTGTAGTGTTTTTATGATAACACTTTTTCATGAAAATGTAACACCAACCAATGCATTGAGTAGTATTACAGTAAACCTAAAGACATATTGGTCTTTAGCAGACATTTCAATTTCACCACGTTCGGGAATAGGTGCTAGAAATAGCACCTCTATTTCTCACGTAACATTCAATTTCTTAAGAGTGAAAAGTCTAATTTATTACGTACGGGAACGCGAAACTACGAGTATCTCTTGGTGCGATACAAATAACACTTCGAGTGGTCGAAACTTATTTGTTAGTTTTGTAGCGTAATAACAGTAGTAATGGCGAAAATAGACCGATTTTGGGGAAATAGAAAAACAGAACTGAATTTCTGTTATTGTTACAACATGAAACAACAAGCCAAAGGGTTAAGCAGAGATGTAGGTACATAATACACCCACATTTCGCCAGTTATAATTAAGTTCTATGTTATAAGGGACGAGCCTATTGCCATCAACGGGGCACAGATCCAGACTCCGGGCTGCTACTGAGAAATTCTAGATGGAAAAACCTTCTCCGACCCGGGAATCGAACCCCGGACCTCATGCTCAGCAGTAAAGCCACCTATTACATGGGACTTAAACATAACTGGCGAAATGTGGATGTACTAAAGTACACATCTGCTTAATCCTTCGGGACTTACAGGCGTGATGTTATGTTTTGGTTATGTGTCTATTTTCATTGGTTGTTTAATAAAATATTCAAGTATTGAAAATCATCTAGTAAAGGCGTAAAGAAGTACACGGGGTCGTGTACATCAGCCTTTACATCTTCTTAAGGGTACGTCTGCTCCCAAAACGACTCTGAAAAAAGTTATTTATCGATTCCACACTACCCTGTTGAAGACCTGTCACAATGAAAGTAAAAGCCTCCAATATAATGTACATTTAGTCAAGGAACTTACCACAAATATCCAGAAAAAATGTGCCACTACTTCGTTCCCAATATTGACAGACTTATTGAACAAAAAGTGTCGTGTCACTCTTCGTAATGAATTTTTGGGCACGTTTTCACTTTGGAGTGGCAAGTTATGTCATTGTTTCGTTATGTATTATGTTGGGTTATTTCTGTCGTTAGCTGTCGAAGGCGAAAATGGGATCACGTCGAGAAGATGAACATTCATAACCTCGCCTTTGCTTAACAATGCGTGATCGCATTGTTAAGCAAAGGCGAGGTTTCCCTTCCGTTTGCCGAGCAAGATGGTTTTTTCCCTTACAATTTATTTTAAGACATAGTAAAAATTTTACGTAATAAAAATCAATACTTTTTGCATTAGGTTTAAGTGAATGATATTACGAATGGTACTCATGAAACCTTTGATTTCTTTCGCCAGTCGCTATAGCAGGATTCACAGTATTGTTTTATGTCGTGTCGTGATGCCTTCTGACACAACAGTGATGTCGACTCAAAACTCATGTTATGACGTACCTTTTTTATTTTTTATCGCTGTGCGATGTTAATAGTTTGCTTATTGTTATTAATGTATGTATTTTTAATTTATACATTTTTTACAATTTTTTATAAATTTTCATAAATTTATATAAATTTTTACCATATCATTTTTATGGAATTCTTATCAGTTTTACCAATGTTATAATGTCGAAGAATGTCAATTTTACTTTTACCAATTTTATAATTTTTATTCAGAATTTCATAGATTTTCATTTTATATAAATTACACTTTTGACCGATGTTACCAAATTTGCAATATTAGCGCTTATTACTAAGTAAGTTAGCTTATTTGTCTGATTCATTGTTTTATGCATGTGGTGTTTACCTATAAGTAACTGATACACTGTTATTTACTTTAAAAAATGTAGTATGTGTTTGTATCAGTTTAATCAACTGTTGGTGAACCTAATAAAAAAAAATAAAAAAAAATAGCCTACATTGTGTCCCACTGCTGGGCAAAGGTCTCCCCTTTTCCTTCCAAATCTCTTTATTTTGTACGATTTATGGCCATGTTGGCTCCGCAAACATGATTAGATCGCCATACCACCTTCACCGCGACGAAGTCCTATACAGATTTATTTGATATCACGACACGACAAAATAATATGCCGGTAGCTCCCAGTTTGGTTTTACAGAAGACTTTCTTGATATAAATATCTCAGTACAAAAATAGGCCACCCCAATTTATTCAGTAGGTGTCTTTAAGTCTAAAGTCAACCAAGGGATCACGGAGTGCTTACGTAACCTCATCTACCTCTACATTGATAACATGATACGGAAAAATCCTGATTTCCCTAAGGACTGCGCTTTCTGGAACCAAAAACCACCATTTGTTATTTCACTGCTCATATATTATGAGTGGAGTTAAGGAATGAAAATTTCTGGATTTTGTATTCCAAAAGTAAGTTGGCAATGTAAGGTTATAAGAACTATGATGTCTTAAAGACACTGCAACCATTTCGTCTCTTTTGGTACTTGAAAAGGAAGACTAAAGAGTACCTACTAATTTTCAAATTGAGTCGTTTAGAGTAGACAACCTCTACCATTATTTTCTCGATCGAAAATTATTTTCATATATTTCTCATGAAATTTGGGGGGGCTTTGTATGACTTGGGGGTTATGTGCTTTGATTTTTCTTCGATTATATGCGTGTAGGTGCTGAAGCGCAACCCTTCTGATTGCTGTTGTTTTCTTATCTTAACTTCTTGATGTTGTCGAGCTCTTCCGATCGCCTCAATCTGATTTACATCTCTCATCTTCAATATCTAACATAATATCTTTTGCCTCGTATATCAAAATCGTCAATATCTAAATAAATCATTTGGTTTCCTGCTTTCATCATAACGTTTTTTAACTCACATACACAAACAGCCAGACCCGGAACAACTAATTGTAGGTCATACAAATATTTGTTCCGTGCGGGAGTCGAACCCGCGACACGCAGCGCAGCAGTCAATCGCTTAACCACTGCGCCAACCGTGCCGTTTAAGTCTGTTATAATATTATCATATCTATAGATCAAGAAATTTAAAAATAAAATAATAATTCCAGGTGTATCTGTCGCTTTCTTATCATCCTTACTGTTTACAAATTCATTTCCTTTCATCATAATGGCTCAGTCTTCGATAAAAACAGTATCTCGAAGCATTTCAAATTTCCTATCACCAACAGCTTCTTATACCAACAGAAGTGCCAGGTGTAACTATCTAAAAGACAGCAATACAAACCATAGATCAAGTCAGAACGAAAATAATATTTGTCACTTCTAGATCATCCTCAATGTCTACAAATTCATTTCTTTTCATCATAATAGCTCAGTCTTCAACAAAAACAATATGTCGAAGCATTTCAAATTCCTTATTATCAACTTCTTGCACCAACAGTAGTGCCAGGTGTAAGTATCTAAAAGACAGCAATACATTAAGTGAAGTGACGGCGCCATTGTCTCGGCTGCTGGAGCAGTTTCCAAGTGACCTGGTTGCAGCGGACCGGATACACTAGTTGTGTACTTTTGTATCAGGAAGGTTATAATGCCAACGTTTGTAAATTAACCTTGTTTGGGAAATTAATTGAGAAGGTTTTGGAATAATGTTTATTTTATCTTGGATATTGCTGACATCGGTGAAGAAAAACATCGTGAGGAAACCTGAACTTATAGCTAACTAGCTGCGCCCCGCGGTTTCAACCGCATAAGTTTCAATCCCGTGGAATATTGGGATGAAAAGTCCTATGTCCTTACTCAGGTCATGGTCTACCCATGTGCCAAATTTCATTCAAATCCGTTCGGCCGTTTTAGCGTGAAAGCGTAATGAACACACAAACAAATAAACAAACAAACTCACTTTCGCAATATTATATTAAATTATATTAGCTGTTGCCCGCGATTTCGTGTGCGATCCAGGATGAAAAGTAGCCTATGTCAGGTTTCCAGGTTAAGGTCAATCCCTGTGCCAAATTTCATCTAAATCCATTCAGCCATTTTAACGTGAAAGCGTAATAAACAAACTCACTTTCGCATTTATGATATTAGTAAGGATTATAATAATATAGTTAAGATTAGGATAATAGTTTGAAATCGCCTAGCAGCCTTGAGCACCTTCTCTGTATAAGAAGTCACCTTTGCCTTGCAGTAGGACAATAATAGGCTGGTATTGTTTATTTATTATGTTTTGATATGAAACTTGATAGAATTTAGCTTGAAATATTCTGACTTGCTTAGAAAATGTCCAAGAAGGCCATCTAGGAAAAAAAAGCGAATCTCACGATTCATATCATTCATCAAAATCGGTTCAGCCGTTTAGTATTTACGAACATAGGGACGGACATACATACATACTTACAGGTCAAACACATAACCCTCCCTTTTTGGCTTTACTGTAGTCGGATAATAAAGCTAGCATCAAAGGATGTTACTTTGCTTAAGGGGAAGGCAAGGGTTCCTGTAATTACATATCTGGAAGGTGAAACTAATCTGGACTGTCATTTACAGAGTTTCATTGCAGAAAGAAGATTACAGTTTTCGTATGAGCTTACGTTGGATAAAGAAATTAAGATCTATTTAAATCCTTTTTTCCAGTTGATGTTATTTCCACTTAAACAAACATCAACTTTATAGAAGTTTAAATAAAGTTGATTTTAGACTAACTGTTAAAAAAGTTGTAAGAAATATGTAGTTGTAGCGCAAACTGAACCTTATGTGTCAGCATTACAGTTGTTTTTCCTAAAACTCTTGTTTGTTTACATGTTTGGCAAATAAATTGTGAACGCAGATTACATAGTTTGTCAAAGGAATGACTTTAATTAAGGTAGCTATTTAAAAAAGCGGCCAAATACGAGTCAAACTCGCATACGAAGGGTTCCGTACCACCGTACAATATTTAACACTAAATAAAAATAAAAAAACGGACGAACGAAATGAACGAAACGTGTTTCTTTAATCAAAGTACTGTAAAAAAACACGTTTCTTGTATTAAAAGGCTTTTAATTTTCTTCTCAGAGTAGTCAGATAGGAAACGCCGAACTCATCTAGCATTTTCTTCTTTTTTTTTTAAATACTTTTTTAATATGACGTGTAAAAGTGATTGCAATATCCTATTTACAGAATAAACAATTTCATTTCATTTCATTTCAGACGGGCGGTTCGACAGCGGAGCCTTAGTAATAGGGTCCTGTTGGCATCCTTTGGGAAACCTAAAAACAATAAAACCCATCAACATCGGCACGTTTTCAAATCGCAGCAGATGACGAAGCAATGACTGTCAAAAAACAGCGTACGTGTCATGAAACCGAAAAATATTTTAAAACACGCAATTAAAATCCACACGAACAACAAAATTAAAATAAAGTCCTTTGAAAAATAAACACGCACCTGAAAATTTGAATAACAAATCCCAAACAACTAGGTTAAAAGAACACTGGCAGGTATTGAAAACTAATTTTGAGTTCATCACGTTTGACATTTTAAAAAACCGGCCAAGTGCGAGTCGGACTCGCACACGAAGAGTTCCGTACCACCGTACAATATTTAGCAAAACTAAACGAAAAATAATAAAAAAAAAAGATTAATAATATAAAATATTATTTTTATATTATTATTTATTATAATATATATAGAATAATAAGAATATTTGTTACTCTCGTGATTTGATTTTCTTTGCCTTTATTTACCGCGAATAAACGTATTTTCTTTCTTTCTTTTTTTCTTTCTAATATTTTTCATTTTATATTTTAAAAATCACATTTCATAATGATACTGTGAATTACAAAGTTATTTAAAAAAAAAATCGCGCATATGAAAATAAGTATTTTATTTAAATATGGACGATTTTTTATGAATCGGCGTTTTTAATATTTGTTGATTAAATAGTATATGGTACATGATATACAGAAGATTCAAATTCAACAAAAATCGTCTAAGACTTTTAACTTTTAGTTTTATTTCTTTAAATTAAAAACAAAATAAAAATTATATCTGTACTCTACTCGATGAGTTCTAGACAATGATACCCCACCACATGCGAGGATAAGAAAACCAAATTTTCAAAATCGAAAGTTTTGGGCGTTTATTTATACCCCCTTTAATTTTTAACTTTATTTATTTTTTATAATTTGTTCTTATAGCCGCAAAATTTCAAGTGTCTCCCTGTTCATGAGATACACCCATCAGCTGACAGACAGACGGACGAACCGACGGACGGACAGCGGAGGCTTGGTAATAGTCCGTTTGGTACCTTATGGTTACAGAACCCTAAAAAAAGAACGGTCCGAACTTTTAAGTCGATATCAGGCTGTCTACAAAGTCCGGTTTAATCCTAATCCCAAAGATAAGCTTTAGGGTTTATCTGAAATTTTTGAATTTGAAAATTCGAAAACACCACTTAAACTTTAAGTGCGATACGCCGCCGCGCCGGCGCCGGCGACCGTAAACGAATTGAAAAGGATTTGAATGATTGATTGATCGCCGTTTATGCTAATGTTAGAGATTATTAATTCATTAGTAGGGATAGTCACTTGAATGGCTTTAAGTTCTTGTTTAAATCGGTACATAAACTAGGCTCTACTTAGTCTCCCCATGGGCGCTGCGAAAGGTTATTTTTATCAGACGTTCCCTTCTGCGTGATAGAGGACTGATAGCTTGATGCATAGTGTATATCTCCGACACACGACAACATCCTTGAGCCACAAAGGCTGAAAGGCCGAAACAGTTTTTTAAAGAGTGTCGTCCCACTCACTGGCGAACGAACAAAAGAGGGACTGTAGTTGTGGCGAGACAGTGCTTCCTTACCCAAACCATTCTTTCCAGCTGCTGAAGATCTCCCACCTGGACATAAGATGCCTTGGGTAACCTGAAAGTCTTTAAACAGACTCCGGACCCAGGTTGGCCGAAGCAAGAATAATATGTTCAGGTGGAGATTCATAGACGACTCCGCCTTGGAGTGTAAATGTGGTGCTGTTCCACAAACGATGGGACACTTAATGTCGTTTCTTGCGTGTCCTGTCAGTTGCACGTTACAGGAACTGATGGACGCTAGTGATGGCGCCAAAAACGTGTCCGAATTTTGGACCGAGTCTATTTAGATTGCCGTCGACACGCTAAGAGAGAGTGTACTTATACATACATGCATACTGCGCTATGCATACTGTTTGAGGGGCAATATCTTATTAGACTTTACCAGTATTTTTTGGAGTCTGGATTTTTGTCTGGTGATGGCTACTCGCTTCCAATTACATAGCAATTAACATACCTATAGCAGTGGTGACCCAGTGTTAAGAGGGAACAGGGCCTGCGATTCTCCATAAAAATGTATTCCCCTTTTTTCTTCCTGAATAATACGAGTAGAGCAATATTATTTTTTTCATAAAATCAAGGTCTGCTGTAGACACGTCCCTGTTATTCTCTATTTTTCAGCAACTTATTGGTTATGAAAATATGACCCTGCTAAAAACAAAAATGCCCCAATTTTACCGCTGTGATTAGAGTACTAGACAAATTCGAAAAGTTTTTAACGTAAATTTAAATAATAGGAACCTAGACATACTCTTTCTTAAAATTGTAATGTAAAAAATAATTGAATCGGCTGTTTTCGAGGAGCACGAAAAGGGGAATACGAAACGGCGATCTCGTAATTTTTTGGTGATATAATCGGTCTGCGCTGCAGCTGTCCCTATCGCACTGTGCGGAGGCAGACTTGAGGTAAGACGACGACAATAGTTTTTTCAAATACCTATTTTTCAAATTCCTCGCAGCCCCTTTTCCCTCTTAACGGCAGTGACATACGAGTTGTAGGTCATGGCTTCGAATGCAAACGGGTGCTTTACTTCGTGTAAAAAAAACGGTGACAAAAAACATCGTCAGGAAACCGTCATGTCCTAGAATAAAAAAATCGAAGTCATGTGACAGCTATCAACCCACACTGGGTCCGCGTGGTAGATAACAGCCCACTCCCTCTCGAAGAGAAGAGGCCTGTGTCCCAGCAGTGGGGACATTATAGGCTGATTATGCTATGCTAACATACGTGGCGAAGTGTAGGTGGTCTATACTCCTCTGCCTAACTTTTCAGGGTATATAGGAGTGATATTATGTTATGTATAAAACATAGAACGTACTCGTAGCTAGAGACATCACTCTGTCGAAAAACAACAAAACACCTTCTTACACCCTAATAAAACTCGCAAACACGCGAAAAATCGTGACACCCACTCAAATCTGTCAGAGAGAAACAGTATAAGCTTTGATAAAACTGGGATACTTTCATACGCCACCATCTTTTAGTCGACGCGTTGAGTCCTATTTGTAAAACAGTGCAGGTAACGTGCCCAGACGTGCGTTGAGACCGCGAGCGAGTTTTGAAACTGACTAAAAACTGATGCGGACGAAATATCAACAAGGTTTTTTGAAAAAAGAACAAGTAACTAAAAAGTTTGAGGTTTTACGAGAGGTTCTGGTTGTTAAACACAAAGCTTTAAGTGTTGGGGACATAATTTTAGTTCTTTGGGTTTAACTAAGGATTTAAGAAGTAAGTTACGATGTTTTAGAAGTTTATGAAAATTTTGGTAAACATTACAATTTCTTCCTCCCGCATAACTTTTACTATCCGAATAATATTCTAACTCGTATCCGAATTTATCGACACGGAATTCAGATATAAGTTTAGTGCCGTCCGTAGCGTCCGTCAGTTTCTGTAATGTAGAGACAACAGGACACTAAGGGTCATAAAAGATATTATATAAGATCATACAAGAATATTAAGGGTCCCGTCGTTTATAGAACAGCACAAATAGCGAAAAAACTTAACATGACATGATTTTAATTATTCCTTACTTATTATTTTAGTCTAATTTTACCTACTTACCTACTAATATAATCTGAATAGATATGACTTTTTGTGTGTTATTGAATTTTTGTTGATTACTGTTAATTGGACATCATAACGACTGCTAGACATTTTTTTTTTTTTCTGAAATGTATTTTATTGATTATGTAAATATGTTAATTAATGTTCAACAACTCAACAGTAAACCAACATTGTGCTTTGCAGTGCCCTGACAGGGTTCATGTACAAAAACCGACTTAATATATTGTAAAATGTGTGATGTGGAAATAAATAAATAAATTACAAATTGTAAAGTGTGTCATTGAGGTTTTCTGTTAGGAATTTCTTAGTAGCAACCCGGAGTCTGGATTTGTGTTCGGTTGATGGCAATAGGCTGATAGGCTCGCCCACTATTACATGGTACTTAAACATACATAATCAGCCTATAATGTTCTCACTGCTGGTACACAGGCCTCCTCTCTTCGAGAGTCTTCGAGAGGGAGTGGGCTGAAATCCACCACGCGGGCCACTCTTTTAAATATAGAAATTACAAAATCCTGGGTACATTACTCTTGTTGCTTCTATATGTGAGAACAATGTAAAAAAAAAAACGATTAAAAATATAAGATTAAAAATAAGCCTGGCAGATAAGAGATGACCAGTCTCAACCGACGGCGCCCGTTCACGAACATGACTCGTGGATCAGCACCATCCAGCTCAACCATTTTGTAGGGAACCGAATGATCCAACACACTCGCCACCATCAGCGAGACATTTAAGTGAGCATAACATACTCTCAATTGCCATGCTCTTTCAAGTCAACATACAACATAATAACATAGTAAACGGCTCCATGGTACTCATTATACTCATCACTCCAATGGTATTCAACAATTAAAATTGATTAAGTAAATAAAGTCAGACAAAATAAAAAAGGGGAAGCAACTCTTCCAAAAGTATGTTTTTTTTAACAAGTGAGCCCAAGTGGTTTTGGAGCAGGACCAGCATTAAGCCAAGCATTTTTTTTTTTTTTTATAGGCGCGATGTTATTTTATGTTCTGTTCTATTGTTATTAAATGGCAAGGAAAGCCGATGTCGATTATTCTGCCAATGTCTAAAGTGCATTTGATAAACAAGTGTGTATGTTTAAAATTATTTTATGTTACAAATTCCATGCAATGACTAAGCGATATTGATTGTACTTAATGTCAGTTATCATACGTTCTGTCTTGGACATCAAAAGCAGCATAGTCTACAGCAGTGTAGGTTAACGAAGACTGCTCTTCTTAATTACAAACAACAAACATTATAGAAACTGAATAAGTACGCAAACAATAAATCTTCAATATGAAGTTATTGAAATAATATACCATCACGATTTTCTTCACAAACATTAAGCTGAGCACTAAATAATAAAACAAAAGAAAAAACAATAAAACAATTGTGACAACTAAGTACTTGAACAATTCTTTTAATTTGTCTGTCGAATTCGTCGCAATTCATATGACTTTCACAATTACTTCTGAAAAACTTTGATTCGTGAAAACTTATTCAATGATATACGAGCTTACGAATTCTTAGTGAGTTGTTTTGTTTTAAATAATGTTCTTAGTTCAGAATTAAATATTTTTGAAATAAATTGAGACTGCTTTTAATTTGAATATGCTTTTAAACAAAGACAAGTTCTAAACTGAACTCCTTCATTTGTTTTTTGGTTTTTCAGAGACTTAGGGCTCATTTCACCAATGTCAAAAATCAGCTCTAAGTTTCGTGAGTTTTTTTGGAACCACCATTTACTAAATATAATTTTAACGAAATCTATGTACCAGATGTACCTAATTGTTTTAGTAGTGCGTGCTTTTTTCTAAACCGAATATATATATTATAGCGGTATACGAACTTCTCCGTCCTAACAGACCTCTATGGTGGTCTGTCACTAACGGGCCAGCTTGACAATTTAACATTTATGACAGGAACTTCCCAAGAGGCCCCGGCGTGGGCACGTTATGTTGTAAAATGTGTGGCAAAAATATAAATATTCAACCCACAATGGAAGCCTTTTCAATAACCTGACTCACCTCAACTACAATATTTTTTTAACCTAAATACTGTAAGTATCAGAAGTATTGTTGGTCCTTCGAGCCAATAGATAGATAGATAGATAGAATACTCTTTACCATAAAAATGACATACATAAATTTAGAAATTTTACATAGGGTGACACAATGGGCGGTCTTATCGCTTAAAGCGATCTTTTACAGACAACTCTATAGTCATTGGCTGGTCTTTTAGGACGATCAAATTCTACGTTTAAATTAGGTCTTTCTTCCAATATTTCTTCTCTCTTACATTCCATTAGAAGGTAGGCCTTATGGGACCACAGGCATAAACAAAAAGAAAAAAAAAATGCTTCAAAAAATCCTAGAACGTTGTGCCTAAAATCTACAAGACAAAATCAGCCGTAGCGATCCCAGCTACAAAATAAACACGAGTCGCGAAGGCGTAGAATAAAAATAACCGTACTGTGACACTGGTACATATGATTGTCACTGGAACAACGAGTGGCAAGGATACGGAAGAATGTATTGTGTGTAGTGTAATTTCTTGCGCTCATTTCTGTTTTAGACAAACTTGTTTGCAAAAGGTAGAACCAGAGTAGCGTTGTGCCTGTCAGCAGCAACCTTTGTCCGAAAATATCCCACTGGAACGTACTACCGGGATTAAAAGTACCCTATGTGTTAACCCAGCTGTGTGCCAAATTTCATCCAAATCCGTTCAGCCGTTTTAGCGCCAATCCGGAACACGCATCCAGACAAACGGACAAAAATTCTTCGTTACTATTTTATGAGTATAGGAGAATAGATGGTTAAATAAAATACTGTTATTAAGTGTACATAGGTACAATTCCACGTCGACAGGTCTTCTTATAATCATCATTATGCACAGTTTCGCACGTCCATGTTTGTCAAAAATCTTCACTAATTTGCTCGAGTAAGTAGCCAGCGCCGTTGTGACCGGTTACAAGCAATTGGGTGTAAAACTGCACTATTTAGGAACAGTGTTTTTGCAATGGCTCCAAGGATATATAATAAATTACGAAAATGTATAAGAAGTGAAGAAAATGTCCAAAAATTTAAAAGTAATTATATAAATGTTTTTGTTCCTAATTGACAACACGTATTACTCTATTGAAGATTTTTTAAATGCCAAATTATGATAAAATTCCTATAATATTATCTTCCTTTGACATGCATGTCAAATTTAATTTCATTGACATTTCTTCATTTAATTGACATTTATTTAACTTAACTTACTTTTTAATTACTGTTTAATCTCGATTTCTTTTTCATGGTATAATACAAAAAATACTATTTTTATACCAATTTCATTGGTAGAACATAGAGCTCGAATACAATAATATGTATATTTAAGACCTTCTATGTATACCTATGTTCACAAATGAAGATTGATTGATTGACTTTTTTAATTAATTGCGATGCCCAGATGTATGAGCAGCAAGCAGCAGCTGGTGGCGTTCTGTAGTTTCTGCCTACCCCCATTGGAAGAAGGCGTGAGTTTGTGTATGTATGTATGTAATTGATCCTTTTTTTTTGTCCTCTTCGGTGGTGCTGGTCAGGCCAAAGGTGAAGGTGTGCTGCACCCGGAATCCTCAACCACAGTGGAACTGGCTATGTTACCTCTAACTGCCGCAACAAAACAATGCTGTTAACATTGTTGTTATGACGACAGAATTAGATAAAATGGTGGTAGCTATTCAGTCGGACTAAGAACATGCCCTACCACTAGCTAAACCGAGCAGAAAATTTTGCCCCCACTGGGAATCGAACTCGGGACCTTCAGAGACAGGTGGTCTAACGAGTAGACCACAGAGGCGGTTAAAATAATATTATTAGGAAAGCAAAATGAGAATTATGAGATTTTCGATTATATACATGTATTTAAATAACTACTCCATTACCACCTCTATTCTATAATCTAGGAGTTCGACAGCGAACACCTCTCAAAATATTTTCTGCGGCGTATATTGGAAAATGTTTGCCTGCCGTGCCGATTGATTTGATTTGCGCCCGCCCGCCAAAGGTTGCCAACGGTAGTTGTCAGAATCAACACCTTGAATTTGCTGTCTAACAAATGTGCATAAATATACGGAGGTTGTGGATGTTTTACATTTTAGTTTACATGTTTAGGTGAGTTGAATTGTTGTGGTAAAGCTTGCTATCAGGGAGGATTATGCAAGAATTGAATTGGTGGTACACGGTTTTCAACTTACCGAATAATTTTTGGATGAAAATACGTCACGTTTTGTTACCTTAAGAATTAAGGAGCCGACGTGGAGGCGCATATTCTTGAACGTCATGGTTATTAGTCAGAATTCGGTAAAGGAAATCTGAACTTATAGTAAATATTATTAAAATCTGAAAACCTGAAACCGAATCTCCGAAGCTACAGAGCATAAAATTTTAAAAAATTACAGAAAATAGTTCTTTACCTATAGATTACAGGAACACCTATAAGAAGTCTAAGTTGTTTAAGTTCTATGTATTTATTTAAGTAATATATTAATTTATTACTTTATACGTGTAGGTTTATTTCAATATTGACGGCACGGTTGGCGCAGTGGTTAAGCGATTGACTGCTGCGCTGCGTGTCGCGGGTTCGATTCCCGCACGGAACAAATATTTGTATGACCTACAATTAGTTGTTCCGGGTCTGGCCGTTTGTGTATGTGAGTTTATATGTTTGTAAACGCACCCACGACACAGGAGAAATTCCTAGTGTGGGGCAACGTTTTAAAAAAAAAAAAAAAAAAAAAAAAAAAAAAAAAAAAAAAAAAAAAAAAATATTTTAGTTTAAGACTTCGCATATTTATATTTTTCTCTTCTTGTTCTCACACACTATTGTCTACATTTCTTTCTCATTTCTCCTATCGCAGGTCTGCTGGAAGAAATTTCTTAAGAAATAAGCAGTACCTTTGTACTCATAATTATGATTATGTCTTATCTGTATCTATTTTTCTGTGTGTACATAAATAATAAAATAAATAAATAAATAAGTCTATGGTCATAAAATAACATGGTTAATCTCTCAATATTGTGCGTACAAACTTACATTTGCAGTTGAAATGTATTGGAGAATATGTTTTTGAACTACAATGTTAAGTGGGGTTTTAGGATAATGTAGGATAAAAACATGATAGATATTATATTAATCGTACGGAACTCTCACCACGCGAGTTCAAATCGCACTTGTCCGTGTTTTTTATTATCTGAAGAAAAAGTTCTACTTTGTGGGTTCCAGATCATGTGCTGAATTTATGGTCACCAGTTTGCTCGTCAATGTCTTTTACACCATGCATACCTACTTATCTGTTCATAAGAAACTGTAGGTTTTAAGACTTGAAGTCGACGAAATAAAAAATTGAAGCTGCCCCGTCCTTAAAAAAAATCAGTCTTGAACTACATTCTCGGACTCTTAAATTGAGCCATCATGCATGTAAGGGTCATCATAATACATGTAAGGGTCTAAAACATCAAAATAATTGTGAGACAAGAAAAGTTTGTAAGCAGTTTTTGAAACCGACATACTGGCCATAATTTTTCCAAATATTTGAATTTACAAACATCTAAAAAGTATAGACCTATAAAAAAAAGCAGAGTGCTTCGATTCAGGTGTTAGGAAGTGTAGTATTGAAACAACAAAGGTTCTATAATTCTGCCAAAAAATCTATGTTACTTGTCTCAAAAATTCTTTGAAAAGAGGCTCAAAAGAAACCAGAGAGGCTACCGCCGTAATTATTCATGTAAATGTGAAAAGTTTCCAAATAATTCTCAAAATGTAGCGGTCACAATGCTGTCATAAGTTTGTGGACATTTATTTTAAAGAATTCTACCTGAAACAGCATATAAATGGAGAGAGTTATTGTCTTTTAAGGGTAGGTATTTTTGGCTTTGTAATACGTTCTTTGTAATGACTGCTTCGTTGGTCTATTGGTCGCAAGTGCTGAGCATGAGGTCCCAGGTTTGATTTCCGGGTCGGGCAAAGTGTTATAAGGTTTTCCATCTGGAATTTCGCAGTAGCAGCCCGGAGTCTGGATTTGTGACCGATTGATGGCAATAGGCTCGCCCCCTATTACACGGATCATAAACATAACTGGCGAAATATGGGTGTATTACAGGTACACCTCTGTCTGGAGCGACTGCCTATCTGACCTCCACAACCCAGTAACTGGGTAATACGATACATACCTCTTGGTAAGACTGGTTGTCAGACTTTCGGGCTTCTGACGACCCGGTACCCCTGCCAAAGATCGAGAAAAGACAGCCGGGACCAACGGGTTAGAGCCTCGGTATGTAAAGGTCACCCATCCACGGCAAGGGTAGCTTAACCAACCCCGGCAAGGGTAGCTTAACCTGATGGATAGACCCGTGCGGCTGTTATTACTTAGCCACGAGCTTGCATAAATGCGTACCTATACCGTGATAAAAAGATGAGCAAATTAGCTTCTGTGTCCAAAACTCCTTAAAGAAACACGGGAAAGAAAAAACTCCAATTTTAAACCCTTGCCATAGCCATGCGATAGCCATGTTTACATTTTTTTTACATTCTTCTTTGACATAATCACCCTATTATTTGACATTATATACCTAAAATTTAATTTCATCTCTTTATTAGTGGCTTTTGTGGACATGATAATTATCCAGCTATAATTATACAGCTGTAATAGCAATCACGTCATTTCGTTTAAAATACGTTTTTATTTTTATTAATTTATTTATCTTTATATAGATTCTTTTCAATTTTGTGAATGTGAGAACGCTGTAGGCCTAGTGGACTGTAGATTTGTTGGCCTTCATTATTCTGTTAAGTATCTGGTACTTGTTGAAAGACCTACACTGTCCTCCCATACCTAATAACACTGTTATTTGAAAATATTGTAAAAGCCCATTTTTTTTTTAATAGTAACCGTGGTGTTTCTTGCCGACTCTTCTCCATAGGAAACAACCAATTGGAACCGTGCACCTAGCTTCTGACGTTTCATAAGTGCCCATGTAGGTTTATATGAAAAAAAATATTTTGAATTTCATGCGATAGCCATGCGATAGCCATGCGATAGCCCTGAGATTTGGAGTGATTAATCAATCACAATTCCATTTGTCCCTCAAGAATACAAATCAGGAACAAGCTCTGCTTGTCCCTCAAACGGAACAAAGTTTTTGTTTTCCTTAGAGGTGACCCTAAAACTTAGTGGAATGTTAGTTTGGCAATAAATCGTTCACTACATTGACATCGGGATCCTCCGACCACGAGGTAGATAATTTATTTAGATCCTGGTTGACGTAGATGCTTTGTTGCTGATTTCATTATTAGAAAAAATAAGTGCTTGAATGATTTACTTTTCTTTTGCTTGGCATGTATACATCCTATACTATTAAACGAGCAATGTTTGTATATACATATATTTGTAATCACGTTCTCGAAAACGGCACTAACGATTTCGATGAAAGTTGCAATATAGGGGTTTACGGGGGCGAAAAATCGATCTAGCTAGGTCTCATATCTGGGAAAAGTCGTTTTCTCCGTATTTTCACCCGAGCAGAGCTAGGTCACCCAAAGTTTAGAAGACAAACCTTCCTGTATATCGCACTCGTCTCCACAGAGTAGGCAACTCGCTCATGGGTCAATGTATACGCTTTTACAACAAACTTCCCATCGACATTGGAAACTTACCCATTAAACATTATCATTGACATTATTATTATTCAGTAAAATCATCAAAATATACCAGTATTATGTAAACATTGCCATTGTTGAATATAACATACAAAATGACATGATTACTTTGTAAAGTATCATATTATTTTATTTTTTGTGAATGTGAGGACTATGTGGATATTTTTATATTAAAAAAATATATATTTTCTTTCATTAATTATTTCTTTCTCAGTTAGTTTTAATGATGGTCTGGCAGTTTGAGTAGTTTGTGCGGCCTACCCAAATGTCCTTTCTTTGGTATTGTTCGTCGAGTTGAGCTCCACGATTACTGACAAATGCTTGCACTGACTGGACAGGTCCACTCCAAATCTGTGTGGTTCTTTTCTCAAAAGACCATTTCAGACACTAATATCTACAAGATCCTCATATGGACTGACCAAAATTATGTCTGGACTTAAAAGAGACTGTGACTTCTGAGTTTGTTTCGGCCTTTCTTCACATAGTAGTCAGATAGGAAACGCCGAACTCATCTAGTTATTTTTTTAATATGACGTGTAAAAGTGATTTCAATATCCTATTTGCAGAATAAACATTTTCATTTCATTTAATTTCTATCGACTGTTATTGTTTGTTCCTAACACTATTGTATATTTGCTAATATTTTATCCGACTTAGGTACTTTAATCCTTAAGAAGCGCTGATTGAATCTTATTGCCTCTGTAATCTTTTGAAAGGAATGGCTCCGTATTTCAGATGATTAGTAAAAGTAAATCCCTTTTCATTTGAAAAGGGGTAATTGATCAGTGAAGGCGTAGTCTCAAAATCACCTTGCTTGGAACAAGCGTGTAACTTCTATAATAAGTTCTAGGAAATACCAAATGTGTCATAATTTTGGGCCGACTGCCCATAACTGACTGATATTGACAACCAACCATAACCAGCCAATAATGTCCCCACTGCTGGTGTCACAGGCCTCCTCTCGGTGAGAGGGAGTGGGCTGTAATCCACAACGCAGGCCCAGTGCGGGCAAATTTCGCGCCCTCATGCCCCTAGACGCCGCAGGAGAAGCCCTGGGCGTCGGGAATCGCAGGCCGATTCCCGGCCACCGTAGGCGCGGGCTTGTGGACGGTGAGCAATAGGTAGCTCGCCATCCGATAAGGACCAGGCCCGGGTCGACGGCGCGTTGTGTTCCACGCTCGCCTCAAAGAGGTGTCAGCAAATGAAGGGATCCGATAGGACCGATGCTTGCCGGGGTTGCGGGAAAGTCCGAAAGGGATACCGTGGCCCCTGGCAACGTACAGGCAACGAAAGGAACACGGGTGTGTTTTAGTCAGTAAGAATCTGACACGCCCTCCCGCTCCACCCAGAGCGGGAGAAGTAATTTGATAATTTTCCACCCAAAAAAAAAAAAAGGGTGGCAACTGTGGGCAAAGTGTCACTTCTATAAAATACCTTTCATAGATAGCGTCACGTTGTTGGCAGCTACGGGCATGTGTAGCTTGACTGCAGACCAGGTAGTGCCGCCAACGCTCGAGAAATAACACGTATCTCTAACCTTTGTCTACCGACTGGAATACGGGCTGCTGTCGCCTGCGGTCGGGTTCGGAATCATGACTGCAGCGACATGACACCGCGACGTGGCGCCGCGACATGACACGGCGACACGTCACCTGCAGTTGCCGTCTGCAGTCGGGTACGGAATGGTACCTTTGTATTGGCAACCCAGATCGTCTGTTTAATATTTCGTTCTCAAACGAATGCGTTTCATGGGCACAGAATAGGCAGGTTTATTGGCTTACAAGGATGTTCCCAATTACTAGTTGTTAAGGTTTACTTAGAAGAAAAAAGAAAGAAAATACATTTATTTAGCACAAACTAAAAGGCACACAAGTAAAACGAAATAAAGTAAAAAGATAGAAAACAAAATAAAGAGTGTAAAGTGCGTTGTTATGATACTAGCAGGAATGTGTGCCTCGCGGCTGCGCCAAATAATTTATTTATTTATTTATTTATTAATAGGAGAACCAACAGCTAAAACAAATGGATAACAGTTGATTAAGCAACATAAAGCCAATTACAGGTTCTCACGGGTAAAAACAAAAATTTGTAGAAAGCTTATGATCACTAACAATAAAATAATAATAATAATACCTGTTAAAATAATAAACTATTTTTAATTTTCGTTTCTTTTTAAGAATAATCACTCACGGATTGTCCGCTGCTAGCAGAGCTCAAACCCGAAAATCTATCTGAATAGCGAGCCCTTGAATCTCTGAACCTAAATACTTGTTTTGCCACTTATTTACAAATTCTCAGTAGTTCGATTCAGCTCACAGTTCGGTTAGGAGTTCCAACTACTCAAAGGATGGAACTTTATTGGTTTCTGCTCGACATTGACGTGAAACAAACATCTATAAATTGTTCAGTACGCTCGCTGTGGCAGCTATTCTGAATTTTTGCTAGTTACAACTGACAGATATTGACTAGAAGTAAATGATTTAGACAAAGAATTGGCAGCTAACTTGCGTGTCGAATGTGAAACCAGGGAATTAAAGTAGCGAAACACTGTTTTCTAATAAAAAATAGGCTGTCTGGCTGCCTATACATTATACTATATATAAAACATATTTTTGTATACGTAATAAAGCTACAATTTTGTTATAAATTCATTATAACAAAAATGACGGCACGGTTAGCGCAGTGGGTAAGCGATTGACTGCTGCACTGCGTGTCGCGGGTCAATTCCCGCACGGAACAAATCTTTGTATTACCTACAAGTAGTTGTTCCGGGTCTGGCTGTTTGTGTATGTGACTTTAAATGTTTGTAAACGCACCCACGATACATGAGAAATTCCTAGTGTAGGCCAAGTTAAAAAAAAAAAAAAAAAAAAACAATATTCTTCCTCCAAAGACATGGGTGCCATTCTTTTCTCATGCCACTCGCATTCCTCATCGTTTTCACATAGCATGGTCTCCTCCCTCATCTTTGCGAGGTTGAATAATATTCGTGCTAGGTGCTTAGTGGCTTATAGCAGCAGTCAAAGTTGCTGTAAACAAGTATAGTAATTATTATTAAAATATACTGAAACCTTGGTGCAAAAGCAATAGGAATTAATGAAATGAACACAATTAGCTACATACATTTCTAAAATAGTACTTATATTCGAAGCATAAATGACATGAACATACATAGCTAATAAGGGCTACTGCTTTAACATTCACTTGGTCAGTTTATATTGGTATCATAGGGTATACATTATTAGTAAGTAGATATAAATTCAGAGATAAATACCTTTTCCTGTTTAGTCCAATTATTGGAGCTTATTATTTTCATTGCTACCATCGCAAAAAGAATGAAATAAATTTATTAAATACTTGTATGCAATTTTATATTTTCCGATCAAATTTTTGACTTTTGGCTGTCAAAGTCACGACAGATTCAGAAATCGTGGTTTTGAAAACTTTATTATTAAAATTCTGTTTTTTAGTCGACTATTTTGATTATAATCTGTGCCGAATGATAATTTTAGCTCTATTTCGTTTCGCAACTAATCACTTGCTAACTAGCGTTTATAAATAAAGAAAAGTTAATCATAAATTAAGAGCTAACTAATTGCTTAGCTAAACAGTGGCTAATCAGTGATTAGCGAGATTTTTATAAATAAGGCTGATTGCCAAAACATTACATTCTCTTGTGCCTAAACGGACCCTGGATGGTTGTGTGGTCACAGTTCTAACCTAACCTAACCTACCTTTCAGCCATTTTCATTTGCTACTTCATTTTTCGTAAATTCAGTCATTGTAGTGACTTTTGATATAATTATCTAAGACAAATACGATCAATCAACACAAAGGGCGGCGAACTAACCTCAACAATCAAACAAAATAACAAGTAACAGTGACGATGACAAAACAATGCTTACGGCACTTTTGTCAGGCCGAAGCTGCGCCACTATTATGCCGGAAATAGAGGCACTTTACCCGATAGGGATAGAGTTACGCTAGCGGCACTCTATACTACACTTCCTAAAAATTAATACATGCTGTAAATGTCAATCTTACCAGGCATGGTACTCCCATCTAAACTAGCTTTTGCCAGGGATTTCGTTCGCATGAAATTTATTGTTTTATCACAACGGTTATTGTGATTTAAATATAATAGTTACACATAGCCTCGCGGACTTTTTTGTGGGTAATGATGAGTACTATATACATGTAGTACCTACATTATTGTATGTATCATCAATAGTTTTCGCAGCGCACGTCAAATAATGAGTTGGGTAACATTATTGCAATTTTCGTGCAGAACTCCTTTTAAAAAAAAATACAAGTATGGGCTGTATTTTTAAAACATAAAACAGCCGATGTTACTTGCTGATATTGTAGCTTTGTATAGGTGAGAGAATTTTAAAAATCCGCTAAATATTTTATGACTTTATCAGTTAAAAACAAACATACAAAAAAAACAAACCATTTCTCTTTCTAATATTTGTTTAGATTTAGATATTCTTAAAGGCTTTGTCAAGTGAGACGGCACGGATAGCACGTGACCATTAAATTGTGACGCAGCGAGTGGAAGGGGCGACATGACGTTAGAGGGGCGCTCACGCACCTCGGTCACTCTTGCTCGGGCGCTCGTTAGCGACGGACGAGTATTAGGAACTGTAGATTTCAATTATTTCGGTGTCTATTAGGTTTTACGTTATTGTGATTTATTTTCTATTCTGTTATTTTTTAATATATCCTTCTAGGTAGTTTTGCATTTCTTTCAAAATAATTAAATAAGCTTCTGATCCATAAGATATATGTGTATAATACATTAGTTATTATTTTTTAGAAATAGCACAGAAATCTCGATACTTTGAAATGTTGCCATTGCACTCGTGCAAAGCAGAACGAAGCAAACAAATTGTGTCGCGGCGAAGATTAACTTAGAACAGTATATACACAAGTATCACTCGCTACTCAGGGTCAGTGATCATGAAGTTAGTGAAAATCTAGAAACAGGTTCAAATGTTATTGCAGTTAACACCATTTGCATTCCAACAACTTTTCGTCAAACGCAAGAATATGAAAAACGAGTACATAAAACGTGTACTATAGGTACACCTCTGCCTAACCCTTTGGAGAACATAGGCGTGATTAAGTGAAAAAAACCGGCCAAGTGCGTGTCGGACCACGCACAATGACGTAGTGGGGATGAATGTATCCCGAAAACAAACTTAACAATTTATTTGAAAAACATGTTCTCCCATACATCGATATACTTCACGGTCAATTCTCCAACTGGAAATGTAAATTCGTAATCATAAACAAATAAAAATATGTTATAAAACTATTAATTAACGATTTTCGGACTTCTTAGTTGTAAGATCTTGTTTCTTGCCAAATTTCATGATTTTGGGTTAACGGGAAGTAACCTATATGTTTTGATTAATTTGCGAGTATCAAAATATGTCACATTATGGTCGCATTTTTTTAATGCGTTGATTTAGAAGCTTGATTTTATTAGAGCTCCAAGAAACTGAGCGTATTTGATATTAACTTCAATTTGATAACTCCACGCGTTCCTGAGAAAAAGTATCTTGACAGACTGACAGACGGACAACGAATTGACCCCATAAGGGTTCCGTTTTTTTTCCTATTAAAGTACGGAACCTTAATTATCAAAGCAGCATTCATTTTGTCTGAATATTTCACTATTTACGTCTTAAAACGGGGGTAAAAGATAAAACGATTTAACGGTACTGAGATGCAAATAGGATATCTTAGTTTGTGGAGTGCCAACAAGACTTAGTGGAGCTTAATTTGATACAGGACCCTGTTCTAATTTGCGTTAACAGGAATTCCGGGAAGGCGGAAAGCTGTGAGAGTTGTGTTTGAGTTTGAATCCGCTGCCTATCTTTTGGGCATGATACTGTGTGCCCTGTTCCGAAGGCCGCACATGGAAACACGGAACTTTATCCGAGTGGGAGTAGTCCGGGCGCGGGTCTGGGCGTAGTCCGAGTGCGAAATCTTCATACATTTGCCGGATGATCACGTGTCATCCTAACTAATGTTATAAATGCGAAACAGACTTTGTTTCTTTGTGATGAAATTTTGCACATAGATATGTCGTGACCAGATCTTAAAATTGATCATTTCATGAAACGAACATCGACCACTGGTCACATCATGATGTGGCCTGGCCAGATCATTGAATACTCAACGTTTAACGATATGAACAGTTAAACGCGCAACTACTTCATGATGTGGCCAAACATTAGTGATCATATCGTAAAATAGTTAGATTATTCACCGTTAGAGGCGTTGATGTTGCTTTGTTTTTGTTGTGCATCATGGCAGCGGCATATGTACAACAAATCAAACAAAGTAGGGTGACCACGCAAGAAAAGTCGATGGACTTTTATTGGGTTTCCAAATATGAAATTATGGAAAGCGATCAACTTTGAAGTAGCGCTCGCCGGCTGCTGCCGCGGCGTGAAATGCAACATACCACTTAAAACTCGTTTTAAAAAATTAAAAAGACACGCTGCTGTTGTGGCCACAGGCTACTTTTCATCCTGGATCGCAGACAAAGTCGCAGGCAACAGCTAGTATATATATGTTTTTTTTTATTTGAAGTCGAACCGACTGTATAGTTCAAAAGCGGCCTCAACCCCACTTGCCCCGCAAATCACTTAGTACGTTGAATGCTAAACATATTTAAATAATTATTCGTTCTCTGTCATCTTCAAACCATTGACAGATACAGAATGATGTTTTAAATATAACATAATATCACGCCTATATGCCCCGTAGGGTTGGGCAGAGGTGTACCTATAGTATACCAACATTTCGCCAGTTATGTTTGAGACCCATGTGATAGGGGGCGCGCATATTGACAACAACCGAGCAGAAATTCAGGCTCCGGGCTGCTTCTGAGAAATTCCAGATGGAAAAACCCAAACTTTGCTCGACCCGGGAATCAAATCCAGGACCTCATGGTCAGCAGTAGCGCTTGCGACCATTAGACCAACAAGGCAGTTCATATTTTATGTATGTTTGGCGCAAAACATTATAGTGATTTGTGGTGCAAGCGGCCTGAAAAATATAACACTTTTTAAGTGGATTTTGTAATACGGCCATACCTACTTTTGAAATGCCTAACAAAATTGTTCGTATCAATTTGTCGTTGACCTCAATCAATGAATGTAATGTATTAGTTTTACAATGGTCTGTTGGCAGTGATAGCCTAGCGGTGTGGCCGTCGAACTGCCAACTCAGTATAATTATCATCACTTGCTTCAAAAACGGTGAAAGAAAACATCGTGAGGAAACCAGCCTGAGAGAAATTTCTTGATGGCATGTGAAGCCAAGTCAAAGGCCCATCGGTGGCATAAAAACTCTGACAACATGTTAGTCACTAACGACACGAAAAATAAATAATGGTCTGTTAATAAATGCGTTGCAAAACCACGCTTCAATGCTGGCAAAGATCATACTCTGTAGAATCCAAGAGAGCAAATTTTAATTTGTGTTTTAAAACGTTAGTAATCAGAGATCTGTCCCATCAACATCATTCTCCTCCCCTTATCTCCATTTATGTGGGGTCTGCACTCATGTCTTTTTCTTCCATACTTCGCTTTTAGTCGTCATTTTGGTAGTCTGCCCTTTCTAGCCATGTCATCATTCACACAGCTTCACGACGTACACACACTGTTGTTTTTTACGATAGTTCAGACCTCGCACACCATCATTCCGAATTTCCGAAATTACGCGACGCGTGATCCGGCTCGAAGGACCAAAAATATGTCAGGGTACGTAGCAAGGTGTTGGTATTTTGAGGAGAAAAAAATGTTCATGTTGGACACTATTTATTAAAATTAACTATTAAATCACTCTCAAACTGTTCTTAATGTTAAAATGTCAATGAAATGTTGATGAATACCCAATACCCAGCTAACGCGGTAGGCAAAAGTGCACTAATTCTATTATAAAATAACAAGTAATAAGTAATATAAAATTAGGTCCACGCGTCACGCCGATATTGCTAACTAAGGTGTTCGGTGAAAACACCGAACACCATCCATCGTTTCTATGGTCTTCCCCTACACTTAGAGCAAGAACCTGCCATATAAAAAAAAAAAAAAAAAATTAAATAATTTTTATAATATTTATCAATTTTGCCAATTTAACCCATTTTTATTTTTTTATTTTATCAGTTTTAGTTTTTATTTGTCAATTATTAATGTCATGTATCCACCTTCGTTTCGTAGTTTAGAAGAACAACGCAGTCACACAATTTTGGCTTGAAAGTACTTTCTATTTTATAGATGATAGATTTATTATTTTAATGTAGGAAATACACAGATATTGGGTATTTAGTTTAGTTTCTCATTCATCACAACACAACTCACTCACATAAAACATAATATGTATGTCACAACATTTTATTTGATTTTGTATAAGTTTATTTTATATTACCTTTAATTTATTTATTATGACGGACAGACAGACTTCCCTATGTTTATTATTCTAGCATATGGCACTCGTGGGTTGCAACTGAAAATCTGCGTCAGGTGGTACACTTTGTCTTGTTATCTGACATTATGCTGAGCTGAGGCCCTTTTGGCATGGTCCTCACCGGACACTGTTGTTTCGGGAGGTTCCTGTTCCGGATAAGGCGGGATGATACGCCCGGCTGTCATCATTGTGTGGATTGCCCGGAGGACACGGTGGAGCATACGGTGGAGGTATGCCCGGTTTGGCCGGAGCATAGCCGTATCCTCGTGGAGGCGATCGGTGGCGGTGATCTCCCGCGTCCGGCCCTGGTCCAGGCCATGGTACGGAGCGAGAGGGCATGGGACGCCGTCACCTCCTTCTGCGAAGCAGTAATGCTCGCAAAGGAGGAGGCGGAACGCGTGAGAGAGAGGCAAATTTCGTGCCCTCACGCCCCTAGCCGTCGCAAGAGACGGGAATCGCAGGGCGTCGGGAATCGCAGGCCGATACCCGGCCACCATGGGCGCGGGCTTGCGGACGGTGAGCTCGCCGTCCGATAAGAACCAGGCCCTGGTCGACGGCGCGTTTTGTTCCACGTGCGCCTCAAAGAGATGTCAGCACAACTGACGGGGTCTGCTAGGACCGATGACTGCCGGGGTCGCGGGGAAGTCCAAAAGGCATACCGTGGCCCCTGTCAAAGTACAAGCAACTGAAGGAAAACGGGTGGGTTTTAGTCAGTAAGAGTCTGACATGCCCTCCCGCTCCGCCCAGAGCAGGAGAAGTAATTTGATAATTTACCACACAAAAAAAGGCCCTTTTGGCATTATATGTAATAATAATGTTTTCTGTTTTAAGGTGTATTTTTTGGAATGCCAATAAACGCATTTTTCTGTCTTTCTTTCTTTCTTTCTCATATGAAATACCTCCCGAAAATCCCAGTTATAAAACTTCCCACACTTAAATGGTAACGGCCGCGGGTAACGAGTAGGTTCAAACCCAGACAGGCGCTTTACTCTGTGTACATGTGAGTGTTTCATCACCACTGCTCTCAAAATGGTGAAGGAAAACATTGCGAGGTAACCGGCATGTCCTAGAACTAAAAATTCGAAGACAGGTGACATCTAACAACCCGCATTGGGCCCGCCTGGTGGATTACTGGCCACTGGGCCACTCCCTCTCACAGAGAGGAGACTTGTGTCCCACCAGTGGGGAAATTATAGGCTGATTATGCTTATGCTACTTTTAGGTAAGTAGACCATAGATCTTTTCTTCGACTAAACGATGCATATGATATCTATATTATTATTGAAACTAATGATTGTCTAAGGTCAATAGGCCGGAGGATTCTAGGAGTCCACACCCTAATACGCTTTGATTTAGTGCCTCATGGAGTTATGGGGAAATACATATTTGTAGAGGAGGGTTTTCTAAGTAGGTACTTTTAGTTTTGTTCGACTATAATGAGAAAAAAACTTTTTACAAAGTAAACAACCGACTTCCTTAAAAATAAACTACAAAGTGAAAAATAACTTTAATTACGGAAGTCAGTGTCTTTGGTTTTGAATTTCCGTTTTTTGCCACCGACTTCCGATTGTTTTTCACATTGTAGTGTTTTTTTGGAAGTTGGTTGTTTTTATTTTTCTCTTTTTAGTGTGGTACCTACTGCACACAAATTTGAATAGGTACCTGCTGTGTAAAGAAGTGACAGGAAGTTATTATAACATCATCCACATAAGCAAAGTGGGAATAATACATATTACTGAAGCTAACTAAAAAAAATATATAGGACCACCGCGCAAGCTTCCTCTACCAAATGAAAAAAATATATAAAAATTCGGTCCACAATTGACGAAAATATCGATGCACATACATAAAAAAAAACATACACACGAACATTATAAACTATTACTTATATCTTATATACCTTTTTGGAAGTCGGTTAAAAATTATGGTTTTCTCTTATTTGTTTTATTTTTTGCAAAATTTACACACAGTTACAGTCTAAACTTTTAGTACATGACACTGTTAGAGCGCAGCAAATCGTATCTTTTAACACTTATAGGTACTAGGTACTTAACATTAAATATTGCGTACTAGATAAAATCACAAGGTTACTTATCTGTTGTCTATAATCTTGTCTGCACTAAACTTTGGTTACGACCGAGATCATGCCTAACTATTTAGGACGCACTGAAACAAAAATTTATTACATCTACCTAAATGCTGTTAGATGTACCCATTTGGTATTTAGGATTGACTTAGTTATATAGTTTCTTGGTTAAGCTCTGACTTAGCCAGTGCAGACGGACAATAGTGTTTTAAGCCGTGGTCGGTTTGCTGATAAGGTATATGTACGTGAAAGTAATGCTACTGGCACGTTAGATCTTTCAAGTCTGAATATTATGCCATGAGTGCTTCCACTGCTGAGTGAAGCCTCCTCTCTGCCAGTGTGATGGATGCTACAAGATGCTTCGCTTCCTTTTCGTGTGGTTAGTAACTAACCTGGTGTCAGAGTTTTAAAGCCGCCCTTAGGCCTGTGACTTGGCTTCACACGCCGTCTAGAAATATCTCTCAGGTACCCTCACGATGTTTTCCTTCCCCGTTTTTGAAGCAAGTGATAATTATAAAATACGCAACTGAATGCCCATCCTGCCATCTAATCTCGTCACCACCCTTGGTTGACTGGTAGAGAATGCCTAAAGCTGCGTCCAGATATATTCTTTTGTTTTTGTGTCTTATTACGGTACGGTGGTACGGCGTCTCACCGTCGGGCGTCCAAACTAGCATTCTTAGATCGCGACGCTGATACGAAACGGAGGTACGGTACGGACAAAAGAACATATCTGGACGCAACTTTAGATACTAAGTCCGTTTTTGTACCTTTTTTGAGTGCGAAAAGTTTGAATAAAGCAGAGGCAGAGGGGCGAGCCTTGGGTTCGAACTCGAGGTCTATGACTTGGCAGTCTCTCATTTACAATAGAATATATATATTTATTTATTTGCAAATAATATAGGTAATAAGGGAGGAGGCCTATACTGAGCAGTGAGTTAAACAAGGCTGCTAGTGATGATGCTGATGAATGTAGGTACAAAAATCTGTTGTTGCAGTTGTGAAGAATCCATGTACAGTACAACTAGATTCATCTTGCTCTCGGCAAACTTCGTGTTTCGTCCGGTCTGCACCAAGTCCAAAGGAAACTGATAGAAATCTGACAACTGACGAAACACGAAGTTTGCCGAGGGACATTAAGAAAAAAGTTGTACTCCTATGCTTATACTATTAAATGTAATCACGTTTTAGAAAACGGCTCTAACTCTTTCGATGAAAGTTGCAATATAGGAGGTGCAAAATCGATCTAGGTCTCATATCTGAGAAATCTCGTCTTCTCTATTTTCACAGCCTCGGGAATGTGATAAAACGTTGGTGTACCTGGATGATATGTTTATCTATTTTCATCCGAGCAGAGCTCGGTCGACCAGGTACTTCTAACTAATATAGCATTAAAAACTCATCGGCTAAGAAATCTTGTACATAGTACTGTAGATAATAAAAACAATCTATGAATAATGCTGTTAGCTGTTTAAAAAGAAAAGCTGACAGCATTATTCATAGTATTTCTTGCAACGTCTTTAAAGTTGTTAAGTATTTTATTAAAAAAAGTAGGTGCCATTACAGATAACATTTTTCTTGAGTAAAGAAGTTTTTTAATACACTCCCGTGCACAATAAGTTCTGATATTGAGCAAAACAATATTTTTTACGTAAACATAATTCCATGACGCTATATTTTGTCACATATCCACGAAAATACCATCTGCCACAATTTCTCACGAGGTTTTCACAGCGTATTTTCACATTCGTACAGTTCACAATAGAATGACGACACAGCATTTTTATTTCCTTGTAAATATCTCTTGGGTGCTTAATATTCGTCTCATAAGGCATGAGTCGGGACGTGGTATGTGTTACGTATATATGGACGTTGATGTAAGGAGAATGGAAAGGGCATGATTTTTTTTCCCTTGGGATTATTTAATTTAGTTCGGTCAGGCAGTAATTACCCGTAAATCCGTCGCCCCCTACTCCTTTGGACCCGAGATGGTGGCGCATAGTGTTCCACGCGCGCCTCTCTATGATGTATGGGGGGAGTTTAACACCTCACTCCCCCCTAACTCGAGGCGGCCCGCAGAGGCGGGCCAGCACTAGCGAAATCGCATTAGATCTCGTGATCCCCGCTGCAAATGTGGGACGGAACACCAGGGTGGTTTTAGTCAGTAAGAGTCTGACAGACCCCTCCGCCCTCCCCAGGGCGGAAGACATCCATGAGGATTTCCACCGTAATAAAAAAAAAGGCAGTATTTACCCATAGAGTAACTCAGAATACCTTCATAAGAAAGAAAGTTAACCCTTCTTAGGGTTAACTTTCTTTTTAATCCATACATTTATAATTATAGTCGCTTTTCGTGTATGTCCGCGATGATCTTCTAAACGCTGCGATGAATTTTGATAAGGTTTTCATCATAGTTTAAACAATTTAACTGTAATTAATTCAATTAACGATATCTAACACATCCTATAATCATTAAGTTCTCTGTTAGCGCTGCCATTTCTATAAGTGACGAATTCAAAATACCTAAAACTGTATGTGATTTTTGTCTGTGTATGTTTTTCAATAAATAAATAAATTTGATCCCGAAGGTTTATGTGTATAAAACATTAATATTAAATTTACAGAAATCTGGATGTTTTGTCTCGTCGTAAAAAGCAGGTGCTAGGAATTTAGCTTTCTGTATTATTTTATTCTTTACAAGCGGGTGGCTTGTAAAGAATACAATTTAAATTTTCAACCTTGATCAACTTATAAAAATGTGTTAAATTAAAATAGAGTGAATATAAATTGTGCGTAAAAATATTGCATCGGGATGTAATCAATCTAAAAAAAACAAATATTGTTGGAGGACTTAATTAGTTATTCATTATTTTCAACACACTTTCTCGTAAAGTGGCGCTTATTGAACAGATTTTAGGTTCATAATGCAGTGTATTAAAACGCGTGCTTTTTACTTTATATTATCGGACTAGTGCGGTAATGTGCGCCACAGATAACTTATCTGGATTTGGTCGCGACTCGCCAAAAGCAATAACATTGAACTTGTCATGGAATTGAACGCGATTTCTACGTGTCACTGATTAAATACGCACTAAATAGGATACACGTGTTATCACACCCACTTTTATATCCTATGCGTGTTTCTTAACTTTTATTAAAACTATTATATTTTAAAATAAAAGCGAAAACTGGGATGGACTTAGAAATTTTACAAACATCAAACGACCGATCATAAGCGACCGACATCCTTTTTTATCTCGTCTTAATTAATCTTGTCATTGAAATACCAGTGATTGACATAATAAATATCAACTATTTGTTGTTTAATACTCGTTTATTGAAAGAGAAACCAATTTAATGTATTTATAATTATTATTCTGACAACAATCGTGTTTTTCGGCTAGGATTTTCAAGATGCTGTTTGAGCCAGCCTGCGTTAAAGATGCGGTCTTGTTTTCCTTATTAAATAATGTCGTAGGTCTATAGGTAACATTCCGTCAGTTGCCTGTACTTGCCAGAGGCCACTGTATCCCTTTCTGACTTTCCCGCGACCCCGGCAGGCATCTCTTTGAGGCGCACGTAGAACACAACGCGACGTCGACCCGGTCCTGGTTCTTATCGGACGGCGAGCTACTCATTGCTCACCGTCCCCCAGCCAGCGTGTAAAAAAAAAGAAGATAAATTAACATAATAATTAATCAAATTATATATTTTTCACTACATATTAATCTTAATTTGAAAAATATTAAAAAATAAAACAAAATAATATAAAAATATTAATTTGTGTTTATTATATTTTTATAAAGGCTGTTCAGCGATTTTCCAAGTGCCTTTATTTACACCTGCGCGCGCATCGCTAGCGGATAAACAAAACTAGAGCGCCATTTTCCATAATATCGTTTTCGTTTTGTTATTAAAAAAAATACGAAATCTAAACTATTGTCACCAACCGACGTGCAAGTTTTTAAAAGAAGCTCCGGATTGTGAGTACCTGGCAACAAAGGTCAGTTGAACTTTATAAAACTAAATGTATCATCTCTATAGTTACGTTAATGTAGCATTTAAGTTCTTATAACAAGTCTGTTTTTTTCCTCGCAAATGAGTTGAAAAACGTCGTATGAAACGCGAGAGCATTGATCATTACACACTCGGCTGCCTTATCGCACTCGCCAGCGGCTCGCGCGTACAAGACCGCCTTATGTAATGACCAACACAGCACACTAGTATCATAATGTACATACTATTCTGTCTGTGCTTCGGGTGCAGTGTAGGAGTAGTGTTGCAGGTCTTATTAATTTTTACACATCTAATTTAGTCTGAAGGCCAAATCCCGTAATTAAAAACGTTCAAAATCTAGTCGAAATCTCATCACAACGACAATTAGTGTCAATATCTCGTCAAACTGTAGGTAAATAAGATAATTTTTTGACGAATTGAGACTGAGAAGAAGATGCGGACGTTCTTAAAAATACGGGAAACGCTCCTCTGTTCGAACAATTTTTCTCTAAACAACACCTTATTTCATTATAATTTAGAAAAATTGTAAAATTTGGTAGTATGTTTATACTTGAATTATGTAGAAGCGTAAAAAAATGTCGCCTTGAGAATTTCTTGTGTCGAAAACATGAATTTATCTAACAAAACCTACGCAGTTCTTCAGTAACAAACAATGTAAATTCCTAGTCTGAGATAGTTTTTACTGAAATAGACCTACAATATTCAAGCACATTTATTTGCTTAGTTCTGTAGCTATCTAAGCGTCCCAGGGGAAAACATTTAAATGTCAATACAGCTGAGGCCGATTGGAGCCGGAATCTTTACCGTTGAATATTTTACTGGGCGTAGATGTGTGTTGCGGGCGCGGAGAAAAAGTCTGAAGTCAATTATTCTTTCTTTTTCGTGTGATTAGTGACTAACCTGGTGTCAGAGTTTTATGCCACCCATGGGCCTCTGACTTGGTTTCACATGCCGGCGAGAAATATCTCTCAGGCATGGGCGTTTTCTCACGATGTTTTCCTTCACCGTTTTTGAAGCAAGTGAAGTGATAATTGTACATTACGCACATGAATTCGAAAAGTCAGAAGTGCATGTCATTTTTTCTTGGGTGTGAATTTATCAAATAACTTCTCCCGCTCTGTGCGGAGCGGGAGGTGTCAGTCTCTTACTGACTAAAACCCACCCGTGTTCCTTTAGTTGCCTGTACGTTGCCAGGGGCCACAGTATCCGTTTCGGACTATCCCGCAACCCCGGCAGGCATCGGTCTTACCGGACCCCGTCAGTTGTGCCGACATCTCTTTGAGGCGCGCGTGGAATACAACGTGCCGTCGACCCGGGCCTGGTCCTTATCGGACGGTGAGCTACCCATTGCTCACCGTCCGCAAGCCCACGCCTACAGTGGCCGGGAATTGGCCTGAGATTCCCGACGCCCAGGGCGTCTCCTGCGGCGGCTAGGGGCGTGAGGGCGCGAAATATGTGCGCGTTGCCTCTCCCTCACGCGTTCCGATTTCTCCTTTGCGAGCATTACTGCTTCGCAAAAGAAGGTGACGGCGTCCCATGCCCTTTCGCTCCGTACCATGGCCTGGACCAGGGCCGGACGCGAGAGATCACCGCCACCAATCGCCTCCACGAGGGCATGGCGATGCTCCACTCAAGCTGGGCAGAGCTCCACTGGATGTTCCGTCGTGTCCTCCGGGCGATCCGCACATTGATGATACCCGGGCGTTTCCTCCCGCCTTATCCGGAACAGGAACCTCCCGAAACAACCGTGTCCGGTGAGGACCTGCGTCAGACAGAAGGTGAGAACGCCGTGGCGCCTTAGCCACTCTTCAAAGAGGGAATTTATCGCCGCAATTGTGGCGTGCCCAGCATTGGATTGCGACAATCACACTCTCCCTGACGCCATGAGATCCCGCTGGAGCTCTGTCCGCTGTGTAAGTTTTCGCGGCAGTGGAGTTACGCCCCGGCGTTTCGCCTCCTTCCACCACTCCCAAATGTGCGCCAGGACTCCAGATCCCATGGCAGCAATCCAGCAAGGAGACTCGCCGCCTCACCGGAGACCGTGCGGTATCCCCGGACCAGCCGGATGGCCATGATTCTCTGGGATGCGTTCAACCGACGGGCTGGCCGCCACCTCAAGGAACGCGCCCACACCGGTGCCCCGTAAAGAGCCATGGACCGCATGACCTCCGCGTAGAGCCTCCGGCAGGAGCCGCTTCAACAGCAGCCCCGGCCTACTCCAGTCTGGGAGCCAAACGTCGGAGAGAGACAGTCACACCAGTCAGGCTATCACTGCGGATTGTCGATTATTGATTTTAGTTTACATTTGAACTTGTTAAAATTTAACACAACGAAACGTTAGACAGTTTCTAGGCACTTGTTGTCCGATACAATGTCTGTTGGTCTAGAGAGCTGCGCCACGGTGCTGTAGGCTTGTAGCGCTTTCGTCAACTCGCACGAGCGTCAGGCTAGACTCTGTCAAAGCGCGCCAACTTCACACTTGCATTTCGTTGCCAGTTGACATTACTGTATGTCAACAATTTTTATAAATATTTGTTTTCATTTATTTACTCTCAGACGTTGTTTATTTATTTCACTATGCCTGTCATTTAATTCACAATGTACAGCGAAAGGAACTCCGTTCCAATCGGATATCTTGACGTAGTTTGTGAGTCTTGAGGCCACTTCCATTGATCCTTATGGCATATGCATAAGTATTGTACGTGGAATATAAGGCGAAATGCGGTTAATCAAAATACTAATGTCGTGTCATACGCCTTATCATTATTTGCCACTAGCACAAAATGGCGGCTGGATGCGAATGTTGAACATCAATGTTCTCGTTCATAATATAAAATAAAGTCGCTTTTCGTGTATGTCTATGTGACCGCGCTGTTCTTCTAAAATACGCATCGGGTTTCGATGCGGTTTTCACCTTCATTTAGTGAATTTATTCCGGAAGGTTTATGTGTATAATGCAATAGTATTAACATAGATAAAATAAAGAAATCTTCATGTTTTGTCAAGTCGTACAAACCGTGCGAAGCAAGGACGGGTAGCTAGAGCTAACTATTATCCAATCCTATCCTACTATATCCTATCCTACTTCCTATCCTATCCTACTATATCCTATCCTACTTCCTATCCTATCCTACTATATCCTATCCTACTTCCTATCCTATCCTACTATATCCTATCCTACTTCCTATCCTATCCTACTATATCCTATCCTACTTCCTATCCTATCCTACTATATCCTATCCTACTATATCCTATCCTACTATATCCTATCCTACTATATCCTATCCTACTTCCTATCCTATCCTACTATATCCTATCCTACTTCCTATCCTATCCTACTATATCCTATCCTACTTCCTATCCTATCCTACTATATCCTATCCTACTTCCTATCCTATCCTACTATATCCTATCCTACTATATCCTGTCCTACTATATCCTATCCTACTTCCTATCCTATCCTACTATATCCTATCCTACTTCCTATCCTATCCTACTAAATCCTATCCTACTTCCTATCCTATCCTACTATAGCCTATCCTACTTCCTATCCTATCCTACTATATCCTATCCTACTTCCTATCCTATCCTACTATATCCTATCCTACTTCCTATCCTATCCTAATATATCCTATCCTACTTCCTATACTATCCTACTATATCCTATCCTACTTCCTATCCTATCCTACTATATCCTATCCTACTTCCTATCCTATCCTACTATATCCTATCCTACTATATCCTATCCTACTATATCCTATCCTACTTCCTATCCTATCCTACTATATCCTATCCTACTTCCTATCCTATCCTACTATATCCTATCCTACTTCCTATCCTATCCTACTATATCCTATCCTATCCTATCCTACTTCCAATCCTATCCTACCCCACTTCCTATCCTACTTCCTATTCTATCCTACTTCCTATCCTATCCTACTTATTCTACAAGTAAAACTATTAACCAGAATGATGGCTTAGTGATATACTTAAGCTCGGATTTGCAACATGTCATGGAGCCACAATTTATGGAGGCAAACTGTTTTGTTTGTAAAATTAATTCCGATACAGTTATTGTTGCAGTATACCGACCACCATCCTTTAGACATACAAATAACTTTTTAAATAGCTTAAATAACACATTGGCTACAGTGTCTACGTATAAAAATATAATACTGGTGGGAGACATGAACATCAATATAAGCCCAAGTAATAATGATCCACATTACAGTGAATACATGAATTTGACTGCATCACATGGGCTGCTACCGGCGTATACATCTCCCACTAGGGAAAACAACTGTTTGGATCATACTATGATAAAAGTGAAAGGTTCATTGGTTTCATTTATATTGGATACTGACATTACCGACAACGCACCAATATTAGTATGTTTAAAAAATAACCAGAGTCAAAAAAAAGGTCCAAATTAGTAACAAAAATCGATCATTGTACAGTAGCCTCAGATATATCCAAAACAGATTTTAATCCCGTCATATTAACCAATGATCCGAATGAAGCTACTGATCTTCTTATTCACTTACCGCAATTGTACAAAAAAACACTAGTCAGTATTGTGCCCTCTAGGATGCAAATAATTAAGCCCTGGATCACACAGGGGCTACTCAGATGTATTCGAAACAGGGATAGAATGCATAGGAAACATAAAAAATCACCAGAAAATTACATTTTGAAAATCACATACCTCCGTTATCGTAACTTCTGTAACAAACTATTAAACCGACTTAAAACTAATTATGAGAAAAATGAATTTATCAATGCAAAAAATAATCCCAAAGCGACCTGGAAAGTAATACATTCCATTCTAGGTAAACAAGTTTTTAAATCTCCCCCTACAGATCTCTTGACCCTTCCTGGACATGATGAGAAATCCTCAATAAATGAGGTCAACAAATTTTTCTCAAGTGTTGGCAAAAATCTTGCGGACAGACACGTAAATAAGGACTCTAAGCATGTTCCATTTCTCCGGGATGATGTACAGCCGAACTCTTTCGCGCTTCTTGCCACGGATTTTGATTAAGTTGAGAGAATCATAATGAGTCTTCGTACTGATTCTGCTACAGGGTGGGATGGAATTTCAACCAAAATGATAAAGGTGAGCCGCCAGTTTCTCGTGCCCCCTATAACACACATATGTGATCTATGTATCTCCAAGGGAGTATTTCCGGGGTCCTTGAGGAAAGCGATTGTACATCCCATTCACAAGGGTGGAGACAGAGGCAGTGTCAATAACTACAGACCTATATCCGTCCTTCCGGCGCTGTCAAAGATTTTAGAAAAGGTCCTAAACAGTCGCCTCGTCAACTTTATGGAAGCACTTGGCTTTTTATCGGCTAATCAGTACGGTTTTCGTAGGAACAAATCTTGCGAGGACGCTGTTGCTGCCTTTGTTGATAGTGCTGTAAAGGTACTTGATGTAAAGTCTAAATGTTTGGGTGTTTTCATAGACTTATCTAAGGCATTTGACACTGTCTCTGTCCCTATCCTGTTGTCAAAATTAGAGAGAATGGGAGTAAGGGGTCCAGCGCTGGCGATCTTTAAGAGCTACCTCTCTGAAAGGACACAATGCGTCAAAATTGGCTCATACGTCAGTGACGATCGCTTATTGTCATTTGGAGTTCCCCAAGGCTCAATTTTGGAACCTACCCTCTTCTTGATATATTATGTTAACAGCCTCTGTAACTTATCCATCCCACACTGTAGCATATATACTTACGCGGACGATACGGCTTTGCTCGTGCAGGGATTGGACTGGAGAGAAGTTCAGAAGCGAGCGGAGTTTGCGCTGGGCATCGTGATGTCGTGGTTGGGAGCTAATATTCTTACATTAAACATCGATAAAACTAAATATATCCCGTTTTCAATTCGATTTTGTACGCAGCCGGAAGACTCGTTTGCTGTCAGAGCCCACACTTGTAATAACCAGTTAGACCAATGCCTCTGTCCTCCCCTACTCAGAACAACACAAGTAAGGTACCTCGGTATCATGATAGACAACCTGATGTCCTGGAAAGATGGAGCGTCCGGCAGAGTGAGAAAGCTTATAACGATTTTCAAGAATCTGCGCCATAGTGCAGACTTAAATACGCTTCGGATGGTTTAATTTTCACTCTGTCAGTCAGTACTCTCATTTGGGATAACGACTTGGGGAGGTGCTCCAAAAACTTGTCTCCTTAAACTGGAAAGAGCGCAACGAGCTGTACTCAAGGTCATGACTTTTAAACCTTCCCGGTATAGTACCATACAATTGTATAAAGACTGTAAAGTTATGACTGTTAGACAACTCTTTGTGCTCAATACCATCTTGCGCAGGCATGGTTCTCTGAAATACAATACTGGTCGTCTGGCAAATATGAGATCAAAATATGTCTGTCCTATGGAACGTTACAAAACTAAATTGTCTGAAAGACACTTTCGAGTATTAGGTAGTCGAATTTATAATACAGTTAACAAACTATGCAATATTTATGGCTTAAATAAATTCGAATGTAAAAAGAAAGTGAGTCAATGGCTCACAACTCTTACCTACGAGGAGACTGAAAAGTTACTTGGAAAGCTTTTCTAGGGGGTTTCTGCTTTTTCGAATGGCTCTAACATGCTATAGCGCTTATAGTATGTTGGAGTTATTTGAGAGGGCGGAAGATTTTTGGAAAGGCTTTTTAGAAATACACGATACATCACACACACAACACGACACATATACATAAAAACATTCACACGACACATACACATGACACATACAGTCATACACTTCCATCACAAACCTCACCTAATTCACACGAGAGAGAGGCTATACATTTTTATTTATTTTTTAATTTTTTCTACCGTTTGTTTCTTTGTTTTATAGCTTTGTTTTCTTTTTGTACTCAATCGATAGCTCTTACCCAATGTGACTCCGTACTAGTTTTGTATAAATTGAGAATTTATGTATTAACAGAGAGAGCCCTGGCACCCATAACACAAGTTTCATCTTAGCTTGGGTGCCAGTGGAGCAATCAGTGATTTGTGCAATTTTAAAAGAATATTGTCATAGAATTAGTTTATTGCCATAGGCAAATTGTAAAATTTAAAATAAAGTTATTATTTATTTATTTATTTATTTACTTCCTATCCTATCCTAAACCACTTCCTATCCTACTTCATATCCTATCCTACTATTCTACCCCACTTCCTATCCTATCCTACCCCACTTCCTATCCTACTTCATATCCTAACCTACTATCCTATCTTACTTCCTATCATACTTCATATCCTATCCTACTATCCTATCTTACTTCCTATCATACTTCCTACCATCTTACATCCTATTATCCTACTTCCTACTATCCTACTTCCTACTGTCCTACTTCCTACTATATTATAATCCTATTATGTTATAAATGTGAAAGTTTTTATGTTTGTTACTCAATCATGCAAAACGGCTGAACGGATTGGAATGAAATTTGGCACACAGGACATATAGTTTGTAACCTGGATTAACATTTAAGATACTTATTATCCCGGTAGTACTTTCCCGTGGGATAATTTCCGCCATCCACGCGGGTGAAACCGCGGGTGAAAGCTAGAAATATTATAAATGCGAAAGTGAGTTTGTTTGTCTGTTACGCTTTCAAGCTAAAACGGCTGAACAAATTTATATGAAATTTGACGCATGGGTAGAACATGACCTGGATTAGGACATAGGATACTTTTTATCCCGATATTCCCACGGGATCGAGGCTTACGCGGGTGAAACCGCGGGGCGTAGCCAGTATTTAATAATCTTCAGTCTCCTTCGGCTGAATTTTATGTGTCTGGTGAAGTGGTGGTGGAATTTAATATCTAATGCTCTTGAACTGTTTGTTATTTTCATATACTGGATAATACTTTATTGCTAGTCACTGTAAAATAATTACGCTAAAATGAACAGCATGGTGTATGCTATACTCTGTTTCAAAAGTATCTAAAGAGAGTGTAAACACACCCTGTTCAGGTTAACTTCTCACGCACACTCACTAAGGGGAATTAGCATTACATGTAGAAGGTTTACCTTAATATCTTACCACTTTCTCCAATAATTATTGTTTCTAAAACCATTATTGAATAGTATTTGAAAAAATATCGACGTTAATCCTAACTAATATTATAAAAGTGAAAGTGAGTTTGTTTGTTTGTTTGCTTTCACGCTAAAATGGCTGAACTGATTTGGCACATGGGTACTATGGGTAGACCATGATTTGGAAATGGACTACTTTTCATTCTGGATTGCAGACAAAATCGCGGGCAATAGCTAGCGAGATTATAAAATTTACCTGAATCGTCAAATGAAAAACATCTAGGTCATTTTAAATTAAAACGAGTATTTAAATATTTAAATAAAAGCACTCAATTTGTAAATGGCAATACAAATTAGCATCCACAGGTACAGATTTTCTGATCCATTTGTTTACATTTTCATCAAATACGTTTGGAACAGAATATATTTTATACCTACCAGATCTGTAATCATACTATGCTATACTTAGCATAGAACATGAATGATGCGGTTTCAGAACAATGACCACTCCACTTCCACTCTATGACATTTTAACCTAGAATTGCAGAAATCACTTTAATACAGTAAGTATGATAACGAATACTTTTCTGTCTACGAAGAATCTTTTCGCCTGTGGTGGAACATAGATGCTGAAATCGATACCGGCTTACAAGGAAACGATGAACACTGAACAACCGATCTATTATGTAAATATATCACCCTGAAAACTTAGATGAACTGTCAATAGTGTCAATCCCTAGCGGTGATGTTGCGGATGCAGATTTTTAACATCCGCGGACGCGGATTTTTGGTGACTCACATACGCGGATGCGGATGCGGATCTCAAGTTTTTTAAGAGATCCGTCAAGGCGGCAAGATGAAATCAAAATTTTCTCACGTTTTTTTGCAAATTTCAGGCTGTTTCGTTGTATGTTTATTATAATTCAATTCGCGGCAATTATAATAAAATAATGATTAATTTATAATGATTTAAAAATATATATAGCTCTCGAAATTTTATGTGTTTGATGGATATAAGACTATTTCGTGAAAAGCTGACGATTTAGAGCTGTAATGATGATTTAAATGATTAAAATTTCCATTATGTTGATTATGATTTTATTTATATTTCGCCCTTTTCGACCCACATCTGGATCCGCATGAGCTCCACTTTGATTAATACTGATGCGGATGTCTAAATAAATGCAGAAGCTCCGCAATTGCGGATGCGGAGCCCTCAGATCCCTACCATCAGGTGGAAAGACAACTCACTTCACCTACGTTTCACCGAGAGATTCATACATTCAACCTAGTACCCCACCCACAAACAACCACAACACCATCAAGCAAGATAACCTTCCTCTCAACTATCTTTCAGCAGATAATTTCCCAATGAACTCCCAAATCAAACACACAGGAGTGTTCACGATTAAGCGCTGATAACTCCGTATCAATATTGATAAGCCGAGAGCACATAAGCGAAGGTGAATCGGTAATGAATCAACACTTCTAACTGTAATTTAACGTTGTCTTGTTTGAGTTCCACAAATTGTGTTTGTTGAATGTGATTGTTGATTCTTCGTCTGTTGTGTGTATAGCTTTAGTTTTGTTAAGATGTTTAAAGTATTAATTATTTTTTTGAATTTGTTATATTAATCGCGTCGCAATGAACGTCAGAAAGAATTCAATTCTGAGTGAGTCACTCAATCCCATCATGAATGACAGAACACAAAGACACACCTTTAGATCAAATCAGACCAAATGTGAATTCTTTTTTTTGAATTTGTTATTAATATAAAGTGTGTGTCTTCGCTTAAGTGTGAATTCTTTTTTTGAATTTGTTATATTAATAACAAATTGAAAAAAAAAACACAATAAATATAAAAAAACAAAAAAAGAATTCACATTTGGTCTGATTTGATCTGATCTGTGTTTATGTTCTGTCATTCATGATGGGATTGAGTGACTCACTCAGAATTGAATTCTTTCTGACGTTCATTGCGACGCGATCACACACTAAGATGCATCGTTATTCTTTCTTCTTATTTTTCGTGTGGTTAGTGACTAACCTGTTGTCAGAATTTTCATGCCACCCATGGGCCTCTGACTTGGCTTCACATGCCGTCGAGAAATATCTCTCAGGCATGCCGGTTTCCTCACGATCAATGTTTTCCTTCACCGTTTTTGAAGCAAGTGATAACTATACAATATACGCACATGAATCCGACAAGTCAGAGGTGTGTGCCTTGGTGTCGAATTCGAGACCTATGACTTGGCAGTCTGACGGTCACAGCACTAGGCTATCACTGCTGTTGTTATTTAATTTAATTATTTATATGAAAACGTTTGAAACGTTTGGATTGCAAACAACATAAAAGATGCTGATCACAATTTAATGACACAATAACCACAGGTGTCCTGTCATAAGCTTGATCAGCTCATCGCAGAACTGAAACTGAACAGAAGCCGGAAAATCCACATGCACGACTTTCAGACAACTATATCCTGTTAATATAACGATCCACCTTTATGCAATAAGACTATAAGTACAGAACATTATTAATAATGAACTCCGCTAAAACAGTCGGCAGGTATAAATATTCTTCCTCGACTGAACTTCCATGATCACTACAACCGGTATCCTTATACCGTATATGAAATTCTCCAATTTAATATATTAATAGTTCTGCGAGAAACGTAGAAGTTCACGCCACAAAATGTTTTAGTTCAAAATGAAGTTCAACTCACGTGCTTGGGTAAATTAATTAAACTCTGAAAGCGCTATAGTCGGTATCTTCAAGTATACTGATGAATTCAATAAAAAGTTTGGTAAGGTTGACTGTACGATGTAACTGGCGATTGCTTTTGGGGTTGCTCGTAGTTCATTCAACAATTCATCGGTTGCTTTGCTGATTAAGCAATCGACGAAGCAAAGCGAGACGCTTGCGAAGTCAAAGTCAAAGTCAAAGTCAAATCATTTATTTCAAGTAGGCCCGTATAAGGCACTTTTGAACGTCAAAAATTTACAAAAAAAATAAATAATTGATTCAAGTTGCCCCTTCCAAAAGGTAGTTTTCGTATGGAGAAGAATGGGCAAGAAACTCCACCGTTACTCTTTTAAAATGTTTTACAATATTTTGTATAAGTACATTAGTTATATAATTATATGTGAGGACGATGCACCTAGAATAAAATTATTATACCACAATAGGTAAAAAGAATTAAGAATTAAAAATGAAGCAACAACAGATAAACTAATTATGTGATAGATACATGGTGCTCACATATTTACAAACATTGTAAAAGTAGACGATCCTCCTAAGATTCCACAATTAATAAGTCAGTGTCATAAGCCGTCACTCGTAGGGACGAGTGTATATGGACGAGGATCGGAGCAAGGGTTATTAAGCTGTTCAATCAATCTGCTTAGCCTTTTCCTAACCATACCAGCTCCAAACTTTACAATGACATAAATATAAGATTTAATATTTACCCTATGACTAAAAGTCTACTGAAGAGAAAAGTGACTGACTGGCTGAAATCCTTGTCTTATGAAGAAACTGAGCAACTTATGGTATCATAACACGGTAAACACACACACTCACACACATACATACTTCACCTCATCTTCACCTCATCTCCACTCTACACTTATACTACCCACACACTACTTCCCTTGTAACCTCCACATAGAGTATATTATCTTTTTTATTCCTTTTAACCCGTTGGTCCCGGCTGTCATTCGTGGATCTTTGACAGTCATTACGGGTCGTCAGAAGCCCGAAAGTTTGACAACCAGTCATACCGAGGGGTATCGTATTACCCAGTTACTGGGTTGTGGAGGTCAGATATAGGCAATCGCTCCATGTAAAATACTGGTATTCAGCTGCATCCGGTCAGACTGGAGGCAGACCCCCAACATACTTAATAATAATAAATAAATAAAAGTTTATTTGGAACAACTTAAGTTTACAATTTACAAAGAAAAACGAAGACAGACACAAAAGTAAAATATTGTGGCGCATATATCGACGCCCAACCCAAAAATATATACAAAGACATTGTTACAGACTTCACAAAGAAAGTTAATTAGTAATTAATTGTAGAATTACATTTTTTTTAACTAGGATACCGAGAGGTATGTAAAGATATCCACTCATCCACGGACCAATCCCGGCAAGCGTAGCTTAACCTGATGGATCGACCCGTGCGGCAGGTATTACTTAGCCACGAGCGAGTGTATATGGACAAGGATCGGAGCAAGTGTTCTTAACCAGTTTCTTGCGCATATATTCTTCTTAAACCATACCACGTTAGTACTGACTTACCTGGTTCTATAAATAACTTAGTGATCATAGCTACCGACCGAATGCTGAGAGACCACAATGCACCATCGAGCAACAAATGGTGTTTCATAAGTGACCATGTAGGTTAAACAAGCTTTAGAGCGCGAAACGCCGCATTTAAAAAAAATATATTATTCTTTATGGCACCTCTTTAGGTCGTGCTATTCGAATATCAAAAAATATTTGGCCTGGGTCATAGGAGACGCTTGAAAATTTATTCGATGTTACAAAAACATTTTATATAAATAATACAAGATAGATAAAATGTCATAATCACATTATATGTCTTTGAGGATTTCGACAAGAAACAGTAGATTAATGTTGACTAAATATATATCTACCCAAGATACATTGCCATTATATTCAATTCAAGGTAGTTTGAACATACTATCACTTTAGCCTACAATCGATAGTTCCTTCGTTCGTTGCACAAGATTGCAACTTATTTATTTACCGTGGACGTACCTTTGGGATTCTTCCTTCAGCAGCTGAAGATTGTTATAAATATTATATTGAGTTCGGACAGGTACATAAGGAATACATGGCAGCATGTTAGGGTGCATGCAATTTACGGGAGCGCTTGGCTTTTGATACCGTTAATATATATTTTGGTGACAAAAGACAAGGAGTGTTTACTATGTAGATTCAACTGTCAACAAGGATGAATACCGAATTAGCACGACTGATAGTATTAAAGCATAATCAGCCTATAATGTTCCCACTACGAGGACACCGGTCTGCTCTGAGTGAGAGGGAGTGGGCCGTAATCCACCACGCGTGCCCAGTGCGGGTTGGTAGATGTCCAGGACATGCTGGTTTCCTCACGATGTTTTCCATCACCGTTTTGAGAGCAGTGGTGATGAAATAATTTACACAAACTAAAAGCGCCTGTCAGGGTTCGAGCCTACGACCTACAACTAAGTCGCGGCTGTTACCACTGAGCCACTGCTGCTCTAGCATGAAAAAATGCTGTCCCAAACGGATGAGTTAATTCTTTCTTATATCTATGAGTTAACTACTAACATTACTCCTAGTGTTTTGTGAAATGGTGATATATGTTCTTATATGGCGTCTCCGCCATATAAGAACATATATCGCTCATATTATGGATGATGTCTAAAGCACTTATAGGTAGGCTATACCTACCATTTCACAATACGTAGGAGCGTAGGCGAAGCAAAAAGGTTATATGTAAGGTAGAGAATGCCTAAGGCATTAAGTTCGCCTTAGTACCTTTTTGACTTTAAGGGGCCTGCGGAGCATGCGTAGTTCATACAAACATAATACCAAAATAATTTGTAAATCAAACATATTCTTAAGGTAGTGTGTATTTATTCCGATTGGATCACAGAATGTCTAGTCTAGGATATAAAGACGAGATATGAGGAATTTCAAATTTCTATAGAAAACTTATTTTTCTCATAACTGGTCTTAAATATATATATTTGGCCCCTTAAGGCGAAAGCGTCAGGGTAGCCCGGAAAATTCAAATTTTCTTACGTTTTTTGCAATTTACTGGTCAGTATCTGGTTGTATGTTGATCTAAATATGATTCGCGACCGTATCAAATGTTTATTTATAGAATTATAATCATAAAAATCATCAATACAACTTTCTCAATTCATGTAATCTTATTGAACGAAATCATGACATTTGAAGATTATGCTAACTTAAGGAGTTATATTGCTGATTCTAATGATAATAAAATCTGTAAAGCCATATTTGTTACGGTCGCGAATCATATTTTAATCAAGATACAAACTGACACTGACCTGCAAATTGCAAAAAAGTGAGACAATTTGAATTTCGCGGGCTACCTTAGCGCATCTCCCTTAAATAAATAATTTAATAAGGATCGTACGTTGTCTTCTGCTATTTCTGTGTGCTCTGAAGATAAAGGACATCATACACACCAATCAACAAACAGCTTCCTGTCCCTATAGATTTTAAACTATCAATAAAAGCAACTGGTTGCAGAATCTTTAGCAGTCGTAAGATCCACAATACAGTTACACTGTTCGAAAAGCGAGAAAGTTGTACGTTCGAGCTAGCGAACGTTTTATCTTGGTTCTCAATTATGAATGCCGTCCTTACATTAATATGCATGTGTGAATATCATTTAGAATCGCTATAATGTGGATGATTTATGTGATATGTTAACGCGCTTTTGTTTTGGTGATAGATTATATTTGTTTGTGATGGAAAAGTGTAGTCCCTTACATATGATATTACAAACGTAACAGTTTTATTTTCGACTGTTTAATATTTGAGTGCGTTAGGGAATTGATTGTTGACTGAAATGTAAGTGCTGCTGAAACCAGCACTGACTTCAGTTTTGTAAATAGAAAGGCAAAGTCAAAGTCATAGTCAAATAATTTATTTCAATTAGGCACAAAAAAGGCACTTTTGAACGTCAACATTTACAGAAAAATAATAATTGATTCTAGTCGCCCCTTCCAAAAGGTAGTTTTCGTATGGAGAAGAATGGGCAAGAAACTACACCGTTACTCTTTTAAAATGTTTTCAAAATATCTTGTATACATCAATTATATAATTATATGTGAAGACGATGCACCTAGAATAAGATTACTATACCACGTTAGGTAAAAATAATGAAAGATTAAGGAATGACAGATAATTTAATCATGTGATAGATGCATGGTGCTCACATATTTACAAACATTGTAAAATTATACGATATTCCTAACATTTTTACAAGTAATAGGTACTAATAAGTCAGTGTGTGAGTTCAAGTAATAACAGAATGTAAAATCAATATTTAAAAAAAATCAAAATATTATACAATTAAATTAGCAACCAGTTAGATTTTGTCTAGAAGACCTCGTTGTTATAACCTTCTGATTAAACATATCATGACATGATAAATTTGCAACAAATTATTTAATATACTAATACTCAATACTCAACCGTTTATTGCACTCCCCGTTGTTATGCTTAGGTGGTAAGTAAATATTTGTTGGAACAATCGTGGACCCTGTCGGGCACAGCAAAAGAAAAAACTGAAAGAAGAGGACTTATATAGGTATACATGCAACTAACTTACTCTAAGTATAATCTAAAGTAACATTTGATTAATTATTAATTTAATCTAAAATTGTATTATTAATTTATATGATCATGTTAGTTCTACAGATTTGTCAATTAAATATTCATTTATATGCTATAATAACATTTATTTTGTATTAATTTTTTACATTATTTGTAAAAACAGCAGTTATGTTAGCTATAGTAGTATGTTATACATTTTTATCGACATAACCAGTGGACTAGATGAGTACATTTTTAAACGGGATATCGGTAAGTTTAATCGTGTTTTGTGTCGGATTTTTTTTAACTTGAATTCTAAAACTATTATCCAATATTATCACGCCTGTTTTCCCTAACGGATCAAGCAGGGGTGTTGAATATAATCCAGTTACGTAATAATTGCCTTGTTATAGATGGCGATTCTATAAGTAATTAGTGTATATTATTATGTCACCCTAAGATCGTGAGCACCACTAGTTTACAATCTATCTAGCGAAATTACAAAGTGTCGAAAAATTATGATCTGTTTCAATTTTACGCATTCATTTTCTTTTTTATTTATCCTCGAACGGGGTAGCTTGGACTGCATCTCACCTGATGGTAAGTCAGACCAAACCGAAGGTGGAAGCGATCTTTGACCGGAGTCCTCAACCAAAGAGGAAATGGCTATCTTACCTCTAACTGCCGAAACACAACAATGCTGTTAACATTGTTGTTATGGCGACAGACTTAGGTAACATGGTGATAACTAGCCAGGCGGACTTAGAACAAGTCCTACCAACAACTAAACCGAGCAGAAAATTTTGCCCCCACTGGGAATCGAACCTGGGACCTCTGGGTTTGAGACAGGTAGTTATAATATAAGGTTTTGGTAGTTTATAATCTATCAATGTCAAATTGTGAACGAACCAGTACCTACTTATCGACAGGGTTTATAATATTCTGTCCGATTTTATCACCCGTAAACCGTCCCTGATTAGGTATGATAGGTCTTGGCGGTAGCCTAATTGGTCGCCGGTAACTAAGCCAGAGCACCCCGAGCAAAAGGAGTTAGGTTAGATTAGAATTTTGACCAACCGCGCGCGAGCCGAGCGAGCGCTTCTTCCAAGTTGGTCGCAGTAACTTGGCTATTTAGTATTAGCGCAAGGTGCGTTCATCACATGCAAATTTGAAACCAGTTCACAATTTGTCGGTTTGTCGTGGATAGATTATAAACTATCGAAAAATAATTCGTTAAATAGTTGGTTGCAGTTCACAATTTTTCGACAGTTTATAATATCGCTAAATAGATTATAAACTAACGATGTTCAACGTCAAACGGTGACATATACATCACATAATTACCTGCACTATACATTAACGACCCAATTAACTTCAATAAACCTTTCACAAACCCCTGCTATTGACAACCAGCTCCCTTTTAATTCAAACCCGTAAAATCAAAGCAGCAAAACAGCTTTAGATTCCACCGGACCATGCGTTCCATTCTGTAACCGACATACAATTCTCCTCTGGCTGTCCGTAATTCAAAGTAACTTTGGCTTAACCCGTGGCCACGAGCTACACGCTCAAGCGATACGCGTCTTGCGACAGCGACTACAGAGAAAACAGTCACAGCAACGTGACTTGCGGAGCGAAATAAGTGACGCAGGCGCGTGTCGCTTGACGCAAGTGGCGTCGCTTGAGGCCGCAAACGGGGCTTATTGAACGAAAGTTATAACTCGCAAGAGTCAAAACTGTGAAGTTTCGAGTGCAGTTCCTCTCAGGGGATTCAAAAGCCCTGTGTATCTGTTTCTGTGAAAATTGTTTCTTGATGCGTGATTTGTTTTGAAGTTTATTTTAATTTTGTCGGGAGGATTTTTGAAGGATTGAAAGTATAAGCAAGCAAAAGTATAATAATTATTGCGATCATCATTATCATCATTTTAAGCCGATAGACGTCTACTACTGGATATAGGCCTCGCCCAAGCACCACCACTGCGACCGATTCTGTGCTTCTTGCATCTAATTGCGATCACCAATTAATTTGGGGTTTATTTACTAATTTTAAATTTACATGAGTTATGAAAGTTCACCCCACTATCAATGAACAGCTCAATGCAGTTGAACAGGCAGTCGCGTCAAAGTTAAGGTCTTCATGGAAATTTTGTAAAGCAAAACAGTTCTCAGAGTTGCTTGGTTTCTATTTAAGTTTGATTCTTTACGTAGGTATTTTACAACTCAATTGTGGTTATTAAGAAACACGCCTCTAAATAAAGGGTCACCTAAACGATCAATTGCAATTCTTCCCCTTGGTAACACAAAAACGTATGTCGATTTTGATAAATTTTGAGTTAAGTATAGAATCTATTCCAAAATGACAGGTTCTATTTAGTTATAAAGACACGTATCTCGATGACACACTTTATTTCTAAAATGGTGGTTGATGTATCTATATTATAATGCTTTACGCATAATATGTACATATATGCATACGCAGATACAAACAAAGAAACTTATCTGAAGATAAAAAAACAAAAACTTACCTAAAGATACGTCTGTTTGTAACTTAGTGTTAAATGATGAATGCACACATAAACAAAGCGTATGCATGTGCGTTCGTGTTTGTTGTTTGGCGCGTCAGTAGCACGCTGCCATTTTTATAATAATACGTTTCTTAGATTATGTGTGGGTTAGTGTGCCGTTTTTGAACATCGAATATTCTTTACGTAAATCTACACTTTTTTACTTATAATATCATTGGGTAAAACAATAACGTATCTAAATTATTTAGTGTAAAAAAAACGTATCTCAAAACATTTTACCCAAGGTCATTTCAGGTTTGAACTTATTTATGCATGATTACGGGATAAAAACCAAAGAAACTGACGTAAAAAACCAGAGTAGTTAATAACAAGAATACATAAGTAATATTTTAATTTTTGGTATAAAAAAAAGAAAGAACGTGATTTTGGTAGACACAGAGTAGTGTAGTGTAGTAGTGTTTTGTATCTTTTAAGTACACTTGTATTTTGTTATATTGTATTCTCTTAATTACCATAATAAATATCTTTGGAGAATAAAACCTAACGTATCTAATTTTAAATAAATATAATATATTACAAAAAAGTTAGCAACACAAAAACGTATCTAGAACCATATTCCAAACAATTGAATTTTAAATATTTGCTAAAACCTTTAAAAATAACCAGTAAATTGCTTTGCGGCTCTAAATAAGACTCTAAACATTTTCTATGTTTTAAACGTAATAACTTTGAAAGGTAGTTATTATATTCTCATTATTGTACGAAATAAATGAAATGTAGTGTATCCGAAATAAATGAATATAATAATATTGTATCTTGTCGCGCGATTTTTTATCTGTTTTATCCGTTTTCTCAAATTGGACAGAATCGAGATACGTTTTGTGACACTAAGGGGACGAATTGGTCAATTGCTATCAATATCCACTGTAGTAATATTGTCAATCGCTCAATTGTATTTGGTAGATCGTCTACCAATTTGCGCATCAATGTGTATCATCACGTAGAAATTGAAAATTGCAATTGGTCGTTTCGGGGACTCATAACTTCAATAATGAGATTAATAGCCTGTACAGTACTGCACACTCAACGGGTTTCTGGTGTATGCTCAGCATTAGCGCTTGCGACCACCAGACCAACGAGGCAGTCGTTATCATCGGGTCGTCGGGTTTCATACTAATGATTCATCATTTCAGCCGAGACATCCACTGCTGGACATATACCTCCCCCAAGCACCGGCACTTCGACCGATTCTGTGCTTCTCGCATCCAGCGGATTCCTGCGGCCTTCACCAAGTCATTGGTCCACCTTATGGGGGTCTTTCAACGCTACGTCTTCCGGTACGCCGTCGCCACTCCAAAACCTTTCGGTCCCATCGGCCATCTGTTCTGTGAGCAATGTGTCTTGCCCATTGCCACTTAGGTTTGGCAATTCTTCGGGCTATGTCGGTTATCTTGGTTCTCCTGCGGATCCGTAGGAGAACCAAGATAAGTAGGATCTTCATTTTGATTCGATCACGTAGGGAAACTTCAAACATAGCCCTCTCCATTGCCGTTAGGGTGACTTTCAGCCTTGTAATACAAATGATTATCAAAAACGAATTAGCCTTAAGTCTTAATTATTCCTATATATACTCGTATATATACCTATACTTTTGAAAATACCAAACGATGTGTAGGTAGCAACGTTTTGCAGGTACCAAACCACAGTTTAATCTCACCCAAGGGATTAGTACTGTAATCGAATATTTAAACAACTTCGCAAAGGACACTTAATAAATGAGATGCTGCGATACATAATTTATTTATGGAACACTAAGTTGGGCCTACTGATTATGTTTTGTGAAGAGTCGGCTTAACTATTTTAGGCTGTGGCGTGGGGGATTTGTAAAGGGTTTTGTCGTGGAGGGCCTACATAAAGTGACATTAACCATAATTATGATGGAAAAGTCAAAAATTTATTGGATTGACATATTCTACCGAACAGCTAATGTCAATCCTATTGAAAGTCGTTGTAGAAAAATTTTCAAATTTCTAGAAAACGATAGGAACTTTTCTAGGCCGACAGGTGATAGGCGATATTCTGACAATTTTGTAAGTTTTTCCATTGTAACGTCTTGGCACCATGTTGGCACCATCTTGTCAAGTTTAGTTTCAATACTAATAGAGTTCAAAATGGGTGCTTCATTTAGACAGTTCAACAACATTCATTGCGTTATTTACGTTGTTGAGAATTTATTAGAACATATGGATTAGCAATATATAGGGTGCTGGTATTGATCCCAGAGTCGAGCATAGGTTTATTAGGGTGTTTCATTAGGAGTTTCTTAGTAGGTAGCACCCCGGAGTCATAATTTGTGCTCGGTTCATGACTGTAGCCTCACCCTTTATCATTTTTAGCGAAATGAAAGTGAGTGTGATTTACTCTACCTTAATTCGTTGGGTTATACAGCCTTGATGTAGCTTGAATAAACCAGCCATCGATACTAATATTAAATCAATCGATCAATCGATTTGTTTGCAAGCAGCTTAGCGTCTATTAATACTGGTTTATTTAACCACTATAATATTGTTTCTGATGCATTATAATAGCGGTAGCGCTTGCATTTTTGCCTATGCAGGTACTTTATTTAATAGTTAATTTAATATTATACTTTGTTAATCAATTTGAAAATTTTTTCAACAATACTCTAGCTAACTATGGAGGCTTTTAAATGGGTTATGGTAAATTACCTCACTGTTACATTTGTATTGATAGCTGTAAGTCAAACACAATAAAATAAAATAAATAAATGCGAAAGACACTGTCTTTCTGACTTTCTGTATTTCTTCTTCTTCTTTCTTGTCTATCTCTGTCTTTTACCTTTCTACGCCTTAACGACTGAACGGATTTTGATGAAATCTATAACACGGGTAGGCCCCGACCTGGGTTAGGACACAGCAAACTATTTAATCTGGTAGTGCGTTCCCGTGGTATAATTTCCGACCTGAGAAACCGACGTGAGAAAAAGTTAGTCTAAAATATTTGTGTACAGATTTTGCTAACATTCTACCAAGATTTTTCCTCACCAACTAAAATAAGTTCAAAACTAAACCCAAAGAGCTACAAAATAAGAATAAGAATACATTGTTACAAAATAAAGTTCAAAAATAATAATATTGTATGCTGAGGGTACATTCCGTACCTGACCGCGGGCGGCGACTTGACGCGTCGCGGCGTCATATCGCTGCAGTCATGATTCCGAACGCGACGCCAGGCGGCAGCAGCCTGCGTTCCAGTTCCAGTTAGTAGGTAGAAGATAGAAAAACGTGTTATCGCACGAGCGCTGGCGGCACTACTGGTCTGCGGTTGGGCTACACGTGTCAACTGCAAACGACGTGTCGCTAGCTACAGAAGGTATTTCATCGAAATTCATAGAAACCAGTTGTATCGCGGCGACACGTCGCCTGCAGTTGCTGCCTGCGGTCGGCTACGGAATGATACCTTTACTGAAACTAGAATAATTAACATAGTTATTAAAACAGTGGTCCCCAAACTAGGCAGTGCCTGTATCTTGGGGGTCTGAGTAGCGTTATCTTTTTAATTCGAGTCATGTTTGTGTTAGCTTAAATTTATTTTCAGGATGTGCAAAATTGACAGAATACTTAATTAAATAAAGGTAGCGGATTATCATAGCTATAAGATAGAATAAAAATAAATGAAACAAAATAAAATAATTCTAAATAATGTTATAGTGTGAGTGTGTAAGCGTGAAATGTAAAATAATACATTTTTTTTTAATTCAGGCAAAAAAGTCCATAGGCGAGGCAAGGTTGTTAGTAAGATCTTTGCTTATAACTAATGTTAGTAACTATAAAGTAAAAAAGAAGAAACTAGTCATACCATCTACCCATGCACTTCTATGTAGGTTCATCGGCCTCGTAACAAATGGAGTTCAGTAAACCTACTGAGCAGAACAGTATCGGTTCTCTCTCCAATAATCCTTAGGACGCTATTTGGGCTCCCCTTTGACAAATTTATAAATTATAATTTATTTAGAATCTAGACAAAATCTAACTGGTTGCTAATTTAATTGTATAATCTTATTTTTTATAACACTGATTTTACATTCTGTGATTACTTGAACTCACACACTGACTTATTAGTACCTATTACTTGTAAAAATGTTATGAATATCGTATAATTTTACAATGTTTGTAAATATGTGAGCACGCATGGTGCTCACATATTTACAAACATGTGTGTCTATCACATAATTAATTTTATCTGTCATTCCTTAATTTTTCATTATTTTTACCTATCGTGGTATAGGTAGTAGTCTTAGTTAATCTAGGTGCATCGTCTTCTCATATAATTATATACTTGATGTATACAAGATATTGTGAAAACATTTTAAAAGAGTAACGGTGGAGTTTCTTCCAATTCTTCTCCATACGAAAACTACCTTTTGGAAGGGGCGACTAGAATCAATTATTATTTTTTGTGTAAATTTTGACGTTCAAAAGTGCCTTTTTGTGCCTAATTGAAATAAATTATTTGACTTTGACTTTGACCATACTCGTTGCACCACCGGAGCAACTTATATTACGCATAATCACGTAGAAGTCATCTACGTTATGTCAGTAAACACGCCGGATGCACTGCAACATCGAGGGAGCCAAAACAGATCACATTATTATACACTTTTTCTTTAAAGTTTGCCCACAAGCCGCCCGTGTAGAAAGTCTGGCGGAAAGAGTGCAAGGAGCGTCTAACAGTATGATCTAATTAAAGGGTAAATCCTTTAAAGTATATAGCTCAAATAGACGAGAGAAAGTCTTGTATCAAGTTATGATTGCCGCGAGCGAGGTACTCGATGCTGCTTACTTTTGGGCTAGGAAATGGGCGGGTTTGAGAATGAATGGAATAAGAATAGATTCGCAGATAAAATAATGAGATAAACGCATTGGGCTGAATATTTACATAATATGATGGGTTCTTTTCAGAGTTTACCAACTCCATCTGTTTAATTATTGCTCTCTCGACAATAATTGAACAGGTGAAGTTTAAATGGCGAAAACAGTATGAACAGGACCAAAATTAGAGAGAGATTGCATGAAATCTCAATATGGAAGAAAGTCGTAAAGTCGCCGTATATACTATAGTAATTACTTTTTACTACAAATGGCGACAGTTTACATTATAAAAATGCCCGTCCTATTAATATAAGTTATTGGATAACTTATGATGACCTTATAATCTCCTGCAAAATATAACACCCCAAAATTAATTTCATTCCTAATTTGACGAAATATTAACTCATTCTCCTTACTTATATTATAATATTCACAATCGCTTTAACCCAAATGGCCACATATTTATAAATTAGAATGTCTACCGAGACTACCATCATAGCTTGTTTGTTATGCCTTTGTGTACGTAATGGTTTGTTAGCTTCCACTGAACGACGGCGACGATTCCGTTGGTACAGTAAGTGCATGGAATTTGTGGATTGTATGGCCGAAGACCGGCGAGAGGTAGCTCGAAAGGTTGAGGAGGAGAATTTGCTTTTACTTCTGGTTGATCTGTGAAAACTTATTAATTATTTTGAGTAAAGAGGTCACTTCCAGGCAAACTATGAGTAAAGATTTAAATTGTTAGATTCACCCAACTGCGTCTAAAGGTGGTCTCGTTTCTGTTTCGTTGGCAATGATATTTGAATAGTATAATCCTGCCGACAAAAATCGTATCTATCGTTCGATGCGAGATGTGTGACCTCACTCTTTTTTAGTATGGACACTTTTTCGTGCTACCTAAGAATGATGAGGGCAAATCTAACGATGTAAATCTTTGACTGTGGGTATCGCGAAAGTCAAAACTTGAGTACCCTAGGAATGTCTCCTGTGTCACAGATCCACAGATCTGTTACCAATACCCCTCATATTTTTATACTTAATCGCGCATGCCTGGAACAGTAATTTTGTGGGCATTCTAATATTTGTTACACCTCTGCCTCGTCCTTCGGGGAACACAGACGTCCTGTTACAAATATTTGTTCCATGTGACAGTAGTATCTGCGAAATGTAGCGCAGTAGCCAGTCGCTCAGTAATTAATTGATAAGTAATTAAAATATGCCTTCTACCCGCATCCAGTGCCAGTTTAGAGCGTACAATGTTGCGCGTGGGAACGCCACTGCATTCCAATTAGTTTGCATCATAGGCTTTCCATCTAAATCTTTAAACGCGTGCTCTTTCACGCACAATTGAGCGAATGTGTAAAACCGGCTAATATCAACTCAGCACGCGTAACCAATCTTTGGACTTAGGATATGGTTTTTTTGCGGTTCAATTTGAGGCAAATATTTTTAAAACGCATTTTGTATTTAAAAAAAAAACGCGGATTATGGAAAAGTAAATTGTTTTTTTTTTTTTTTTTTTTTTGAATGAATGAATGAATGATTTATTTCTCTCAAAAAGGTACAGAATTTGGTTCATGTCATATTCAATTTATGTCAAATCAGATTTGTAACCTTTGTGAGAGCTGGAGTCTATAGTGGGTTCGGGACCTGTATGACAGATCTCCAGGCTCTCACCCTCTTATACAATACTATTTAGTACTGATTTGAACACATCAAGGCCTTCATGTACAGAGAGGAATATTATAAACTAAAATAGAAAAATTTAAAAACAGAATTACAAAAAAAAAAAATCTGCGAGTGTGTAGTGAATGGTGTGTCTGTGAGTAGTGTATAGTTTATGGAGTGTGTGTTGTGTGTGTGTGTTTGGTCTACAAATTTACTATCTCATTTATTTTAAAACAGCTAAAATATTTTCCGTCTCAAAATAATCTAAATCAAGAAGCCAATTTATTATTTTTGCTTTACATTTGGATTTGCACAAGGGGTATATGTTTAATATTTTGTTAGTGTTATTATACACATGACTGCTTAGAAAGCGGAAGAAGCGTTGGGCAAAGGCACAATTTGTACGAATAGAGGGACAGACCGAATGCTTACGTCGTTGGGAGATCAAGGAAGGATCGTAGGCAGTGTGGCCGTGTGTTGTCATTAAAAGATTAAGAATATATAATTTATGAACAGACAGAACCTTACAAGTTTTGTAAAGGTCTGTAGTAGGAAAGCGATAGGGTAACTGCCAACCAACTTTCAACAGAGCCCTTTGGGCGCGTTCCACTTTCAAAATAATAATGTCATATTATTTATTCGCCAATAATAACAAAAAAATAACAGGCTTTCCATTTCTCTATAAAAAGCCTGTACCCTGCGTGGGAAAATACAGGCTGTAAATAATTTCGTCACATCATTTATTGTCTACCCACAGCCTTATAAGACCGTTCAAAAACATGTTCTTCCATTGGAAATATTCAATTTCCGCCATTCCATTCTTACAACACAACCACACTCCGCAAACATTATTTCCCGATTCTCGGAAGGTACTTCCGAATCCAATTCTGAAATTCTGTTGATAATGACCTCATTTACAAGCGTGCCGACCGTTAACCGCGGCATCGCAACAAGTAATGAAACATTAATAAATGTTGCTGACATGGTGAGCCAGGTCGCATTTTGGTTAAGGAAGTCTGCAGTTTACTTTACGTGGCAGTGTGTATGGTGCTTCATTTTTACGGTTTGTTTCAAAAGCTCGTGCTCAAGCGGATACTGCGTGGGAGCCAATTTTTTCTACTAACTTGTTGTCTTGAGGTGTTCAAACCGGCGCATATAGTAGCGTGACTTCCTAATAATTCCAATAATCCTGCGCGGGATTCTCCTCAGTGTGACCAGAGCTTAATATATATTCTGGCATAAAATAATAGCAGTCGTGTTGTTGAATTGCCATACATTTGTGAAATATCTTACAAATATGTTTCTTCCTTCTGTTTATTATTGAACAAAGTTATTCATATTGCCACTCGTCCGAGTAAACTTCAGCCTTTTTTTTTTTTTTTTTTTTTTTTTTTTTTTGGGTGGGAAATTATCAAATAACTTCTCCCGCTCTGGGTGGAGCGGGAGGGCGTGTCAGACTCTTACTGACTAAAACCCACCCGTGTTCCTTCCGTTGCCTGAACATTGCCAGGGGCCACGGTATCCCTTTCGGACTTTCCCGCAACCCCGGCAGGCATTGGTCCTATCGGGCCCCTTCACTTGCTGACATCTCTTTGAGGCGCGCGTGGAACACAACGCGCCGTCGACCCGGGCCTGGTCCTTATCGGACGGCGAGCTACCCATTGCTCACCGTCCGCAAGCCCGCGCCTACGGTGGCCGGGAATCGGCCTGCGTAAACTTCAGCCTTAACCTCTAATAATTAAAGTTTCGAAACGAAATCAAAACACAGAAAACCACTATCGATACAAATAAACTTTGCTATACTTGTCAAACTTTCTTTAAAGCAGTACGAAAAAAAAGTCCTCCAGAAAAAAAGAAACTGAATGATTGAAGACCCCCATAAACTTAAAAAACGTTACCCGAATCTGGCCAGCGACCTTGTCAACATAGTAACGACAAAAGGAGTCCACAAAACTTCTAGTCATGAGGAGAATGGCCTGTACCGATCCAAGATGTATGAGCTACCTACTTTAATATTCTATTTCCGAAGGTTCGCGAGATATGTACTTCCCCTGAATTATTACTGGACGGATTCCTCTTTGTGTGTTAGAGAGGTAATAGTGCTAGTTTCTTTATACTTTGATAGATGTCGCTACTGTCTCGGGGACGTGCTTCGGTGATGAATCGAGTTGAGAGTGAAAAGTTTTAAAAGGTAAGTGGAAAGTTCGGTTGAGAATCAATTGAGTGTGGGCGAAATATTTCTGGGTGAAAATGTTGGGCATTATTATTTACGATCATACATCGTGCTACTCTCTTTCTTAGTATTATTTTAACGAAGTTGGTTTTAGTATCTTTTAACTTTTGTGTATCAGATTGTGAGACTCCATTATGTTATTGAAATAAAAGAATTAAAATAAGAGATTTTACTTTTAGTCATCTTGTTTTACGATCATCCTGCTAAGCAGATTTAGGATGAACTTGAAATATATTTGATACGTACACACCACGTAAGATTCTTATCCATCTATTGGCTGTTCCATATCACCTTACTCCTCCCCTTATCCTAATTTATTTGGGGTCTGCACATATTTTCATCTCTATCAGTTGTCATGTCAGTATTTCACCCCCTTTCTAGCTATACCATCTTTCACGCAGGCGTTGTCGTCGTTTCTTTGGTCTTCGGCTACTCTTATAGCCATCCAAATTCATACCTAAAACTTTCCTCACGACATTTTCCTAATTTTTCCACATTACGTGCCGCCACAATCGATTTCCACACGATTTCTATGTCTTTTCCATGGTCAACTGAAAAGATCTCTCGAAAAAAACATTTAGCAATTCTTTCTTCCTTCATTACATTGTATATCTACCTAAACCTAATCTGATTACCAAAAAGGACGTAATTTAGTGCTAGTTTAGTGATAAACATCCGCCCGTCCTTTCTCCACAGTGACGGGGTTAGTTCAGAATTAATTATCCTGTTCTATTTATTCGGGAATTGAGTTTGAATATTTTATAAGTGGGCCGTCGTCACATGTTGCCGTAGACGCGTTCTGTCTTGAAATAATATTGTGAGACAAATGTGTTGTGTTGCTACTGTATCTGAGACTTCTTTTATGTGGGACGAATTGAATATGTCTTTGTTTTTAGCTTGGGTGGAACCCAAGACACGCAGCGCTGAATTTTCGGATTCATGTGCGTATTGTATAATTATCACTTGCTTTAAAAACGGTGAAGGAAAACTTCGTGAGATGATAGGCATGCCTGAGAGATATTTCTCGACGCCATGTGAAGCCAAGCCAGAGGCCCATGGGCGGGTTTAAAACTCTGACACCAGGTCAACCTAACCACACGAAAAGAAGAAGAAGCTTGGGTGGAATTGTTTGATTCTGATTAAATGATGTGACATTATCTGTATCTAAACCTTTTTCAATGGGTTTCATAATAGTTATTTATGCAACTGTTGTATAATAAGGGGTATTAAAACACGTGGTGATTATAGTATCAAATGAGTGTTTTTATACCTAATTATGTACACATACAAGACTTTATCTACACCCATGATATGAATCCTCTATAAAAGGTTTTGAAACCATAGGGTGTTGTACAGTGTTGTAAGAACTCTATGTAAAAAAACGCGAGTGCATGACAATGTTCTTTTTTTGAAATTGTAGTTGCATAATGAAATTTAGTACAACATTATAGCACTCGTTTGGATGTTATTATGGTTACTATGAAACTGGTTGTTTTAATGTTGGCAAAAAGCTAACTGTTTCAGAAACTTTCATAGAGGTTTTATGGCATGGGTGTAGATAAATGAAATTATATGACTTTACAAGCCGTGTGGCACATGACGTGTAAAGTCATATAATTTCTTATATAGGTAGAGATCTCAAAAATTACCTTTTATACCCTATTTAATCCCTATGGGAATCTAAACTAATGTTTTTTGTATGTTAGTTCGAACTCAAAACCTATGGACGGATTAAAAAAAAATCTTTCACAAGTAGAATGCGATATTATCACTGAGTAACATAGACTATAATTTATAAAGATTTCACGCAGCCAGAGCCGCTGTCGGAAGCTAGTAATTAATATCATGCTTCTAGAATCAGAGATTTAGGCTGTGCGTTGTCTGTCAGTGAATTAATGAATTTAAGATTTTTATTTTTTTCTTTACTCTGTGTTTCGATACTCTAATTAAGAATAAATTGGTTTTTTTGTAATTTTTTATAAGAAAGAAAGAAAATACATTTATTTATATAACTTCAGTAGTCACTTGGGATCGTCATCATTACTAGCGCAGGAGTATTGAAAAACAAACCTTTTATTAGTTAACTATACTCCATTTGAACTAAGATTAGACATTAAAACAAACTTTTTTTACAGTCTGTGCAACTGATTTTGACTTCTATAGCGTAGGCATAAGGATGGCATTAATTGATGGCAAAGTCAAAGTCAAAGTCAAATAATTTATTTCAATTAGGCACAAAAAAGGCACTTTTGAACGTCAACATTTAAATAATAATTGATTCTAGTTGCCCCTTCCAAAAGGTAGTTTTCGTATGGAGAAGAATGGGCAAGAAACTCCACCGTTACTCTTTTAAAATGTTTTCACAATATCTTGTGTACAAAAAAGTGATTACAATACCAACTGTTTACTGCAGCTGCCATTTGTCATCCCACCAACGCAATAGAAGTCAAAATCGTTATACGGACTGTAAAAAAGTTTTGTTTAAATGTCTAATCTGACACTAAACTTTAAAAAGGTTTAATCTATCTCTCTCTAAAACTCTTCGTAAGATTTCGAAATCGCAACTACATGATTGCGGTACCAACAATTATGGTTCAGCTGAGCGATACAAATACTCGTAGCCTCGCAGTAAGGCGAGGTGAAATGCAACGGCCGAAAGTCGACAATTACAGCCCACTCAATTGATGAGCGAACCGGGGTTGCACCCTCCTCAATATGCATGAAGTGTTGAGTTCTAGGGCTGGCACTTGGAAAAAAATGTGCGAATATTTTATTGTTTTATAAACTATTACCATGCATCCTAACCGAAAGCAAAAAAAAGTAGAAAAATCTACTATTTATAACAGATTTTTTGTAATCAATCATGTATTAAAAACCAGTGACCACTACCTCTTATAGTAAGTAGTATTATTTTTATATTAGTTCAGTGTGAGAAAGAGATAGAGCTATACGGCCTTTATAGCTTAGATTTACACTGAAGTAATAATAAAATAATACTGCTATAAGAGGTGGTGGTTGGCCCCCAGAGGAATGAAACGACCGTCAAAGATAATCCAACTAAAAAATCTCATCTCAACATTATATAAAAACTTTTCTTCGTTTCTAATACATCGATAGAGCAGACCAATAAAACGGTTCCCGTCAATAGAACTCAATTAGAAAAAGAAACAAAGAAAGCTCTCGAGTGTAAGTGCATTGTGCCAAGAAAAATACACCCTGTTGTTACTATTACAAGCTGTTTAGCGTTCAAATTGAATGGTTTGACGGATCGTGTGTTATTTTCACGTTCGATTCCTGACTTTGACTTTACTAAACGATTTTTTTATTGGAAAAAAATGATGTAAACTATTTAAGAATAGAATATAATACTCTCTATTATGTACACCAAAAGAACTATATACATTGTGTTGTTGCTCTCAAAACGGTAAAGTAAAACATTGAGAGGAAACCGGCATGTCCTAGAACCAACCGGGACTCACTGGGTCGTAAGTTTGGCCTGACATTACAATAAACTAATTGATAAAAGTGTGCTGTTCAATCAATAAATAAATGACCGTTGTCCTTCGCCTTTTGAGAAAAAATATGGCAATAAATCTATGTACACTCAGAAAAAATATATCACTTTTACCAACCCTACCCCGCATCATGACGAAGCATTGGGACCGTACCAAGAAGATCGTCGATTCGATCCCGCGACGATCAATTAGTCAGCTCTTAGTGCATTTATTAACTCTTCCTCAGATCTGGAAGCAAAAGAAATATTTTCTAGACACCTTGTTAGTGGGTATCTCAATATTTATATCGAAGAATGTAAATACACTGTATTTTCTCTCTCTCTTTAAAGATAGCCTTCATCATTTTAATACCAAAAAAGTCAGGGCAAGACAATATAGATTATAACATGTAGAGTCTTTAATGTTGTAAACGATGTTAGGTGGGAGTTGTTTATGAATAAATGTATAAAAACATAACGGTAACATATCAGTTCAAATATGACTTGATGCAATTATTTACATTATGAAAGTAAAAACTTGTAAAATAATTATGGCTGCCTAAGGAAACCATGCCGTGTACAAAGGGCCTTAAAGTAGCCTTAAGGCCTTAAGGGCCTTTGTACACGGCACGGTTTCTCTACGGTACGGTGTATAAACCGCGCCGTAGAAAAAACGTGTCCGTCAACAAGCTTCCATAGTGATCCATACAACACACGGCGAATAAACCGTAGTTTTTCACAGCAAGAAAAATGTTTGACAATGGAACTTAGTCAAAAGCCTCCCATAAATATATTTTACTTATATGCCAAATGGCAAAACATAGATAAACTATAATATAACAAAAATAATTGTAACATCTTGCACAATGTTGTGACTTATGTTTTCAATGAAATAATATTGTTTGATTGATTGATTTTCAAAAGCTGTGAATAGGAGAAACGCGTGTTGAAGAAGCCGAATTCCGAAATCCAACATGATGGATTGGTTCACTCATAAATTAATTTTTCACTCTTGATTTAATTTATGTTTCGACGTTTCACTTATGGAAAAGGGTATGCTTAGGTGGTTTGGTCATGTTGAGAGTATGAATGAAAGGCGACTAACAAAATGTATTTACAAGGCAGATTTGAGTGGAAACGCCGGCAGGGGACGCCCTAGGAGGACATATTATAATGACGTTATTGGTGAAGTTCTTCAGAAAGGACAGGTGCGTAGTATTCGCAACCGACGTACGTGCCCAGTACCCTAATAACGTAATACACGATCAATCGGAATTTGAATCGTTTTTAAAGAAATTACTAATCCATTGCTTCATAAGTTCGGAAAATAATTCTGCTCTACAACGTAAATAACGCAATGAATGTTGTTGAACTGTCAAAATGAAACAAATTTGTCGTAATGGTTTACGAAAATGTGTTGCGTAATTAGATGGCAGATTTTTAAACGAGGCAAAAGGAGTATGTAAGGATCGTAGCAGGTGGCGTTCTGTAGTTTCTCCTTACCCCCATAGGAAGAAGGCGTGAGTTTATGTATGCATGTATGTTTCACTGCCTGTGAAAGATTTTAAATGAACGAAAAGTGAAGCGTCTGATATCAGCTTTAGTAGAATCACACTCACTACGACACTCCACACAGCACACATAAACATACATACATACACACATCCTAGAAACGTATCTATCCAATGACTGATGACGCGTTCGTCTCGGACCGCAGTAGTAAACAGCGCTGAGTGTGACGTCTCAATGATGCGTCTCCGAGTAAATCACGGAGATTGATGGACCGCCCGTGACTGATAAATGCTGGGTACACGATATTATCGGCTGTAGTTGGTTGAGAAGCTCGGCTTGGAAAGCAGGGTTATATCCTAATTCTAACAATAATATAATATTATAAATGCGAAAGAGAGTTTGTTTGTTTGTGACGCTTTCACGCTAAAACAGCTTAACAGATTTGGATGAAATTTGGCTTAAGGGTAGACCATGACCTGGGTTAGGACATAGGATACTTTTAATCCCGGTAGTATGTTCCCGTGTGATATTTTCCGACCTCCACGAGGGTGATGCCGTGGGCAAAAGCTGGCCCACTCCCAGTCATCGAGAGGAGGCCCAGCATCTTTATGTCCCAGCAGTGGGAACATTATAGGCTGATTATATTATTATGATGATGATATTTTGTCTACAGGTCTTGTATTCCCCGTAGAGGTAGAGACAGGTGTAATAGGTTCTCTCATATTACACTAGTATAAAAAAAAACATCTCTAGGAATGAAGTTTGGAGGAGCTCGTGGCTAAATAATAACAGCCGCACGGACGATCGAGGGTTAAATTTCGGTTGGCGCGGTCAGTTCATATCGAGTAAAGCCGTTGATGCCGGCTGTCATTGTCATTTAATTTGAATTATTTAATTTTGTGTTTTTGTGTGTAATTTAAAGATTTCTTATATGGGTTATGTGGTACCTGAAATAAATGAATTTTATTTATTTATTTTACTTATTGTTAGATTATTGCCATCAACCAGGAACAAATTCAGAATCCGGGGACCTATTGAAAGATTCCTGATGAAATAACCCAATAACACTTCGCCTAACCTGGGAATCGAACCCAGGACCTCATGCTCAACAGTAGCGCTTGCGACCACTAGCAAAGTGGTATATTATTTCCAAAAACATACTAAAATTCCTTACATCTTGTCCTATTCTTTACAACTAAAGTTAGTAAAACATAGCAAGTGTTTAATCATTCCTCTTAACCCTCCCAATTCTATGTAAGAGGACTCTAAGCGCATACCTTAGCCTTTTTGTCGATGTCCGTTCGTCCTTTAAGGGTTAAACGTGTTCAAAATTGGGCACTATCTAAAGCTTCGGTTCCACGAAGCAGTTTGCTCACTGCGATTCAATTGCAGTGAATACGATTAATCGATTAATTGCCGGCTTGTCAGATGTAGCAAGTATCTACGTCTTGCGCTTTGCACGTTGAAGCACCACTGTACGCTGGTGCTTCAAGCATTGGAATGTCATCAATGCGAATGACTGCTCGCAGCAAGTGCCCTGTAAGGTGGGCAATAAACGATCAATTATATTGCACGATATCATGAATTGCACAATGTTTAGGTTTAATATTGAAGATTGCGAAATGATTGATCAAAAGTTTGAGCGAGTTTAATTTTTATTGTACCATATTTTGTGCAGTTAGGAAGTATGGTGCAGTTCTTGCTCACGTGAAAACATTGAAGGTTATGGGCCGTGTTATTGCTTGAAAATAATGGACCGTTTGAGTGCAAGGGCTGATTCAATCGTGTTGCGCAATATAAATACTGCGCAAACTTAGTGTAGGTGTAGGGGCCGCCTAACACTACTCTTTCAACTATTCAATCGTAGCAATAATAACTGAGGGGTAATTCCCGTATTTTTAAGAAACTTCGCATTCTAATCTAAGCCTCAATCTGTCAAAAATACCAGTCTAATTTACCTACATTTGTTGAGATGAAATTGCGACTAGATTTTAAATGGTTTTATATACGAGAATTGGCCTTCCGGACACGTTATGCTCTATTCAATTTACGGATTGGCGAACGGTGATTTTACTCGTGACATGTGGATTTTAGTCGCAGCGACTGTCACATCAAGCGAGGCTGCTCGCACGATTGCATTCGCAGCGATCCGCTTCGTGTAACCGGAGCTTTACCAAGTTTCTGGTCGAAATAACAACAAAGCTGGAATGTTAGAATTTTCAACTATTCCACGACTATGAGTGAGTAATGTTACCTACCGGTAGCTTTAAACTTTGGGTAGTTTCGATTACGATGCTTTGAAGGACGTTGTTAGTTATTTTGGTGTTTATTGTTTTAATAAAAAAAATATTGATATAAATTATAGAAGGAAATAAAGGAAGAAAAATTTTTATTTGACACAGTAACGTATGCAAGGAATACACAATCAGCCTACCACTGCTGGACACTGGCCTCCTCTCTTCGAGAGGGAGTGGGCTGTAATCCACCACGCGGGCCTAGTGCGGGTTGGTAGATGTCACATGTCATGATTTTTTTGATTCTAGGACATATCGGTTTTTTCACGATGATTTCCTTCACCGTTTTGAGAGCAGTGTAATGAAATTATTTACACAAAGTAAAGCGGCTGCTTGGGTTCGAACCCATGACCAACAACTCGTTAGTCGGGGCCATAACCACTAGGCTATCACTAATCATTAAAAACTAACTATAAAATCAAAATAAAGGAATATTTATGTGCCCCAGGACCGCGCCAAATAGTTATATTCAGACACATTCGGTTAGTCTGGAAATCAACTCTAACATGAGTCTTCTTTTTTTCGTGTCGATGGTACTCTTCTTCGTTGTTGTTTCTGTATATTTTTTATATTATATGAGCCCAGTAGGTGGCCACGTTGATTGCGGCATCAGTGGCATTCTTTAGGTCATCCGAGGAGTACGTGTACGGGCACTTGACACTTCAGCAAGTGGGGCATGGTCTGATCAGAAGCACCGCACTCGCACTGGGTATCGGATGGGTCAGTGATCCCCCACATCAACAAATTGTGTCTGCAGCAGCCTATTTGGGTACGCAATCGATTGAGGGCTTTCTATATAGGCCACTGCAGATCACGGCCGGGAGGCAAATGCTCCCAGGGTTTAACGAAGTCAGTGCGAAACGGTGGTGGATACTTAACTCCCCACAATTTATTTCTCTCAGTAGGTCGTTTGTTCTGAATGGCCTGCGTAGAGCATAAGAAGCTCTTACGACTTTTAGGCCTACCCGGGGTCGTTGTGTAATCGTAGAGGGGATGTCGGGAATCGGATTTTTGGCTCTTTTTTCCAGTGCGCATGCATGTAGCATGCGCACTGGAAAAACCCTTCGTGCAGCAAGTGATGCGATTCCGTCAAGCGGGGAGAGGTTATTTAGTGGAATCGGTTTTAAGCAGCCCGATATTATCCGGTACGTCTCATTTAAGGCAATGTCTACTTGCTTAACATGAGTGGATCGGTGCCACACTGGACACGGAAATTCGCCAGCAGAGAAGCATAAAGACATGCCAGTTGTGCGAAGGACATCGGGTACAATGCGGCGATGTAGCAGATTATTACGGGTCCCGACCTTCTGTTTCGTTTTGTACATAAGTAAACTGACAATATTATAACCTAATCGCGAAAGACAATAGATCGTAAGTGCGAAACCCACGCCTTGCTAAACATATTTCGAAGGGGTAACGTTACCAGGAATAATAACCAGTAATTAAGTTGTAAAGCTTGATTCGTGGCAGCGATAATTTTAACATTTAATACAAAGTAAACCCCAGTATTAGCTAAATTTTAAAGGGCCGGTAAACGAAATAATGATTGTAATTTAGATAATAAAATAATATGTATTATTATGGTACGTATACTTATTTAACATTTAGACAACGAAATGAATCCGATTGGAGATAAGGGAAACTTTGACTTCTGAGTTTTGTTTCGACATTTCTTCACAGGGGTAGTCAGATGGGAAATGACGACTCCATCTAGCTTATTTTTACCCGATTACAGCGAAGCAAAAAAGAGGGTTATGATTTCGACCAGTATTGTTAGTGTCCGCTGGTTATAGGCTATTTGACGTCACATTAAATTCCATATGGCACCCTCTGGAGGACATAAAGTCATGAAATAAAATAAAATACATTTTTAACCGACTTCCCAAAAAGGAGGAGGTTATCAATTCGGTTGTATTTTTTTTTTTTTTTTTTTTTTAATGTATGTTACCTCACATCTCCCTCATTTATGAACCGATTTTGAAAATTATTTTTTTATTTGAAAGGATACACTTCCCGATTGGTCCCATTTTTATCAAAATTTAGTTCTGATGATGGAATCCATGAGGAACTGAGGGAACTCCTCAAATATTATAGGCACACACATAGCGATTTAGGTATTTTCAGCAACAAGTTAAGCATTTGCATTCAGAAAGTATCATTTAGTGAAGTGGAACTGATGAAGAAGACCACAGATTGCCATCGGAATTCCTCAATGATAGGTATTCCACGGGTGGCGCCATTTATGAACCGATTTGGAAAATTATTTTGTGATTTGAAAGGATATACGGCCAGATTGGTCCCAATAAAAAAAAAAATCAGTTCTGATGATGGAATCCATGACGAATTGAGGGAACTCCTCAAATATTATAGGCACACACATAGCGATTTAGGTATTTTCAGCAACAAATTAAGCATTTTCATTCAGAAAGTATCATTTAGTGAAGTGGAACTGATGAAGAAGACCACAGATTGCCATCGGAATTCCTCAATGATAGGTATTTCACGGGTGGCGCGATTTATGAACCGATTTGGAAAATTATTTTCTGATTTGAAAGGCTATACGCCCAGATTGGTCCCATTAAAAAAAAATCAGTTCTGATGATGGAATCCATGACGAATTGAGGGAACTCCTCAAATATTATAGGCACACACATAGCGATTTAGGTATTTTCAGCAACAAATTAAGCATTTGCATTCAGAAAGTATCATTTGGTGAAATAGAACTGATGAAGAAGACAGATGGCCACCGGAACTACTCAATGATAAGTATTTCACGGGTGGCGATAAGATATCTCGATTAAGATAGTTAAGCGACAATGAAGCACGTTTAAATAAATAATTCTGATGACCATCGAACTGATCTGAAGATGAAGCCGGAAGGACGGCACCGGAACTCCGTCATAAAACAATGTATCCTAGCCGTGTTTGGGCTTATTCGAATTGCCATGAGATGTACTCTGGCTATAAATGATTTTAATGGTAATATCCCGGCATCAAATTGCGCTACTTGAGTCGTATGTTATGTGTGGCCTTGATTTTCAGAAGACAGATTTTGTAGCCTCGTTATTTCCGTCAATGATCTGCGGCCGTGTGGTCGCTTTAATAATTTGTTGGCGTCCAACTCTGATAAAACTATGCCTTCCAAACTTCTGACACGACTAAGCGCGACGTATATTTGCTCTTTTGCAAAGTTTTTTTTACCAAAGTCGATCACAGCTCTTTCGGGGGTGGTAGCCTGTAATTTATGGACTGTGACCGCCCAGCTTAATATTAGAGGCAGCATACGCTCCACATCTCCGTTACCCCTTGCCGCCTGGAACGTAGTGCTTGTTGGTGGTATGGGTCTCACTTTGAAAACTTTAAATTAGCATATCTTTTTATTGTATGAGACGTTGCAATGAAACAAAAACTAAATGTTACATCGTGATAATATTATATTTACAATTTTAATAGGACTGTAATTAAATTTCAAAAATGTTATTTCTGTTAAATTGAATGTAGAAAAATGTATTCCAAAATGTGTACCATTTTGGGCCAATAGATGTCATTGAGATGCAAAAAATTTTGTAACCCCCATTCTACACTTTCAAGCCAGTTTTGAAAAATGTATGATTCCATCTTTATTATTACTTAGATAAGTTTATACCACGTTTTCTAAACCAAATTAATAATATCTTTCATATAAACCGTATCCCCCCTTTTCACCCACAAAGGGGTTAATTTCAATCATTCCACTTTGCACCATCAAGTCGCCCCACTGGTGGGGCAAATGCATTCTGTCTGCCCCATGGCAATGGATTCTTCCCCACAAGGGTTGGCACCTTAGAATTTGTGTAAGTAGGTATGCTCGTATTTAATATTTGGGAAAAACAACTGTAATAACCTACACATAAGGTTCAGTTTGCGCTACAACTTCATATTATTTTTATGAGTTTTTCAACAGTACTAGTCAGTCTAAAATCAATTTTGTTTACACTTACATAAAGTTGATGTTTTGTTTGGGTGGAAATAACATTGATTCGAAACAATTATTTAAATAGACCTTATGTAGTTTATTTATTTATTTAGAGGTATAACAAGTATGTATTAGGTATGTTGAAACTGTTGGTACTCCCCGTCACTTGTCCATAAGGGTTCATTAGAAAACCAGCGTCAGACAGCATTTGTCTGGCATTAATGCTGAAATGAACCTTTTTGGCGCAGCCGTGAGGCACACAATTGTCGCTTTATGATTATTTTCACTTTTTTATTTTTATTTTTGTATTATGTGTTTCACGAACTGTGTCCAAATAAATATTATTCTTTCTTTCTTTCTTTTATACAGAAAGAGAATAAAAAAAAAAAAAAAAAAACTACTTCAAACACGTGTCAGAATAAAATTATAGAATTAAACTATGTTGTGCAGCATGGGATGCACTCGGATTAACTCTTTTCATTCAAGCACCTTGTGGTAAACGACATTCTTTGTTTTTCTGTCAGGCGCAAGAACAAATAAAGCGGATGGTTTGCCGACACGTGAGAAAAACATGCATTTTCTAGATTGAGGCCACAAATAGTCAAGGATTGGCCTTGTGATTTGTTAATCGTCATGGCGAAGGCAAGACGAATCGGGAATTGAATTCGTTTAAACTCAAAGGGCATGTCATCGGATGTTGGGATCATCGGAATCCTTGGAATGAGAACTTCGTCATCTTTAAATTTTCCTTTGAGTATCGACGCGTGAATCACATTGCTTATCAGTTTTCTTATCACCAAACGCGTTCCATTGCACAGTTTTGGTTGGTTTAAATTTCTAAGCATGATGACTACCGAGCCAACCTTCAGTTGTAAATTGTGCGGTGGTAAACCAGGCACATCCAAGGAGTTTAAAAATTCAGTTGGATAATTAGTGGCTTCATCTTCGTTTCTTACACAGTCGATAGATTTGAATGAATACAGAGTACCTACGATTTGATTCTGAATTATAAAATTTAGGTCATCTACATCTTTATTTTTAGCCGCCAAAATTGCTCGCTCCCTTAACCATTTAGTATTTTTGTGGTTAGCAATGATATCCGGGAATACTTTGTTGATAAGCTCGTCTTTCGATGAGACGAAATTGCAAAAATTTGGAGGAAATTAAATCAATCCGCTCGATTCGTCAACAGGAACACGGCCATTACCGATAGTCAGCAATTGCTTGGAGAAATCATCAGCAGATAGATCGTTCAACAATGCAACTCTCATATTTACTAACAGTTGAAGTTTCTTCACATATCGCCACAGATTTGATGCTTTGAGGCAAGCGTTTATTTCGTCGGCAGCAGTAGATCTTGAAATGACTGGTAGTGTTTGTCGGAAATCGCCAGATAGTAAAATTATTGCACCACCAAAACATCTCGAGTCATTGCGCAGATCTTTTAATGTTCGGTCAAGTGCTTCCAATGCGAGTTTGTGCGCATTGTGCATTCGTCCCATATGATTATTTTTGATGCTACTAAAACTTTGGCCATTGCGAAGTGTTTCGAAATGTTACATTTCGGTTGTTCAGTAGTTTGAAGGTTTAATGGCAATTTTAACGCTGAGTGAGCCGTACGGCATCCGTCTAACAATGTGGCCGCTATTCCAGAAGAAGCAACTGCTACCGCAATTGCGGATCTCGCACGTACAGTGGCCAAAATCAATGACATGAGGAATGTCTTCCCAGTTCCACCGGGGGCATCCAGAAAAAATAAGCCACCATTTCCATCATCAATTGCATTAATCAATGTATCATAGACTTCCCTCTGTTTAGGATTCAACAGTGGTACGTTCGTTTGAACTGATTGGACTAATGCATGTGGATCATATTCACGTTCACGTTCCAATTCTCTATTAAATGCGTCATTCATTCCGCGATCTGGCGCTGGCATTCCTAACCTGACTAACAAACTGCCGCACATGAGGTAACACATATCTTCGATCAAGAGTAAAGCCTGGTTATGCATCTCCTCATTCGCCTCAAGATCGGGATTTCATGCTCTATCTGCTGACACGAATTCGATGTAAAATGTCTTCTGACATTCTCTATGAATAAATGTCTTCTTCTTCTGTTATCTTTGTATTTGTTCCACAGGTCACGTGGGTTCGATGGGAAGCATGTCGAAATTTTACTACTAAGGCAACACAAACCAGGCGTTTCACCAGCAAACTTCAATGCGCCACAATGCTGGCAAACAACGTCCATTGGACCAATGCAAACTAAACGATGCAAGCTGTAGTCGATGGTGCAATCATAAATAAAAACGCTCTCGATTCAAATCAACACTTGAACCATTTCTTCTTGCACTTCGAAGATTATCCCTCTGTTGATCTGTACGATAAGCTCGACGATTTCTCGTTTCTAACCTAGCCGTTTCACGGGCTGCCTCTCTTTCCCAAGAGGAAAGAGTGTTTGAGAAGCACGGATTAAGGCCCTTCTTCGCTCCATACTAACGCGGTGCTCTTCTAGTGCAATTTCTCGTTCTTCATCAGATAATTGACTCGCGATGTTCCGTTGCCTAATTGCATTACGGCTTCGCTGGGAAAGATTAGATCTTCTAGGACGCGGCATTGTTATTAGTAGTAATACTGAATATGTATTCGCACAAAACCACACAAAACAAACAAATATAACAGTAACTGAAGTTTCGAGACATAGACAATAGTTTAGATCATAGACTATTATTTGGATAGTGCACTTTTTAACCTTTGTAATTATTCATCTTAGAAAAATCATAGACAACATAAAAAGACATTTACGCTTTCGTTAACCTATAGAATAAATCTTAGAAATTGTTTTCGGAAATATAAACTTTAATTTACACAAAATAAATTTATGAACGCACGCGTAAATGTTAATCATTTGTCATTATTTCTGAACGCACGCATAAATGTCAATCAACTTATACAGTATTTGACAGGATAGACAACAAATGTTTGACAGGTACGAAACAAAGGAGCATTTATTTAAAATTATTTATCTTTCATAATTATGTATTCGTCGAGCTTTCATTGTTTTTAAGATGTATTCTGCTATTCGGGGCGGAGACAAATCCAACGAATCAAAAACCATGAAAATTGGTCCAGTAGATCTCGAGTTATAAGTGTTGTAACAAACCCGTCTTTCTTTTATATATATAGATAATAATTTATGATGATATGACGCACTAAGTACCCTCATAATGAAGAGGCTATCTACTTGTAGAAATCTTCAAATTGAAATATCTACTACTCAACCATATTTCGCTTCTCGTTCAAAACCAAGAAAATGAAATCTACTATCAGTTATGTTTAAGAGCGCTTTTTAAGAACGTGGGACTTAAGAGGAAACAGAGGGAATTTGAAAAATAGGTATTTGAAGAAACTATTGCCGTCGTCTTTTCTCGAGTCTGTCTCCGCAGAGTGCGATACGGACAGCTGCAGCTAAGACGCATTATATCACAAAAATAAAATTACGAGATCGACGTTTCGTATTCCCCTTTTTTCTCCTCGAAAACGGAGTCGATTCAATTATTTTTTACATTAAAATTTTAAGAAAGAGTATGTCTAGGTTCCTATCATTTTCTTTTAAGTTAAAAACTTTTCGAATTTGTCTAGTAGTCCTCTAAACACGGCGGTAAACATGGGGCATTTCTTGTAATTTTTTTTTTTTTTTACCAATAAGTTGCTGAAAAAAAGAAAATAACAGGGACGTGTCTACAGCAGGCCTTGATTTAATAAAAAAAAAATGTTTACTCTAGAGGCATTATTCAGGAAGAAAAAAGGGGAATACATTTGTATGGAGAATCGCAGACTCTGTTCCCTCTTAAGAGCGTTTATTCTAAAAGTTGCAATTTCATATTTCTATACGGTAATATTGCCAAATTAATCAAAACAGCGAAATATTTGACATATATTTGCGACGTTGCCCACTTTTAGAATAAACGCCCTTAAGCGCTCTTTTAGCGAATGTGAGTACCAATACAAACCATTTCTGGTTTAATGGTACAAAACAAACACAAACCTGTATTAAGACTGTATGCAAATAAATAAAAAAAAATAAGTCCCACGTAACAGGGGGGAGTGTACGACTAAACGCCGACAGACACTACGCCGACAGACTGAACACCGACAAGACTTTACTTCGACGGGACTCTTCGCCGACAGGACACTTCGCCGACAGGACTCTTCGCCGACAGGGCTCATCAGCGACTCGAACGAATCGATTTCCATTATGATTATCTGATTATCTCCGATAATCAGATACTTACTTTGGAAATCGATTACTTATGCTTTTCTTGTATGTATCAAATGGATTACTGGATAAATTATTAATTATCAAATGGATTAACTGAAAAAGGTAAAAATAATATTAATATTAGCGAATAGCGCCTGTCTGAAAAGAGAGTATCTGGCGCTCGGCGGCCGCTCCCGCGGCCGTTCGCTCGCTCGCCTTCGCGCGTTATTGGTCACTGTTCTAACCTAACCTAACCCAAATGATTAACCAACGAGTGTGATGAGCCCTGTCGGCGAAGAGTCCTGTCGGCGAAGTGTCCTGTCGGCGAAGAGTCCCGTCGAAGTAAAGTCTTGTCGGTGTTCAGTCTGTCGGCGTTTAGTCGTACACTTAACAGGGGGCGAGCCTATTGGCCTGGCTAAAGTGCCGTAAGCATTGCATTGTCATTGTCACTGTCACTTGTTATTTTGTTTGATTGTTGAGATTAGTTCGCCGCCCTTTGTATTGATTGATCGTATTTGTTTTAGATAATTATATCAAAAGTTACTACAGTGACTGAATTTACGAAAAATTAAGTAGCAAATGAAAATGGCTGAAAGGTAGGTTAGGTTAGAATTGTGACCACACAACGCACGAGCCGAGTGAGCGAAGCGAGCGGTGCCGCGGGTCCGTTTAGGTACAAGAGAATGTAATGTTTTGGCAATGTGGTATTTTACAGCAAACTAACCTCAACAATCAAACAAAATAACAAGTGACGAGCGGTGCCGCGGGTCCGTTTAGGTACAAGAGAATGTAATGTTTTGGCAATGGGGTATTTTACAGCAAACTAACCTCAACAATCAAACAAAATAACAAGTGACAGTGACTCAATGACAGTGCAATGCTTACGGCACTTTAGCCGGGCCGAGGCAGCGACACTATTATTCCCACTGTTAGCGACACTCTATACACTGCCAAAATAATATTGATATTGCCATATCAATCAAATTAGAGGTTTTTTGAGTTTATTTGCAGATTCCGAAGGACATTCTTTCTTATTAACAAAACTAAAAAAGCGACAAAGTGCAGCCATTTTAACAACAAAGCAAAACCTTAAACTCTTTGCGACTGTGAAACGAGGTAATGAAATAGAAAAACCTCGAAGACACTAGTTGCAATATTGTTCTTATTTATTTAGCGGCAAGCATGTGTTTACTAACAAACTTACAATTTACTGCCCGTCAAATAAAAAATATAACCTTGGCTGGTTGTAATAAGATACAGTTTTCAGTGATGGTTGTTTCAGTCGAGTGTAAATTACGGTTGTCAGGTATGACTCGGTAGGAAATAGGTAGTACGGAACCACGCACGGTCCCAAGGAAATTGCGATGTTTTATTCTATTTGTTGAACAGTTGTCGGTTGATAGGAAATATAGTGAAGGATTTCTGAGCAGATGTAATATCAGAATGGCTTAGGGTTGCCCGTGCAGATATGTGAACGACTTTTCTGAGGAAAATTGTTTTAGGTTGACGGTACTTTAAACGTTTTCTGGTACACTTGTGTACCAAGAGTATATAAGGAAGAGTGTGCTTGGAAATTGTTTAATGTCTTGTTGCCGCAGATTTATTATTATTATTATCAGCCGTTTGTGTTCTTCTGCATGGCAAAGGTCTCCCTTCGCTACTTCTACCAATCTTCTGCTGTTTGTGGCCAATGTCCACAATCTCCTCCTGGGTCTGCAGTGTTGCGTTTACTGCTGTTTGGGACTCATTGTGCGGTTATTTTAGTCAAAGATTTGCTAAAATAACTTTTACTGTTTTTTTTAAATTTGATTTGATTTGTAAATTGTCTTTGGTCCTTAGCCCCGGCATCAAGCAATAGATAAAAGTGACAAACTTTTATTGCTAGAATACGAGGCTTTTGGCTGCTTTGTAAGTGTGTATTTTATGTAATTGTTAAATTTTTTTGTTTTGTTTGTGCAGAATAAATAATTATTCTTATTATAATGAGATAAAAGTTACAAAAGCGAAAAGGTAGTGATTACCGACTAATCGAAGACTATCCCGAAAAGATAATCCCGCTAAAGGACGAATGGTCCATTGAAGGAGAGATTACGTGGGTTGATCAGCATCCGGGTGCTAATTATATCCAACTACTACTATTTTCGTGAAAAAGGCTCACCACCTGCTTCTGTATACAATATATCACAAGTAAAGGTAACAAACATAATATAGTATACGTAATAGTATAACATGAGGAACATCATGAGGAAACCTGAATATAAGTCTGAAATCACAAACCCGTCTTGAGCAAGCGTGGTGATCAATGTACGTGCCTTATTTCTATGAGAAGAGGTTTTTATTGGTAGGAGTGCACTGGTAGAAATCGTTACGCGACAAAGCGTTCATACTTGCGACTGTCTTCTTCTAGTTCGACGGCACGGTTGGCGCAGTGGTTAAGCGATTGACTGCTGCGCTGCGTGTCGCGGGTTCGATTCCCGCACGGAACAAATATTTGTATGACCTACAATTAGTTGTTCCGGGTCTGGCTGTTTGTGTATGTGAGTTTAAATGTTTGTAAACGCACCCACGACACAGGAGAAATTCCTAGTGTGGGGCAACGTTTAAAAAAAAAAAAAATTCAAAGAGAAAGAAAGAGAGTTTATAGTATAAAGTGGCATATTTAAGCTATTTATTGCTACATTAACTTTCAATGTGAAAGACTATAATAATATTATTGTAGTCCATCTTTTTATAAGCACACGTATGAAAACAGCTATAACTCACAAAGAACAACGCACACAACAAATACTGTTAGGAACAGCCGACAAAACCGTAATGCCGTCAAATCCCTCATTTGTCACTTGTATGGTAGCACTACTAGGTGACATGTCACAAAGAAGAAGAAAACAGACGGTCAACAATCATACTTTACTTTGAAAAACAAACAAAATACACATACTTTATTCCATGAAGTTTGACTAACATGACTCTTGAAAAAGTGACCTAGATGGGCAAACACCGGGCGACTTCTTCTGGCAACAGTTTGTGGCTACTACCTACAAGAAGCGTTCGATATTTGAATTTTATTTGTCGAACTCTCTACAGCAAAAACAAATGACGATCACCAGAGGCCGCGTTTGAGCAACTGTGACTGAGACTGGTTGTCAGCAATGAAAGCTGGGCCAAGTGCCAACTGTCAGACTAAGCCACTATTGGCCTCATCAGCGACGATGCTTAGTAAACTGTTGGTTTCCTAAACCTCGACCGGGTCCAACACGACTTTGACATAACAATAAATAATTCGCTGACCGAAGTTGATTTTCTGCTTCTCCCTATTGTGTGGTAGAGAGGAGGATTTGTGATGTCACGACATACATACTACTTACTTTATTTTGGAGGAACTATCTAGTATTCCAGTAGAGGGTTCAATATCTTTAGCGAATGCCCTTGATTCTGATTCTTTGGGCATCGTGGGAAAGCTGTGGGCTATAGACCTAGATCATGATGAACCTAATTAATCAATTTTCGATATGGAAGTGTATAGAGTGCCGCTAGCGGCACTTTGTCCCTATCGGATAAAGTGCCGCTATTTGCGGCATAATAGTGGTCCTGTTTCGGCCCAGCTAAAATGCCGTAAGCATTGCATTGTCAATGTCACTGTCACTGAGTCACTGTCACTGAGTCACTGTCATAAAGTCACTGACACTGAGTCACTATCACCGAGTCACTGTCACTGAGTCACCGTCACCGAGTCACTGTCACTGAGTCACTGTCACTGTACATTAAATATTAATAAAACAAAATTTATTAGTTTTTCTATAAATATGGCTGGACAACCCCAAACTCCTATCTGCCTTCGCGCGCACTCTTGTCTAAACAAATCTTCAAATACCGTCTGTGGCTGCCCTCAACTAGAAGCCACCACAACAATTAAATATCTTGGTGTAATAGTTGACTGTCATCTTAAATGGCATCATCAAATCAATTTAATCGTGGGTCGCCTAAGAAAACTTTTAATTATCTTTAGGAGACTCAGAAGTGTAGTGGACTTGAATACCCTTATATCCATTTACTTTGCACTTGCTCAATCAGTGATGGGATACTGTATCACGGTATGGGGTGGAGCCTATAAGTCGGCAATGCTGCGAATCGAAAGAGCACAAAGATCAGTTCTTAAAGTTCTCGCCAAAAAACCGATGCTTTATCCCACAAACTCGCTCTACTCTGATTGCCAGGTTCTAACTGCTAGACAGCTCTTCATTTTTAAAACTATACTACGCACGCACTCTAACCTAAAATATGACCCAAACAAGTGTAGCAGTAGACGTCGTTCTGACCGCGTGTGTGATATTGTACCTCGAAGCACAGCTCTAGCACGTCACCATTTTACCTACTTGAGCTCCAAACTGTACAATAAAATTAATAAAAATATAGATATCTATCCCGATACTCTAAATAAATGTAAAAAAAAACTTGACTCTTGGTTGAAATCTCAAACCTACGACTCAATAGAAGCTCTCATGTAAGTCTAACTTTATAACAGGCACTCAACATCATACTCACTCTCCACCTCTCTCACACACATACACACCCCACACATACACAAGCTCTCAGACACCACACCGTCACACACACACCCTCTCACCCTCACTCACTTACGCACACTCACGGCATATATCCCAAGATATCAGATTTGTATTTTCTTTATTTCTAATTCTCTTACCCTAATTTGTTATTGTTAAGTTCATTTTATCTATTCTGGAACACTTATCCTCTCGCTAGGAGACGGGCGCTGGCAGCTGCGCCACAGTTTTTAACTTTTGCAGTTGTCATCGTTTACATTTGTTTACTTATGTACTTGTTCCTGTTCCAAATAAATGAATTTTTACTTTTTACTTTTTTTTTACTGAGTCACTGTCACTAAGTCACTGTCACTAAGTCACTGTCACTTGTTATGGTTAGTTTACTGTAAAACACCACATTCCCAAAACATTACATTCTCTTGTGCCTAAACGGACCCTGGCCACAGTGGTCATAGTTCTAACCACTAGCATCACTTTATCCGATAGGGATAGAGTACTGCTAGCAGCACTCCATACACTGCCTTTCGATATTTGTTGTGTATGTGACAGCTATTACGCTACTTATATGCCAGTAAGGTGACATCAAAAGGGAGTCTATATGAGTCTTTCAGAAACTGAAGCAGACCGTACCCTGAATTAAACAAAAAACTTGATATCTATCCCTTGACAAAGTTTGGATGCAAAAAACAGGTTCAGGATTGGCTGCTTGGGTTTAATTATGCTGAAACGGAAAATCTTTTATCATTCAACTAATAAAGTATTCATCATCATATACACGCTAACACTCATCACTGCATACTTACACTCATCACGTACACACTCACACTCATCACAAACATACACTCATCACACACACATACATTTGGTTACCTTTTAGTTCTAAGTTTAAATTAATTAATTAATTATATCTAAGTACCTACTGAAACCGTTGCATTTGTTAAAATATCTTAAATAATTCATTATCTGTCGAAAGAGACTGGATCCTGCGACACAGGGTATCCTAGTGCGGGATCCAGTGTCACACCTAAATATTGTAACACTTGTTTATGAATCAATAAAACTTATTACTTATTACTTAATTTTCATCCCAAAAACACCCCAAGCATAGTCATCTCTTACAAAGCAGTAAAGAACATCACACAAATACGATATGTACTGGTGTGAAGCTCCAAAAATATCAAACCAGAAATAAATAAACATTTTCACCGCTACCCCATTTGGAGCAGCAACATACCAATAAATCATAACTAAATTACTTGACAATTAAGTTCGTCGCGCCAGAACCACTTGGCACCACAGTGGCCCAACAAAAGTAGCGTCCAATGCAAATGTTACGAGGAAACGTCACAGGCCATAATGGTATAAATAACTATGGAATGCATCTTGCGTTATTGTGCTGGCACGGACGGTAAACTTTGTGGGGGAATTTATGGAATTGATATATGTGGCTGATATTATTTTTTGGGTAGTGTTAAAATGTGATAAGGAAGGCGTTTTTCTCTTACAGATTTAAAGAGGCGGTAAAGGTGACGGGAGAGAGGTCTGTTAGATTATATTTTAAGAAGATTAATACGGGGGGGCTAGGGGCTTGTGGCCAAAATAATAACAGCGACGACGAGTCGCTCGGAGGCTAAGCTACGGTTGCCGCGGTCGGTTCGTGGATAGGTGAACACCCATTACATATCGAGACCTCTCCGTGTTACCCAGAAACTGGGTTGTGGAGATCAGATGCTCGATGTGAAATACGGGTATTCAGGTTAGACTGGAAGCCGACCTCAACATAGTTGGGAAGAGGCTAGGCAGATTGATTTTCTAGACAAAATCTAACTGGTTGCTAATCTAATTTTTTTAAATATTGATTTTATATTCTGTGATTACTTGAACTCACACACTGACTTATTAGTACCTATTACTTGTAAAAATGTTAGAAATATCGTATAATTTTACAATGTTTGTAAATATGTGAGCACCGCGTGCATCTATCACATGATTAATTTTATCTGTCATTCCTTAATCTCTCATTATTTTTACCTAACGTGGTATAGTAGTCTTATTCTAGGTGCATCGTCTTCACATATAATTATGTAATTGATGTATACAAGACATTGTAAAAACATTTTAAAAGAGTAACGGTGGAGTTTCTTGCCCACTATTCTCCATACGAAAACTACCTTTTCGAAGGGGCGACTAGAATCAATTATTATTTTTCTGTAAATGTTGACGTTCAAAAGTGCCTTTTTTGTGCCTAATTGAAATAAATTATTTGACTTTGACTTTGATTTTACAACAAAAAAGCGGTAATAAACCTGAGCATTGACTTGTATTGAGCATTATAGCGAAACATTCGTTAGATGCTCATTCATTAAATCGCGTCGTTGTTCAGTTCGACAACATTTAAAAATGACCCATGCTTGTTGTTCTGTTACAAGAGAATGCTTAAGTTTATCAGAGTCTTAAGAAGACCTAATGACGTAAGGTAGAAAGGTAACGCCCTGCATTGTATATTAAAAACTGAGGAATTCAAGCATAAACTGCTAAGATTGTGTAATGTTCAAGTCCTAAAATCCTAACCGAGAAACCACAATGATACAACATTGTTATCAAGAAGTCGACACAGAATAAGAGAAATAGAAATAAATGCTTCAGTACATTTCAGACGTATAGTCCGAAATGTACGAAACTTGGAATGTTGAATGCAGTAAACATTCCATTATGACTTTACCTGCATTCATTCCCTACAATATTGCACCGAAAATATCTTAATAAACAGAATTACTAAATAATTTCTTCCACGCCTCGCAAAATTGCTCCAAGAGAGAAATATTCTTGAAAGCCTCAAATTAAGGCAAAAGTCTGAGAACAATTATTCCCGTTTAGAGGCAGTTCGTGAAATATAATTATGTTTATACCTACACTAATAAAGGTGGAAGAGCTGAAGAAATGCCTCCTCCAACATAACCGAGTTACTTTTAAGTATCTCTTCATTATTTTAATTTATGAAGAAACTCAAATGGGATTGGGCGGGTCACCTCAGCCGCGGGTCGCCTCTGACCGTTGGGCAAAAGTCTCTACACAATTGGGTGTCTGAAGATGGACGGCGCCGCCAAGGCCAATCCAGAAATACACGAGATGATCTGGACGCGTACCGCGGGGGCTGGTTTAAGGTGGGTCGGGAAAAGAGTTTATAGATGTATGAGGACAGGGCGTAAAGTTCACTCATCCTCTATAGAAAACGGAGGATCCTGCGATCAGATGGGTGTCGTGTCTGGTGGGCAACTGCCCGACTACGAATGATGTCGGAAAGTTATATATCGCAATCATCATGATCGCGCGGTAAACCTTGCTTGCGCGATTCAGGTGTGACGTCAGATGTTTGATGCGTAGTTCATGTATGGGGTTGTATATGCCGTCACAAGTTCCTGAAAGGACTTTCGGGAGGCCTATACCCAGCATTGGGACATCAAAGGCTAAATAAAAAATAAAGAATCTCTTGAAAACATTGTTTTATTATTTGTTTTATTTTTATATCAATTTTAAGATTTATTCGAGTGCTTTGCATTTGTTGAAATTCAATTATTTTTATACGAACCAAGCGATAGCTTTTATACTTTGTAAAAATCTCAAAGATGCTACGATCAAGTATACCATTCTTAACTCTTGTTCTACCAACTGATGCGTGTAAGTCTCCTTTAGCCAAATGCAAATTTCCGTGAAATATTAGATTTTTCGACCACTATCGTAAAAACAGGAGATAGAAATTCATCCATCCAATGGGCTTGTCGCATAAAATGTACCTACTATTGAGGATGAAACCGGACCCCTGATTTCATTTCATGATATTAGGTGGACCACTTTTATGGGCAATAAAACTTTCTTTTGAATACGTGGCTTGAGAAATATTATATGGAGTTTTGAATTAGATGTAACGCTACTTATTTTCATATTTTTCGTTTGCAGGAGTCGAAGAATATTTTTTTTTTTAAGTGTGTTTCAGTGTGGGCGTTTTTGGGGGACTGTCTTATGTAATTTTGTCGTTCGAAAAGTGCTGATTCTCAGCCTAGTTTAAATAAATGACTTTTGAATTTCTTTTTTTTTAATTTTTGTTCTTTTACGCCATCTTCAGAAGCTGTGTTGAATTTCCTGAAAACTAGTTACCGTGTAAACCCAACTGTACCATACAGTTGGGGTTACACGATAACTAGTTCTAATAATATTGTTTTGATCTTATAGTCGAATAAGATGATAAACACACAGTTAGTCGCAATATTCACATTTATGTCAATATTATCTACATTAATATCATTTCCACTCATGTTGCTTAAGATGATATGGCTACAATGGGGGTGACTACCGAGATGACGACTAATAGAGAAGTAACAACTAAGTGTACACACGAATGCAATCAATAATTCGAATTTGAATTTGAATTTGTATGGAAGAAAAAGACATGATGTGCTGACCACAAATAAGTTGGGATATGGATATCTACATTAATATCGTGCTTCAGTTTAAGTATAGTACTTTTATCTCACGAAGCGACGCGTGTTTTACTTGTGGTGGCGCAGGGTACCGGTCAAGACAATGGTGAAGTACTTTTTTTTTTTTAAACTGTGCCCCACACTAGGTATTTCTCCTGTATCGTAGGTGTGTTTACAAACATTTAAACACATACACAAACAGCCAGACCCGGAACAACTATTTGTAGGTCATACAAATAATTAGAATCGTACCCGCGACACGCAGTGCAGCAGTCAATCGCACAGCGTGTTGGCCAATAATAATAACGTAGAGACAAAATCTATTTTCGTTCCCACCTATAGTGTGAATATAACCTTAACCTATTCCTTTAACAAACTTTAGTTGCTTTTCTACAATTTGCAAGAACACAAACAAACGTTATTGAAGCTTTCTTACATTTTAGAATTTCGTGGAATCAATTTATTTAATTTAACAGAAACGTTTACAGAACTCGCGTAATCAAATATTTTTGGTGGAAACTTTTGAAACAATTCAAGTCAAACTGCGCAGTCTAAATCTTCGACGTTTCTTGGTACGGACGTACGATAAATTTATTTCCAAAGTTTCGTTTAGTGTATTCGATGCAGGTCAATACATTTGAGCGGGAGCTAAAGTATCTCTGTTCGTAGTTTTGAGTTGAAGTGATTTAGGGATCGTGCGGACTTCTTGTCTTTTGCAGATCAGGTTTGGATTCTTTTGTCTGAACTGCAGTCTTTTGTGATTTTATTTCATCTAGTGTGGGTTACATGAATAACTTTGGCGATAGCTTTTCGTGAGATCTATAAATTATTCAAAACTTAAGCTCTTCCTGGAAAAATTACATACTTCCAGCACACAACAGAAAAAAAAAACCAAGGACACAAGCAGTTAATTGTGAAGATAATACGTTTTAGGAGAATTATGAACTCCGCCTGGAGCGGGCGAAGTTATTTGATAATTTCAAATCCAAAAAAAAAAAGAAAAAAAAGGAGAACGATGAATGTTTTATAAAGCGATATTATCTTATTCAAGTTCTTATGTCTAATGAGTAAAGCAATGCTTAGGTGTATTTCCCTGACGGCTAAAATATGATGATGTTAAAGAAAGGCTCAAAATAATAAAAAAATTGAAGAAAAAAAGGAAGCAAGATTTCATTATGAAAAAAAAGGTAAGAAATAAATACAGAGACTTAACTTTGTACATACATATATTATGTAAATCACTCAATTACTTCCAATTTCAAATAAAACTGCAAAATTAATAGACACCATTTTACTTTTAACATTCAGTACCGCAAAAGTTTCTGGTAAGAGTAACTGAACGATTTCTTTTGTAGCCAACTTGTGCATTCCAGTTGGGTGCAGTAAAGGCTGTATTGCAAGACAAATTGTGAGTCCGGTAGTATACGTAGGGAGGTATTCGCTGTGAGGTCGGGCTTTTTGAAGTTGTTGTAGAATTTGGGAACAAACTTGAGGTTTTTTTGTGGAAATATTAGGATATACCAGAAAATATATAACTAAAAAAAATAACACTAGAAAACTTTCAATGGGTAGCCTAATCGCGATAGCTCTGCGCTTTCGCTTTCTCTCGGAATTTTTCGGCTAAGAGGCCTTGAAGCACTTAGCAATTGTCTGTTATTGGTGTGAATAATAAATACGGTCATGGCCATACATGATATACCATTGCTATTTTCCATTTGGCTAAAACTAATAAATATTTTATTCCCGCATTAATCTACTTCATCAAAAATGTTACGGCGTTAAATATAATAAAATTATTATATTTTTGTTTTTTTCATTATTAAGTCTGTAATCCTTAAAGCTCCATCTTCTCCATCATCTCCCTCTTAAAGCATCCATGTTCCATCGTTGCTGAGTTAGACTTCTTTTCTTCTTTAGTTATTTTAGTTATAAATACCTAGCCCGGGTATTTCTGCAACATCGAATTTATCTACACGAACGGGAGTGCAAAGCTCCTCATCTCGGACACTGCAATTTATGTGAGATCTTTTGTAAAGGTTTCGTGTTCATACTCTAGCGGTTATGATTTCTTGTATTTCATAGTTTTGTTGCTCATTGTCATCAACGATGAGGTCATCTTTTAATGATAGTCATTCTTTACAATGACTATAAGAGGAAGAGACATCAACTATAGCTTCTACACTCTGAAATGACGCGCCCCTCTACCGCATTTAGGCACACGGTAATGCGGATTTTTATGGGTAATGCGGTAGTGGGGTGCGTCATTTCAGAGTGGCATATGTCCCATATTTCTTGACTAAATATTAGTGAACGAGTACATCTACTTTATACCTGATGTTGCTAATTATTTAAGTGACATGTATTGTGCATATGTTTTGTTGGAGACCCTAAATAAATAAATAACTTATTCAGATTGAAAAACGATTTCGCCTTCAAATTGAATTAAAAGTTGTATAAACCTTTTAATAATATACTGATATTATTTTATAGTGCTCCGATAAAGTTGCAGAAACTTTTCCACACGAAGTAAGAGAACTAGACAAGGCTTTTAATGGTTTGTATTTTAATATTAATCAAAATATAAATATCTTGCCGGATAAATTAAATACACAGTAATAATTTTGGTTGAATATTTATATATCTATACATATAATTAAATAGTAACGAATTAAAAACTGTACACTGAATAGTTTTGAAAAAGTAATTGCTACGAGGAGTAGGTACACACGGCTATACAACAAGCTATACATTTCCAGTATAAGCTGACCTCGCATTGTACGGAAATTCTATACAATGCGAGATCAACATAAATTGGAAACGTATAGCTTGATGTGTAGCCGTGTGTACAAGGTGAGGGAACGAGTCTGGTGAAAATATAGTTTTTAGAATTTTTGTCCATTTGTCTGGATGTATGATCCGGATTGGCGCTAAAACGGCTAAACGGATTTGGATAAAATTTGCCACACAGATAGTTTATAACCGGATTAACACATGGGGTACTTTGAATCCTCGTAGTACGTTTCCGTAGGATATTTTCCGACATCCACTCGGGCGAAGCCGCTAACAACATCTAGTGGATTCATAAAAGTTAACTAAAGTGGATACATCTCTATGGGAATCAATTTTACCAATATTTATTTGTACCGATAGTAAATAAATAATTTAGGTACGTGAGTGGGAGGAAGTATTCGTTGAGTGTTATTAAGAGCAGATTGTTCTAGTAATATTTAATTTTTAAACCCAGTCTATCAGCAAGAGTGGTTAATATTTTTGTATATAAAGTGAGGTTCTGGAATTTGACTGATAATTTAAGTGACTGCCAAGAGGGAGCGTCAGTCACGCGGCGATTTTTTATTTTTTTTTAGACTATGGCTTATGCAGGTGACCACTAAGGTCATGGCTGATTAACCGGGCTGTCCTGTGGTTGCCTTTAGTTTCTACACTAAGAGCCTCCAGCCAGGAGCATATATGCAAACTATTCTAAATTATAACTAAACGAACGCTCGCTAAGGGCACCCTCTGTGGGGTACGAACCTCGGCTTAGGGCGTTCGCTGAGGGGAGGACAGCAAGTACTGGGACAGGCTGGATCAAGGAGTGATAATTATTATTAGTAGGGGAATTTAAAGCTACACGCTCAGCTGCGGCGCGGGCTGGCGTTTCATCGGACAAGTAACGCGGCAAACCTTGCCCGTATTTATAAACGGCGCCTTGCACACGGGCGAGGAACGAAGTGTCAAGAGGCACTTCGAATAAGTTCGTGCATCTTCGGCTCGCCTCGGGCGAACTGCGCGACTACAGTGCGAATCGAACAATAATTGGAATCATTGTTCGGTTTGCGTTGTTGTCGCGCAGGTTGACCGGTGCTTTAAGAGAAAAGATAAGATAACTCAGGGTTTGAAATACACGCAAACAAAATAAATATAGTGAAACAGAAATTACAAATTAAACGAAACTCAAAAGAAGGTTTCATCGCAAGAGAAAAAGCTACATCTCTCAACGTTATAAGACCTCAGCTTAAAAAGTAGTACTAAGCTAGTTATATTATAGTAGGGTTAACACCTGTACACCATTTCTAACAATAATAAAAACTATTTCAAAGAAGTATTTAGACGTCTTAGAAGAACATTACTTGGAATGAATCAATACAAGAATCAATGTTTTCGTAGTTGGAAGACCATTGACCTTATGAAACGTAAAGAACTTTGACTATGTGGTATATGTACATCGCCACATGCGAACACGCATCACACTGACGTCACGCAAAATGGTGTATCGCGCAAACAGGGTTTACCGTGCGACTGGCATATATACAACATCCCGACATCAATCGTCGGGCAGTTGCCCACTCACCAGACACAACACCCGCTTGTCCGAGGATCCTCCTTCTTTAAACTGCTTCCTTCCTTCTTCTTCTTTTTCTTATTCTTCGAGGTTGTCTGTAAAAGATCGCTTTAAGTGATAAGACCGCCCATTGTAAAATTTCTAGGTTTATGTCTGTAATTTTTATGGTGTACAATAAAGAGTATTCTATCTATCTATCTATCTACCTCCCTTTATACAGAGTATGAGTGAACTTTACACCCTGTTCCACATGCCTCTATACTGGTGTCCCCGACGTGATCTGTACATGCAACCTTCTGACTATGATGGGTCATCACCATTCTCTTGCCCATATTCCAATTTTTTTCGGGCGGCGCAGAATGTCTTCTTCTTCCATACTTCTGTATTAGTCATCATTTTAGCAGTCATCTCCTTTCCAGCCATAATTATCATCTTTCTAACCATTTCCATCCATTGTTTCTTTGGTTTTCTTTGTGTATTTTTTTTGTGCACAATTTTTTACCTTAAGGCGAATGCGTTAAGGTAGCTCGCGAAATAAAAAAATTCATACATTTTTTGCAATTTATAGGTCAGTGTCAGATTGTATCTTGATTAAAATATGATTCGCGGCCGTAACAAATATGGCTTTACAGAATTATAATCATTAGAATCAGCAATTCAACTCCTTATGTTAGAATACAAAATACATGATTGATTGATTGATTGATTGAATAATCCTAAATTGTCATGATTTTATCAAATTGTCACTCAATAGGATTATATGAACTTATAGATTTGTATTGATGATTTTTGTGATTATAATTCTATATATATATAAATATTTGATACGAATCATTCTTAGATTAACATAGAACCTGACACTGACCTGTAAATTGCAAAAAACGTAAGAAAATTTGAAATCCCGCGGGTTACCCTGACGTTTTCGCCTTAATATACTGTTGATATTACAATATGTAAGGCTGCCAGTAACAATCACAATACCCCTTGTACTAGTTGATACTGTATTATAGTAAACAGTACCTCCTCCCAACCAGAAAGAACCTTGACCACTCGTTACTTGAGACTTGTTCTTAATACCTCAGATTTCTGAAAAATCCTTCTGTGGTAGTATTTGCATGAACATCCTTTTAAAAATTTAAAAAATATAATGTTATCAACGAAATAGCTTTTAAAATATAACTAGTATAAAAAGCTTTAAAGCGCATTTCCAACATTGTATCTCGATGGATAAACACGACGACAGTAAGTCTTGTATGTTATTGTAAGTCGTAAGCCGCTCTAAATCCTCTTAAATTAAATTTTAAGCTAGATAAATCTGATGCCATTAAAATATTCAAATCTTGTTCATAATGTTCTTGAGCCCTTAAATGTGGATCGTTAAGTAACAATGTCGGATTTACTTTTGCTATCTAGATGATTGTGGTATATTAAGCTGAAGGTGGATAGCAATTGGTTTGAGGAAGAGTGACATTATGGTTGGTTTTCAAGGGTTATGGGGGAAGAAGGTAAAAGTGATGATGGGCCGAAAGTTTATGATAGCAAAGTTATAATTGAGAAATGATTTTATTTCTGTAAGTAGGTTTGTACTCGTACAAACACTTTTACAGGTTAATTATATTTTTTAAACTATGTGAGGTCGGCGTTTCCTATTTGACTACTCTGAGAAGAAAGGCCGAAATAAACTCAGAGGTCACAGTCTCTTTTCCAGCCTGTACATATATTGGTGTCTGAAATGGTGTATTGAGGAAAGAACAACACAGATTGAGTGGACCTGTCCAGTCAGTGCACGCATTTGTCAGTAATCGTGCAGCTCAACTCAGAACTTAAGGAGGTCAACGATTCGATAAATTATTACAAAGAAAGGACAGAGGTGGTCACCTGGGTAGGCCACATAAATTACGCTAACTGCCTGACAGTGAAAACTAAAAGAGGAAAAAAAACATTACCCACGTAGTCTTTACATCCACAATAATAATAAAATACTTTACAATTCATGTCATTGTATACTACATAAAATTCATCAAATAATTTTGGTCCAATCATTTGAGAACCGGTTGTGGGTGTCTAAAATGGTCTTTTAAGATTGTTAGTGAAACAGCTTTCAATCAAGTTGAGCCAAAAGGTCTAAAGCAGGAAACATTTGCAAAAGATTATGATAATGATAAAGACAGTTTTACTTATGCTCCGGCCGTATCTGCGTCTATCGTGATAGAGCAATTTGTGCCGAAGCTTCGTATGCTTTGCTCGCTAAAAAGTTATCGTGCTAATGCGGTGGTCACATTAGCGGATTCATAATTTTAACGAATTATCGTGCAATAATCCAAGATGGCTCTGCATTATTTCGACAGAGCGTTTAGCAATCCGGAAAAAATAGTCGATATGACCAACGCTAGTCCGACCACGTGCCAGGCTTATTATGTACCGCCAATCGGACGATAAGTGATACGCAGCCCGAACTATCGCGACGATAACCGATAATGGTTCGTCACATCTGCGTGTATCGTATCACTTTGCGAAGCTTCGTCACGATAGACGCAGGTGCATGACGCAGAACAAAGAAAGAGTGACTAGTAGTAATAATAAAATTGTTTAGATTTTCGGTTCAACTTTCTTTCCATTACTAAAATAGAGTTTGTTTGATAAAATTCAGGAAGACATACAATTTCAACAAAGCATTTATTACTCAAAAAAATACAACAGAAGTGAGCACCCTAACTTGACACGCTTAGCAGAGTCTCATCCGGACCAACTACAATTAAAATGCTTAATTAATGGCTTGATCTCCTGAATATGTAAAACTAGGAGCTAAAGCGGACCTTATCTCACTTTTAGAACTTCAAAAAACATTTTTCATTAACAAAATGGTCGTGGCTCAAACAGTTTTATCGCAAAAGGACGGGGTGGAGGCAGGACTCACAATTAAGGACTTGTTCAACGCAATTTTGGAACAATGATGGCTGTTTGACAATTCACAAAGTTTGCCATTTACTCAAAACGGAAGGGCTGTTTTCGAGGAAGGCTGTAGATCTAGGCTAAGAGCCCTTCTAAATACTTGAGTGAGTATTTGCTGATTCTCTTACACAAATATGTTGTATATTGTATCTAAATAATTATGTTGTTCCGATATCTTGGGGTGCTCTAGTGTCGGATGGGGCAGTTTATGTATTGTTTGAGAGTAGGCAGGAGGCTTCATTTATAAGAACACTATACCAGGAGCTCTAAATGACTGTTCGTTCGTGTACAGTTCAATATAACCTTTATCTTCTCTTTACACAAGCTTGCCCTAATGCGTAACAGACATTGTAATTAATTTAATTGGTTAATGATTAATCAGTGATTGATTGATGACGTCACAATGATTACTGTATCGGTAGGGATCAGTAATTACAATGAAATCATGACGATGTTGACCTATTTTTGTTTTAATGTGAGCATTTATACTGTTAATTGGAACGGAATGATGTCTGTATCATCGACAAAATTTTATAATACTGATATTTTTAGAAAAGCTATTCAAAAATCAAAAGTCATTTATTCAAACTAGGCTGAGAATCAGCACTTTTCGAACGTCAAAATTACATAAGACAGTCCCACAAAACGCTCACCCTTCACCGCTTCCTAGCACAGCTGTCTGTTCAGTTAGAAAAAAATATTCTATATACGCATTACGCAACACAAAACATAATTTAAATTATAAATTAATATTTAATTAATTTTAATTTACCTACTCATTATGAGTAATTATTGTTGAAACGAAGTTTTATTGTTTTTAGTTAGTTGTTAAGTAATTAAAATTGTCCATTTAAGTACAAGAGGAAGGAAATTTTTGGAAACTAAGTATTTTATTGAAAACTAGCGACCCGCACCCGCTTCGCATAGTTTTGACGACTTAACAAAACGTTAAAAACAAAGTTTTCTTTATTATATGAAAGTTAATATTAAGGGGGATGCGCTACGCTGTGGGATCTGGAGGCAAAAGTCCTCGCGCACATTTGGGAGTAGCTCGAGGAGGCGAAACGCCGGGGCGTAACTCCGCTGCAGCGAGAAATCGCGGCACAGCAGACAGAGCTCCGGCGGGATCTCATGGCGTCATGGAGAGTGCGATTGTCGCAACCCAGTGCTGGGTACGCCACTATTGCGGCGATAAGTCCCCTCTTTGAGGTGGGACTAGAGAGGCGCAGCGGCGTCTGCACCTTCCGCCTGACGCAGGTCCTCACCGGACACGGTTGTTTCGGGAGGTTCCTGTTTCGTATTAGGCGGGAGGAAACGCCCAGGTGTCATTACTGCGTGGATCGCCCGGAGGACACGGTTGAGCATACGGTGGAGGTCTGCCCATCTAGGGCAGAGCATCGCCGTGTCCTCGTGGAGGCGATCGGTGGTCCAGGTCATGGTACGGAGCGAGAGGGCATGGGAGGCCGTCACCTCCTTCTGCGAAGCAGTAATGCTCGCGAAGGAGGAGGCACAACGTTTGAAAGAGAGGCAAACTTCGCGCCCTCAAGCCCCTAGCCGCCGCAGGAGACGCCCTGGGCGTCGGGAATCGCAGGCCGATTCCCGGCCACCGTAGGCGCGGGCTTGCGGACGGTGAGCAATGGGTAGCTCGCCGTCCGATAACGACCAGGCCCGGGTCAACGGCGCGTTGTGTTCCACGCGCGCCTCAAAGAGATGTCAGCAACTGAAGGGGTCCGATAGGACCGATGCCTGCCGGGGTTGCGGAAAAGTCCGAAAGGGATACCGTGGCCCCTGGCAACGTACAGGCAACGGAAGGAACACGGGTGGGTTTTAGTCAGTAAGAGTCTGACACGCCCTCCCGCTCCACCCAGAGCGGGAGAAGTTATTTGATAATTTTTCACCCAAAAAAGAAAAAAGTTTTAGGTTGTATGTTGATTAAAATATGGTTCGCGACCGCAACAAATATGGCTTTATTTTTCTATCGAAAAATTGTGAACTGTAACATTTCTCGCTAGATAGTTTATAAACTACCGATGTTCATTATCGTACGGTGACATAGACATATAGATACACACGTCACTCAGCAGTGCATGCACTTTAAATAAATTTGAGAAAGATATGAATTCGAAAACCAGAAACTCGGAAATTAATTCACATGCAAAAGCTAGCAAAACGGCTTATAAACACTACTGTCAGTGAAAACAATGTCGAGTCAAAAGTAAATTGTGATATAACATTGTTATGAGAGCACTCATTAAAATAACAGGCAAGCCAAACCAAAGTTAGCATCACATTCGCAAAATAAATAAACTGAAACAAAATTTTAATCATCCAAAATAATTATATTTAAACAATGAGAGGAACAAACATTTCACGAAGTTTCTTAATGAAGAAAGCCAGGGTAAGGAAGTTGTTGAAATTTCAGGTAGAATAAATTAATATGAGTATTTTGCTTAAAACCACGTTTTCTTTGATATAGGTACTGGGTGTACAGCTTGTATATTTATTCGGGACTGTTAATATACGGTACGCTTTGGAATATAAATAAAATAAAAACTTCTTGGAGACATATCAGTTGGTAGCATTGTTTGTTTGGGTCTGTAATGTTGGTAGTAATTTGTCATGGAAATGGCGGTGTAGCGTAGTCAGCATTGCGTTGGTTTGGTAAGGTTTATATTGTTGACACTGCTGGCAATGTTCGACAGAGTAATAAAGTGACAAACAGTGCGTGTTTTTGACGTATGATGAATGTTGTCCTGATGCCAAATAAACGTCAGGATATTTTTTCCTGATGGGTCAACATAATGTTTAGGTAGAGGTTAACCACTGTTTGCTGTAACATGTTAGTAGGGAAAGGTATTTCCGCATGCCTACGATTTATCTGTGTTGGTTTTTGTTCCCATGTAAGACCCTGTTCACGGCCACGAGCGATGCGACTTGCGTAAAGTGACACGCACCCGCGTCACTAGAATTTCCGTCCGTCGCATTGTGGATCCAAAAAAGGCTCTCGAAAACATTGAAGCTTAAATTTTAAAGTGTAGATTTTTTTCTTCAAGTGGCTTCTAATAGCCAACAAATACGTGAATTTTTCAGATCGGGTGCAGTTTTAACAAAAAAAACGCACAAAATCTCGTTATATGAAGTATGTCAAAAAATCATAAATAAATAGTTACATCACCGCGTGCAAGGATATACCGGCTTTTCTCATTTGCTCCAAAAGTGCTTTTTGCAAACAAATATAAGTTGCCAATTTTCCTACCAGATTGTATCCTATGATTTATGCAGAATATTGGCTATTAGAAGCCATTTCAAGCAAAAAGCCGACACTTTAAAATTTAAGCTTCAATGTCTTCGAGGGTTTTTTTCGATCCACAGCGCGTCGCCCCGCAAGTCACGTCGCAACTCGTGGTATGCTCCAAACAACTTCTTTCATTTGTTTTTTCCGCAGTCACTTTCGCAACACGCGTGTCACTTGAGCGTGTAGCTCGTGGCATCCAATGAAAACTTTGTGCTGAATTTTATACATAGGTACAGACGCCAGCACATCAACCTACTACAATCTGTCAAATTTCTTTAATAGATTTTCAACTTTATCACTAAAGCATGAGGTTCAAAGTTGATTGGGAAAATTGACAGTTTCGGGTAGGCGTACAAGAATGGTTTCGGAAACTACTAATTTTAATTAAGCGGACTTAAGGATCAAATCTCACATTTACAGTATTGAATTTCTTCTTTAAGAACAAAAGCAGGCTTCAGACGAAGGTCAACAAGGTTCCGAGTCAGGACTCAGGATAATAGTCATTTTCAAAAGGTGCCTAGGTCCAACAGACTGCTTCTATTATAATTATGTGAAGTATTTAAGTTGAAAGAAAATGTTCCTGAAATAAGATAGTATAAGGATTAATGTCACTTGCACGACATAAAACAACAAGGTTTCATAATAATTAGGATAACCAGCCTATAATGTTCCAACTGCTGGAACATACGCCTCCTCTCTTCAAGAGGGAGTGAGCTGAAATCCACCGCGCGAGCCCAGTACGGGTTGGTAGATGTCACATGTCTTCGAATTACTTGGTTCTACGGCATGTCGGTTTCCTCACTATGTTTCCTTCACCGTTTTGAGAGCAGTGGTGATTAAATTATTTACACAAAGTAATGTGCCTGCCTGGGTTCAAACCACAGATATATAAGTTCAAACCTTTGCTTTTATTTATCTATGTGACAGTAAGATAATGTCAAACTTAGTGAAGTTTAAATTTTGTGGGAGTTGTTATCAAAAAGAATGAAGCTATTACGAGGTCGACTATACAAACTTTCTATAAATTAAATTCTTTCAAAAGCTTACTTAACTAAAAGCTGCGTCATTTCTAAGAGCACAAAATGGCAACCATTCCATTTTCAAATTCCATAGCCAAACAGAGAGTCATTTTCTAATTACCTGTAAAGGACTGACACATACTTCCAAAACCAACTGCCTGACCGCACGATGTAAAGCATTCACGTAAATTGAACCGGTAATTACCACTTTCGCAAACAGGATGGAACCAGTTCAATCCGGTTTCTGTAAACGCTAGTCTAATAGACAAACCGGTTTTTGTTGGAGTTCGGCGTTTAATTTTAGAGAACGTTTGGTCGTTGGAGTTAATTAGTCGAGTTGTTTAATTGGATTTTGTTTTTTGGGGATGTTTACTCGAAATACGTTTCATTAGTTCGCTTAATACCCATATGCTGGTTTGGTCCTTTTGGTTGCTGGCGAATTCCAATTTACCACACTGGTCAAGTAGATATAATTACCCTGATCATCTATCTATCTAGCCTTTTCCCAACTATGTTGGTGTCGTCTTCAGTCTAACCAGATCTAAGATGATGAAGACGATGAATATCAGTATTTTATATGGAGTGGCTGCCTATCTGACCTCCATCTACTCCACGACCTGCTGGGCAGTTTGTTGCACCACTTCTTCTTCTCAGCTAAAGCACTAGGAAGTGGCGTTTGCGTTTTGGGCGTCTTTTTTTTTTTTTTTTTTTTGGGTGGGAAATTATCAAATAACTTCTCCCGCTCTGGGTGGAGCGGGAGGGCGTGTCAGACTCTTACTGACTAAAACCCACCCGTGTTCCTTCCGTTGCCTGTACATTGCCAGGGGCCACGGTATCCCTTTCGGACTTTCCCGCAACCCCGGCAGGCATTGGTCCTATCGGACCCCTTCACTTGCTGACATCTCTTTGAGGCGCGCGTGGAACACAACGCGCCGTCGACCCGGGCCTGGTCCTTATCGGACGGCGAGCTACCCATTGCTCACCGTCCGCAAGCCCGCGCCTACGGTGGCCGGGAATCGGCCTGCGATTCCCGATGCCCAGGGCGTCTCCTGCGGCGGCTAGGGGCGTGAGGACGCGAACTTTGCCTCTCCCTCACGCGTTCTGCCTCCTCCTTCGCGAGCATTACTGCTTCGCAGAAGGAGGTGACGGCCTCCCATGCCCTCTCGCTCCGTACCATGGCCTGGACTAGGGCCGGACGCGAGAGATCCCCGCCGCCGATCGCCTCCACGAGGACACGGCGATGCTCTGCCCAAGCCGGACAGACCTCCACCGTATGCTCAACCGTGTCCTCCGGGCGATCCACGCAGTGATGACACCCGGGCGTTTCCTCCCGCCTGATACGAAACAGGAACCTCCCGAAACAACCATGTCCGGTGAGGACCTGCGTCAGGCGGAAGGTGAGGACGCCGTGGCGCCTCTCTAGCCACTCCTCAAAGAGGGGACTTATCGCCGCAATAGTGGCGTGCCCAGCACTGGGTTGCGACAATCGCACTCTCCATGACGCCATGAGATCCCGCCGGAGCTCTGTCCGCTGTGCCGCGATTTCTCGCGGCAGCGGAGTTACGCCCCGGCGTTTCGCCTCCTCGCGCCACTCCCAAATGTGCGCGAGGACTTTTGCCTCCAGATCCCATGGCGGTAATCCGGCAAGGAGGCTCGCCGCCTCACCGGAGACCGTGCGGTATCCCCGGACCAGCCGGGTGGCCATGACCCTCTGGGACGCGTTCAACCGGCGGGCTGGCCGCCGCCTCAATGAACGCGCCCAAACCGGTGCCCCGTAAAGGGCCATGGACCGCACGACCCCCGCGTATAGCCTCCGGCAGGAGGCGTTTGGACCCCCCAGATTGGGCAGGAGCCGCTTCAAAGCAGCCCCGGCCCGCTCCAGTCTGGGAGCCAAACGTCGGAAGTGCTCCACGAAGTTCCACCGGCTGTCGAGGACGAGTCCTAGGTACTTCATCGTCGACTCGACGCCGATGTGAACTCCTCCTACCGTTATTTGGGAACCCGACGGTGGCGCGTTCCGAGGACCATGAAAACACATGGCCTCGGACTTGTGCAGGGCCACCTCGAGTCCCAATTGCCGGATCCTGTCCACGATTGTCGCAACCCCGTGTGTCGCTAGTTCGGCCGCCGCCTGGTGCGACCTCCCCTGCGCCAGGACCAACGTGTCGTCAGCGTAACAAACGACGCTGACGCCGCTAGGAAGGTCGGCGCGCAGCACCCAGTCGTATCCGATGTGCGTTTTGGGCGTCTGCTGTCTTATGTAATTTTTACTTTCAGAAAGTGCTAGTTAGAATAAATGACTTTTGATTTTGATTTTAGATTAAGTTACTGGGTAACACGATAACACTTGGTAATCTGACTGTCAGAAAATACCTGTTCTTAGTAAATTAGCTACCATTATCTTCTTTGGAGCACCTATTTGTAAAGACTTAGGTACTTACAGTCAAGAGAATGCGTTGCTGAAACCTGTCAGTTGGACAATTTGTAGTACTAATAAGGATCAAATTCGCAAAACACATATTCGTTTGTATGAAACTGACAGGTGTCAAGAAAGCATTCTCTCGACGGGCGGACTGTAGTGTATCTATTGATGTCTGTTCTTAGAAACTCTAAGCCCTATAAGTAAAGGCAGGGAAATAAATTGTTTGTCAAATTGAGTACCAAATGAAATTGTCAGTATATTCAAATCATTACTGTATTACACAATTCTATATTCCATCATAATCATAACATTCATTGCATAATTATACGAATGCGCCATGCAAATTGTTGTGTAACCAAATGTCAAAACGTCATACAAATAGTTTTCTGACAGCTGCGCGCACAGACTACTCTAAGCCGATGGCGCGCGAGTCGATTACCACAGACTACATAGAGATACTACGTATGTCGATTACCGACTTAACGGAATATTGCCATTTTTAAATATTATACTTTTTTTATTTATGTAGAATTAATTATTGTATATTTATTTTATTTTTATATCTTAATTATATTTCATGGTATGCTGCAACGGTCGACGTCATAACGTCAACGCCGGCTGTCGCTGAAAACCAGCGCTGGGGCTCTGTCTTGCATAGGGTCGCAGCATCATGCTGAGCGATGGCCGTTATGCGTGAATGTGACGCATATTTTCCCTAAACTTGTTTCCATTTTTTAATTTTGTGTTTTTTTTTGCGTAATGTTTACTGCAAATAAACGTATTTTCTTTCTTCTTTTCTCTAACACGGAAAATGTATGTAGTGTGTAAATTTGATAAACAATTAACTTCCTTCAGTATATTTACCATAATCAGCCTATAAATAATGTTCCCAGTACTGGGACGCAGGCCTCCTCTTTGTGCGAGGGAGTGGGCCGCGGCATCACGCGGGGTCAGTGCGGGATGGTGGATGTCACATGTCTTCGAATTTTAGGTTCCAGGACATGTCGGTTTCCTCACAATGTCTTCCTTCACCGTTTTGAGAGCAATGGTAATGACATACTTTACGCAAAGAAAAGTGTATAAAATAACCGTTAAAGAAAAAACTGAGACAATAAACTTTCATGAATTTTCTATGTTACCAAATATAAAGATGTGAATTCGTCGAAAAAAAAATACCCGGCCGCTAAATGCACGCACACTAGAAAACCACAATGACTGCGTAGTGCCGAGAGTTGAATATCCAACAGTGTATTCTTGACGCGCTGGGGTACGCGCTGGATGCGCTCTGTTGGATTTTCAATGCTCGGCTCAATACCGAGAGTTGAAAATCCAGTGTACGAAAAAAAATCGCCGCGATAAGACACAGCTGTCACTCACACCGGCAAAACAAACATGGCTTGTTTGTTTTAGTTCTTTTGCAGTGCGATACTCTATCTAGACTTATAAATAATCGAAGTATATTATTGTCAATACAAACATTTGTGTAAGTGCCACACAATATAGCTTCAACAAAGCCCCAACACAAAGACGTAGAAATAAATAGTCATCTTAAATGTAACGGATAACATTTTTTATGATTGAAATGCGCCCAAGTGCGAGTCAGACTCGCACACGAAAGGTTCCGTACCACCGTATAATATTTTGCAAACATATTTAAAAAAAATAAACTTTATAAAAAAAAAAACACGTTAACTTATTGTTTATTTTTTTGTTGTTATAACGGCTATGGTAGTACACACTCTATGAAAATTTCAAGTGTCTACCTATTACCTACGATTTCAAAGATACAGCCATGTGACAGACGGACGGACGCGCGGATGCCTTGGTAATCAAACATAAACTCAAAGCAATTACTTCAAAAAACAATTACAGTCACTTTGAATTGTCGGTGAGTCCGAAAGATGAAGCTAGTGGCCCATTCCAAAGCGTAGTAGGTTCCTATGGAGATACGAGAACGGGCAAAAAACTAATAGGGTCCCGTTGATACCCTTTGGGTATGGAACCCTAAAAAGGCACCTTTGAAGCAAACGATCGATAGTTCCAATAAGTTCGAATTTCGAATAGGTACTACCAATATGTCAGCGCGTGTTTACGCGTCGCGTCGGGTACAAAAGCGATTTCGTGCTCGACTATACCGACCGCGGCTTGTCACTTTTTCGCGCGATTGTGCGGCACTTGTCAGTCATTGTTCGCGGATAGACTTATATTGAAATTGTAACGGTATGGCTGTTAATGTTGAGGGATTGTTATTCTTTTATTTCGCTTTAAAGCTTTTCATTTTTATTTGGATGCCGCAAAGTTGCAAAGTTGCAATTTTTGTATCCCATAATTTATGGATTTCAGTAAATTTTTAAACTATCTCCGTCATGCTTTTTATTTGCACAAATATATGAAAAGGTCTAGAAGACCAATTTCCGTAGCTAAAAACTTTCAAAATCAAGTTGTGACAAAAAATCAATCGATTGATATTTGGTCACTGAGATGTCACATATCACTGAGTCGTGACATCTCAGTGACAATTAATGTCAAACACTTGACTAAAATGGAGGTGTTTTTGGCAGATTTAGACTTATTTTAGAATGCAAATATGTGTGAAAATACAGGAATTGCCCTTAGATTAACCACTTTTAAATGCAGCGTAATTTATAGTTAATATGGAGTCTTTTGGGTTAACCCAAAAAAAATATATACAAAACTCCATTGATCATTCCTCACATTAACCAGCGAATACACACATTCGCTACCAACATTTCCCGGTAAAAGCAAGTAAGTATTTATGGTATTATTGATGGGCGCGCTTGTTTACGGCAGGAAGACTTATGTATTGCATTATTGCTGACGCTACCCTGTTGAGCACTATACTGTATTAACTATAGGCGCGCGTACAGGGTGTTTGGGAAAACTTATTTGGGTTGTATTACTTTATTTGATGGTCAGATAAGCAGTCGCTCCATGTAAAATACTGGTATTCAGCTGCATCTGGTAAGACTGGAAGCCGACCCCAACGCAGTTAGGAAAAGGCTCGGTAGAAGAAAACTTTATTTTGATGGCGGAATAGAAACAAAAGAAATAAAATACACAATATACAAATACATACACAATATACACACAGAAAAAAGCAGAAAAATCTTAATAGCTCGCTCGCTACGCAAAGAGATCGTAGACAGTTTAAAAATGATTCATCTCATTTATCTGATGATTGACAACGAAAGAAGACGATGACTGAAACTGATTTTTTTCCCTGATTTCTAGAACTCTTTTAAATAATCTGGTCATCATTTATTAAGTTACTGACAAATACGCGCACTGACTGGACAGGTCCACTGAAATCTGTGTAGTTCTTCTCTCAAAATATCATTTCAGACATGAATCTATATGTTTCTCACATGAACTGACCAAGATTATGTCTGGAATTTAAAATATACTGTTACTTCTGAATTTGTTTAGGTGATTCTTCTCAGAGCAGATTGGAGTCGGATAGGAAACACGGATATCATCAAGTTAAAAAAAAAAATAATTGATGTGTAAAAGTGTTTGTATACACCCACTGACAGAAAAAAGAACCCGTGACAGAACATTTTTTTTTTAACAAAGGCTTTCCTGGATTGGTCCTTTTCCAGCGTAAGGACCAGCTCTCATAGGGGGTTAGACTGACAGACTGATGAAGAAGAATCAGAGGTGCTAAACTATCGAAAAAAAAAAAAAAAAAACTATACTGAAGAAAGCAGAAGAACTCATAATCTTAATAGTACTGCGTGAAAACGCATAACCTTCACTCAAGTAGTCTGCTATGGACTAGAATATTTTACAGGTTGTTGACACGAGCGTGTTATTCTTTGTGAAGTAAACAGAATCGTAAATAGGTGTAGATTGAATTGCTTGTAGGGAGACGAGCTATTGTGTTCGTGTGTTATGCGTCGGGATTGAAATTCTTTTTATGGGGTTCGTGGTTTCCGTGTGTATGTTGGCGCTTACTGTGTAAATGCCTTGTCATCTAGGCCGCCAAAAATATAAATCAAGGAGGATAAGAGCGTATAAAGACGTATTTTCTCTTTGCCTTATGTAGCTTGAACATACATACATAAAAACATATACTCACGCCCTCTTCTTATGGGGGTATGCAGAAATTATAGAACGCTACCTGCTACGCTCCTTGCGTGCTTCTTTTCATACATCTGCAATCTAATTACACAACACATTTTTGTAAACGATTACGACATATTTGTTTCATTTTGACATTTCAATAACATTCATTACGTTATTTACGTTGTTTAGCAGATGTTTTTTTCGAACTTATGAAGCAATTTGTTTCAAAACGATTCAAATTTCGATTGATCGTATATTACGTAATTACGGTACTGGTCATTCACTTAAGCCGGTTGCGAGTATTACGCACCTGACCTTTCTGAAGAACATCACCAATTAGGTTGGATATCTTGCTTTATATTGTCTTTTATATATAAAAAAAACAATTTATTGTACACCATATAAAATAATAAAGGCAAACATTTAAAACTAATGCACAATACGCGGTGATTTATTTTTAGTTTTGGGGTATCCCGACCGATTTTTTCAATCCAGCCATCACTTTTTGGCCTTGTGTTTTTTGGTCCTTGTGGCCACCCAAAAGATTAAAATACCATGGTCCTTTATGATGCTTGCAAAGCCGTTAAAACACATCTTTCATTCACTATCCTTCACTAAAGAGTCTTAGGAGACAAGCGACTTCTACAAAGTAGGCTCTTTAATTTTATTCAAAAGACAGCTCTATCGTGCCAAATATTAGGTCTTATCTTGTCACGTATTAATCTAACGCAATCAATCACTATCCAATTTATTTTTTTTACATTTTCTTTGGTAATATTAAGTTATGACATGTATTAAATCAAACCTCTAATAAATCCCATTTTGTGCTCCTAAAAATATTATAGAACACATATTATTAAAATGATAGTGCCTCTTTTTGTGAACCTCAAATAATTCCTATTTTGGGGACCTAAAATGACTAAATAGCCAAGTAAACGTCCAACTGAGATGTAGCGCTCGCTGGCCGCTGCCGCGGCACCACTCGTTTCTCTCGTTCGGCTCGCGCGCTTTTGGTCACAGTTCTAAACTAACCTAACCCATTTGGTCCGGGTGCCTAAGCGTAGTTACTGCAATTAATTCGCTGTAATCAATATGATGAGAGAAACGACCAGAAATTTAAAAAGAGGTACAATTATTTTTAAAAGTGTGCATCATTAGAAGCGCGGAAAGGTTTTATAGGTTAATAATTTTTTATAAAGTGTCCATAATTAGAAGCGCAAAAAGTTTTTTAGAGGATCAGTTAAATATTCCCTTAAGTTATCAACACCCTGTATAAAGAATTATAACAAATGGCGTATACTCAGTGATGTATGTAGGGATGATGTGGCATCAATCTAGAGGATGTTCGATTTGGACATAAAACTATTAGTTTGAAGGGATATATGAGTTATTTCGGCACTGCGATTTGATGAAGTAGTCAACTTTTGTTGAAAACTTGAGGGATGATGTGTTACTTTAGGATTTATTGACAAGTATTTATTTATATTGATTGGAGGGAGAAAGCGGGGATGAGGATAAACTTACGTTTTGGCTTAGATTAATACAGATGGGACACTCCGCAAAATCATTTAAATGAAAAACGACTCTTGCTACGACACAATAAAGTGCAATTCAGGTCGCATAGTGCTAATCCCTTACAGTTATATTCACCTAGAAGTTGCCTCTCTTTCTATCGCGTGCCTCTTAGATCTTCTGTCTACGTTACACTCACTGAATTGGCCCAGCAAGACGGGCCCGCCGCATACTTGTAGCTTCATACCTAAGCTGCGGAGTGTCCCGTCTGTATTCATCTGTGGTTTCGGATCAAAGGACCGAAAGCTGCATCTGCGATAAGAGGCAGTACGTTGACACTACGAAAGACCACCAATATAGTAGGTACCGATATTATTACACTGTCCGATGAAAAGTTCTCGTGAATATAATACGCAAGCGGCGTGTGGATGAAGCGACAGAGTATGTAAGGAGGGATCATAGCACAAAGCGTTTCGGTGGTTTCTGGTTGGAAAATGAAAAAGAAGGCGTAAGTTAAATTTCGAAACCAATTTTATATTAAAGACTGAAAAACGGGACTTGCCACCAAAACATTAATATAATGAATACAACCACATTTAAGTACTCAAACACAAATGGTACCAAACTTTTGTTTTTCCTGATATAAATCAAGCGAATTTGCAAAGTTCCTAACAAAATATAGGCGATGTGAGGTGGAAATCCGCTGGCTGTGTGAGCTGCATTCGGAATGCAAATTTTATTATGTCAGATGAAAATACATGGCGGAGGTTGGCTTAATAAGTTTTGTATATGTGGATTATCCTACTTTGTAAGATGAAGTGGAAAGCGTTCCAATTGCGCGTTGATGATGCGGTTAAATAGTTTTTATTGTTAGGCTGTGGTGGTGCTGTGGATTTGTTTAGTTATTGGTTCTGCAATCTCTTTCTGTAGATTACTTAAGATACATTGTACACAGTATAAATAATTAACAGTATTATTATTATTACGTAAGAGACTACTGTTTGATTGAATTTTAATTAGAATTATTTAATTTTGTATTTTTGTGTGTAATTTAAAGATTTCTTATATGGGTTATGTGGTACACACGGCTACACATCAAGCTATACATTTCCAGTATAAGCTGACCTCGCATTGTACGGAAATCCTATACAATGCGAGATCAGCATAAACTGGAAATGTATAGCTTGATGTGTAGCCGTGTGTACCTGAAATAAATGAATTTTATTTTTATTTATTTATTTATTATGTCTCGGCAGTTACCTTGAAATAATTACCTACAGCCGCTAGATAAACCTTCTGCGTCCATACGTAATTGTCGCGCATTCGATATTAGTGCCGACATATGCATTGAGATTTCGAAGCGCGTTGTTTCGGCCGTTTTCTATGAAGATATAATACTTTTACTTATTTATACTATGGCAGTAGGTAAACCTTTTTTAAATAAAGTGTCCAATCAAACAATTAATCGACCTAGCCTTATCCCAACTATGTTAGGATCGGCTTCCGGTCTAACCGGATGCAGCTGAATACCAGTATTTTACATGGAGCGACTGCCTATCTGACCTTCACAACCCAGTTACTGAGTAACACGACTCTTGGGCTTCTGACTACACGTAACGACTGTCAAAGATCTAAGAAATGACAGCCGGGACCAACGGCTTAACGTGCTTTTGATAAGTAATGGATGGTTATCTACCCACGATTCAAGGATATGATTTCGATTCCTGAGCTTTATGTTTCGATTCTAATGCATTGGATTGAAACTATATTCTGGAGATATTTATGACTATATTAATTTGTTTTGGATTCTTGTTTTTTTTATAATTCTGTTCAGAAAATAGTCACGGTTTTACAACTTTATTAGCCTTAACTAAAGTAAAAAAAAAACTGTTTTTTCTTTTGGTTCACCGAGATAAATCAACATATTTATATTATTTGGAGAGAATCCAGAATTTCCAACGAAACGCATAAAAAGGTACTTAACCAAACAAAAAGAGAAAAAAAAGGTTCCAATATTTTTTTTTGGTGGACAATGTCATGTGGAAAATTGTCAGTATGAAAATGAATGGCTATAAGCGTAGGGGAAGACCAAAGAAACGATGGATGGACTGTGTGGAAGATGATATGGCTAGAAAGGGGATGACTACCGAGATGACGACTAACAGAGAAGTATGGGTGAAAAAATATGTTGCGCCGATCTCAAACAAATTGGGTCAGGAGAATTATGATGACTTTTTCAGTGTGAACCTTTCTTTAAATTTTTTAAGAAACAATTTGCATTATAACCTTTGTATCGTACAAAATATTTGGTTGCTCACCCCATAATTTCAGGCCGCACCACACGTCGTTTTCATTCATACCTTTGAAGCTTTCAGCTTCGACGAACTGGCTTTTAAAAAAAGGCAATTTTTTTTTTAGTTCAACACAAAGCATTTTTGCCGACATATTTTCACGGTGATTGATTGACATCTACACCTGATTTTTTTCAATAGTTTATTGTGTGAGCTTCAGTATTATTTTTCATCAGTTTTTTGTGCGTGAAGCACGCTTTTTTAAAATACGATAAAAAATGAGGATTTAATATCAAATATATTTATTATCAAACTCAAACTCAAAGCATTTATTTCAAATAAACCAATTACAGGCACTTTTGAATTGTCAAGGGGTCGGTCAGTCAGAAATATGTCGCCCATTCCAAAGCGTAGTAGGTACCTATGGAGAAGAACGGGCAAGAAACTCCACGGACACTCTTTAAATAAAAAAAATGGTTACATAATATTGGTTACATCATTCAAGTTGAAGTTATATACATGTGAGAACGATGCAAAACATTAAAAGCATCCGTTAGAAATAAAAATATAAACTAATTCAAACATTAAATTAAATTAAAATCGCCGTGGCAGCTAAGAGATGACCAGCCCTACTGACGGCGCCCGTTCACGAACATGACGCATGGATTAGCACCATTCAGCTCAACCATTTTGAAGGGAGCTAAATGATCAAACACACGCGCCTTATTTTGGGACAACTAGATCCAAGGGTTAGTTATACGAAAAAAAAAAACGTAGAAACTATTGTTAGTACTTAAATACAATTACAAAGGATAACACTCATCGTAATAATATCCATCTAATACACACAAAAATAAAATATTCCTGTGCTGAGACAAAGATCAAGATAGATCAAGATCGTCAAGATAACCAATAGGGAGATACCTCCCTAGAAATCACCAGACGAACGAAATGCCTCAACACAGGTGCACGAACATCTTCAGCTACTGTTTTCAGAATGCTATTGTAACTTCCCCGTACCCTCCTCATAAGTGACACGACTTTAGAAGATTTAGAGGTGATTAGGATTTTTAAGGTTTCATAGAAATTTAGAGTGGATTGTGTATAACTTTTAGAAAAAAAGCCGGTTGTTGTGTGTCCTTCTTCGCATAAGGGTAGGCAGAAACTACAGAATACCACCTGCTACACTTACATACCCCTTTTGCCTCGTTTACGTTCATACATCTTCTCATACACTGAAGACCATCACCAATAAGCTCACTAATATGTGTGTGTTCTACTACTTAACGTATTTTAATAATAGCTGCGCCCGCGGTTTTTACCCGCATAATTCTCGATCCCGCGAGAATACTGGGATCCGGAGAATCCTATATCCTAACCTAGGTTATGGTCTACCCATGTGCCATATTTCATCCAAATCTGCTCAGAAGTTTTACCGTGAAAGCGTAACAAACAAACAAATTCACTTACGCATTTATAATATTATATTATAGTTAGGATGTAAAGCAATTTAATTGTAGTTTGTGTAATCATATTATTATTTATTTTCCCACTAATTGAAGTACTCATATCTAAAAGTAAGTTTCATTCTGATTGACACTGATAAACATTTGCTGTTTATATATTTTTTACATATTTTGATTATAAGTTATGTAAATGGTGAGTCCTCTTCTCCACATATCTTTCTTTTGCTGTGCCCGACAGGGTCCATGATTGTTTCTTTTGGCAAATATTTATCACCTAAGCCTACATTGTGGAATGCAATAAAGAATTGAGTATTGAGTACATATTAATGTAGGTATATAAACTACTTATATTTTATACGTATTAGATGTCCGTACTGCAAGGTACAGACGCCAGCACATCAACCTACTACAATCTGTCAAATTTCTTTAATAGATTTTCAACTTTATCACTAAATTATAAGGTTCAAAGTTGATTGGGAAAATTTGACAGTTTCGGGTAGGTTGATCTGCTAGCGTCTGTACATCAAAAACCCGATAATTATTTACATCAGAATTGTCTGTCATAAGGAAATCTGAAAATAACAAAGAGTGAATGTCGCTGAACCAACAATAAATCTGCTGAATACCTACTATAATGCGTGCTGAAAGTACATCACCCCTAATTGCGTAACACACGATCAATTACAATCTGTTTCATTTTGACAGTTCAACAACATAAATTGCGTTAAGTATTTACGTTGTTGGCTTATTTAAATTTATTTTAAATTTTTGAATGGTTCATTGTTGTTTTTCTTTTTATTACGGTCGCTTTTACAAACGTGCACGTCTTTCTACATTGTTCTCATATGCATAACTTTCAAAATGAATGATTTAACCAACATTTTGTATCAATTTTTTTATTTAAAAGAGTTTCCCTGGAGTTTCTTGCCCGTTCTTCTCCATAGGTACCTACTACGCCTTGGAATGGGCAACTAGCTTCGTATTTCTGGCTGACCGACTTCTTGACAATTCAAAAGTGCCTGTAAATGGTTTTATTGAAATAAATGCTTTAGTTTGAGTTTGAGTTTTGAGCAGACAAATATTTCAGAATTTTTCAGATTAAGATTGATCGTGTGTTGCGCAATTAAGTTGCGGATTTAATTAAGTAACCTAGGACCAGAAAGAAGAAGGACCAAAATTCATTCGAATTTCCGAAAACGGATAGCTATAAAAATATTAACGAACTCGAAACGCGTTGCTATATCTTTTTGCCCTGTTTTATTTATTCTCTCTTGAATATATTTGTTAAAAGTGTTGATACCCTCTTTTATAACCGTAACATGTGCAACGGAAATTAAAATTTTATTTGCATTGTTCAAATATATTGAAAATGGAAACCTACGATACACTTGTTTGGTTTTGTTTTCATTTTTTATTGCAGAATGCTGTTCCGGGAAGTTTATAATACTGTCCGAACTATAGATAATTGTTTTGTGGTGAATCCTATCCAAAAGATACCTAATAGTAGGCCCCCAGACCAAATTTCGGCCATGGCACCCAACCTCAACGGAGACTAGCCATCTACGCTGGTGATATTATAGAGCATAAGTATCTGCGTTTGTTTGTTACGACTGACGTATGGCGTTAACTCAATTATTTTCCTATATTTTGTGTAAGTAAGTATACTATACCGATAGTTCTATAAAATAATAGGGTTAATTATTATATTAAATCTTCAAATTACGACGGAAACAACCTTTTGATTTCACGCCAATTATTATTTTAAAACGAAAATAAATGTTGAACAAAAATGTGTACAGTACGACACAACTTAGATGTAGCATCGGCAAAATTCGAAAAACCGATCGCCATCTGAACTGAGTGCGCATTCAAAATGACCAATATTTATTACTGCTTTAGGTGAAAAATATCTTTACGCAAACGCATTAACTTTTGAAGTCATATAACTAAATACATTCGTAAAATTTAAATGAATGAATGCAAATTTTCGCTACATGTATGTTATGTCGTACTTGTACCTTATTGTTTTTATTTCTCGTGAAAATTGACACTGACACCAGTGACTGAAAAGGTGTGTGGAAATCGGTTGTCATGGTTTGGGCATGTGATGCGGAGGAGTGAGGAAAATGTCGTGAGGAAAGTTTTGAGTATAACTGTGGAGGGCTATAAGAAGGCTATAAGCTATAAGAGGGCTATGAGAAAGCGGGCGGCATCCATAATGGGTAGGTTGCGCGGAAGCCCCAACAGCATCCTAAAAACATTGTTCGGCAAGATGGACAGCCCCTTTATTATGCACTGGATGCGGAGGCACGTGCCAACATGTGTTGAGCCACGTAGATATTAGTTAATGTTAGGTTAGTTTGTAAGTTTTACTAACATCGTTTTAAGTCTTTGTTACTAATACCATATGGATTGTATGTATTTATGTATAATCCGAAATAAATGAAATATATATATACCAGTAAATGAAGACCAAAGAAACGATGGATCTACTGTGTGAAAGATGATATGGCTAGAAAGGGAGTGAGGTGTGGAAGTATGGAAGAAAAAGTCATATTTCGCCAATCCCAAATAAATTGGGATAAGGGCTGGAGAATGATGATGAATTAACGTAGAATATTCCTATTAGCTTCTGCATAAAATCCAGAGGTACAGACAGAAAGCAGGCTCCATAAAACGAACGAAAACAGGTGCAAAGATACAGCCGTGTACGTAGGTGTGGCGATCTCGGTGGATGCCAGTCGCGAGTGCGCTTGCACTCGCTATACGTGAGGCATATCTATGAGTGCGTGCGTTTTCGCTGTTTGTATGGAGCCGATCTTCAGTAGGTACTATTCTGTAACAGATATAACATTTCTCCTCTCAGATTCTCAAAACAAACAACCAAATTGTTACTTCTGGGAAATCTAAAGAAATCTATTAGGGAGTTGAAGGAAAACACGAATCTCTGTACAAAGTGATACCGGTACCTACATAGATATAATAAATAATTCATCTGTTACATTTGAGTTTGCTACAGGCTGTCATGTACCAATATCTCCCAAGGTGGTTTTACATGACCTCAAATTGAAAGCGGTTCTTGACTTCTTAAAGGGATCCCCAAAGGCGCTCCTTAAGGGGCATAAATCAAAAGAAATCTCGTAGCAATGTAGGGCACTGTATATCAAAAGGGAGGGTGAAACAATCTACCGGTAGGTTGCAGATGAACTGAAAGTAAGTTAGGGAGGTTATCGCTTACTGGGGAGCTATGGATGGTATTTGGGTAAGTGTTATGGCTGTTAAGTGTAGATTATTTTGATACATTGCAGATGACCTCAATTTGCCTAGCCTTTTCCGAACTATGTTGGGGTCGACTTCCAGTCTAACCGAATGCAACTGAATACCAGTACTACAGTAATAAACTTATTTTTACATAGGTCATCTGCAATGACGGAGGAGGTCGTAGCTAAGTATTAACAGCCGCACGGGTCAGTCGGTCAGGTTAAGCCACGCTTGTCGGGGCGGTCTATGGATGGGTGGCCATCTTTACGTACACCGAGCCGCCTCCATGCCTCGGAAAGCACGTTTAGCCGTTGGGTCCGTCTGTCATTTTTGGATCTTTGAGTTACCCAGTAACTGGGTTTTGGATGTCAGATAGGCAGTCGCTCCATGTAAAATACTGGTATTTAGCGGGATCGGTTAGACTGGACGCTGACTCCAACATAGTTGGGAAAAGGCTAGGTAGATTTAATGATGATGGTATTATACCGCTTAAGCTAAGTTAACAACGAAATTTCCCTCAAAAGTGCTAGGAATGTGCACTTTTGAGGGAAATTTCGTTGTTAACTTAAAGCTTAAAGAAACATAAACCTGGAATGTTACTCCCAGGAATATTTATGTGAACGCTTAACGTTCATGCAATTGCAGTAATATGGTAGATATGTTAGTATTACAAAGAAGGTAGAAGTTATGGCCGTAAGTGATATTATTTGATATTACATTTTTGTTCTTTTTGATATTTTACTTGTTCTCTTTGAGTTTATTGAAATGTTCTTTGAGATTAATATATTATAAGAGGATTTTAGTACAGCAGTATTTCTACCTGCAGTATTTTCTTTTCTTCTGAGCGGGAGAAGTTATTTGATAATTTCCCACCTCAGGCCGGTTTCGTAAATATGTGTGCACTTAGTGAGGTATAAATTGATTGTAAATGTGTGCGTGTGAGCGTGTTTGCACAGAGCTAAGGTGTAGTTTTGGCATGCTTCACTGTATTGTTCGCTATGTCTTGGTTTTTTATTTGGTCTAAGGTATGATAGTACATAATAAAAAGTATTATATTGGAATATAATTTTTTGTACCAAGTTAGGACATCCAAAGGTAAATGATAAGGTAAAATTACCAATCTCTTTTACATAACTTTCTTTGATCATTTTCATTTGTATATTCATGACAGTAACAGTTCAAGTCCAATACAATTATTTGAGTACTAAGTCCAAGACAAATTTGTACGTATTTAGACGTCTATTCCCTCCTAGCCCTCGAAGTTAATAAAGACTATTCAGATTTTAATGAAGTACTAAAACAGAAGAACGTGGATTTATATATTTGACTTGCGACCCACCCCATCTTCGCAAAGTTTTTACGACTGGACAAAACATACAGAATTCTTTATTATATGTAAGTTTAATATTAATGTAATATACACATAAATCTATATATTTCTTTAATCTATTTATATCTTCGAATTATAGGCAGAACAGTTATATTGTGCGCGCAAGTAGAAATTTCAATGACATGTGTAAGGAATATGATTTTGATCCATTCACAATTAGTGTTAATTCGGCCAGAAGGTACTTAAGCCTCAAATTTTTCAAGTAGCGGTAGGTTATATTATTTGTTCTTATTTTTTTATTGTTTATTATTTTCTCTTGTACTTTAGTCATAAAACTGCTCTTACTCTAATTTAGGCGATGTGTCTTTTTTTATGTTTTTGTGCTCACACCATAAATTATTACTATAAGGCTATAATACGTGAGGATTTGTAATTGGCTTTCTGGTGACTGTAGTTTCCTTTTTTGTATGTTTTTATTAGCTGTAAGTCCTCCATGTACTAAATAAATATTTAAATTTCTGTGTATACAAGCAGCATGAGCAAATAAAACGTTGAAAGAAATTAAAAAGAAGTGCAAAAATTTAATTATATTGTAATTTATTTTCAGTTAAATAAATATATCTATATATATAAAAGAAAGACGGGTTTGTTACAACACTTATAACTCGAGATCTACTGCACCAATTTTCATGGTTTTTGATTCGTTGGATTTGTCTCCGCCCCGAATAGCAGAATACATCTTAAAAACAATGAAAACTCGACGAATACATAATTATGAAAGATGAATCATTTTAAATAAATGCTCCTTTGTTTCGTACCTGTCAAACATTTGTTGTCTATCCTGTCAAATACTGTATAAGTAATGATTGACATTTATGCGTGCGTTCAGAAATAATGACAAATGATTAACATTTACGCGTGCGTTCATAAATTTATTTTGTGTAAATTAAAGTTTATATTTCCGAAAACAATTTCTAAGATTTATTCTATAGGTTAACGAAAGCGTAAATGTCTTTTTATGTTGTCTATGATTTTTCTAAGATGAATAATTACAAAGGTTAAAAAGTGCACTATCCAAATAATAGTCTATGATCTAAACTATTGTCTATGTCTCGAAACTTCAGTTACTGTTATATTTGTTTGTTTTGTGTGGTTTTTTGCGAATACATATTCAGTATTACTACTAATAACAATGCCGCGTCCTAGAAGATCTAATCTTTCCCAGCGAAGCCGTAATGCAATTAGGCAACGGAATATCGCAAGTCAATTATCTGATGAAGAACGAGAAATTGCACGAGAAGAGCGCCGCGTTAGTATGGAGCGAAGAAGGGCCTTAAGCTTCTCAAACACAAGAGGAAAGAGAGGCAGCCCGTGAAACGGCTAGGTTAGAAACGAGAAATCGTCGAGCTTATCGTACAGATCAACAGAGGGATAATCTTCGAAGTGCAAGAAGAAATGGTTCAAGTGTTGATTTGAATCGAGCAGCGTTTTTATATGATTGCACCATCGACTACAGCTTGCATCGTTTAGTTTGCATTGGTCCAATGGACGTTGTTTGCCAGCATTGTGGCGCATTGAAGTTTGCTGGTGAAACGCCTGGTTTGTGCTGCCTTAGAGGTAAAATTTCGACATGCTTCCCATCGAACCCACGTGACCTGTGGAACAAATACAAAGATCGAATTTGTGTCAGCAGATAGAGCATGAAATCCCGATCTTGAGGCAAATGAGGAGATGCATAACCAGGCTTTACTCTTGATCGAAGATATGTGTTACCTCATGTGCGGCAGTTTGTTAGTCAGGTTAGGAATGCCAGCGCCAGATCGCGGAATGAATGACGCATTTAATAGAGAATTGGAACGTGAACGTGAATATGATCCACATGCATTAGTCCAATCAGTTCAAACGAACGTACCACTGTTGAATCCTAAACAGAGGGAAGTCTATGATACATTGATTAATGCAATTGATGATGGAAATGGTGGCTTATTTTTTCTGGATGCCCCCGGTGGAACTGGGAAGACATTCCTCATGTCATTGATTTTGGCCACTGTACGTGCGAGATCCGCAATTGCGGTAGCAGTTGCTTCTTCTGGAATAGCGGCCACATTGTTAGACGGATGCCGTACGGCTCACTCAGCGTTAAAATTGCCATTAAACCTTCAAACTACTGAACAACCGAAATGTAACATTTCGAAACACTTCGCAATGGCCAAAGTTTTTGTAGCATCAAAAATAATCATATGGGACGAATGCACAATGCGCACAAACTCGCATTGGAAGCACTTGACCGAACATTAAAAGATCTGCGCAATGACTCGAGATGTTTTGGTGGTGCAATAATTTTACTATCTGGCGATTTCCGACAAACACTACCAGTCATTCCAAGATCTACTGCTGCCGACGAAATAAACGCTTGCCTCAAAGCATCAAATCTGTGGCGATATGTGAAGAAACTTCAACTGTTAGTAAATATGAGAGTTGCATTGTTGAACGATCTATCTGCTGATGATTTCTCCAAGCAATTGCTGACTATCGGTAATGGCCGTGTTCCTGTTGACGAATCGAGCGGATTGATTTAATTTCCTCCAAATTTTTGCAATTTCGTCTCATCGAAAGACGAGCTTATCAACAAATTATTCCCGGATATCATTGCTAACCACAAAAATACTAAATGGTTAAGGGAGCGAGCAATTTTGGCGGCTAAAAATAAAGATGTAGATGACCTAAATTTTATAATTCAGAATCAAATCGTAGGTACTCTGTATTCATTCAAATCTATGGACTGTGTAAGAAACGAAAATGAAGCCACTAATTATCCAACTGAATTTTTAAACTCCTTGGATGTGCCTGGTTTACCACCGCACAATTTACAACTGAAGGTTGGCTCGGTAGTCATCATGCTTAGAAATTTAAACCAACCAAAACTGTGCAATGGAACGCGTTTGGTGATAAGAAAACTGATGAGCAATGTGATTCACGCGTCGATACTCAAAGGAAAATTTAAAGATGAGGAAGTTCTCATTCCAAGGATTCCGATGATCCCAACATCCGATGACATGCCCTTTGAGTTTAAACGAATTCAATTCCCGATTCGTCTTTCCTTCGCCATGACGATTAACAAATCACAAGGCCAATCCTTGACTATTTGTGGCCTCAATCTAGAAAATGCATGTTTTTCTCACGTGTCGGCAAACCATCCGCTTTATTTGTTCTTGCGCCTGACAGAAAAACAAAGAATGTCGTTTACCACAAGGTGCTTGAATGAAAAGAGTTAATCCGAGTGCATGCCATGCTGCACAACATAGTTTAATTCTATAATTTTTTTCTGAGACGTAAAGTTAAGTAGTTAATTTTTTTTTAATTTTTATTCTCTTTCTGTATGTATTATTCATCATAATGAAATACTTTTATATATCTATCTATATTAATATTTATTTTGTATCATTGTATTACGTTCATCAAAGCCTAAATTAGTTCAGCTAAAAGGTAACACGGCATTCATTGACTGTTAGGCGGTACGAAGTTCGCCGGGTCAGCTAGTTAATTTATAAAGTAAAACCAAAATGTATTAATTGATCTCGTCAGTACTAACATAGTTTTAAGATAATGTAATAAATACTAACAAAATATGGACAAAAAATTCCGTTTTTTTTTTTGTAAGTGCTTTATTATCCCTCTATAAACGTTGACAACTAGATAGTAAGTAAGTAACATAGACACAATGTTCAAACAAAAGATACTAGCATATTATTCAAAACCCCTTCAAAAGCAAATGAAAATTAAAACAAAAATCTTCAACTCTTCAATTATTCAACTCTTCACAAAGTGGTCTGAAATATTATTCTTTCAAAGTTTTATTTAGACGAACAATGCAATGCAACAGCTAGATTTCTACAAACGTAAGTATTATTTTAACTCGAAAATGAAGCAAAATAAAATAGAGTTTCAACACGAATGTTCGTTATCTTGCCAAATTAAATTCAGAGGCAGATAAATAATGATAACATTAAAATATTCATGGCGGCTGAAAAGAGCATTTTTTCGGGTTCCGTTTTAAATGCGGTTAAAGAACCTTTGTCTTTTGTCATGACTGATGACAGAATGGTATTTTTTTTCTGTGTTGATGTTGACTTCTAATCTAACAAGATACAATTGAATATGATTAATTATTTCGTAAAATCCTAACTAAAATCAAAATGCGAAAATGAGTTTGTTTGTTACGCTTTCACGCTAAAACGGCTCAACGAATTTGGATGAAATTTGGCACATGGGTAGACCATGACTTGGGTTAGGACATATAATACTTTTATCCCGATATTCCCACGGGATCGAGACGTATGCTGGTGAAACGGTGGGACGCAGCTAGTATTCAAATAAATTATTTAATAGCCTGACCATAGGGAATTACGTACATAAAAATATGTATTATTTTGCAAATGAGATAACTATTCCATGTGCCAGCGTGGTGATTTCGGAGATTTCATTTCGTTCAAGTAATCGTAAGTTTCGTTTTGTTTGTGCAGAATAAACATATTTCTTTCTTTTTTTAAACTAGCCTAAGAATTAGCACTCTTTAAACATCAAAATTGCATGCCAGTCCCCTAAAACACCTGCCCCTCATCATTTCCTAATGCTTTAGCTTGGAAGAAGAAATAGCGCAACAAACTCCCCAGCAGCACTGCTGTCTGTTAAGTTAATCAGAAGGAAATCTCTGAGAGCAAAATGTAAATAAACCCAAAACATGAACCGAACCCTAATTCCGTAAAACACGATCTGTTTGATTTTGACAGTTCAACAACATTCATTGCGTTATTTACATTGTTGAGCAGACAAATTCTTCGAACTTATGCAGCAATGGATTAGCAATAGCCTTCAAAATTATTCAGATTATGATTGATCGTGTGTTACGCAATTCATGAGCAAATTTTGTTACAATTATCACCGGGACAAGACAGACACATCAATGTTGGGACTACGGAACCCAATTTCTTAACCAGCTTTAATTTCAGATTCTACGTTAATTTCGGCAAGACTCAGTAATATTACCATAATTAAGTAGAAATTTTATAATGAATGAGAATTCCAGACATTTTTCGTTAGTAGTTACTATTGAAATGTTAGCCAGAGGAAATTAATTAAATTGTTCACTATTTTGCGACCTCGAAAGTTTAGTCGAATGCTTGTTCAAATACTTAGTTTTCTTACGGAAGAGGAATTAAGGATCTATTCAATTCGGTTAGGCATAATTTAAAGCAAAATAACTATCTTACCCTTGCAGATGAAACGACAAATAGGTGGGAGAAAATTCAACCAGCTATAAAATGTGAACGTATATGTGGCGGCATCTACATCGCCACATGCGAACGACGCATCAAAGACCTGACGCAATTAGAGTTTACCGCGCTAACACAATATTTATAACTTCCCCGACATCAATCGTTGGGCAGTTGCCCGCCAGACACGACACCCGTCTGGTAAGAGAACCCTCCCTTTTCTCTAGAGGATGAGTGAACTTTACCCCTGTTTCTCATGCCTCATATGTCCTTCTAATAAATGTATTATCATCGGAACGGGACGAGGAGTTTCAATTTGATAAGTCAAGTGGAAGTAAGTAGTTCACAATTCATCATCATTACCTACGGCTCAGGTTCACCCACTGCTGGGCGTTAGGCCTCTCTTTTCTTGTGCTACTCCCCACGCTCCTGTCCAAAATAAGCTCGTAAGAATCCTCCATAATATACCAACAACCTACTTAATACTTAAATATGTAACAAGTTAAACTAGATAAAAGCTTGTAAAAACTGCCGAAAATAAAACAATGCATTTAAAACCACTAATACCAAAAACACGTCCTCAACCTTCATAATTATGTATAGTTCTTTACTCTTATTTTATCATTATTATTGTATTTATTTATTTATATATTTACCTAGAGACATAAGTGCCATCGAAAGGTTGTCTTTAAAAGATTTATTTTAACGATAAGACCGCCTATTGTGTGACCCTATGTAAAATTCCACATTCTATTTCATCCTATTTTTTACACTTATATCTAACTAACTATTTATATCTAACTAACTAGCTAGCAACTAGCGCCCAGTGGTTTCACCCGCATAAATCTAGATCCCGCGGGAATATCAGAATAAAAAATATTGTAAGCCCTAACCCAGGTCATGATTTACTCATGTGCCAAATTTCATCCAAATTCGTTCAGCCGTTTTAGCGTAAAGCGTAAAAAATAAACATACAAAAATGTTATATTTTTTCTTTATAATAATTAGTTTAGATTAGATTTGTATGGTATCATAATATAGAGTTTAATAGTCAATTCTACCACCATATGGGTCCCAGAAAACGTCCGTCGGCATCGAGGCACACCCAGGAGAAGATGGCGAGACGCTCTTGACGATTACAGACGGGATTAGTCCACACTAGCTCAAGACAGAGTGGAGTGGAAAGGAGAAAGGGAGGCTTTGCCCTGCAGTGGGATAACACAGGCTAAAAATAATAATAGGCAATTACCAAAAAACTACAAAAACCAAAAACAACTTCACATTTTGTCGACAAATTCGGCTTTCACATCGCAGAAGTCAAGGACTATAATTCATCTGTACAGACAAAAGGGCTGCAAGACTTGCTTTACATTTGAATGGAAGGTTTATTGCATTAAAATAATAATCTCGCCTCTCTTCGCATTAGGGCCGGCGCAGACAGAGCAAGATACTCGTTTCAGTCTTCATTGATTCCTCATTCTATTGCCCATCCCATTTGTCTTCTTCTTCCATATTTACTTCTCTGGCCATTCACGTAATACCACACATCACTCTTAGCATTCTCATCTCAGCTGTATGTAATTGCCTACTTCATTAGGCTAGCATTAAGCACCAGTTTAGCCTAGCAGTCAACTGGAATACAACTGAAATTAATTTGCAAACAGCATGCAAGATTTAATTCCGTGGGTCAATCGCTCACGTATGTTCCTCGCAGCCACGAGAGATGTCGTCGTCGCGAGCATGCTCGGGCGTGCGCGCGTCTACGCTTGCAAATAGTCGTCGCCGCAGCTCGTGAGTGAATAACCACACAGGGACAAAGTTTCTATGAAGGGTTTTCAAATTGTTTATTATTATTTTATTCTGTAAGTTTTGGCATAAATGGGAAATAATTAAATTTATGTTTTGTGTATCTTTGTTTTTTGATGTTTATTACTTTGCATATTATTATATAGAATCAATTTCTGACTTAACAAACAGATGTGCTACTGGGGAGATTGTTGCCTCACTCGTTCCTAGCTAACGCACTATGAAGTGGCGAGGGCTGGGCGTTTTGGGGGACTGTCTTATGTAATTTTGACGTTAAAAAAATGTTCATGCTTAGTCTTACTTAGAATTACTTTTGATTGTGTTATTATTAATCTGGTGACGATAACAGACGCGAGCATCTGCGAGACTGCTCGATCCCAATTTTACACGACGGATTTGGCTCGTGCATGCTCGAATAGTCGCCGCTCTCTCTGCGCTTACCCTTAAGGGAGTCTGGGTTCACGGTGACCTATATACGATAAAATGGTGGCTGAAGTCGTTAAAAGTGCGGCTTTTGTACTGCAGTTATGTTGCGTTTGAAGTTTCGAGAAAAAAGGTGAGACTTTATTCTTTGAGTTTGAGTGTACTTGGGGACTTGACGCAATCTTTCGGAACTTGAGCTGTGCTGTTACCTTAGTTTGGAAAAGGTGTTAGGTGTGTGAAATATGGGAAGCTTGTGGTTACACCGTATGGTTTTGTCAAGAGTGGTGGATCTGCTGGTACGTCTTTGCGATTAGGTGGCGAGGATAAACGTAGTAGTAGATGTAAAAGTAGCAACATGTGGTCCTCTAAGTATCCTAGGAGCATGTATTTTTTAGTCCTATAGAAATCCTATAAGCGTTTAAAAAAACATATTTGGGCGCAGTTTATAGGACTATTACGCCCTATAGTCGTTTTGTTACAGTCCGGTAAAGTGCAGTTCGATTTTATAATTATCTTATTAGGTGCTTTTACTGGTGTAATTGATCCAATAGTTGTCAGCGTGATGCCATTACTAAAGTATTCATTCTTCATTCTTGTTATACGACGATCTAAATCTGTTCAAATCATTCAATTTGTCAAATGTGTTTGAAGAACCAACCCGAATAACTACGACTACTGCTACATGTATTGATAATGTGTTTTGTTGCTGCGACTATTTAGATAAAGCAATAGTTAATTATCTCCCTTCCGATCACAGTGGTCAAACCATAACTTTTGAGTCCAACATTCCAATACAAAAAGTGCAAATACAATGCAGACCAATAACATCTGTTAATTTAAATAAATATAATAGCACTTTAGTTTGTAAGTTAAGTAATCAGGACTTTACAATGAACAATGTTAATATTTTGTATAAAGAATTCTTTTCGTTAGTCCAAACCGAGTTCGATAATTCTTTTAAGAAGAACACTAAGACTATCAGCCCTAAGTTTTTATTTAGTGACTGGGCAACTAAAGGACTCAGGAAAAGTAGGGATAGACTTTTCGAGCTGTATGGCCTTAAGCCTTATATTAACACGGAAACTTTTAATAAATATGTTGCTTCTTACTCTAGAACTTTTAAGAACACTTGTAAGACAGCTAAAGCCTTATACATTAGCAACAAGGTTAAATCAGCAGACAATAAAATACAGACGGTTTGGAAAATTATCAATAATGAAACGAACAGGAACAAAAAGCATAATTCGGAGTACACCCTGAAGGCGTCATGTGGTGGTCTCATTTGCGATAGCAAAGAAGTTGCTCAAGAATTTGTAAATTTCTTTACCAGTGTCCCACTTAAAACTACTGAAACCTTAAATTCCTCGCCCTCGCTCTCTTTTGATTTAGTAAGGGCGAATGTTTCAGCATGCCCGATTGAATTTAACTTTAAGCATATTAACCCCATAATAGTAATAAAAGCTTTTAAGCAAATCAAGATCAAATTGACCGAAGATCTTTGGGGAATGTCCATTAAAATCTGTACCTCCATAATTGAGACCATAGCGCCTTACTTAGCCTTAATATTTAATTTGTGTGTGGATCAAGGAGTCTTCCCGGATTTAATGAAATACAGCAAGGTAATACCACTTTTCAAATCCGGAGACAGTAAAGACACCAATAATTATAGACCCGTATCCGTGTTGCCAGTTTTCAGCAAGGTGTTTGAAAAAGTAATGCTTAATCAAATGCTGAATCATTTTAACACAAATAAAATCCTCCACGATCAACAGTATGGTTTCACCAAAGGACGTTGTACGACCGACGCCGGTGTAACCTTATTAAGACACATTTTTAACGCGTGGGAAGAGGCCCAAGACGCAATAGGAATTTTTTGTGACCTCTCCAAGGCATTTGATTGCGTCGATCACGAAACCTTACTCTCGAAACTTGAACATTACGGACTTGGAAAACTTGCACTCAATTTAGTAAAATCTTATTTAAATGATAGACAACAGCAAGTTCAAATAAACGGTATCAATTCAATAGGTTTAAAAGTAAAAATGGGTGTGCCACAAGGCTCGATTTTGGGTCCATTCCTCTTTTTAGTGTATATTAACGATCTACTCCATTTATTAAAAAATCAACCACAAATGGTGTTATTTGCTGACGATACTTCCTTAATTTTTAAGGTAGATAGACGTGCTACAAATTTTGACGACGTAAATAACGCCCTACTGCAGGTCCAAAATTGGTTCACTGCTAATAATTTAGTATTAAATGGAAAAAAAACTAAGTGCATAAAATTTTCTTTACCAAATGTTAAAAATAGTAATTGTGAGATAGTATTGAATCAAGAGAAACTAGAATTTGTCGATAAAACTGTTTTCCTAGGAATCACGCTCGACTCAAGGCTACAATGGGGTCCTCATTTAACATCTCTTGCAGGACGGCTAAGTTCAGCAGCATATGCTGTCAGAAAAATCCGTCAATTAACTGATGTAGATACCGCCAGGCTAGTCTATTTCAGTTATTTTCATAGTATCATGTCTTATGGTATTCTGCTGTGGGGACGGGCTGCAGACATCGAGTCTATTTTTATTCTGCAGAAAAGAGCTATCAGAGCCATATATTATCTCCGTAGGCGCGATTCTCTAAGGGAACTGTTTAAGGACATTAACATCATGACGGTACCTTGTCAGTATATCTATGAAAACATCATGTACGTAAGAAAAAATTTACATCTTTTTAGTAAAAGAGGTGATAGACATAATTATAGTACAAGAAATAGGGATCTATTAGTTCAACCAGGTTTCAGACTGGCTAAAGTAGACTCATATTTCATGGGGTACTGTTTAAAATGTTACAATAAAATTCCTCCCCACATACTTCAACTGAATGAGACGAAATTCAAATCTTGTATAAAACGCACACTATGTAGGCAGGCATATTATAAGTTGGGGGATTACATAATTGATAAAAATGCTTGGCTCATTGCTGGTCCTGCTCCACAAGCATAAACTAATTAATTAGCATTTGAAAATACCGTTGGAGCTGCTGAAGATTTTAAAAACTATCTTTGCATTGTATAAATTCAATGTCTTAGCATTGTATAATTGCATAGCACATGTGTGAGTACTATGTACTGACTATAAAGCTACCATTTAGGTACTGGGTATGTCTTTCATTGACTTGAATGTGCCCTGGCGGCTGAGATTATGTCATGCTCACTCTAATGTCACGCTGGCGGTGGCGCGTGTGTTGGATCATTTAGCTCCCTTCAAAATGGTTGAGCTGAATGGTGCTAATCCATGCGTCATGTTCGTGAACGGGCGCCGTCAGTAGAGACTGGTCATCTCTTAGCTGCCATGGCTTTTTTTAATATTTTAATTTTTGAATTGTTCTTTGTTTTTATATTTTTATTACGGATGCTTTTAACGTGCACGTCTTTCTACATTGTCCTCACATGTATAATTTCAACATTAATGATGTAACCAATATTTTTGTAACAATTTTTTTATTTAAAAGAGTGTCCGTGGAGTTTCTTGCCCGTTCTTCTCCATAGGTACCTACTACGCTTTGGAATGGGCAACTAGCTTCATATTTCTGACTGACCGACTTCTTGACAATTCAAAAGTGCCTGTAAATGGTTTAATTGAAATAAATGCTTTGAGTTGAGTTGAGTTGACGTGCTGGTGTCTTATGAAATATATTATTTTCAAAAGGTCTGATCAATGTGATCTGTCAATGTCAATGTCACGGTTAACAATTGGCTCTGTAATAAAAATAACTTAAAAATAGTAATCCTGTTTTAAAATCTACAAAACTGTGCTGTTCCAACCTGTTAACGAGCAATAATTGCAAGTGAATATTTGCAGCAGCGGGTTATCTCGTCTGTGTGAACGAACCGGTGAATTCGATACCGGTGATTGTTGGTGAATTTGTTCTGTAAACAGGGCGAAACTTCTGAACTGTGCATGGAAAAGGATTAATTCTCTCAGGAAATACAAATGTGAGTGTAAATTTGTTCATATATTAGTGATAGAAGTGTTAAAGAATAACCATATCATTGAAAAGCGGTTGCTTTTTTCAAGAATGTAAACAGATCACAGCTGACTCATCGATATTGTACAAAAACAAACATCTGACCAATCCAAGCGCACCACGAAATCGATGACACAAATTCTGTCGTTCGGAAATCGAATCTTTGAAGTTTAAACACCAGCACTTTGGGACTGCGCTCCGCTACACGCATAGTTCGCATATCATAGTTTATCATAACTTTTTTTTTTTTGCTATAACTTTTTGGAAGTACCAATCGAATTTAAACTATGACTTCATTCCTGGAACATGTTACATTCCGACGCACCCGTACACGCTCGGAACCAAGTGATGACAATGGAAACAAATCAAAAAATTTGGACAGTACAACAAATACCTTGCCTGAGTTATCTGAGGACGAAGAGCACATTCAACTAACCGCCTATAAAGATGAAATCAAAAAACTTCAATCCCAATTACAAAGTGCACATAACGAAATTGAGTTGCTATCGCTGCAAAACAGCGACCTAAAACAGATAAACAATGAATTAATGAAGAAAAATGATATATTCAAGAACATTGCAAGTAGCCCAATCAAGAAAAAAGTAAAAACACCGTTGAAGGACACTATTAACAGCAGCATGAAAACAAAACAAACACAAACTACAGAATACCCTACATTTAAACTATGTACACAAGAAGACAAGACAAATAACACTCCTCAAGATATCAAACAACCGAAGATCCAACTACTTCCTATGAGACATAAAATCTGCATTGTGAGCAGTGAAACATCTGACAGGATTTATAAAATGAGTGAAAGAACTCAGCTCGCTAACTATAGTAGGTGTCATTATCGCACTCCACGATGTGGTTTAAAACATGTCTTATGTAATATTCATGAAAAAGTTCGTAATTTCACTTTCTCTGACTACTGTATCATAGTTATTGGCGAAGAAGATTTCAGACAAACTAATAACTATATGGAACTTGTTTCATATGTCCGGGAAACACTACTCCCATTAAACCATACTAATTTTATTATAAGTCTTCCAACATTTAAATATATGGAGAACAATGCTAATTTAATGTTTAATAGTAGAATAGATATTTTTAATAATTTGATTTACATGGACGCCGAGACGCATAAATATGCGTATATTCTAGACTCAAACCTCAATCTGCCGTATTCATACGACTCATATAACCAACGGTCCGGCAGTATAAATAACAAAGCTCTAAATATTATTGTAACAGACCTAGAGAGCTTTATTTTAAACCTAAACGCACTGAATACTACCTACCAAGATATTGATTGTATACCAAATCTTAGCACGGGTAAAATCATAACACAAAATGATGTTTCTGTTATAAATGACACAAAGCACTGTGATGAGGATAGTTTTTTTCGTGTATAAAAACCTCAATATTATGCATCAAAATATAAATGGCCTCTTAAATAAATCCAATGTATTTACTGTACTGCTAGAGGAACTGCATAATTCAGGGAAAATAGTGGATGTATTATGCTTTTCTGAGCACAATATGATATTGTCGGATGTAAACCTATTACATATACCTAATTTTACTTTAGCCACACATTTCACTAGAGAATCCAGACATGGAGGCACATGTATTATGATAAGAAACGGTATTAAATATAGAACTTTGGAGTCTGTTGCGAAATGGTGTATCCAATATTTTTGAATGCTGTGCAGTGGAACTCACCGACCACAATATTATTATAATATGTTTATATAGGAGTCCACATAGTACCGAAATAAAAAGCAAACATGAAATATTTTTTAATAAATTAGACAGTCTGTTAAATTCTTTATCCATTGACTCAAATAAAAAAGTGCTTCTATGCGGTGATTTCAATATTGATTTGCTAAAAGATACCACAAGTTCGCAGCAATTCAAGCACTTAATAATGGGTTATAATCTTAAATTTTCCGTAAACGTTCCAACTAGATTAAGCAGTGGGACCTGCATTGATAATATAATCCACAATGTGCGAGGAGCTAAATTAGAAGTTTTGGAACTAGCAGTATCCGATCACACAGCACAATTTTTACGATGTCCAGTTAAACAAACGTGCCTTTTAGACTACTGGCACTGTACAAAACGGGACTACTCAAATGAAAATATAGAAAAATTCGTAAACTATTTAAAACAATTGTCATTTTCTGATGTTTATGGGGAAACAGACCCTGAAAAAGCATTCAAATTGTTCTATGACTGGTTTAAATTGCTATATGGCTTATGTTTTCCTAACATTAAAATAAAAATATCGACGAAAGTAAAACCAAACTGGATTAGTCGCGGTATTAGATTATGTAGCAAGAAAAAAAGAGATTTGTTATGGAAATACAGGTTATCACCGACTGAACATAATAAAACAAACTTCAAAACGTTGTCTAACCGGCTTAAAAGAATTGTCAATCTAACGCAGAGAGCCCACAATAACCGATACATTCACTCGGCTAAGAATCGATGTAAGGCAACGTGGAAAGTCATAAATAAAAACAAACATAATTTACCAAATCAATCCACAATGAGAATTAAATCAAATGATAAAATACTTACCAACCCTCTTGATATAGCAGAGGCTTTTAACAATTATTTTGCGGATCAAGTCAAATCAATTAATAGTTCAAATAATAATAATAAAGTACCAATAAATACTCCAAATTCGTCCATGTTTATGAAACCTACAATACCACAAGATATTCATAAAATTATTATGTCTTTAAAGAATACTCCCAGCACTGGATATGATGGTATCAGCACAAAAATTATTAAAACAGTATCTACAATAATTGCACCCGTCCTTAGTCACCTGATTAATATGTGCATCTTGGATGGTGTTTTTCCAAAGGAATTAAAAATTAGTATCATAAAACCGCTTTTCAAAAAAGATAATAAAGACAACATGTCTTCCTATAGACCTATAGCACTAATACCTATTTTGTCAAAAATATTTGAAAGAGTAATATACAATCAAATCAATTCAAATTTTGAGAAAAATAAATTATTTGTCGATAGTCAAAAGGGCTTCCGGAAAAATAAGTCCATTGACATGGCAATCTATGATTTTTTAAAACTCGTTAGCAACAGAGTAGATAAAAGAAAACCGGCTCTGGCTCTATATATGGACATGTCGAAAGCCTTTGACCGCGTAGACCATAGAATACTAATTAATAAACTTGACGCATACGGGATTAGAGGTAACATGTCAAATTTAATTAAATCATACCTACAAGATAGACAGCAAATAACAGTTATTAATAGGATATGTAAAAAACATGAAACAACGTTTAAATCTAGCCCGAGAACAGTGATGTATGGAGTTCCACAAGGTAGCATACTTGGACCTCTCCTATTTATTATATATATAAATGACTTCCCAAAAGCATCGACCTATCCCATGACAATGTTTGCAGATGACAGCACTCTACTTTTCAACAGTGACCAATTAGATACATTAGAATCAGACATTAACTCTAACATAAAATCAGTTATAAATTGGCTAGAGAATAATAATTTGGTAATAAACTTAGACAAGACAGTAATAATGAAATTTCAACAAACAGTAAATCAGAATTTAAATTTAGATATAAGATATAATGATAAAAGGATTGATGAGACGAATGTGACAAAATTTCTGGGATTAAATATTGAAAGCACATTAAAATGGAATATTCAGATTGACAAAGTATGTAGTAAAGTAAACCAATTTTCTCATGCGCTGCGTATGCTAAGTAAAACGGCAAATCGAAACACCGTACTAACTGCATATCATGGTCTAGTAGCCTCAACATTAAGATATGGCATTATGTTTTGGGGAAACGCCTCGGGTAAAGATATGGTGTTTAAGTGTCAGAAAAGGTGTATTAGAGCGATCTGTAACTTGCAAACCACTGACAGCTGTAAACAATATTTTAAAAGTATGAAAATTTTAACAGTGCCCTCATTGTACATATACCAGACATCTATGTTCATCAAAAATAATATGTATAAATTTGACCGAGTAGGTAGTCAGCGTCGAGCTGACCGGCTACAATCTGTTGGATCTAAAACTGCTTTATACAAGAACAGTATTTTCGTAATGGCTCCAAAATTATACAATAAATTGCCAAAGTGTATCAGAAGTGAGGAAAATGTCAGCCATTTTAAAAAAAAGTTGTTCCTGTTTCTAGTTGAAAAGACGTATTACTCGATTGAAGACTTTTTAAATGACAAATTATGACTAAATTTAATTTTCTTTGACATTCTAAATAATTAATAATATAATTCAATTACTTTATTTTATGCGGCTCATGACATTTTTCAATTGCTTCATTTCTTTTATCCTAGACTTTATTAATTATGATAGTAAAAATAACCTGCTTACTAATATTATATTTGTATGCCGATTATTGGCCGAACATACAGATCACCTAAAATGTATAAATAACACCTTTTTGTACTTATGTTCACAAATAAAGATTGATTTGATTTGATTTGATTTGAAGGAATGAAATCCAAATTTTAATATATATTAGAATAACATGGTAACTTTTGTCTTTGAGTAAATAATGACTACCAAAGGTAATGGCCCATTTAGTGTGAAAAATATACCCACGGCGTACAGAAATAAAATATGGCGGGAATCAAAGACAAATGATTATACTTTTCAATGATAAGTGGCGCATTGCTGTGGCTCATGGGGATCATGAAAGAATAATAATAAAAAAATGTAATCTACCTAGTATGAAAACTTAACTTATAACTTGTGGTTTTAGGGAGGAGAAAATAAAATACATTTTTTTTTTAATGTTTATTCAGCCCCATCAATGTCTAAAACTTAACAAAACAATGGCAATTTGTTTGTTTCATTTTCAAGTCTAAACCACTGAACCAATTTTGATTAAATTGCCGTGTATAGATATATTTTTTGATTTGGAGTCGGACATAGTACCTATACTTTTTACCCAAGTGACATGTTTCCATGGATAAAATAATTTACAGACAGGCGAAACCGCTAATTATTATCCAATATTTATTGGTCTGCTGCAAGATTTCTCCAACGAATTATTTTTTTCTTTTTACATATAATGAAAAGTGGGTTATGCTTGCATTATTTACCACCATTTTGGTTTTTGTACAAAAACATTTTTGTACCGGGTCGGATTATGGGCCATGACCTTTGCGAAATTAATCTTATTGATAAAGTGTTTGATGATAATAAACATAAATCTTCAAGTCCCTTCAAAACTAAACATATTTATTATTTGTTTATTCGATAATACTTAACAAAATCTTAAGTCACGTAGTATAGTAGCTGGATCACATGCCCTAATATTGCATTATAAAAACTTTTATAATACAATTTAGTCAAAGTTAAGTCTACTATTGTAGGACATACCTACTTCGCCATATTAAAATTTTAGGGTTCTAGGCCGATTACACTAGTAAAAGCATGCACGTATAAGTAGAATCTTACCTATAAAAATCGGAGGGCATGCTAGTTTGGTGCTAACAATCTATTAAAAGTCACGACCAAGAAAAATCAATCCTATAATATCCTTGACCTATAGCAGCTATATCTAAGATGTTTATAGCAGTGCATGTCTTAGACATAGAAGAATGAAACAAGACGTTTACAAGAGTAAACGATTTTATTAAATGCATTTATAGTATGAAAATCATCTTAAAAGATGCTGTTATAAGATCAATGATCTTAGTCAAAGCATTTATCAGATTCCTATAAGACGTTTAGTATTATAGGTCGATTACTATGGTAATATTTTATAGAATACCTTGATGTGGTATTATCCTTCATAGTCACAAAACCACTAAATGCTCAACCCTGTATCTGCAAATCAATCATCCAGAAAGAGATCTATAACCATATGTTACCATCTATCTCTTATTTGTAGTATACGTATATGCTTTATGTATGTATGTATTTATTGTATTTGTAAATGGTACACCACTAACTACCTGCAGTATTGTCTCTCCTTTTCCCTTTAAATCCATTCAAAGTTGTCTGTAAAAGATCGCTTTTAGCGATAAGACCGCCCATTATATGTATGTCTGTAATTTTTATGGTATACATAATAAAGATTATTCTATCTATCTATGTATATATCTATCATATAATAATATGGTGTTTCCATAGTAAGGGTACGGTAATGCATCAACGATGACCGAAACTTGGCCATATTCATATAAAGTTGTAGCAACTTGTAATCTTATATGCATCAGTACTTCTCCAAGAAGGAAACTTGTTCAATATGCGTCAGTTCGGCTTGACGACAAAAACTTCACTTGACGAAGATATCAATGCAAACGTACTGATGTAACGGCGTGTCTTTTGAAGGAAAAAAGGAAGGAAAATATTTTTTTTTAGTGAGAGCTTCTATTACCGCTTGATAGATGGCGCTGTACCTATTTGATGTTCTTCTAAATCTCACTGTAATTTTTTTTCTGAAATGTAATAAAAGGGAATCGTTTTTATTAGGATTCCGTACCCAAAGGGTTCTAAACGGAACCCTGTTATAAAGCCTCCGCTGTCCATGTGTCCGTCCGTCCGTCTGTCTGTCATCGGATCTCATGAACCGTAATAGGTAGACAGTAGAAATTTCCACAGAAAGTGTATTTCAAAAAATTCAATAAAGTTAAAAATTAAAAATCTATTTTATAATAGCTCTATCGCAACAACTAAACAATTTAGGAATTTGAAACTTCTGTGTATGATGTAACATAATAGTGTATATGTATAATCAACAAATATTAAAAACGCGGCATTCATGAGGCGGGTTTAAATATGGACAATTTTCTAAAACTACAAAAACTAACTTTGTAATTCACAGTATCATTATGAGATACAAATTTATCTTTGCGATTTAAAATTTAAGATGAAAAAATTCTCGGTTTAATATTTTCATTTATCTGAACTAAGAAACCGGCCGAAGGTTTCCGTACCACCGTACAATATTGTAGTTTAATGTTTTTCCATTAATGACACAACATAATAAATCACCTGTTTTCGAGATATTCTGGAGATAGTTCCCCAAACACCGCCACTTCGACCGATTCTGTGCCTCCCGCATCCAGCGGATTCCTGCAGCCTTTATAAGCTCATTGGTCTATCTTGTGGGAGGCCTTCCAACGCTACGTTTTAAGGTACGCGGGCGCCACTCCAGAACCTTTCGGCCCCATCGGCCATCTGTTCTGCGAGCAATGTGCCCTGCCCATTGCCACTTAAGTTTGGCAATTCTTCGGGCTATATCGGTTACCTTGGTTCTCCTGCGGATCTTCATTTCTGATTCGATCACATAGGGAAACTCCAAGCATAGCCCTCTCCATTGGCCCTTTGGGTGACTTTTAGCCATCTGATAAGGCCCATTGTGAGCGACCACGTTTCAGTGCCATCGGTCATCACTGGTAACACGCACTGGTCAAAGACTTTCGTCTTGAGACACTGCGGTATGTGGGACGAGAAGATATTGCGTAGCTTCCCGAACGTTGCCCAGCCGACTCGGATTCGACGATTGACCTCTTTCTCGAAGTTGGACCTACCTAGCTGGACAGTTTGTCCTAGGTCATCCACAATTTCGAGCATAGCGCCTCCAATCTTCATGAGAGTGGGTGTTTCATGGGCATTTGACATGACCTTTGTCTTGTCCATGTTCATGAGACCCACTCTTTCGGAGGCTCTACTGAAGTTATCGAGCATTGTACTGAGGTCCTCCATAGTCTCAGCCATAACTATGTCGTCGGCAAACCGAAGGTTAGTGATATACTCGCCATCGATGTTGATGCCTAGCCCATTCCAGTCCAGAACCTTGAACACATCCTCGAGTGCAGCGGTGAACAGTTTCGGAGAGATAACGTCTCCTTGTCTCACACCTCGCTGCAGAATGATAAGTTTCGAGTCGGACTGACATAGTGTTTCGTATAGACACTTTAGCACCTCGATATACCGATAGTCGATCTGGCACCGCATAAGAGACTGCAGTACAGCCTATGTCTCGATCGAATCCATCCAATCCATCGTATTCCACAAACGCTAAGCAGAGAGGCAGGTCTTCTGTATAAGCATTATCACTTTTTAGCATTAGAATTAAGGCGTAATATTAATAATATTTGTTTTCTTGTTAACATTGCAAATGGAACTATCGATTGTCCCGATTTACTTTTGTCTTCGGACCAATCAAAATAACCTTAGATTTCAACCATTATTTCAAGTACCGTTTACAATGACAAATTATAGGCGAAACGCTTTTTGTATACGCAGTGCAATATTATTCAACCACCTGCCATTGTATTTAGAAATTGATTTATTTTGCACGAGTGCGTTAAGAATCGGGACAATTTTGAGTAGGGATTCTTTCAATGGGTGAATATTTGTGGTTTATCACGGAATACCTACCTATTATCCATACCTATTTTTCTTTAATCTTGTAATACAACTTTGTAATTAATATGTGGAAGCTTGTAATTAGCAATTGTCAGTTGTTTACTATTTCGTTATCATTTACGTGTATTAGACTGTAAGCTTTCTTAAAATATAAAAAATAAAATAAATAATAAAATAACCTGCCGCAGCGTATGTATGTGGTCTACAGTGCTAAAGCCTTTACGGAATCCGGCTTGTTCGGGAGGCTGGAAGTCGTCAAACCTGCGCTTGAGACGGTTCGTATTGACTCTTGAAAACAGCTTGTAGACATGGCTCAGAACTATGATGCTCCTATAGTTCCTAAGCAAGCCATTGTCACCCTTTTTAAAAAAGAGTACCACCACACCTCTGTCCCATCCCGCGTCTGTTCTGGAGAGCCTTAATAACGGGTATTGCACCAGTCTTTAGGAGTTCGGCCGTAATTCCGGCGCCTTGTTGTTTTTAAGCTGATGAGCCATCCTAATCTCGTATATGCTGACGCCCGGGATATCTTCGGTATAATGTCCGGTTAATCTCGCTCTTGGGTCGTTTGACAGATTCGTAACGGGGTTGACGTGTATAACTGTCCATAGAACCTCTCAATCTCTCTCAATAGTTCAGGTTTGGCGGATACGATCTTGCCATCATCGGTTGAAGACCGATTCGCAAGCTAGCTCTGCCCAATAGACATATCTGTTGCAACGACCTTGGAGCCCTTATTCCGCTCTATCGCGTCCTTAATGCGGTTTGAACTAAAGCGGCGAACGTCGCTTTTGAAGGACTTAGAGATCCCACTATTTAGTTGCCGGTACTTGAGTCTACAACGTCTGAAGACTGGAGGATCATCTCGCGCGTCTCCTTCATGAGCTGTATAGTTTTGAGAGGAATAATTTATAATCCCATCACCACTGGGTGATGGGATTGTGTACACAAAGTAAAACGCCTGTCCGGGTTTGACTTACAAACTATTATCTCGTAAGCCGCGTCCGTTACCACTCAGCCACCACCACTCGATTTCATAAGTCTTTAAAAAAAAATATCCAGCGAACACTCAGACAGCCGGAAATTAGCAAACGACGCGACGCCTGTGTCTGTGGCAGGGTTGGCAGATCTATAACAGAACATAAATAAATATATCTATCTCCTACTTTAACTCTCTCTGTTTGTCTAATATCAACCTGATTGGACCAAAGGTTGGGCAAGGGACTCTTCTTATACCACGCTTGCGCACTACTTTTTGGCGATTAGAGACCATTTACTGCAAGTTGCTCCATGATATTATTTACCTTTACCGTCAGTTGATATCCAAGCTTGACTAGTCATCAGGAAGAACCACAATCAAGCCACTCAGCCTATCGCAGTCCACTGCTGGACATAGGCCTCTGCCAGACTGCGCCATGACACTCTGTCCTCAGACTTCTGCATTCAGTCTGTCCCAGTCATCTTTTTAAGAAAATACGCGGCCGACTAGCGTAGTGAGCGGACGTGTTTAAAGTTTTACTTGAGGCAAATATTAAAATAAAAATAGCTGTTTTTCAATTCTAAACTTAATTGTTATCGATATAAAGTGTAAATTTACATTACGCAGTGAGTGTCACTCAAAACCGTAGCAGGTATTAGAACGAAACAGATAGACTCGCTTCATACCGGTTACGCATTATAAGGTTCACTGCACACTAACCGAGCGAAGCGATAAAACGGAGCGAGAATAACATGAGTGTCCAACGTTCTCCCACTCATAAATCCAGCGACAAATCGAGTGTTACTAGTGGGAATAGTAGTTCTCAACCCGACCTATCAACTTGCGATTATACAGAATATGTGTCACAACGCAAAAGAAAAACGCCCGAGGATGATTTCTCATACCAATTTAAGGAATTTAAAAAGGAAATTATGGGACTGCTTAAGGAGTTTGGTAACTCCCAAATTGAAAATATCAATATCATAAGAAAAGATATTTCATCTATTAATGAACAGTTGACTGAAATGAAGACCAAAACAGATCAAGTGATTATGGAACATAACAACCTCAAGGCGGAAATTAAAAACCTTTCAAGTACTGTCAACAAGAACCAGGAAAAAATTCAAGGTATTGAAAACGATGTACATGCTCTCCAAAATGCATCGTCATCTTTAGAATATCCTGCACCAACAACTACTTATGGTAGCATAATGATCGAACTTCAAGAGCGTTTGGAGCGTAGTAAAAATATAGTTATCACTGGTGTTGCCGAATCGTATTCAGAAAATATAACGAAGAAGAGGGAAGACGATAGATGTGAAGTGAAGAAAATACTATCAGACATATATCCATCCTATCCTGAACCGGAAAAAATACTGCGCTTAGGAAAATATGATGGGAAGAAAACACGACCTCTAAAAGTCTGCTTTTCAACATCGGAAATTGCTAAAATAATACTTAAAACTAAATCAAATTACAAGGATAATAATATTAAAATCTACTCCGACCAGACACCCAATCAAAAACAGGATATGGCAAACCTACGAGAAGAGTTGCGTCAACGTAAAGAAAAAGGTGAAAATGATCTAATTATAAAATATATCAAGGGAACTCCTAAAATTCTGAAACATCAGGCAAAAAACGAGACACAAGAGAATATACAATAAATAAAAGTAAAGATAATAGATTTATAACTCAAACAATTTATAACAACTATACCGATATAACAACCACAAAAAAAGCACTAAAATTTTTATATGCTAACCTCCGTAGTATAGTGAAACCAGGCAAATTGGATGAAATGCGCTGTATAATAGAATCGTTCGAAACAAAGGTTCATGTAATCGTTCTTACCGAGACCTGGATAAAAAGTGATGAGGAAGCACAAAGGCTAAAACTACCAAACTATACCCACTACTACAATTACAGGAAAGAATCCAGAGGTGGTGGAGTGTCCTTGTACATTCATAACAGTTTAAAACATGAACTTTTGGAAGAGCAGTACGAAGATGGAAACCATTGGTTATGGGTACATCTTGACACACTTTCTCTTGATATAGGGGCCATATACAAACAACCATCAGCAAACACTGGCAAGTTTCTCGAAAATTATAATCAACAACTGGCAAGAAGAAAACGTGTTATAGTCTTTGGTGACTTCAACCTAAATTTACTAAATAACGAAAAACCTACAATGGAATACAAGGAAACCCTACGAGAGCATAATATAAAAATTTTGAATAAAATTACCACAGAATATTGCACTAGGGAGACCACATCCTCAAAAACAATCATAGATCATGTGTGTACAAACTTACAGAAAAACACTTTCCAGATGTCTATTATTGAGTCCTCCTTATCCGATCATAAACAAATTTACCTTGAGATAAACAGAACTCAAGAAGAACGTGTCCAAAAAATAGAATATGAATCAATAAACTACACTGGATTACAGAACGACATCAAAGAAATTTTTCACACAAACCTATTTACTGACTATGAAGAACTGGAATCTCAGCTTTTACAAGCAATTTCAACCAACAAAACAATGAAGATAAAAATGTTAAATCCTCCTTGCAAAGAGTGGATAAATAAGGACCTCATAACATTAATAAACAGAAGGAACCAACTGTATCACAGCTTAATACAAACACCTGAAGACGAACACGTGAAAGAAGAATTCTTAAAGCAAAGAAACCGCACCTTTCAAAAAATACAATGTGCTAAAAATCAGTACTACCGTAAGTCTTTTGCGAATTGTAAGAACAATCCTTTAAAAATGTGGAAACTAATTAACAGACTAACAAATAATAAAACAGAATCAGCAGACCTTGGACATTTAAAAATCAATACCCCTAATGGTCAAATCTCAGATATTCAAGAAATTTGCGAATACTTTAACAATTTTTTTGCTACAATAGGTACTGAACTTGCAAATAAAATACCACAAAAGTACCACAACAACTTAACACATACCTTAACGTATAATAAACCTAATAATAACAATACTGAATTGTCAAAATTAAAGCCAACCACTGCAAACGAAGTTTTAAAAATAATTAAAAACCTAGATTCCAACACTAGCTCCGGTTTAGATGGCATAAATACAAAATCTGTTAAATGTGTTAAAGATAATATAGCGGAAAGCTTAACTAGTTGTATTAATAAATGCTTTAACGAAGGCTATTTCCCAAACCGCCTTAAAATTGCGAAGGTCAGCCCAATTTTTAAATCAGGAAGCAAACTTGACCCCAGTAACTATAGACCTATATCGGTACTACCAGTCATGTCCAAAATATTTGAAAAAATTCTACATAAACAACTGTATGAATTCTTAACTACTATTGATTATCTGTACAAAAAACAATACGGGTTCCGCCCAAAGTCAAACACTGTTTCCGCGACTGTTGATTTAGTAACCAGTATTAGATCTAACATTGATCAGAAAAAAATTACTCTCGGAATTTTTATTGACTTGAAAAAGGCATTCGATACAGTTAGCCACGACATACTGCTGTCAAAACTAAAGGACATAGGCGTAACTGACAAAGCATATGAGATTTTTAAATCATACCTTACAGGCAGATCTCAAGTGGTCAAAATTAATAGCCAGCAAAGTAGCCCTCAAACAGTTACTTGTGGTATCCCTCAGGGCTCAATTTTAGGACCCCTGTTATTCCTTGTGTATGTTAATAACATTTATGAGATTGGGCTAAAGGGAGACATCACTTTATATGCCGACGATACTAGCTTGTTCTATTCTGGTCACTCAATACAAACAGTAATAAACCAAGCTCAGCATGATCTACATCTTTTACACATTTGGTTACAGTCAAATTTACTTACTATAAATGCCGCAAAAACGAAATACATTATCTTCTCTGCTAAGAATAAAAAAATTGAAAATTATAGTCCTCTTGTTATTAACGGTGAAAAAATTGCTAAAGTCAACAATGAAAAATACTTAGGCCTTATTCTGGATAGCCAACTTACCTGGAAACCGCATATCGATAAAATTCGAAACAAAATTAACTCACTAACAGGTGCAGTAAGAGGCATAGTGCGATCTCTCCCAAATCATATCCGATACACGATATATAATTCGTTGGTCAAGTCTCAAATAGATTATTTAGTAGAAGTGTGGGGTTCTGCAACTAAATCTAATTTGCAAAAACTACAAGTTGCACAAAATAGAATCATTAAAATATTGTTTCAATATGATTATCTAACACCTACCATAAAAATTTATAAAGAAACAAAACTATTCAATCTCACCCAAATATATAAATATAACACATGCATTTTAATTAGAAAAATTCTATCAAAAGATATACACTCACAATTTACGTTCACTAAAATGATAGATTACCATAAACGCATGACAAGGCAGGCTAACAATCTACGTTTAAGATCCCATAGAACGAACTACGGAAAAAAGAGTATTCTATATGAAGGAGCCCAGCACTTCAACGAATTACCGAAAAATATAAAAGAAGCAAAATCTCTGTTTACATTCAAAAAGCTATTAAAAAACCACTTTTTAAAGGATTCTTCATTAATAAGTACTTAATTTTCTGTTAAACACATATCTTATAAAACAATAAATTATATTATATGTTTAAATATAATACACATTGTATAAACAATAATATACATACATCCATCCATACAAGCATATATACTTACACTATATTACAATCTACGTTAAATAAATAACTACATAATATATTAAATGTATATTCATAATAACGATAATAATTATAATATTCTAACACTATACTAACTTTATATAACCTAATAAATATCTTATACATACACAAATAAACAAATAAATACCAAGAAGTTAGATAACTCTCATAACAATAATATAACTAAAAAAAAAAAAAAAAAAATACACAACAAACATAACATCTAAAACGCAACGCTATCGCTGTGATGCGGGCCTTAGCAAAAAGGACACTATCACTCACGCACACTAACCTGCAGCGGCGACGTGAACTCGACATCGCGCACTTTGTTTCTATTACTACACTTATTTTCTACAACTACCCACTATACCTACTAATACACTGCTACTATTATTGTAACACGGTTTATTTGCCATAATGTGAACAATAACCCACTACGCCATTCGGCTTAATGTATTCTTACCTAATTATAAATATTGTATTTTCTCTGTAAGTGATTTTGTAAAATCTTTTGAGAAAATAAATGTCTAAAACCGTAAGAAAGCGTATAATTTTATGTTAATAGCACAGTTGGAATTTATAAAGTCACATTGGAACTTACTTCGCTTGGAACCTGCAACTTCTTCTGGAGAAGCGAGTCTTTCTGGCCAAAAGTCTTAAAATACAAGTTACCCAAAAAATATAAGCTACTGATTAAAATTTACCATCCCTATTCAAACAATATTTCTGAACGCGACATGACAAATCAACGTTCCAAGTTCAAACGTGTGTGTTTGTGATGTATCGCGTCAGTCAGTTCAGCTGGCCGGAATTTCCGGCGAACCAATAGACCGACCAAGTACAGTCACGAACATCCGCGGAATATGTAAGTAGTGGTCTTTAAAAGCAACATGTGGCTAGTTTGTAATCAGCGATTCCTGTAGTTGAAATTACAGTGGAAATATGGTTATGTTTCGTCTGTGAATGTATGCTGGATTCCTATAACTTACTGATGGTAATAGGTTTCGACGGGTAATTTAAAACATTTTCGCAATGTGATACTAGCAGTAAAACGAGACGCTCTTCCACAATCTGGAAAATACATACATTACATAACATCACGCCCTGTTTCCCCGATGGGTTAGGTAGGGTGTACCCATGGTGCACCCTCATTTCGCCAGTTATGTTTAAGTCCCATGTAAATGGAACGAGTCTTTTCCCACCACCGGGCATAAATTCCAGACTCCGGGCTGCTACTGAGAAATTCCAGATGTCAAAACCCAATGACAGTTTGCCCGACCTGGAATTGAACCCAGGACCTCATGCTCAGCAGTAGCGCTTGCGACCACTAGACCAACGAGGAGTCGTAATATCACAATTAATTATGAAACACACCGCCATACAAAACCAATTTTTCGTTAGTACTGAAACTGCTTCGTCCAAAATCCATGCAAGTACCGATAATACTATCATGACCCATAACATCACGCCTGAAATACCCTAAGGGATAGGCAGTGGTGTACCGACCTATAGCACACCCTTACTTCACCAGTTATGTTTAAGTCCTATATCATCATCTTCATCTGCCTCGCCTTTTCCCAAATATGTTGGGGTCGGCTTCCAGTCTTACCCCGGATGCAGCTGAATACCAGTATTTATATGGAGTGACGGCCTATTTTACCTCCATAAGCCAGTTGGGTAACACGATACATCTTGATAGCCCAAGACTGGTAGTCAGGTTTTCGGGCTTCTGACGACACGTAACAACTGCCGAAGATCTACTAATGACAGTGGGGACCAACTGCTTAACGTGCTTTCCGAGGGACAGAGGGGTTTCGGTAAGTAATGAATGGTCACCCATCCACGAACCGACCTCGGCAAGCGATGCTTAACCTTGCAAATCGACTCGTGCCCCCTATAAGTCTCATGTAATAGAGTCATAAACACTGCCAATCAGCTTTGTAGGTTGTCGCCTTGTTGCCGCGACAAGCTTTTTAATAAACAAAAGACATACGATTTTTCCCGAGACCCTTTAGTCCTCAGTATAATTTCGAGAATTCCTTTGTGAAATTTCTGAACGTCGAGTAACCATGCACGTTTATTATTTACTTGGCAAAAAGACGATACATCGCATTAAGAATGGGAATGCATACTTTGTTTGATCTCAATCAGGGGGACGGAATTCCGGACCGGAATTTCACTAATGTGTATTCATGCCCGGGATTCCGGATGTTTAAATAACTATTCCAATAATTCATTGTGGATCTGTCTCTTTGGCCTTTTGTACATTGCATTCCATAGCTGTTCTATAGTAAATTTTATTCCAAAAATATCTGATGAAAATGTAAACAATTGGATCAGAAAACGTACATTTCGTGGATGCCAATTTGTAGTGTCAGATACAAATTGAGTGCTTTGGTTAGATTATTTGAGTATGAAGCCTAAAATTAAAACCACACTAAAGTTGTTTTTCATTTGATGATTGAAGTTAATTTATAACCTCTATTTTCGTCAATGATTTTTTATGTACCTACATTTTAATAATGTTATTCAAACAATAATTGTTGGTAAAAGTGGAGAGCATATATAAAGTTGAAAACTTTCTTAATAATTTCCCTTTAGTGAGGGGATTGCGTAAGAATGTGTTTACACTTTTATCTGATATTTTTGGAACAGACTATAAGGCACCCATTTTTTTGGTTTCAAAAATAAACAGAAAGAAAGAAAATACATTTATTTAGCACGGACTAAAAGGCACGCAAGTAAAAAGAAATCAAGTAAAAAGAACAACAAAATAAACTACAAAATAAAGAGTATAAAGTGCGTTGAAAGATACTAGCAGGAATGTGTGCCTCGCGGCTGCGCCAAATAGGCCCAGTTCAGCAAAAATGCCAGAAACTAGTGCCTGACGCTGGTTTTCAACTGGAGCTGAAGTGTGAGGTAACGTACATCCGTTACCTCAGTTAGGCCACTTAACCAACTGATGAAATGCGATAAATTTCGTAATGTTTGGATAAGTACTTTTAAATCGCTGCGTAACTTACCTTAGTGTTAACTTAAATGCTAATAATCGTTATTAATACAATTTGTATAATCTGTTCAATTTATAATCCATTTATTCGAAAAACATTTGTGTCCAACGCATTTCAAATTAACCGTTACCTAATTTATTTAGTGGCTACTAAATAATAAACCGTTAATTTGAAATTCCGTCGACACTAAAATGTCGCTGATGTTTAACTCCAAGAATAGCTTAAATTGCTCTCTGAACGGTTTCCGTTGAAATATGACAAAGTTCTGAGTTAGGTAAAATTCGCGACACCTTGCGCCCTTGTCCAAATAAGGGTGAGGACACAATGGATGAGAGGAGCGGAAAACGGACCACTCTGCTGTCTACAATTCTTTCATTGCTTGTCCGAACTTTTCGCACAATTCAGTAATTTTTTTTAGGAACCAACTGGTGACATGAGCCGTGTGTGTGAAAGTCCGAAAGGGATACCGTGGCCCCTGGCAAGTACAGGCAACAGAAGGAACACGGGTAGGTTTTAGTCAGTAGGAGTATGAGTATGACAGTTTTTTGATAATTTCCCACCAAGAAAAAAAAACAGGCGTGTGTGTCAAAGTTCGGAGAGCCCATGTTCGGACCGGCTATGATTCATCGGTCGATTCATCATCATTCCAATGTATTTGGAGTCGGCATAACATGTATTTTTCTTCCATACCTACTTCTCTCTTAGTCTTCATCAGATAGCTATACATAATACATGCTAATATTAATCGGACACTGAACGAGACACAATAGAAGTTTAATTGTTATTACGTCTGGGGGCGTTTAGTGTCTCTGGAAAATCCGATTACAAAAATTTAAGTTACAACGTTGACTTTTATGCCAGAAAATTCACTTTACCTGTGGAATTCACGTATTTAAAAATAAAAATAGCAATTTATGAAAGAGTATCTCTCTTTCATAAATTGCTATTTTTATTTTCTACTTTTTTTAACATTTATATACTACTTATGATAAGAATTTCAGTAGAAATATTGTTATAAAATATAACACTCTCATCGCCATACGGTCCGCCAGCGGGACGTATGTTTTCGAGTAAGGCACGCCACCTTTAAGTTACACTAACCGAGATCAGCAGGCCGTACGGGCCGCCGGCGTACCGTATCTTTCGCGCCAATATGTAACCAAAGGACTATGCAAAAAATCGTCCCATATCATCAACAGATGCCAAACATATCTCATTAAATACATCTCGACATTATGATTATTTTTTACTATGGCGACATCACTGTAGGATATGGGGTTATCGTGCAATAAAAAAAAATATGTTATACTTATACAGTTTTATTAAGTACTAGCTGACCCGGCGAACTTCGTACCGCCTAACAGTCAATGAATGCCGTGTTACCTTTTAGCTGAACTAATTTAGGCTTTGATGAACGTAATACAATGATACAAAATAAATATTAATATAGATAGATATATAAAAGTATTTCATTATGATGCATACAGAAAGAGAATAAAAATAAAAAAAAAACAAAAATTAACTACTGCAAACACGTCTCAGAAAAAAATTATAGAATTAAACTATGTTGTGCAGCATGGGATGCACTCGGATTAACTCTTTTCATTCAACCACCTTGTGGTAAACGACATTCTTTGTTTTTTTGTCAGGCGCAAGAACAAATAAAGCGGATGGTTTGCCGACACGTGAGAAAAACATGCATTTTCTAGATTGAGGCCACAAATAGTCAAGGATTGGCCTTGTGATTTGTTAATCGTCATGGCGAAGGCAAGACGAATCGGGAATTGAATTCGTTTAAACTCAAAGGGCATGTCATCGGATGTTGGGATCATCGGAATACTTGGAATGAGAACTTCCTCATCTTTAAATTTTCCTTTGAGTATCGACGCGTGAATCACATTGCTCATCAGTTTTCTTATCACCAAACGCGTTCCATTGCACAGTTTTGGTTGGTTTAAATTTCTAAGCATGATGACTACCGAGCCAACCTTCAGTTGTAAATTGTGCGGTGGTAAACCAGGCACATCCAAGGAGTTTAAAAATTCTGTTGGATAATTAGTGGCTTCATCTTCGTTTCTTACACAGTCGATAGATTTGAATGAATACAGAGTACCTACGATTTGATTCTGAATTATAAAATTTAGGTCATCTACATCTTTATTTTTAGCCGCCAAAATTGCTCGCTCCCTTAACCATTTAGTATTTTTGTGGTTAGCAATGATATCCGGGAATACTTTGTTGATAAGCTCGTCTTTCGATGAGACGAAATTGCAAAAATTTGGAGGAAATTAAATCAATCCGCTCGATACGTCAACAGGAACACGGCCATTACCGATAGACAGCAATTGCTTGGAGAAATCATCAGCAGATAGATCGTTCAACAATGCAACTCTCATATTTACTAACAGTTGAAGTTTCTTCACATATCGCCACAGATTTGATGCTTTGAGGCAAGCGTTTATTTCGTCGGCAGCAGTAGATCTTGGAATGACTGGTAGTGTTTGTCGGAAATCGCCAGATAGTAAAATTATTGCACCACCAAAACATCTCGAGTCATTGCGCAGATCTTTTAATGTTCGGTCAAGTGCTTCCAATGCGAGTTTGTGCGCATTGTGCATTCGTCCCATATGATTATTTTTGATGATACTAAAACTTTGGCCATTGCGAAGTGTTTCGAAATGTTACATTTCGGTTGTTCAGTAGTTTGAAGGTTTAATGGCAATTTTAACGCTGAGTGAGCCGTACGGCATCCGTCTAACAATGTGGCCGCTATTCCAGAAGAAGCAACTGCTACCGCAATTGCGGATCTCGCACGTACAGTGGCCAAAATCAATGACATGAGGAATGTCTTCCCAGTTCTACCGGCGGCATCCAGAAAAAATAAGCCACCATTTCCATCATCAATTTCATTAATCAATGTATCATAGACTTCCCTCTGTTTAGGATTCAACAGTGGTACGTTCGTTTGAACTGATTGGACTAATGCATGTGGATCATATTCACGTTCACGTTTCAATTCTCTATTAAATGCGTCATTCATTCCGCGATCTGGCGCTGGCATTCCTAACCTGACTAACAAACTGCCGCACATGAGGTAACACATATCTTCGATCAAGAGTAAAGCCTGGTTATGCATCTCCTCATTCGCCTCAAGATCGGGATTTCATGCTCTATCTGCTGACACGAATTCGATGTAAAATGTCTTCTGACATGTTATCTTTGTATTTGTTCCACAGGTCACGTGGGTTCGATGGGAAGCATGTCGAAATTTTACCACTAAGGCCGCACAAACCAGGCGTTTCACCAGCAAACTTCAATGCACCACAATGCTGGCAAACAACGTCCATTGAACCAATGCAAACTAAACGATGCAAGCTGTAGTCGATGGTGCAATCATATAAAAACGCTGCTCGATTCAAATCAACACTTGAACCATTTCTTCTTGCACTTCGAAGATTATCCCTCTGTTGATCTGTACGATAAGCTCGACGATTTCTCGTTTCTAACCTAGCCGTTTCACGGGCTGCCTCTCTTTGCTCTTGTGTTTGAGAAGCACGGATTAAGGCCCTTCTTCGCTCCATACTAACGCGGCGCTCTTCTCGTGCAATTTCTCGTTCTTCATCAGATAATTGACTCGCGATGTTCCGTTGCCTAATTGCATTACGTCTTCGCTGGGAAAGATTAGATCTTCTAGGACGCGGCATTGTTATTAGTAGTAATACTGAATATGTATTCGCACAAAACCACACAAAACAAACAAATATAACAGTAACTGAAGTTTCGAGACATAGACAATAGTTTAGATCACAGACTATTGTTTGGATAGTGCACTTTTTAACCTTTGTAATTATTCATCTTAGAAAAATCATAGACAACATAAAAAGACATTTACGCTTTCGTTAACCTATAGAATAAATCTTAGAAATTGTTTTCGGAAATTGTCATTTGTCATTATTTCTGAACGCACGCATAAATGTCAATCATTACTTATACAGTATTTGACAGGATAGACAACAAATGTTTGACAGGTACGAAACAAAGGAGCATTTATTTAAAATGATTCATCTTTCATAATTATGTATTCGTCGAGTTTTCATTGTTTTTAAGATGTATTCTGCTATTCGGGGCGGAGACAAATCCAATGAATCAAAAACCATGAAAATTGGTCCAGTAGATCTCGAGTTATAAGTGTTGTAACAAACCCGTCTTTCTTTTATATATATAGATTAAGAACTGAATTAAAAATGTACTATTTAACTAAAAAAAACTCGAGAGAGAACAGCCGTAAGACGTACTTTACCCTCCCTCCTTGCTCCGTTACCCCGACCGCACCCTTTCGACGCCTGCGCCCGCGCACCTCCCTCAGTCGTGGCTAGTACGTTCTACTGTGTTCGCGTTGTTTATTTGTGCGTTATCGGCTTGTTTATTTGTATTACTCGCCTCTGCGCGGTTTGTATTACTAACCTCTGCTTGTTTATTGGACCTTTTGATTGCTACTCGATGACCCCGGCACGTTTAATGGACTGTGATTTATAAAATAAATATGGAGACTGGACGCCAATGTGTAATGTGTCCTAGATCTGTTTTAAGACAGAGACGACATATATTACAAGAAACATTGCTTCATAGTAGTCCTGAGTTAGCGGCCTACATTTTGCAAAATGGATTGACACAAGTAAGTCACAGTCATTGTATTTATTTACTGATTTATTATACATATATCGATAACTTTTAGATATTATGTAGAATACGTATAATGAATAAGAATAAGTGTCATGTAGTTAGAATATATAAGCAGATAGAACATTGCTACGATACTATATGATACATTTTAGAATTGCTTGAATAGAAATATAGCACTTAAAGTATAGCTTACGTTAGGAACGACTCAATCGTCCGGCCATAATTCCTATGAGGAATGAGATATTTTTACCTGCATAATTATTTAATCTCACCTTAATATTTTTATAGTCTAGTCCAAAAGTGAGTGTAGATTGTGTTCCGAGTTCTAGACAACTGACAAGCACACATATAACACCGATATAATCAATATAACACAGAAAAAATACTTCTGCTTATTACAAAAACACACATATGCTGATATCTTCATTTTTTCCCTTTTCAGGTAGTATTCAATAACGTAATGGCAGTATGCCATAGATGCTGGCAGAGAGCCAATAATAATGACGGTGGACAACTACGTCTTGAGAACGCTCCCATTGTAGAAGGTAATTACATCTGTGCTATTAATCCTTATCAAAATAAATTATTTCATCACTAAGTACAGTCTAGCTTCGCCGGGACAGCTAGTAATAAATAAATAAATAATTTTAGATGCTGACAATCAAGAACCCCCCAATGTTGCTGAAGCCCCCAATGTTGCTGAAGCCCCCAATGATCCTCAGGACAATCCAGAGGATGATGCTCGTTTCTATGTTCGCGATTACGTACGTGCACCGAACACTTCACGGCTCTGTATGTATAGGCAATGTAGACATGAAAATCTACGACGAGTTCCTGTGTCTATCAAGCTACATTTGGTATGTCATTATCGATTATATATTCCACCGAGTTCGCGAATATGTGAAGAACATTTAAATAACTATGATTTTGAAGAGTTACTGGATAATGTAAATGTTACACATTATTTTAATGCTTCATTTTTTAGTAACATGACAAACATGTTAATTGAAGCAATCAACAATAGGACAAGATTCGATTTTGAAACATTATCTTCACTGAATAATAGTGAACTTATGTTTTGGACTGGATTCACTTTAGAGCAGTTCAACGTCATTTTGGAAGAAACGCCATCGCTCGCAGAAAAATGCAGACATCCCCGATCAGTTCTCGGAGCTTATTTAACGAAAATACGAACTGGAGAACCTAACGAGCGACTAGCTACGCTTTTCGGCGTAACACGTCAAGTGTTTGAATATCGCCTAAAAATAGCGCGACAATGCTTGACAGGTCAATATGTACCAAGACATCTTGGTATAGGTCATATTTCTAGAGATGAGCTTCTAGAGAGAAATCTATTTTTGCCCAAACATATTTTTGGAAATGAAAACAACACCAAGTTAATTATTATCGCAGATGGCACATATGTATATATTGAAAAAAGCACTAATTATTTATTTCAAAGAAAAACTTATAGCCTCCACAAGTTTCGCAATTTATTGAAACCATTTATTTTAGTAAGCAGCGATGGATATATCATAGATGTCATAGGCCCTTTTCCTGCAACAACATCAGATGCAACTATTATGCAGAACATAATGAATGACGAGGAGCACTTACTACATTGGTTACTACACAGAGAGGACGTCTTTATTTTGGACAGGGGCTTCAGGGACAGTATTAATGATATTGAGTCCCTTGGCTATGAACCTCACATGCCACCTACCAAGGACAGGAACGCGACCCAGCTATCAACAGAAAAGGCAAATGATTCTCGGTTGGTGACTGTGTGTAGATGGATTGTGGAGGCGGTTAACGGCAAATTCAAAAACCGTTTTAAGTTATTAAAACAAACTTATTTTAACCGAGCTTTGCCAAACATGTTTGTCGATTTCCGCATAGCAGCATCATTAATAAATGCTAATTACCGTGTTGCTACAGACCACAGGCTTGCGCCGGAATTCTTTGAAATAATTCAAACTAAGGTTCATCAACCTAACCTTTTGAAAAATTATGTCGAAGGCAAAAATCTTAACAGACAAAGAGTTAACTTTGTGACGATGGAGGCCACCATGCCACATCTTGAGGACTTTCCAGAACTGACTGATGATGATATCATTTTATTCGCCTTGGGGACCTACCATATAAAACTGGCAAAATCCTACTGTGCGGAACATATTCGGAATGGAATTTATTATATTGAATTATTTCGAGAAAACCAGCTAACTGATTTGCCAAGGTATAATATTCGAGAAGATAATGTCTGGTTAATTAGAGGACGAATACAATCTCGACACGTTAGATCGCGCGTTTATTATTGTTACATATTAATAAACCGAAGTGAAACTGGCAGACGTGCTATTGAACAGTGGTATTGCACATGCCTAACAGGGGCGCGTACGGTTGGAAGTTGTGCCCATATAATATCAATTATATGGTATATGGGCAAAGGTCGACATATCGACTTTAATCTACCAGCGGCAATGTTATCGACTATTATAATAGATGAATAATATAACGTTATTTTTGTCTGGATAGTAGTTCTGTTGTTATTAAGTGTCTACTTGCACAATTGTTTTTGTGTTATTAATACTTAAAATGTCTAGTTGAACAATTGCTTTTTGTAATTATCGTCTAAAATGTAATTTTTTATTTTAAAATAAAAATACTTTATTTTTGTCAAAAGTCTTTTTAAAAAAAAAACCCCGTCGAATTCCGAACTAAAAATTGGTACTGACTTTTCATGGGACGTAATAATGATATTGAAACTTGTCCCATGTCTGTTGATGGGATGGGACACTGCCCATACATTTTTTTGCATGGTCCTTTCCGTTATTATTTACGAAAAATATCGAGTCTGTCACGCCACTCATAATAATCAATCATTAGGCCGCCGGGCGCCCGCATGGCTTGCAACGGTTGCATTTTCGCGCGCTTTTAGTGTAATTTCACTACTTTCTTCTAGTTTTTGTTACTTGTGCAGAATTTTTAGCATTATGTCGGACTCAGAGGATGACCCAGATTACCATATAGAGCTTATATTTAGCACATCTTTGATCAATGCCTTTATTTTGTTCAAAAAAACCAAAAACCTGACATCAAAAAAATATACAATAACTACATTCAAGGAAGATATTTGCCGTACATTGATGGGTTTGGACAAACCAGGTAGACGTGGTCGAAATAACCAGGATTGCTCAGGTAGGCACCAATTTGGAAAGTCTCCGTTAGTCGACCACCGCAACAGAATAGTCAGAAGAAGATGCATTCACTGCTATGAAAAGAAAAGAGAAGAAGGTTTGACAAGTGTAGAAGCATGTAAAGTAACAAAAAAAGTCAATACGGTGTTTACTTTGCCCTTCAAATCCTAGTGTATGCTCTGAATGCTTTGCCAACTTCCATAGCGCCATTAAAAGGCAATAATGATGTTAATTCACTAATAAAACTAAGTTTATTTCATTTAAAACTGCTTTTTAATTCCTGTAATTAACCCTCTAGTTACCCTATAAATTTAAAGATAGAGCAACCATTTTTTTTTTAAATTGTGGGTATTTAAGTAAATTTTACACCTGATAGCTTCAATTTTCTGAAACAGCAGGCCATGCGCTATAAAATTAATATGAAATTGCGAGGTCGTAGCGGACCGCACGGCCTGCTAGTAAAAATACACAATGAGCCCGCCGGCAGACCGTATGGCCTGCTAAACCCGCTATAGATTTTTCACCGCGGCCTGCACTGGTAGGAAATCTGCGACCCGCCGGCAGACCGCACGGCTTGCTGCGCTGAAAAATTTTATACATGGGTGGCGGTGAGAGTGATTTTGTACAATATTTCGTTGTACTTAAATCGTAGTACTTCAATAAGCGCATATTTTGACCACCACACCATTGTATCATCCTGAATGCTGTTCGCAGAAGAACTTGTTAGGTAACAATAAATTTGATATAATTCGGTTCGCAGTTGGATTGCAGTGGTAAGCGTCGCTGTGAAAACTGAATGAAAACCACACGACGACAACAACACGACACGACGTTTTACACTCAATAAATTCATATAAATACATAAACTCACGTCCTACGGTAAGTAGGGACGACAGAACACGGCCTGCTACGATTACCTAGTCCGTTTGCTTCGTTCGTACATTTGGCCGCCGTACTTACGCGCGTCGGTTGCATGCACAATTCATCAGGTCGTCCACAAACGATGGAGTTAGTTAACTGCAAAAAAAAACCCGCCCATAAATGTTTTCCCTCGACTTCCCTAAAAGTAAGATAATGCTTTTCTCCCCTACATTTTATATCCCCGCTCGCGCCTCCACTTTTCCATTGTCCTTACCAAGAGTACTTCCCAGCTAAAGTGAGTAACTTTGACGCATGGTAACTGTTGGAACATTAGCCGAGTTCGCTCAAAACTTGAGGAACTAGAGACCTTGACAAGTTAGGCTTCAGTAATTACTGTTGCGTATTTACTTCCATTTTTGAAAAGACGCGACGTTTCAAAGTTAGAGCAAATTGTTTGTTGGTGATTGTGTTTTGTTTTGACGTGACTGTTTTCTTTGATTATACAATATTGACCCCGATTCCCTTGTTTACAAAATAAACTTAAATTATAGAATTGCCATCTCTTACTGACAGGCAGCTTGAGAAAATGACAGTGCCAGAAAATACCTAAGACGATAAATTAATGTATGCCTTGAACATCTCCGTGTTTTTAGTCGATACGTTTTGACGAGTCTGCTATATTTGTATAGAAGTTTTAGTTCTACTAAAATTTTGAGCTTTTATTCAGAACCATCACCATTTAAAATTCCATTAAAATAGTGTTTGCCCTCTGACGGCACCTTCGTCTAAACAATATTATCTTAAGATAACAAATACAACACCAATTCTATTGGGACCATACAATAATATACCAAATCAAGTAGGTAAAAGTTGCCAGGGTGTTTTTGTTGGTATTTGAATTTACAGACACAAATATTACAGTAATTTTAAAACATATAACATTGAAGAACCCTTAGGAACACTTTCCCCTCTGTAAAAGTACAAGAACAATTAATGTTCTAGTACTTTCATAAAAACTACTTTCAAATCGATTCTAACGCACTTCGTAACTCGTTTTCAATGCGTGCGGAGCTCCGGGAGAACAACTATGTAGTGTTTTTTGTTGTTGTAGCTAAAGTAACTGACTTTTTTGTTCAGAATATTACGCTTGTGCCTTCTCTTGTATTATATTCTCTAAGGTCACAATCGACCAGACCATGAACAACTGAGCATCAATAGCAGGAATTGAACTGTCGATCCGTAGAGCAAAGCTAATCACTCAGTCACTATGCCAACGGAGACAGTACTAAAACCACCACGTTTAGGATTTCTTAAGCGTGGTGGTTTTAGTACTGTCTCGCACATTTGTGTTGGCAAGGAATGTTACTTGCCAATAGTCCCAAATTCATCTTACTAGTCTCGTGTTGGTAATCAGAAGTGTAATCTATAAATATTATAAATTAAAGTTGCTTTTCGTTTGTGACCGCGTTGTTCTTCTAAACTACTCAACAGATTTTGATGAGATTTCCACCATCGTTTAGAGAATTTATTCCGGGAGGTTTATGTGTATAATACATTTATATTAAAGTTACATATAACTAAGAAATCTCGATGTTTTGTCAAGTCGTAAAAACCGTGCGAAGAAGGAGCCGGTCGCTAGTTTAATAATAATAACTAATTAACTTTATTTGAACAGCGTATCTCTAGAGTCTTTGTTACCTACTTGTGAGAATAAATACACATAACATACATAACATCACGCCTGTAATCCTCGAAGGGTTATCAAATCAAATCAAATCATTTATTTTTGCAAACATGGGTAATTGGTACATAGATGTTTTCTTAAAAAAGTAGTCCTCCATATTCTACCGTCTCATGGGCATGCAAATAATATTGAATTCCAAAATTAAACAGATTCTAATTATTGATACTGAATGAATATAAATGTCAAATCATTAGAATTACAAAAAAAATACAAAAAACAGACTAATAACAGTAGTGACATTTTTACAGTAATGTCAAAAAAATAATATAGTATGTCAGTGTCAATAAGAATAAAAATTGTCAGAACAGGAATATAGATGTCAGTCATAATATCAATACTACTTTAATATAATAGTACTTTATCAATCAGTGCAGAGATTTATCATTAAGGAAGTCATCAATTTTGTAATAGCTTTTCTCAATTAATATCCTACATATTGTTAGCCTACATATAGTACACCCACATTTCGCCAGTTATATTTAAGTCCCATGTAATAGAAGGCGAGCCTATTGCCATCAACCGGGCACAAATCCAGACTCCGGGCTGCTACAGTGAAACTCCTGATTGAAAAACCCAATAACACTTTGCCCGACCTGGGAATCGAACCCAGGACCTCATGCTTAGCTGTAGCGCTTGCGACCACTAGACCAACGAGGCAGAAACTAGGAAGTATCAGAACAGTCGAAATATATAAATGAATACATATTTTTGCTCATAGCAACAAAATCAATCTCCCTAGCCATTAGGCAGATTGATATTGGGCCAGCTCCCAGTCTATCCGGATGCACCTGAATACCGGTATTTTATATGGAGCGACTGCCTCTCAAACCTTTACAAATCAGTGACCTACTAAAGCGATACCCCTATTGTTAATACACCGTACATTGACTAACACACCTCAACTTATATTAGTACACCACTGCTTAACCCTTTGGGGAAAAAGGCATTATGTTACGTTATGTTGTGTGTTGATAAATAGTTAAATATATTCTAAGATCTCCTAATCCTAAGTCTTAATTCCCATGAGAGAAAAGAGCTTTAAAACTTTAAATTCCACTTTTTGTGGTCTAAATATCACCAAGGACATAGTACAAATAAGTAACAGTATTATGTCTCGGCAGTGACCTTGACCTTGGAGCAGTGGTGTCCAGTGGTAACGGCCCCGACTTACAAGTTGTAGGTCGTGGGTTCGAACCCAGGCAGGCCTTTTACTTTGTGTAAATAATTTCATCACCACTGCTTTTAAAACGGTGAAGGAAAACATCGTGAGGAAACCGGCATGTCCTATCGGGCCAAAAATTCGAAGACGTGTGACTTCTACCAATCCGCAGACAGAGAAGAGGCCTGTGCCCTAGCAGTGGAAACATTATAGGCATATAGGCATTCATTATGTATGTATTTATATGATGTGACCTTGAAATAATTACCCACGGCCGTCGGAAGATAAATCTTCCGCATCCGTGCGTAACTGCCGCGCACTAGATACTGTCGCGTACTGATATACACTGAGATTTTGAAGCGCGTCGTTTCGGCTATTTACTATGAAGATAATATAATACTGTTACTTATTTATACGGCGCCAAGGAGTACGCCCGTCCACACAGGATAACATAAAAGTTATTCGGATTTAATAATGTTACCCAGAATTAATTTATTTTATTTAATTCAATGTCCTCTAGCAGTTTCCTTCATGTGAAGATTGCCAATGAGCCTACGAATCTAATAGACATGGCATTTTTGTTTTATTTCCGTGCGCTTCCAGCGATAACGTATTAAATATCGCAGCATTATTCTGAGATAGGAGCTCGTAGCTAAGTAATAACAGCCGCACGGTTCGATCCATCAGGTTAAGCTAAGCTTGCCGGGGGTTGGTCTGTGGATGGGTGACCATCTTAACATACCGAGACTCCTCCGTGCCTCAGAAAGCAGGTTAAGCCGTTGGTCCCGGCTGTCATTCGTGGATCTTTGACAGTCGTTACGGGTCGTCTGAAAGTCTGACAACCAGTCTTACCAAGGGGTAACACAAATATAGGAGTAAACTCACCTCTCAATAGGCTCAGCCGAGACATTAATAATTTTTATGTAAAATCCACTCCACATGTTGACATATATCATGACTCCCTAAAAAACTTTCAAACCCAAATTTTAAGGTCCCAAAGCACGCAACCCGCACTATCTAAAGATTCTTTGTATTAGTATGTAAGTATTTCTTGCAACCTTTGTAACTTTTAACTTATATCATTTTATACTTCTGTTTACATAGTTTGTTACCATTTAATTTTTATTAAAAAAATATACATTTCGTTTTTACCTCGGTTATCACTGTATTTGAGAATGTTGGTTCACCTGTTATTGGCAACTGTATAAGCACATAACTGTTAACTACTGTTATTTTATATTTTGTATACAGAAGCGGTTGGTGTACCTTTACTAATTAATAAATAAGGGGTATCGTATTACTCAGTTACTGGGTTGTGGGGGTCAGATAGACAGTCGCTCCATGTAAAATTGTGGTATTCGGCTGCATCTGGTTAGACTGGAAGCCGACCCCAAGATAGTTGGGAAAGGCTAGGCAGATGATGTTTATTCGAAAAATCTGTTAATTTTTTTAGTTTTAAATGCTCTTTTTATTGTTTATTACTGTTTGTATTCCCTTTGCGTGTCTCAAATAAAATATTTTTCTTTCTCTCTTTCCTTTACTACCATGTTCCTTATCGTAAAGTCAAACGCAGAGTGGCAGAGCCATTCTGTTTATACGCATTACACGGTTAACTTCTTCAATAATTCGGATACAGAAGCAAGTTCGTTCGATGGAATGTTTTATGAAATATTTTGTCCGTTCGCAGTGATATCCATCATTGAATTCTTACCGCTCGAATACACCTATCTAATCCGTCATCGACCGAATTGTCTTCGTACGTTGACGGCCGAACTGGACCGTTCGATCTAAGCATATTATTATCTAAAAGAAAGTGAGTGCGCATTTAGTTTTCGGACGTCATTAGACGATGTCGCTCGAAGTAGTGTACGCAGTTTTCTTTATTTTTACATAAACATTTAATTCGATGACGTCGTTGACGTCGACTTACGAGCATAGTTAGGCCGATGACGGATTAATGTACGTCTCGCGTTAGGTTTTAACAATTAACAGCTTGTAAAAAAAAAAAAAAACGATATATACAGAGGAATGCGAAAAATAGCGTTACAAAATGCCAGAAATTATTTGCTTAATTTCTAACAGAGTCAGAGCCATGCGTTTTAGTTAAAGGGGATACGCCAAGGTAGCCCCGAAATTCAAATTATCAACAAAAAAAAAGAAATTTGCAATTGGCAGGGATAGTTGTATTGATGATTTCAATGATTATAACTGGTGACAGTCACAAATCATATTTTGATCAACATAAATGTTGGTTTTTCAATAGGTTTATTTACTTCAGTTTGTATTATTTTTTCTATTTTTATTAATTAATTAGATATAAGATAGTATAAGTATGCAGTGTCAAACAAAAATGTTTGTTATTAGTAAATTTGAAAATGAAATAAAAAAAAAACTACTGGTATTACATAAATGTACATCCTAATAATGACCTGAAAATTACAAAAACTTAAGAAAGTTCGAATTTCGCGGCATACTCTGGCGCTTTCGCCTGACAAATAGACATAATGTATTTATAACTTTAATTTTATTTTTGAGAAATTTTCCTTTACTTACTATAAAACATAAACAATTTACATCTAACACTAATATATATATAAATTATGTACAAGTATACAGAGGCAAAAAAAAAAAAAAAGAAAAATATGAAGCAAAAAATTCGTCCGCATCGCTGTCAGTGGGAAAAGTGCCCAAAAGGCTGGCAGCATTGCCACGTTGGATGGCAATGCTGATTCTTTGACCTAAAAATTGGCCAGCCCTCTGGTCACGTGAAGATTCTACCAACCGTTTGGCGATGTCCCGAAATACTCGATCCCAAACGGCTCGAAAATATAGCTACCAATAAGGTTATTATATTTGCGCCGTTTGAGGTTTTCTGCACCCGCAGCAGCCGCTCCAGCACAGCCCGCCGTGCTAGGAAGATGGGATAAGCTAAAACTAACTTAATAACTTAAATAAACTTAATTGAAAAACTTTAATTAAAAAAAACAACAAGCCTTACAGTAGGTGCATATGATGTGTAACATCTGACATCTCACCTTGGTAATAAGCAAAATTATGGTAATAAGCTACATTACAGGGGCCTCGTCAAGGTTGTTTCTGATAGCCAACTCTAAAACCGCGCGCGCTCATTGGTCAAATCAAAAAGCGCCCTTCCCCCGGCTTCCTGTTACACACTTCCGTCCCTTTTCATAAAATCACTCCCACGATTGCAGGGAACCGAGAGGAAGGGAGGAGGATTTTTGAAGTTACACATCAAAATTAACAGACGTAGAAACCGCGCGATTGGTCTATTTTAGTTACTTCCACAGTATTATGTCGTATGGCATTTTACTGTGGGGTCGGGCTGCTGACATTGAATCCATCTTTATTTTGCAAAAGAGAGCTGTCAGAGCCATTTATAATCTACGTCACCGCGAATCTCTCAGGGAACTATTTAAAGGGATTAATATTATGACGGTACCTTGCCAGTTCATTTATGAAAATATTATGTATGTTAGAAAAAATCGACATCTTTTTAATAAAATAAGTGATAGACATAATTTTAATACTAGAAATAAAGATAAAATAGATCAACCATTTTTCAGATTATCTAAAGTACATACATCTTTTATGGGGTACTGTGTTAAATGTTACAACAAAATACCTTGTGATATTTTGCAATTAAATGAAAGAAAATTTAAAGCTCATATTAAAAGTACACTTTGTAAACAAGCATATTACAAATTAGAGGATTATATCCAAGATAAGAATGCTTGGAAACATGCTGGTCGTGCTCCATAGGATAATTTAGAATCAAGACAAAATCAAACTGGTTGCAAATTTAAGTGTATATTTTATTATTATTTCTTATTATATGACATTGTTTTTACATTCTATGACCAATTCCTCGCACACTGACTTATAAATTGTGGAATCTTAGGAGGATCGTCTACTGTTACAATGTTTGTAAATATGTGAGCACCATGTATCTATCACATAATTAGTTTATCTGTTGTTGCTTCATTTTTAATTCTTAATTTTTTTTTTTTTTTTTACCTATTGTGGTATAATAATTTTATTCTAGGTGCATCGTCCTCACATATAATTATATAACTAATGTACTTATACAAAATATTGTAAAACATTTTAAAAGAGTAACGGTGGAGTTTCTTGCCCATTCTTCTCCATACGAAAACTACCTTTTGGAAGGGGCAACTAGAATCAATTAATTTTTTTTGTAAATTTTTGACGTTCAAAAGTGCCTTATACGGGCCTACTTGAAATAAATGATTTGACTTTTTGACTTTGAAAAATATGAAATGATACCAATCTTATCTCCGACCTTCTTAGCTCTATACTACTCCTGTAGTAATAACTCGAGGATAGGTCGCTCCACCGCTTTCAGACACATTTTGAGGAAATCCCTCCATATGCAATGAGAAACTCATTCCGGGTGCACGAAAACTTCCTTTTTTTTCAATTGCAAAACTGATTTAGTGTATGTAATATATTTTGCATATTTCCTGCGGAGCCGACCGCCCGGCACTTTTAACTCTGCCCGTTGAAATAACTTTATTTTCGGGTTAACGTTCATTTTTATGGTTATTTTTTATAAAAACTTGGCTATATTAACTGGTGAAGTAATGTATCATGCTGACTTTTTTATGGCAAGACCTAGTGATCTGGAATAGGGTATATATTTGATCAACTTGTTTGAACTAGGTCCAGTGGGTTATTTTTTGGGAGCTATGTTTCTGTCTCTTTCTTCTTTCGTATGGGAGTACGAGATAGCATGAGTTTAAGTTTACTTGGTGCGCTACAGAATCACACATTCACATAATACATGGCGGTACATTAATTAAAGGTCATTCTGATTGAAAGAAATAGAACGATGATTTGAATGTATTTAGCTTCGATCAACAATAGTACTGAATTTCAGATGAACACATCAAAAATGTCCGGAAAAATAGACCACAAGTAATCTTGTGGTCTTATATTGCAACATAGTTTTTTCAATCTTATTGCTTAGAAATTATGTTTTATTTTTCCATAAATATTTTTTTCCTTATTTAAAAAATACGTTTACTTTTCAATCGTAGAATATTGCAAACGATGATAAGCTTTATGTTTGAGTTTATAATCAAGTTATATGCAATCGCGGCCACTTGAGTGATGTGTTTTTGTTTGTAATCCTGATCGAAGGTATTTAGTCAATGGTAAAGCAAGCGGGCCTAATCCTGTCAGGAACTAAATACTTAGTTAAAATTTACGGAATTTAATTAGCATCTTAGGAAGTATTGATACAATGTATGAGAAGTAACATTTTAAATATTAATTTATAATGGGAGCTAATTATTAAAATAGGTACTTTATGTAATACGAAAAGGTTGGATCGAAGTGGCTCTGGAACATAATGCATGGAAGAATTTGGGGGAGTCCTTTGCACGTTGTTCAAAACGAGTTAAAATTACGCTTTTTAAAGCCTTTTGCACCTCACTATACACGTGCAGCCTTTGGGTTTCCTATACACGTGCGGCTTACGGTGCCCTCCGTATCCAATACAACAACGCGTTCAGGGCGGTGTTAGGGCTGCCCCGCTTTTGCAGTGCCTCGGGCATGTTTGCGGAAGCGCGCACCGACTGTTTTCACGCCACCATGCGCAAGCGGTGCGCGTCCTTGGTGCGCAGGGTGCGGGGCAGCTCCAATACAGTGCTGGCGATGATTGCCGGGAGGCTTGATTGCCCGTATATCGGACATTGCTGTGGCAGACATGTTGCGAGCTGTGTTTAATAATATATTATGTTTGTCGTATTTTTATTTATTTTTATTTTAATTTTTTTTTTTATTATTTGATTTGAATTGTGTGTGTTACTTGTGATTTTAATTGAATGCGGATAATTTTATTTTAGTTTATTTTTATTGATTTATTACTATTTATTTTTGGCTATATATTTTTAATTTGGAAATGATAATGTTGTATATACTATGGATCTAAGTTATCTGAAATAAATTAATTTTATTTTTATTTATTTATTTGCTCAGCAGTAGGACAGTATAGTCTAACATTATAAAAATACATTTTTTTTTTTAAACGTTACCCCACACTAGGAATTTCTCCTGTGTCGTGGGTGCGTTTACAAACATTTAAACTCACATACACAAACAGCCAGACCCGGAACAACTACTTGCAGGTCATACAAATATTTGTTCCGTGTGGGAATCGAACCCGTGACACGCAGTGCAGCAGTCAATCGCTTAACCACTGCGCCAACCGTGCCGTCAGCAAATGCAATACGAATACATTAAAATAGAACCTCTATTGTAATGGATGCCTTTTCGTTTCCAGGTTGGTTGGTATTACATAAATAAAAATAAATGAGAACATCGAAATAAAACCACTGCTTCCCTTCTAAACAAAAGTACAATCACTGAGAGTACTTAAAGGACATCCTGTAATTGAGTAACGCAGATGATCAGTAAATTTGCCCTAATAAATACTTGCCCAAAATTTATGTGGGCATACATTAATTTTGAACACCGGACGAATCTATCCATCCGGGTTAGAGATGAGCAAACAACATTTGGTTTAACATTCCGTTCGTTCTAATTTCCCATTCGAATAAACAATCGCGATGTTATTCGAATTATTCGATTTGACCGAGTTTGAGCTATATGTAGGCTTTGATTGGCTTAGTTGGCTATTGTCGCGTTGAATTGATAGGAAAGGCTATAAAATCTGTATTCTCATATAATTTTTTAGGGTTCCGTACGTCCGAATGAAAAAACGGAACCCTTAAAGGATCACTCGTGATTGTCTGTATGTCCGTCTGTCAGTCAATTTGCTCCGAATCTAATGGACTGATTAAGTTGAAATTTGGTACCCAAACACGGGCGTGTAACGTAAATAAATGACTTTTGAATATGGGGGTCACTTTTGGAGGGGCAGATAAGAAAAACCGTGGAACATATCAAATGAAAGGGCTTACTGTGGTCTCAAACATATTTTTTTTATAATTTTAAAATAAATAGTTTAGATGAAAATTAACCATTCCTCCCCTTTATCTCTGAAAATACTGAGCCTAAAATAATAAAAAAAAACAGAATATAGTTCTATACCGAGACTTCTTATAAGTTTCCCTGTAATCTTTATAGATAACAGGGAAACCTATAAGAAGTCTATAGTTTTAAAATAAAAACTACGGAACCCTTCATTGTGCGTGGTCCGACACGCACTTGACCGATTTTTTTAATAACGGAGTGCGTTAGGTGCAGAGATACTAAATCCGTGGCTATTATCGAAACATGACTCTGTCAGAATAGTTGCAAGAACAATATTATTCGTCCCATATTAAAGTTGATGTTTTGTGTCGATACTAATTATTAATACGATTGCTATTTCATTTTCAAACTGCAAAATAAGCTTTTACGATTTAATAAAATCAAATCCAACCGACGTCATCTGTTTGACCAATCGAATAATTCGAATACGCACATCACTACCCAGGGTTACTTGCTATAAAATATTTAAGCAAATCGGGCGCCATTACTGATTCATTAGTCAAACTCCGTAGGGACAGCACTTAATTCATTTTAAATCGAGGTTAGAGAAATTTTACAAGCTGTAAAGTTTCGGGGCTCAGTTTGATGGTAAGGGGTTGACAGCTAGGAATCCGTTTTTCATTTCGGAAATGTTTTAAAACGATGTGAAATTTGCTGGGTCTTGAAAGGAATCTTTGTCGTGAATTTTATGAAAATTGTTATTACGTAAACGAGATAAAAGGAGTATGTAAGGATCGTAGCAGGTGGCGTTCTGTAGTTTCTGCCCCCCCCCCCCCCCCAATGAAAAACGTTTTAAGCAGCTTGTAGGTCTTAAGCCTCTCAAGTATGAGGACGCTCGCATCTGAATTGAATTCAGTCAACAAAAAATAATGTCTTAAAAAAACCAGGGCGTCGGAAGGAATCACCAACACAACGTGAGTAAATGTAGTGATTCCTTCTTTTCGTGAGAAGATGCCTTTGTCCAAAGTTAGAACAATCTGAATCATCATCATCAGGAAAAACGTCTACTTCTGGACATAAGCCTTCTTCAAGCGTCACCACATCGACCGGTCCTGTGCTTCTCGCATCCAGCGGATGAAGAATTTCGTGACAAAAATTCATCATCATTGGCAGCTTTTTCCACTCACTGCTGAGGCCACCTCCCTTTTGTGCCATGCTTCTCTGGTATGTGCGAGTCTCATACAGGTCTTTCCCACGATATTCTGTAGGAATAATAACTTTAAACTAATATTATGAACATCAAGAGATGTAGCAAGTCGAGGAAAGTGTCAAAAATAAGCTACCTTCATAAGATATGAATGCACTATCCCTTCAAGTAATAACCCCAACAATAATAACACGACAGCCTTTTATAACTCTCTTTAAAAGTCATAAAAAGCATAATATTACTCCATAAAACTGAACTTCGAACGACAAAACAAAATAACACGATGTAAATGCGTAAATACGGTAAGGAGTACCTGAGTTATATTTCCAACAACGAACGACAAAGTGATGATATGATAGCCACCCATCATCGCACTGACCTCTGCCAGCGCAGCTTAACCTCACCGATCGATAGACCCTTCTTTCAGAAAGTTACTACTACCTTTACACAGCTTTATAAACAAAGATACTTACTATCAGTCGATACAAAGTCCCCCCCAAGCACCAACATACTTGGTGCAAACATTTGACAGACTTATAGATTCCCACCACGTGCTGCTAAAGTAGTTACAGTTGTGAGTTTGATGCAAGAGCTCAAACTTTGGTTTAGTGCTGGTTTAACTTGTATTATGTTGTTGTTATTGGGGGCTCGTTCGAGGTTCATTTGGTCGGTAATCTGACTGGTTCCAGTAGTTTTGTGTTTGAGGTATGTTTCATTGTGGACGTAGTTTTAGACATAACTTTGTTCGCGTGGATGTAAACTTTAATTATATTTTTCCATCTGAACTAGAAATTCTCAAATAGTGCTTTATTATTAGGTTCATAGAAATATTTTTATCAAGTAAAGTAATTGTCCCCCTTATCCACAAGGTGATGAAATGGAGTGTAAAAATTAGGAAATAAATAAAAATATTGCTTTTTGAAACTGAAATAAGCTTACTAACTATACAAATAAATACAAAAACAAAAGGATACTTAGGCGTCGAAGAACTCCGTATCGCTGTCACCCGGAAACGTGCCCAGAAGACTGGCAGCGTTGCCATGTTGAATGGCAATGCTAATGTTTTGGCCAAATAACGAGCCAGCCCTCTGGTCACGTGAAGTGTCGACCAGTAGACGAGAAATTTCCTTAAAAAGGAGACGCGCACACGGCTCCATGACCCGAACGCTTAGTTAGTTAGTCATTTAATTTAGAACTTAGTGTAAATAGTTGTGTTAAATATTGTAAAATAAACATAAAGAATATATTTAATCAAAACAATTTAAAAAAGCTTTAATCTGAAGTTTGGCCTTTTTATAGCATCCCTTCGGCAAAACTGAGCAATTTTCATACAAACTTTCATTCCCTTTTAACCCCTTTAGAGGGTGATTTTGGAAAAATCCTTTTTTATGATTAAAGTCAAACTCAAACATTTGTTTCAATTAAACCATTTACAGGCACTTTTGAATTGTCAAGGAGTCAGTCAGTCATAAATATGAAGCTAGTTGCCCATTCCAAAGCGTAGTAGGTACCTATGAAGAAGAACGGGCAAGAAACACCACGGACACTCTTTTATAAAAAACAAAAAAATAGTTACAAAATGTTGGTTACATCACTCATGTTGAAATTATACATGTGAGAACAATGTAGAAAGACGTGCGAAAGATTTAAAATAAGCCATGGCAGCCAAGAGTTGACAAGTCCCAACTGACGGCGCACGTTCACGAATATGACGCGATCACCTTCATGGTACATAAAAGGAACTCTAGTGCAAAATGTCATGCTTTAATCAGCGGTTTAGGCTTTGCTGTTGTCTGTCAGTAAATTTGAGATTTTTATTAAGGACTGAATTCCTCCTACGCTGATTTCGGTCGCGTACGGTCGGTCGCGCAGCAACGTACGCGCTGCTGACGTCAGCGACGCAGTGTAGTGCTAATAGAACACAATGTATATTCGTACGCGTGACCGACGTATGCGACCGACATCAGCGTAGGAGGAATTCAGGCCTAGTAAGTAGATAGTTTTTTTTCCATTCAATTATTATAACACCGCGTTACACAGCCAAAAATGCATTGACATTTCTTAAATAAAACTTATTCTATGTGCAATACAATACTTTGAAACCCACAGTCCGCCAACAAAGCCATTTCGTCCTCAAAAATAAATCCTTTCGTATCTGAACCATTGACCTCGCACTACCACAGCACTAGTTTTAAAAGTCAATAAGTCAATAACTTAAAAGAAGTCTGGTGGCTTCGCGTACGGTGGAAAACTTTTAAAGTTACTAAACAAGATACATTACTGTTTGTTGTTGAAAGTACAACTCCGGTACTCCTTACTGTGGTGACTTAAATAGGCAATTACTCATTTAGATCGCGTTCTTTTGTTTGGTCGTTCGAATTTCAGTTTTATGGAGTTACATTATGCTTTTTATGGGTTTTACAAAGTTGTAAAACGCAGTTTTGTGTTATTATTGTTGGAGTTATTACTTGGAGGGTAGTGCATTAATATCTAATGAAGGTAGCTTATCTTTGGCGCTGTTCTCGTCGTGCTACATCTTTTGATATCCTAATGCTCGTCTGGTCGCATCCCAATTAAACTACTTTAATGGTACGCGTTGGGAAGTCATAAGTCTGTCAAATGTTTGAACCAAGTATGTTGGTGAAGACTTTGTATCGACTGCCAGTAGTATCTTTGTCTTAAAGGTAGACCTAAAGAGACTGTCGAGGTTTGTAAATGTGGAAGGTTAAACTGCGATTACCGCCTGTCAGTACTTAGATAGAAAATATTTTATTTTACAGGTAATACAGTAAGCAGGTTCATAGGTTAACACCAAGTTGATTAAGACGACATGACTAGCTTAATATATTACTTACAACTAGGTTAAAATGTATTTAGTTGCCAGTGAACCCCAAAATAGACAGCTTGTATCTTGGGGCTCGGTGATTTCAGGTATGGTATGGTATGTGTAAAATGTGTGGGTGGTGTGTGTGTGTATAAGTGTGCGTGACAAAATGGATGATAATTTTGTACACTTTGATAGGTTCCCGATGAGTATTCTGGATCGGCCTAGATAACTTCAAAGCTCGATCCTTATTACACGGGTCCTGAACACCTATTTTATCTCTGGGAATGTAGTCATGAAGCCCGTTGTTCTCCATAGGAAGCTACTACGCTTTGGAATGCACAACTGGCTTCATCTTTCTGAATGACCGACGCTTTTGACAATTCAAAAGTGTCTGTAAATGGTTTAATTGAAATAAATGCTTTGAGTTTGAATTTCGAGTTTAATGTCTTGTTATGCTTTTATTAATAAAATTTATCTCTACTAAATCCTTGAATCATATTACAAGGCAGAAGTACTTTTGGAGAATAAGATTAAAGCCTTTTTCAGACTTTCTGAATCGTTTTTACCGAACTTGTGATCAGATTTCAATAGTTCAGTGACTACCTGCGATAACAAAGCCGTTTAATGGTTGGTCGGGGTCATACCATATGTACATAATCTTGCATATTATTATAACAAATTCCGTATTACAAGTGATAATTATACAATAAGCAAAAGAACCCGAAAAGTCAGAGGTGCGTGCCTTGGGTTCGAACTCGAGATCAAAATTTTTTTTTTTTTTTTGATACGATGCCTAACACTAGGATTTCTGCTGTATTGTGGGTGCGTTTACAAACATTTAAACTCACATAGACAAACAGCCAGACCCGGAACAACTTCTTGTAGGTCATACAAATATTTGTTCCGTGCGGGAATTGAACCCGCGACACGCATTGCAGCAGTCAATCGCTTAACCACTGTGCCAACCGTGCCGGCATCGGCTATGACTTGGCAGTCCAACGGCTCACCCCTAGGTTATCAAAAGGAGTATGTGAGGATCGTAGCAGGTGGCGTTCTGTAGTTTCTGCCTACCCCCATCGGAAAAATGTGTGAGTTAAGGTTTGTATGTAAATTCCGTATAAGATACGGAATTTACATACATTATCCCTATAACTATGTTCGAAACATGCAATTAACTTAGAAGCTTCCTATATCTAAACCGTAAAAGATTTATTTTTAACTTTAATGCTGGTTTAAAATTCTCAGTACTTCAAAGTAGCATGCCCTGTTAGACCGGCAATCCTTTTAGATTCTCCGTAATGTTGGTAGTAAGTGTTTTTATATGGAATTTGCTTTCAATTAGGTGCGCTTGAAAATATGTTCGGTTTCTGTTCCTGTGAATGGGAAACTCTGTCGTTGTTAAGGAATTGGAATAATAAGGGATTTTAAATGCATGGCAATTAGAATTTTCTTAAACGTCTAAATTATAATAATATGTGGCTAGCATAAGCTATATGATTCGTATGTAAATTACTAACATATAAGTCAAATCAAAATTAATCGCATAAGTTAAACAAATTATAATAACTCACCATTGCTCACAAAACTGTGAAGGAAAACATTCAAACTGGCATTTCCTAGAACCATAAATTCGAAGACATGTGACATCTACCAACCCGCACTGGGTGCGCCTGGTGGATTCCCTTTCACAGAGATGAGGCCTTTGTTCCAGCAGTCAGAAAATTATAGGCAGATTATAGAATAGAAACGCTTTATTTCGGACACACAAATATCCATAAGGTGTTAGTAACAATCTACCTCTGCACAAACTGCTGTAAAATCAGAGAGCCGAAGCTCTCGGCTACAGTTTTCAGGATGCTCTTTTGACTGCCCCTCACTCTCCTCAGAAGCGACGCAGTTTTTTTGCGTATACTTGCATAGAAGCCATCGGTGCGGGTTTGCGCAAACATAATCGATGCGCTACAGTATCGAGGCAGCCTCAACAACATCATTGTTATATCGGACGCGCAGGACATCCAGCGATCTCTTAGAATAATTGATCCATAGATTGCCCGTGTACAAACTTTGGCAGTAAGCCTTAAAAAGTATTACTTTTACTTTAGTGATTATGATGTTATGATGATAATAACTATAAAATTATTAAACCATAATATCATTAACAGGAAGAACCGCGCCCCATGAATATAATAATGATAAACATAATTTAATAGGTTAATTCAAAGAAATAAGTTTACGAATTATTATACTACTTTATTTCTATAAATGTATAAGGAGCAGTGGTGGCCCAGTGGTAGCAGCCCTAACTTACGAGTTGTAGATCGTGGGTTCGAACCCAGACCGACGCTAAACTTTTTGTAAATTATTTTATCACCACTGCTCTCAAAACGGTGAAGGAAAACATCGTGAGGAAACCGGCATATCCTAGAACCAAAAATTCGAAGACATGTGACATCTACCAACCCGCACTGGGCCCGCGTGGTAGATTACAGCCCACTCCCTCGAAGAGAGAGGCCTGTATCCAAACAGTGGGAACATTATAGGCTGACTATGCTATATGATTTAATTATAAAAGCTCACAGACTTAAAATAATAATAATGATATGTATCAATATGTATATAAGAAAAGAGGGGAAATAATCATTGGGCATCAAAAAATTCGTCCGCATCGATAGACTTATTAGTAAATGCTTTTACATTATGAAATGCTACATCAGAGAATCGCTCCCATTCGACAAACGAGACTCATACTTCACAAACAAACAGCAAAGCCTTGTGATGTGCCATCAAAACATCGACTAATCATCGATAACTCGAAACCCGCTCATTTCGCCGATACATCCTATAATCTGCTGATCTCACCATTGGCCTCAAGCATACGGCTTGCGTAAACCGTTGTCATTAGTCAAAGTGACCGCCGCATAAATTATATGCCCAATTAGTTACATTGATGGCCGTCGGCGATTAGAGATATCTGGATCAAGTGTGAGTTTGATGTAGGGGAGGGAAGTATGAGCGAAAACGCTGCGTTTTTCTAAGGTGCCGATTTTTCTGAGTTTTGATGTCGATGGTACGACTTAAAATTGGCTAGCCCAAAAGCTTGCAACCGATGGAGTTTACAGTGGCAGCATCGTAGCGTGGTTCAATCAAATTGCCCTTTCCATTAAGGCTCCTCCTTCTTAAAGAGGGGTTTGTAACATTAAATTTATAAGTTGCGTATAGGCAAGCGTACGTATTGCACTGGACAGGTCCACTCAAATCTGTGTGGTTCTTTCCTCAAAAGACCATTTCAGACACTAATCTACATGGTCCTTATATAGCTTGAACAAGATTATGTCTGGACTTTAAAAGAAACTGTGACCTCTGAGTTTGTTTCGGTCTTTCTTCTCCAAGTAGTCAGATAGGAAACGCCGAAAAAATCTAGCAATTTTTTTAATATGACGTGTGAAAGTGATTGCAATATCCTATTTCCAGAATAAACAATTTTATTTCATTATTGTGTTAATAATACAGTGTTTTAATCAAATTGTTTTTCAATTCATCGAGCAGGACAATCGATTGCCAGCTTTTGCAATTTTTGGCTTCACTGCAATGGCCATTCTTCTTCTTCTCTTCGTGTGGCTAGTGACTAAGATGGTGTCAGAGTTTTAAAGCGACCCATGGGCCTCTGACTTGGCTTCGTAGGCCGTCAAGAAATATCTCTCAGGCATGCCGATTTCCTCAAGATATTTTCCTTCACCTTTTTGAAGCAAGTGATAATTATACAATTTGCACATGAATCCGAAAAGTCAGGAATGACCATCTTTGCATTAGAAATGCAAATGATCTATTTTTTTAAAGGTAATTCTACAGTAAATAAAGGGCCTTTGCCCTCTCAAATAGAGAAGGCACGAGCGTTGATCACATGCTTGCTCATGACGGGTTGGCGATATCAGGCTTATTTCTATGAATTCAGGTTCCCTCACGATGTTTTTCCTTCACCGATACCAATAATGTCCAAGGTACTCAGAAAGTACATAATTATGAATAGAAAAAGTCACATTGGTACTTGTCCGTAATAGAACTCACAAAATCGTGCATGAGAGGCGAGGCGTTAACGAGTGGGTCATCACATTACCAACAGTGTTTTACAAAAATAATTTCAGGAAAAAAATACTATTATGACCTTGCTCAACCAGTTCCACAACTTTAATCTCCTCTGAGTAGATAGGAAGATATCGAAATTAACCACCCGTCTTCGCCCGTAATATTGACCCGTGTGTTTCCAAACTCCAACTTACTGCGTCATCAGCCTGCTTATATTGTGATGTATATAGCTGTATATATTATTGATACGCCTGCATAATTTATTATTCATATTTATTTATCCTTAGCCTCGAAGCTGATTGGGTCCGGCGTTGATGTCTTCAGTAGGAGAATATTATGTATCACTGCTACATATTTGTTCTGCGGAGAGGAAAGTAAATCCTTTGACAGTGATGAATCTTTGTCTGCCTTCAAACTTGGAGTGAACAGGCATCTTCTGGGCTAGCTCGTTCATCATAGACCTCATCGATCGCTTTCCATCAGTCGAGACCGAGGTTAAGAGCAGGCCCAAAAATAATAATAAAGGCTTTTCAGTAAGAAGGTACTTTCGTACTTTCTGACTACCTCGTTCGTCTAGTGGTCGCAAAGGCTACTGTTAAGCATGAGGTCTTGGGTTCCATTTCCGGGTCGGGAAAGTGTTATTGGGTTTTTTATCTGGAATTTCATAGTAGCAGCCCGGGATCTGGATTTATGCCCGGTTTTAGGCAATAGGCTCGCACTCTTTTACATGAGACATAACATTTGGGTGTACTATAGGTACACTCATATTTAGTATTACAGGTGTAATGTTATGTTATTCACTGGAAAACCTTTCATCAATTTTGAAGGATTTATTTTCTTCATTGCAGAACAAACATGCTATGAAGCTTGTAGTCTAGATGCCAGCTTCCAATGAGGGCGGCGGCTAAATGTCAAAAGCCTCGACCGACGCTAAAAGTGGTTTTAACTGAACAGAGGTATGTAATGACACAGAATGTGATACTTCTGGACACGGTACGTATTTTGGAGGTTCCTTTCTCTGGAGACTGGTCAGGTCTCCAATGGCGTTTGACCTTTACTTTACTTTAGTAGTGAAGACCTTTAGCTAGATGGACCGATGACCTTAAAAAGGTGGCTGGGACAGACTGGAGGCTAAAAGCGGAGGACCGGGTGTTGTGGCGCAGCCTGGGAGACGCCTGTGTGCAGCAGTGAACTATGATAGGCTGAGTTGATTGACGTTACTTTTACCTTTACTTTAGATCTATTCATGTTTTTGTTTTGGTTGTCTTGCAATTTTTATTGAATACCTATATGTAACTATTGAAATATTCATTATTATTATTATATTACACAGATTTATTTTATTTTATTTCGTACACACATTGCCGTATACAACTGATTTACATTACACTTCAGGTCCAGTTGCAAACCAGCGTCAGGCACTAGTTGTCTGGCATTTTTGGTGAACTGGGCCTATTTGGCGCAGCCGCGAGGCACACATTCCTGCTAGTATCATACAACGCACTTTACACTTTTTACTTTGTTTTCTTTCCTTTTACTTTTGTGCCTTTTAGTTTGTGCTAAACAAATGTATTTTCTTTATTTCTTTATTTCTTTCTATTTCCTTACATATACTTTTAAAAGACGCAGTAAAAGATTATCATCATTCTACATTTGAAGACATCCTTCAGATATAGAATGAGTTTACACCCGCGTCCATGGGAATCTTGACCAGCGGAGTAATTGCGTCATACACATAGAATGGTAATTCAACGCAATGCACAATTTTGATAGTTTAGCCACGTTCATTGCGTTATTTACATTTTTGAGGAGAGGAATTATTCAAACCTATGAAGCAATGGATTAGGAGTGTCCTTCAAACCTATTTTTTTTTTTTTGGGTTGGAAATTATCAAATAACTTCTCCCGCTCTGGGTGGAGCGGGAGGGCGTGTCAGACTCTTACTGACTAAAACCCACGCGTGTTCCTTCAGTTGCCTATACGTTGCCAGGAGCCACGGTATCACTTTCGGACTTTCCCGCAACCCCGGCTGGCATCGCTCCTATCGGACCCCTTCAAACCCTCGGATTGTGATTCAAAGTGTGTAACACATCGCAACGAATTAGAGTGCTTTACTATGTCGTCAATCCACCATCTTTTACTTACCAGCATCCTGCCTTACTTGCCTGCCTTCTTTCATAAGTTCAAGATTTAATAAAGCAATGAAGGGCCAACATGTAATGGAATTTTGTATAATCTGAAGGTATGGATGGATATAAATAATATTCGAACGGGTTCTTTCGGCCCATAAAAAAAAACTGTAAAGACACGCGAATTGAATGCTAACGAAGTTGTTATAAAATAAATTATGTTTTTCTTACGACTCTATGGAAGTGCTTATGGCAACTTGTTATTGTATTGTGTAATTACCTCATTCTTTTTTTGTTTGTTTACATTTTAATTTTGATTTAATGAAGATTCCTTGCAGTAGTACTCAAAGATATTGATCTATTACAGACGTCAGAAAAAAACAAAAAACTATCACTTACCTTAGAATAATAATCTTGAATCACGATATGTATTTCCACTTACAAACATGCTTAAAGTGGCAAGCTTAGGCTGAAAGCCTGGAGGCCTATGTTTGCCACTTACCTGAAGTAATTCTGACTGAAGTTGTACATTACAGTATGTACATCAATGCTTCGGAAAACACAATAAACCGTTGGTCTCGGCTGTAGTTTGTAGATCTTTGACAGTCGTTACGGGTCAGTCAGAAGCCCGAAAGTCTGACAACCAGTCTTACTGGTCCCGTCAGGTAAAAAGAACGCTGGCCGTTTACCTGCGCACTGAGCGACTTATCGATTCCAGCCTATTCCATAGTACTAAGTAGCTAATAAAGTACCGATTATGATTCTACAACAAAACAATTACACTTATATTATAAAACCAATAGCCAGGTTCTTTAGGAGGCGATTGTACCCGTGTGCAGACACATTCCCTGCACTATCGCTCAGCGTTATTTTTACGTGACGACGACTATTTTGAGGGCTATCGTGCTACCTAGTAACTGGGTTGTGGAGGTCAGATAGGCAGTCGCTCCATGTAAAATACTGGTATTCCGCTACATCCTGGAAGCCGACCCCAACATAGTTGGGAAAAGGCTAGGAGATGGTGATTATAGTACATACAGACAATGTCACATTATACAACGTGTAACGTTAAATGCGTAAAACCTCAGACACCCCAACTGATTTTAATTCAATTGACCTATTTCAGAGATAAAAATATTGTAAAGGTTTTATGTGCTGTTTTAGTTTTACTGGCAATTCTGATCGTTTCTTGCCTCTGCGACGACGCTCTCGTCTTATTCATGGTACTGTATGGAAGATTCGTATTTGCATTGAAATAAAAGCTATTATTATCCCGCGTATGAGAAAATTAAAATTGGTCAACAATAATTTGTGTTTGTTTACCTATTTTGGCGGTTTTGCGCATGTGATGGCTTGACCTATTAATAAATAGACACGGCGACGTTTTTAGTGAAGATTTTTTGAAAAATGTGACCTATATTAAAAAGTGGTTCAATTGATTCTGCTCGTTATTCTGATCAAACTATTTTCAGGTTTTGCGCATTTAATGTTACACGTTGTATACTATCTGTACTCAGAATTACTACTACAGTTCCCAACAAGTATTCTCTGAAAGCGTAGACAGAATTCCTCCGTGAGGATACGTTCCCAGGCACATAAAATATCGCTGGTTATGATATAAACCTCATGAAATATTGGGCGAGTCTATTCTGAATGAGAATGTCGTAATGACACACTCTGCCTGAAACGGTGCTCTAACGCAGAACTCCACGTTAAGCAGCCAGGCTTACAACCACTAGACCAACGAAGCGGTTTTTGTATAGGTACAATCATCTTACGAAAACTTATGGATTTTGTCACATTAAACACGTTATTTGTCAATTGATTTAATACGTCACATTTTTGTTGTCTCCTTTTGTTTTGTATAATAAGTTAATAAGACAAGGTTCTAAGTATGGTTAAGGTTTTCGTAAGTCGACCGTACCTACTTTATAAATTAGGAAGCCAAGTTTTCAATGCAAGCAATTAAATTGAGGGCACCGAAGTAAGCGTGGCTTGTCCACCACGCGGGCCCAGTGCGGGTTGATAGATGTCACACGTCTTCGAATTTTGGTTCTAGGACGTGCCGATTTCCTCACTATGTCATTGTGTTCCTTCGCCGTTTTAAAAGCAGTGTATGTGTATATAAAATAATTTACACAAAGTAAAGCGCCTGTCTGGGATCAAACATACGACTCGTAAGTCACGGTCGTTACCACTGGGCCACCACTGATCTTAATCAAAATACAACACATATAATGGCACTTGCTATTTAGGTCATTGCAGAGCAGAAAACTGTACCAACAAAATACTTAAGTACCTCATGGTTGAACAAAATTCTAAATGCTGACCGCGAGATTTTTTGGCACCATTTCAAGTCATACTTCGGACGTGTTGTGCATACTTTAGAAGCCTCTGAAGAGCCCGGTTTAGCTTTACTTACGAGGCCATAATAAATAGAAAAATTCTTCTATAATATTATGAAGGGTGAAGTACTTAGACAATCTACCTTGCAGTGTCATTTTCATGCAGTTTTAAACATCTACTTACATACGTACGTATATTGCAAGTTTAGAAGTATCTATTGAAATTTTACAAAGGGCACATAATTCATTATCAGCCTGGCGATCAGGGTTATGTTCTTTAATTTGTATTTATCTACTATAAAATTTTCTGCAATACAATCCTAACCGACGACATATTATGTAGGTGCCTTTTGAAGGCAAAAGGCACCTACATATGTCGTCGGACTTATCTTTCTTTAGTAATCAGCTAATAATCTTCCCACTGCTGGGGGACAGGCCTCCCTTCCGTGAGAGGGAGCGAGCCCAGTGCGGCTTAGTCACATGTCTTCGAATTTTCGGTTCTAGGACATGCCGGTTTCCTCACGATGTTTTCCTTCACCGTTTTGAGAGCAGTGGTGATGAAATAATTTACACAAAGTGAAGTGCTTGCCTGAGTTCGAGCCTACTACCTTAAACTCAACACTGCTCTTTCTTTAATAATCTTTTAGTTTTCCTATATTTACGAGGAACACCTTTCAGCCCATATGTGTGTGGTTAACAACTAATTAGCACCTAAGCTCTCCAACCAAAAACAGAATTCATAGTCCATAAATATAACTGTTTAGCACTACACCATTTACCTTTACTCTTGGTTAATCTGGAGCTCCAGAAAAAAAGTACATAATTTTCACGTAATATGTACCATTATCATAAAATGATCACACCCCACACGTCCAAACCAACTATAGTTCGTAAATTGTTTCCCAAACCACAAACTACCAGCTCTTAAGACTTCCCAAGGCTCTGAGGAAACGGTAAATAAAAACTACCGTAATTCTGCGAATGTTTCAAGTTTTCTCACTGCTTTTCAGTTACAGAATAATAGCAATGGTACTAGGTTCCACTTTTGCACGTCAAGTTTCAGAGAAAAGAAAGAATGATTTATTTAATTGTGTAATTCTTCCGGAGTCTTCTTGGAGTCAAGAGAAATGTCTGTTTGTTGTCCTAGGTAAGTTTCATGAAGCTAGTGTAAGGAATAATGCTTGTAATTTCTGGCTATTTCATTGCTGGCTATTTCTGGCTATTTCATTGCTGGCTATTTCTGGCTATTTCATTGCTGGCTATTTCTGGCTATTTCATTGCTGGCTATTTCTGGCTATTTCATTGCTGGCTATTTCTGGCTATTTCATTGCTGGCTATTTCTGGCTATTTCATAGCTACAAAGCCTTTGTAGCTATAAAAATATTTCATCGCCTTTGTAGCTATAAAAATATTTAGGATTAAGAGCATTTATTCTAAAAGTTTGCAACGTTGCAAATAGCTGTCAAATATTTACCTGTTTTGATTAAAGCTTCGTGCAGACTAGCGCGACGCGACACCGGTTATTGTTTATACCGTGAAGTTTTCTTAGAAATTGTATTGTTCGAGTCTCGTCACTCTGGTCTGCACGAGCCTTAATTTGGGAATATTAGTAATGAATTGCAATTATAACACTGCATTTGATGTTTTAACCGTTAAGGTGTAAAAAAGGCATTTGGAAAGTTTACAAATACTTTTTTTACATCCATAACTAAATATTCGGTGTAACGTTAATTATTGCATTTCATAATTAATATTTTAGTTCACTAGTTAGCCATATTTCATATTTCCATACAGTAATATTGCCAAATTAATCAAAACAGTGAAATATTTGACATCTATATGCGACGTTAACCAATTTCAGAATAAACGCTCTTAATAGCACGTGAAAAAGGTTAAATTAATTTATCAATTCAATTATTAAAATATGGATGGCTCTACTGGAACAATATAGATTGAGTCAATCAGTCTTCCAAGTGATTTCTCCTTCGACATCATAGTAATTGAAAATCCCCTTTCAATAATAATAATCTGTGTGATTAAAATTAATTAGACGAAATTAATATTTATTATCAGTTAAGTACCCAGGCCAAGAAGATCAAATACTTCCAATAGAATTAATTTATTTTATAATTAGATGTTTTTAGTTTTCGGATGAGCCTGTTCATCCGAAAACTAAAAAAATCTAATTATAAAATTCAGCTCTGCTTGCAATTAATTATTATGAAAAATAATTTGAAAGCGCAGACTCTAAGTGAAATACAGGACACATTAGGATTTACTAGGTAATACGAATTAATTCTGCACCTACTTTACGTTGCAAAGACTTTTAGGAGATAAAACTTGACTGTTTCGCAGAATTTTAGTTTTAATTTTCTAGAATAGCTTTGAAAAGCTATTTAATTTATGCACTTAATAATGCATAAGTATTTGAAGAACTTTAAGTAAATGAGTTGAGAATTTGCTATTATTACTGTCTCTTGGAAAGTGATAAAAGGAAAGATGCAATCAGGAAAATTGTTCAATTATCCAATCGCTTAATAGGCCAGTAAGAAGTCAAGAATTATAATTATTACCTTACCTATACACATTATAAAACAAAGTCGCTTTTTGCGTTTGTCTGTATGTCCGCGTTGTTCTTCTAAAATACGAAATGGATTTGATGAGGTTTTGCTGAAGGTTTATGTATATAATACATTAATATTAAACTTATAGATAATTAACAAATCTCGATGTTTTGTCAAGTCGTGAAAACCTTACGAAGCAGGGGCGGGTCGCTAGATTAAAGATTAAAGCCTTATTATATTTATTTTTTTAAAAGGTGAAGGAATCATAATTTTGTAAATATCTTGTTTGTGAGGGACGCCCTAGAAGGACATAATAATATGGTAACCTTATTGGTTATGTTCTTCAGAAAGGTCAGGTGCGTAGTACTCGCAACCAACGTGCGTGTATGAACGTAAACGAAGCGAAAGGAGTGTGTAAGAATCATAGTAGGTGGCGTTCTGTTGTTTCTGCCTACCCCCATGGGAACCAGGCGTGAGTTTATGTATGTATGTGATGAAATCAAATACACAAAGTTTAGTGCTTGCCTATCTGACTTCGATCATACGACCTAGAACTCGTAAATTGCCTTTATTGGTGCCCATTGCTCCGGCATTAAGGCGACGACTTTTAATGATTTTATACTGATCCCGTCTAAACGAGTAGTGTTAATGATTTGGAAAAAATATAATTATGTTAAATTCGAGCATTTTCTTAAACTCAATCTGTGAATATTTTAGATTATGTTTTTAATTAATTTGTAAAGTTATGTCTAACGCGGATAAAATACTGAGGATCACGCAAAAACTAACAAGCGTATTTTTCTGAAACCTTCACCATTTTAAAGATAAATTAGTTTTTTTTATATTTTAGTACCTATACGTGTTTTTATTAAAATACATTTTGATTTATGTATAATAAATTAATAATGCGTCTAATTTGGGACAGCGCTCCTTGATGGGCGAGTCCTATTACTAACTCGACGTACGATGCGTTGCGTGTGCTCAGCACAGAACACGCAAGATAAGCACTCAAGGCCACTGGCATAGAGATGTCAGCACAGTTGAAAGGGTCTGATAGGACCGATGCCTGCCGGGGTTGCGGGAAAGTCCGAAAGGGATACCGTGGCCCCTGGCAACGTACAGGCAACTGAAGGAACACGGGTGGGTTTTAGTCAGTAAGATTCTGACACGCCCTCCCGCTCCGCCCAGAGCGGGAGAATTTATTTGATAATTTTCCACCCATGAAAAAAGGCTACTGGCATATATCGGCGTCTTAATATTCTCAGAGAACAAATTTTATTATAAACTAAGCAATATAACCACAGTTGAATTAACACTTTAGAGTCACCAAAATGTCTAAAAGACACAATTTGAGGTCCACAAAGATTTGTGACGCATTTAGGTTTAATTTTAGTGTCACTAAAATAGACCTGTGGGTCCAAATTTAGGGGGTGCTCATTAATTTGGTCTGGGACCCGCGAAGACAGAGGATAGCTGTTAAGTTTCAACATTACAATGTAAGTAAGACATGGGGGGGCGTGGGAGAAGATTAAGAGCTTCTTGTAAAGTAGTCACAGTTAAAACAGCTATTAGGAGAGATATGTGAAAATTTCAAATTCAAATTTAAATCTTTTATTGTGGATCATAGGTTCATAAGATGTTGTGTTAGTTACAGGTAAGTCTGCTATGTCCCGCCATTGAGACACAAAACTCATATTATCAGTTCGGAACAGTTAAAATACAATACAGCAAATTGTCATGCAATACATTAAAATATAATATTTATGTCAAATTACAAACTAGTAATGTTAGAAAATAGTTTACAAAACAACTGCACAGTGCTTACTTCACAGTTTATGAGTATCAAGTTTTTATATTCATGATTGTGTACCCATTGGTTTGCATTGCATGGGTTGCCTCGGAGAGCACGTTAAGCCGTTGGTACCGGCTGTCATTCGTGGATCTTTGACAGTCGTTACGAGTCGTCAGAAGCCCGAAAATCTCCATGTAAAATACGGTATTTAGCTGCATCCGGTTAGACTGGAAGCTGACCCCAACATGGTTGGGAATAAGCTAGGCAGCTTTTTGTATCCATTGGTTTGTTGTAATAAACCCGCTGATTTAATGTATTGTCATTTAGAAATTCTCTTATAGAGTAATAAAATTTACTTATTAATAATTCGTGTAGTACCTATTTTCTTTAAGGTAATTAAGAATGACAAGATGAGATTTGAGAATGTCAAAAAGACCAGCCTGTAACTATCCCACCGCAGAGCTAAAGATACGAAAAGAGGAAGGGGAGGGCAGCTGCCCCCCCTGGATTTTGTATGACTAAGCACCTACTTGTTGTCAATAAAAGTTATGTTAGAGTCACGTTGAAGACTTAATTTTAAAAGCACAATATATTATGCATTAATTGTAGAAAAAAACCGCGCCGCGCGGCCTTTCATGTTGTATCATGCAAAATACGCGAACTCAGCAAGCAAGCACACACTTTATTTAGATACAAGATACACACACTTCAATTCTCTCAAACGAACATTTCAGACACTACATGGTCCTCATATGGCCTGACCAAGATTACGTCTGGACTTTAAAAGAGACTGTGACCTCTGAGTTTGTTTCGGCCTTTCTTCACAGAGTAGTCGGATAGGAAACGCCGAACTCACCTAGCAAATTTTTTTTTTTAATATGACTTGTAAAAGTGATTCCAATATCCATTTCTGATCCCCCCCCCCCCCTAATAGCTGAGTACGCCCACGGGAACAAAAAACTAATTGTAACCCGTTTTGGAAGATTTTTATAGTATTGAACAAACAAAGTAATCTTTTGTATCTTAACTGAATAAAAGCTCATTTCGGTCAACAAATAACTTATTTTCTCTGCTAAGTACATCGCAAAGCATCATCAACAAAGACATCGCAACTTGACTTTATTAGGAACAAAAATCAAAGCGTTCGACGCTTCAACAGTTCAGAAACCCAATATTTTCTTATTCAGTTTTAATTTTGAACCAAGAATTTTCTTCGCAGCAGTAAACCTAGGTATTATTTGTCTCCAAAACCACGTCCACTTAACACATACTTCGCCATTTGCATAAAACTCCTCCAAAGAATACAACTTAAATAAAGGTTTGCATTTTAAATTTTAAACAAAAAAAAACAGAAAGTGTTTTAAACCCGTCTCGCTATAAAGCGCTTTTGTTCAGCGCCACAAATGGCTGAAACTGCCAAGTCTTGATTATTTTCTAGAAAAACATTATTCAAATTCGCTAACAGTCTCAGAAGGTATTAAATTCTTTTTAAAACGAAATGATACGGTGAAGTATCTGCTTTGCAGTTGAAGCTTGAATAATACGCTATTTAGCTGTTTCATTTGGATAAAGGATGTTTCCAAGTTTGTTTTCTTCTTTATGTTTTTGTTCGCTATCGTCTTTGTTTGCACCATGTCCTTTGTTTAACCGTGGATATACAATTTAGAACTCTTTCATATAATGCTGCTCCAATCAACTGGTGAGCTGTGTTGATTTAGCCTAGAATCGGATGCAGTTAAGATAAAGACCAATGATCCCATGATTTAAAGGAATGTCCGTGGAGTTTCTTGCCCGTTCTTCTCCATAGGAACCTACTACGCTTTGGAATGGGCAACTAGATCTTTCTGAAAGGTCCGACCCCTTGACAATTCAAAAATGCCTGTAATTGGTTTATTTGAAATAAATGCTTTGAGTTTGAGTTTGATCATTCTTGCACAATAAATCTACCTAGCCAAGTATGTTTGGGTCGGCTTCCAGTCTAACCAGATGTAATTGATTACCAGTACTTTACATGGAGCGATTGCCTATCTGACGTCAACAACCAAGTAGCTGAATAGCACGATACCCCTTGGTAAGACTGGATGTCAAACTTTTGAGCTTCTGACTACCCGTAACGACTGTCAAAGATCTACAAACGACAGCTGGAATCTACAGCTTAAAGTGCTTTCTGAGGCACGAACCGACCGCGGCAAGCGAAGCTTCGATCGACCCGTACGGCTGTTATTATTTAGTCAAGACTGCCACGAGTCCCATTGAGTAATTTGAGACATAAAATAAAGACGATAATCAAATTCTACTTAATATTTTTCTTTGAGAACCTAACATTTTAAGTGAATTTCTGCAACTACCCGTGACTACTTCTACTTTTGACGTAAACATCTAATAACATGTCAATAATATTTAAAAACTAGATGATGTTTCCTACCCAACTACTCTAGAAACACCGAAACAAACTCGAACGTCATAGTATGTTTCAAAGTCCAGACTTAGATTATCTAGGTAAGATCATGTGATAATCTATTTTGCCTTTAAAACACGTATATTTTAGTGATTGGCTGTGACCCGTGAGCTTAAACTTTTGACGCATGCGTCTCGTACAGCTGTCATGACATTGAAGTGAAAATGCAGCTCAACATGTTTTTAATAACGTGTTTAAAACTGAACCTTGATACCTGGAAGCGTCACATAAACCTCAACTATCAGGTCCCTGGTAAGGCCAAATGAAAAGCCAACAATTCCCTCGCGGCTTAATTACTGCCGCCAAAGGTGTGGCTTGCATTGGCGTATGCGTATTTTATTTAAAAATGGCCGAATGCAGGTTGCCGCAATCGGGGTCATGGCTGTGGCCGCAAAATTTTGTGGGTTGTATTTTTTTATTTCTGCGTATTGGACTCTTATCAGCGAGAATGGATAACGCTTATTAAAATGTATCTTTGGGGAGGCTTGCCACGGTCGGTATTATCTCGGACATTTAAATAACAGGAAATAACAGTGTTAACGTTATTTTATTTTTAAATTTAAAGAAAGAAAGAAAGAAAATTCATTTATTTAGCACACAATATAATTATACAGTAGATAAAAAATAAAAAGTGTAAAGTGTGGTGTAAGAAATTAGCAGTGAAGTATGGGAGTGTGTAAACCCACTCTTTTACTGCATTTCACGAAAACCTGGTCGGTTACCAATCTTGTTGCTGTCAGTCATCAGTTTATTAGTCTTACAAATAAAACATCTAATAATCGAATGCTTATTTCTTCAGGAGTTAGATGGCAAGAATCAGCACACTATAGAAATGTGGTAGGCATAGTTTTTGAGAGCCTCAAGTCCATTTTTTGTTCCAAGTACTTACAAATTGACTTATAAATTGAAGTACAATGACCCTAAAATTAATTCTATTAGCACCGAAATCATTTCACACACTCGTGTCAAGTAACAATAATAGGTCCTAACACAAAATAAATCACACTTCCACCACAGTATGATAAAGTAACAGTATTTTATTTTCATAGAAAACGGTCGAAACGACGCTCTTCGAACTCTCATTGTATCAGTACGCAACAGTATCGAGTACGCGGCAGTTACGCACCGACGCGGAAGGTTTATCTACCTAGCGGCCCTAGGTCACTGCCGAGATTATAATACTGTAACTTCTTTGTACAGTGCTTCCACAGACCTTCACATTCCATTCTTTTTTTAAACAAAAAAATCTACAGAAACCGTAATTTAATTATTGACGTTGTCCCTAGACGCTGCCTAAGCAGAAATCTCGACGAGTAGTCTTATGTTTATTTAGGACTTGGGATATTTAATCGTCTTATCATTTCGTGTTTTTTCTGTTCCGTTTTCAGAGTAGAATAGGCTTTAATTGGATATGGCGGTAAAGGGAAAGTGGGGAGAAAAGGGTTTGTTTTGATGACAAAGATTTCCTTGACCTTTTTCCTGAATCGTCGTTTTCTTTACGGTTTAGGGAGGAGGGTGAAAGGAGTATCCTTTTAGCATGCTTTTAATAGACAGTCTCATTATTTGGATTCTTGTATAATCATCACTTCATAATTTCTTTCGCTTTTCACCATAATTATATTAGGTAAAATCATGGGACATTAATGGTTTATATATTTGACTACCATCTTAAATTGTCCGTATATTCATGATTTTCATCCTTTGAAAATTCTTTGCAGTGACTATATATAACACAGCCAATTGATGTATGTCAATGTGATACAATTAATGTCCCAGCTGTACATATCGATTTCCTTAATTGTTAAAAAAATATACCTAACCATTTTGCTAACATTATTTAACTTTTTTGCAGAGTTTTCATAGAAAAAGAAGATCCAGGAATAAGGTCCAAGCATGTGATCTATTAATATTACGAGCTTTTGTGTGGGTTTATTTTCTAATACATATGTAAAGTGATCACGTTTTAGTGTTATAACCTGATAAAACCTGTCTATCAATATTGATCTAAAAATACACTAATCTAAACGCACGATGCGAACTCGTTCGCGGTTTAGCCTGAATGCGTTTTATCGATATTGTCGGCTATACAAGCTGATCCTGTAATGGAAATGGACATCACTATTTACATTTTATAAAATGTATTTTCGATATTTTGTGGTTAGTTGGAAATATATTTGTTTTTGTTTTATGTTGTTTTTGTTATTAAAAAAAAACTTTCAATGTAAATTAAAATATAAAATGGCAGTGTATTTTATGAAGTTTATTAATGATGGCTGTTTAATTGAGAGCTTACTGATCGTTAAAGATTAACTGATAATATTTTCGTAAACTTATCGTATTTTTGTTATCGATTTTCTCGATTATTCCCGTATCCTACACCAACCTCCATAGGACCAACACATTAATAATCAGCCATGTCTTATTTGTGCAGAATTTATATTTTATTTTTTCTTTATTTTCCAGGTTTATCCCACTATCTTTGGCCCATAATACCCTCGCCCTTCAGATGTAGGTCACTTTGACCTTTGAGGTAGTTGAACTTGGCTTCCTATCTAAAACCCAATATAATGAAATTACCCGCAAATACATCACTTATTGATCCCTCTTTCAGTAATCCAATTATCTGTAATTCAATCCAGCGACTTGATTCCTCTACTTACGTTATAGGATACGCTAAGCCACGAAGAGTAATGGCCGAATAAACAACCTACGAATTGTACGTTGTAAAAACTACTGATCTGAATATGTTAGGTTAGGTAAAATATAAATTGTCTTTGGTCCCTGACTCTGATATCAAGCTATAGATAAATGTCAAATTTTTATTGCTTGAATATTTTGTGTATATTTTTTTTGTAATGTGCGTTTTGTTTGTGCAGAATAAACACATTTTCTCTCTTTTTTTTAATTTCTAAAATTATTGCTTAGCAATTTTATTATCCTTAAAATGATCCGTATACTCAAATCATTGCTGAGTTTTTCTTTAAGAGCGTTTATACTGAAAGTAGGCAACGTCCCAAATAGCTGTCAAATATTTCGCTGTTTTGATTAATTTGGCAATATTACTGTATAGAAATAAGAAATATGGCTAACTTGTGAACGAGACTGTTAACAGTCGTTTAAAATTCCATTAACACGACAAATTGACGTAGGTATTGTGTTAAATTTCTAAACAACTTACTTTCCATGACTGTAATTCTGTCACAATCACACTGTCCCGTTGTCAACAAAAAGCGACTCAGGAAAAGAAACTTGTGGTAGCATTTTCGACTAGTTGTTGTTTATAGGATCCGAGAAAAAGATTAAAAGATTACAGGTTTTATTTGAAGCAGCTGATTAGACTCGGTTACTAAGAGACTTGGTATTGTTTTCGAATTACATTATTTTAGGTTGAACTGAAGTCTGAAATTAAATGAAGATATTTGGGAGGCTAATGAAACGTTTATAAATCTGGGAGATTTCGTAACGTTACCACGTTTATTTGTCAGACGGATAGTACTTTCTACTTTTTTTTTGTAACTTTGTCAAACTCAAACTCAAAGCATTTATTTCAAATAAACTAATTACAGGTACTTTTGAATTGTCAGAATTATGAAGCTAGTCGCCCATTCCAAAGCGTAGTAGGTACCTGTGGAGAAAAAAGGGCAAGAAACTCCACGGACACTCTTTGAAATCAAAATATGGTTACAAAATATTGGTTACATCATTCATGTTGATGTTATACATGTGAGAACGAAGCAAAACATTAAAAGCGTCGGTTAGAAAAAAAAAAAAAAAACATTAAATTAAATTAAAATCGCCGTGGCAGCTAAGAGATGACCAGTCCCTACTGACGGCACCCGTTCGCGAACATGACGCATGGATTAGCACCATTCAGCTCAACCATTTTGAAGGGAGCTAAATGATCCAACACACGCGCCACCATCAGCGAAACATTGACAAAATTATAACTCAAGTAGCGGATGCTGGAGAAAAAACAGCCAGGCTGAGGTGGGAGTGGGCCGACCATATCACACGGATGCTCCCGGAGAGATGGACAAAGATCATCACTGGACGCAGGTAGACCGCGGCGAAGGTGGTGTGACGATCTAATCATGTTTACGTGGCCAACATGGCCTGAAATCGCACAAAACAGAGAAATTTTGAAGGGAAATGGGGAGGGCACATTATATGTTAAAAGAAAAATAAAAATAAAATAACTTCGTCAGGATTCCTAACCGATTGGAAGGAAGAGGCACAGCATAAAGAAAATTGGACAACAATGGGGGAGTTCTTTGTTGCCCATCAGTGGGACAACATAGAGTAAGTGATAAAAAAAACTTCCTAATGTGTTTTTAATATTAATATGCTTGATGAAAATAGGGTCGTTTAATTGGAAGGTATGTTTTGTCGTATTGAGTATGAAGATTATATACCTAAGTATATAATGATTTATACTTACGCCAAATAACGTATAATACTCATAGGTACCTAAGTACCTACGAGTATTATACGTTATTTGGCATAAGTAAAATAACAAAAATAAATTATAACTTAATAATTATACTACATTAATAATAATGAATACTTTTTAAGCGAGTAAAGAAATAAGACTATAGATATACTAAATATAATTAAATAAATAATATATGAATAGATAGACCTGCATATTAAATATTAATAGAATAAGTGAATGAATGGAAATATAAGTACATAGGGTAATAGGATATAAAATAATTCTAACTTAATAATAAGGAAAATTAATAAAGCGCTCTTCCTCTCTCTACCTATTTAAAAATTTGCTGTGCCCGACAGGGTCCATAATTGTTTCTATTATTATTTCTTTTATTTACCACCTGTAATTGTACATTATGGATTGCAATAAACGATTTGAGATTTAGATTTAAGTATAAATAAAAGTAAAATATTAGTTACGTTTTCAGCAAGGTGGAGAATATTCTCACGCAAAATAAGAGGATTGTAAAAGAAGAGCAGATACCTATCAATTGAATATTTCAAGGACTTCTTCATCCAAATCGTATCCAGCGTGCGTGTGAGACCAGCTGTATGTACGTTAAAGAAGCAAAAAGAGTATGTAAGGATCGTAAAGCCGTCTCCCCCACAGCAGCGTTTCCCATACTTCTATTGCGATAGAAGTAGGGACACATTATCGCAATATCGCAAAAACCGGCTGTAACGCCGAATTTATCACGCAATAATAACGCAAGCGTTATTGCGGTATCTGTATTCAGTACATTTTGTATTAGGACGGCCACAAAGTTACACCCTGCCGCGATAATAACACCGCAATAGGAGTAGGACGCACGTTTCTCCGCCCTGCGATATTCCGATAAATTTTCATAGAACATTTTGTATTAGGACGCATGCGATCTTACACACACCTGCGTTATTATCGCACGATAAAAACGCGCCTATGGTGGAGAACACGTTAGAAATATCGCACGGTAAAAACGCAGCTGTGTGCAAGGAATCGGGACGCATTATCGCAATAACGCTTCCGTTATTATCGCGCGATAATAACGCGCCGATGGGGGGAGGCTTTAAAGGTGACGTTCTGTAGTTCCTGCGAACCCCCATAGGAAAAAGGCGTGAGTTTATGTATGTACCTATCTACTTTTTCTATCCATCCAAATTATAACGTTCACATACCTATAGGTCATACAGTAGATGAAACAAGTTTGTAAAAACAAAATAAAAATAAAATAAACTATTTCCCCAGACGTATCTTCAACAACACTGCACACACCCTATCGTCGAAACTCCGAAAACAGTCTTTAGGAAACACATCTTTCACGGTTCTACCTCCAAAAACAAATTTAATTTTATGACAAAAGTTGTCCGCCATCTTTTATCGGATGCACCTTGTTTGACGCACTCAAGGACAGCCATGCATGAATGTTCGCAAGATTTTTGGCAAAACAACTGAGAATGTGCGACATAAATATTTCATTCATCGTGTTGTAAACTTTGTGAAGAATTCGAAGAAGAGTTTGTTATAAATCATGAATTTTTGAATTTTAATATTGTAAATGCTTGTAATAATATTGTTTTGATTTAGTTATGGAAGTTCTTCTTCTATAAGTCGGATCCGCTGCGCCAATTTTCGTAACAAAACACGTTGTTAAAACATGTTAGGTAAACAGCCAGTCCGCTGCGACAACGTGTTATGTTATATGTTTGTGTTTATTATTTAAGCAACGCAATAAAATTGCTCTTGAAAAAAATTAGTTCCCACGAAGAAGACGTGTCTGCTGTTTTAGCAATAGTAAAATTTGTGCTACAAAAAAAACGTTCGTTCAATATTTTTCAAGAACTGAAACATGATGACAGGTTCGGTTTAAAAAAAAAAATTCGGTGTTCAGACAGCGATTATGAAGAGCTCGCACTAATTGTATAAAAAAACAAAGTATTTTCTTGATTCCACTCCATCACTGCACATAAAACTTTAAAAGCACTAAACATGAAATGAGTCACTGCACCCCTCCCGGCCCCCCGCCGGCGAACGAGGGTGATGTTATCCGTCCGTCGCGGCAAACATGTTAATGTTTTATGTTTGTGTTTTTTGTTAAAGCACGCCCCCAAATCGGTTCGTGTTTGATGTTTTTAAAACACAAAAACATGGCGCAACGAAACCGGCTTTTTACAAAGGAAGAAAACATGTCGTGCCAAATGCTTTTTAAGAACCAAACAATTAAAAGTTTATAAACAGGAATGGTGGCTGTTTAGTGTAAAAGTAGGAACTTGGGTTAGACTTTTTCTATCTGAAAGAAGTATACATAAAATAGGTCAAAATAGTAAACGGACTGACTACAATAGCTATTTTTTCATTGCTAATGGCAACAATCGTATTTCAGTTAATAAGAATATGACTATCATGAAACAAAAAAATATCCTTTTTGATTGAGATAATAATACCAGCCTATTATTGTCCCACTGATTGAGATAACCATATTATGTTGTAACCATACCAGCCTATTATTGTCATACTGATTGAGATAACCATATTATTATGTAACCATACCGGCCCATTCTTGTCCCACTGATTGACATAACCATATTATGTTGTAACCATACCAGCCTATTATTGTCATACTGATTGAGATAACCATACCGGCCCATTATTGCCCCACTGATTGAGATAACCATATTATTATGTAACCATACCAGCCTATTATTGCCCCACTGATTGAGATAACCATATTGTTATGTAACCATACCAGCCGATTATTGTCCCAGTGATTGAGAATACCATAATAGTATTTAACCATACCAGCCTATTATTGCCCCACTGATTTAGATAACCATATTAGTATGGTTACCATACCAGCCTATTATTGCCCTATTACAGTGCAGAGGTCTCTTTTCATACAAATAATTCAGTAGACACGAGCATTGATCACCACGCTTGCTCAAGACGGCTTGGCGATTTATTTCAGACATAAATTAACCACTAGTTTTGGCCCGCGACTTTGCCCGCGTGGATGATGAAATTATCCCACGGAAACGTACTACCGGGATTAAACTACCCCCTATGTGTTAATTCAGGTTATATCTGTGTGCCAAATTTCATCCAAATCCGGTCGATTTTCCGGTTGAAAATACATCCAGATATAAAAACAAAGGGACAAAAATTCTTCGTTACTATCAGCATTCGTCATTACAGTAGAAATACGTCCACTGCTGGATATAGGCCTCCCCCAAGGATCTCCACTTCTACCGGTTCTGTGCTTCTCGCATCCAGCGGATTCCTGCGGCTTTCACCCGGTCTTCGGTCAACCTTGTGGGAGCCTTCCGACGATACGTCTTCCGGTACGCGGTCGCAACTCCAGAACCTTTCGGCCCCATCGGCCATCTGTTCTGCGAGCAATTTGCCCTACCCGTTTAAGGTTGGCAATTCTTCGGGCGATTCGGTTATCTTGGTTCTTCTATGGATCTCTTCATTCCTGATTCGATCACGTAGAGAAACTCCAAGCATAGCCCTGTCCAGTGCGTGTTCGTCATTCGTTTATTATTATGTATGTATTTTTCCAGGTTTCTTCACGATGTTTTGCCTGCACCAACGTCAGTAATGTCCAAGATAAACTCAGAAACTACATATATGAACGTTAACTACGTTATTTGGATGCCACAGAGGAGCTTTTAAATAAACTTGAACGTTTGCAAAACATCTGTATTCGTTTTGATTTTAACCTTAAAAAGTATGACCACCTATTCGACTTCGCAGGAACTCTCGGATATTGTGTTTAACATCCTTCACAACCCTAAAACGCCATCCTATCTGCGGGAATGCTTTTCACCTTGCAGGTCGCAACTTAGAAATCTCCTTAAATTCTCTCCCCACTCAACCGACTTCTACTCCTACTCCTTCAGTGTGCACGTGGTTATGTTGTGGAATTCACTTCCGCCTGGCATTAGGGACTGCCAAACTTGCAGTTTTTAAAAGAAGAGAACACTCTCTTTCCACTTTGTCATAGTTGCATATTTTGTATCTATTATTATATACTACATTATAATTAAATATATATATTTTAGTGATATTTATTTTAGAAGTATGTATGTAAGTATGTTCTCTAATTATATGTTTATTTTTAATTAGTGAATAGTTCAATTCAATTCAATTCATTTATTTCAGATAAATTACAATCACTAATATAATTATAATTATCCATATATGTTTATTTAATTTAATAATATAGACACAATGACGAAAATGACACACAATGAAGAAAAAGACGAAATAGACACACAATGACACAACAATGGAAACATTGGATCAGGACCGCACTACTCGTACATGTAGTTTTGTCCAATGTTCCATGAAGGAGCAATCCACATCCATTCTCCCTGCAATGAGCTGCAAGAAGCTGTTGGAGCTGCCCCGTATGCGGCGCATCAGAGACGCTATTCTTTTGCGATGTATCGCTTGGAAGCCATCCACTTGAGCGTCTGCAAACATATGTACCTGATGCGCTACAAAATCGTGGCAACCCCAACTCCTGAACGTGTTATTGTATTGGACACGCACGGCATTGTAAGTCTTCTGCGTATGCTTCACCCATAGACTGCAGGTATAAAAAGACTGACAGTATGCCTTGAATAAAGTTATTTTTACCTGTGCAGTACAGCGCGCAAACCTACGGGCCAGCATATTAGCTCTGACTGATAATGCCCTGCGTTCCCTTTCAACATCCACATCATCTGTGAGGGCCTCGGTGACCCAGTGGCCCAGGTACTTGAACTGCGCCACTCTTTTGAGAGCACTGCCACCCAATGTGACCTGAGGTACGGTGTCATAGCTCTTGGTACCGGACTTGAACACCATCACCTCACTCTTGTTCGAATAAATGAAGTGAATAGTGAAGTGTTTTTTTTTTGTGTTTTTTTTCTCTCCTACTCTTACACACGTTGTCCACGGGTTCCCTCTATCTGGCAGAATTTTGATGCTCCGAAATTTATTTTGCATAACACACTTGGCCTAATCTTCTTTAAACGAATATTTTAAAGGTATACAAATTATTTAATACAATTATTATAATTATTGACCGAATGTTTATATGTCCGAATTTACAATGGCAGAATTTTATTTGGAATTTATTAGGCATATTGCCATTTCTATAAAATAGCATTTATAATCTTAAATTAAATTAAAATATTGTCTTAAAAAGTAAGTGCTACAAAAGTTAGTGTCAGAAACGAATCGCTTCAAAACCGACTCCACGTAGTCTTGTCTGCCCTACCCCTAGAGTGTAATTTAAGCTCGCGTAGGCGCGGAGGAGCAAGGCGACCCGCGGGCTGAGGAGCAGGTGGTTTTAACGTTCACCACCGTGGCTGAGGCTGGCCGATGATTCGGCCAGAAAGCCGAAGCTGCGGTGGTGAGCGTTACAACCATCTGCGACGATAAGCTAGCGTGGGACCGCCGGAGCCGTGACAGAAACCATGACTGCTGCGCATGTTGCATGCTCACTTGCATGCTGCATGCTTGCTGCATGCATGGTGTATGCTTGTTTGTGTGAACTTTCTGCGATGTGATGGTTCTGCTTTTAAATTATTATGAATATAAAATGTATGCCTAAAGATGATTTTGACTTACAAAATTATGAGTTTCGAATGTATGATAAATGAGTGGATGCCAAAAGATTTTCTGCGAAATGAAGTTTATGCTATCCGTTGTTATGCAAAATTATATTATGACATAAAAAGTTCTGCCATAAAGGGTAGCCCCGTTGTCTACATCTCTTTAAATACTTTCCTATCGCAGGTACGCTGGAAGAGATTTCTTTAGAAATAAGCATCACCTTTGTAAGTATTTTTCTGTTCTTTTCTTCTTTTCTGTTTATATGTGTGTACATAAACTGTTAAATAAATAAATGAATGAATTGCAAAAGTCACATTTGTACTTGCCCGGATTTAAATGCACAACCTCGTGCATGAGTGGCAATTAACAAAAAATCTTATTGTTGTACCTTATCAAGGCAGTGTTGTTTTTCACGATACTGGTGCCACTAAATCTTGAACCAACTTCTAAACTGCGATAAATAAACACAAAATTCAATTATTGGCGAAATCACCAATCGGAACATAAGATATATAGTAATTACCCAAGTTTGGACTTGATATTTATCAACATAAAACATTTTAACTACGCATGCTGCCTGAAGTTGGCCAAATCGACGGCTCCTAAGTATACTGAGTCAACTATACTTCTAATAACTTTACAGGAAGGCGATAAGAAGATCGAAATGGTTATATTTAAATTGTTAATACAACCAAGAAAAAATAACTAATTATAATGAATTAAACATAATAAAGCCTCTCATCTGTAAACAATAAATTTCATATTATTTTATTAATTTATGAGATAATGTAGATAGACTAGTGTACGACGATTATTTGTTTCTTAAAAATGGATCAAGTACCACTTATATTATTATACGTCGCATTATTGAATCTACGTTATGGAGAAAAATTACTTTACAAGTGTGGCAAAAAATATTTTTATGTACTTATTGGATTTTTTATATATTATTATTATTTATCATGCATTTATATTTTGTTAAAATATAATAAGTTGACTGCAAGTTGACTGATCCGCACACCGCGCTGTTTCGCCGTATACTGAGCCAGTTTGAACTTGCACCAAAATGAGCGCATTCGCGTCCCGCGTATATTGGTAGCAAACACTTGACTCAGTATACGAGTGCAAAATAAATAAATTACTATACTTGATCCAGTATACGCTATTTTTTTTTAGTTATTTATAAAGATATATTTTTTTTTCTTTTACAGCTAAATAGAAAATGATTTAATTATTGTTAATATACAGAAAAGTGCAATTCTCAAAATTTGTTAGTTGACTCAGTATACTTAGGAGCCGTCGAAATATTCCAATAACACAGATAAAACTCTTAACTTCTCATCTTAATCCTTTCTCCATCGAAATGGAAAATTTCGCCTCTAAAGTTACGGTGGTGAGTTTTGGAAATTTTCGAAAACGTTCATTCCCGCGTTTAGGAAAATTCAGACACAAGTTTACGTCATAAATTAATTGGATTAAGATGTGAATACACCCTGCTTTTACGTGAATACAACTACAACTTACTGCTTATCTGTTTTTTATGCAACTAGCTGCGCCCCGCATAAGTCTCGATCCCGTAGGAATATTGGAATAAATGTATCCTATGTCCTAAGCCAGGTCATGGTCTACCCATCTGCCAAATTTCATCTAAATCCGCTCAGCTGTTTTAGCGTGAAAGTGTAACAAACAAACTAACTCTCCCATTATTCAAAGCCAAAGTCAAAGTCAAATCATTTATTTGAAAGAGGCTCTTGAAAGGCACTTTAGAACGTCAAAATTTACAAAAAAGTAGGATTGATTCTAGTCACCCCTTTCAAAAGGCAGTTTTCGTATGGAGAAGAATTGGCAAGGAACTCCACCGTTACTCTTTTAAAATGTATTACAATATTTTGTATAGGTATATTAGTTATATAATTATATGTGTAGACGATGCACCTGGAATAAAATTATTATACCAAAATAAGTAAAAAGCATTAAAAATTAAGCAACGATGGATAAATTAATGATGTGATAGATACATGGTGCTCACATATTTACAAACATTGTTAAAGTAGACGATTTTCCTAAAATTTTACAATTAATAAGTCAGGGTGTGAGGAAGTAATCACAGAATGTAAAATTAATGTGAAAAAAAAAAATGCAACCAGTTTGATTTCGTCTAGATTCTAGATTGTCCTACGGAGCAGGTCCAGCATGTTTCCAAGCATTCTTATTTCCGATTCTCTATCCTATTTTATATTCTCTAATTTGTAATTTGCTTGTTTACAAAGTGTACTTTTAACATGAGTTTTAAAGTTTCTTTCATTTAATTGTAATATATCACAAGGTATTTTGTTGTAAAATTTAACACAGTACCCCATAAAAGATATGTGTAGGTACTATAGATAATCTTAAAAATGGTTGATCACTTATTTTATTAAATAAGATGTAGATTTTTTCTTACATACATACACAATATTTTCATAAATGAATTACGGTTTAAATAGTTTCCTGAGAGATTCGCGGCGACGTAGATTATAAATGGTATGATTAATAAATTCCAGTTTTTCTCCATTCAATATTTATAAGGTAATTTAAATATAATGCATTTGATTTTTTTTTATTTAGTACCAAATTATTTACCGTAAACCAGTTTTGGACCTGAAGAACAGAGCTTTCTTAAGAACATTCACGTCGTCAAGATTTTTTGACCGTCGGTTAATTTTAAATATCAATGATGTGTCAAATAACACCATCTTCGGTTGATTTTGAATTAATAGACAAGGTGGCATTCTATCAGCCATAACGATTATGAAAAAGTAAAAAAAATATGAGACTGACAGAAGCTACCGAAAATATTATATCAATCATGTTGAAATTCGTAGAAATACGAAACGCTTTGGAAGCGATTTTTACTTGTCTGGGCCCTCCAGAGTCATCATTTCCGACGTCACCTCCGATGACTGCAACTTATATCATCATCATCATTTCAACCAAAAGACGTCCACTGCTAGACATAGGCCTCACCCAAGCACCGCCACTTCAATCAGTTCTGTGCTTCCCGCATCTAGCGGACTTCTGCGGCCTTCACAAGCTTGTCTTCCAACGCTGCGACTTCCGGTACGCGGTTGCCACACACAGAACCTTTCGGCCCCATCGGCCATCTGTTCTGCGAGCAATGCGCCCTGCAACTTTAGTCAGAGTGAATGAGCATCCCCATTTATTTGTAGTCCTGTGTTGTGTGGGACTAAAAATAACGTGGTAAAGTAGTAGTGTAGTATATCTATATCTATATATAAACTAATAATAAATTTGAAGAATTTGTTTTTTTGTTGGTTGAACTACAAGTCTGATTTGAAAAAAAATCTTTTTCATTTTATAGCGTATTCTTGAGGAAGGCTTTAATTTCATGCTAGTATGCTATCGTTAGGAGAAAAAAAAAAGTCTGAAAGAACACTAAGTTAAAACGAAGATATAGCGCGGGCAGGCAATGATGCGATGCGACTGGATAGGTCGGGGGAACAAGAAATTTTAGGCGAACGAAATCACGGGCAGAAGCTCGTCAGTAATAAACTCGTATTGGTAATATACGACAGTAAGTTTATCACCTGTGTCGATGGCGAATTCACCTTCAGACAATGTCTTATCTCCTGTTATGTTGCTAGTGAGTCGATGTCGAAGTCGTTTATGTTGTCGAAAGTGCTGGTTTTGGAGACCAGCACTCTTAAGCTTCCATTGAAAAAGCTGTCAAGAAAAAGAGGACTGCCAATATTTTCTTAAACTGAAACGTACCGACTATGTTATAGAATTCACTTGAATGTTGCACGCCTCCCTAACAACCCGACGTTCAAGTTAATCTCCGAATAATTGGTTTTCGAATACGATTTTACGAATCGCTCACGGCAATTTTCGAGGAGACTATTGGCCCTTTAATTTACATGAACAAAAACGTTGAATTCCTCATAATATCATTTTAATTTATTTAATTTATTTATAAAGGCTTACCAACAGCTTCTGTATACTGTTTATTATAAGTATGGGTAACAATTAGCCTCGGAATAAAGTAGCCAATTACAGATTAATTTGTGCAGATGAAAAACAAATATTCCTCCTAGTGGACCACCTTCCTAAACAGTCCTACAGAGAAATGTGTCTAAAAAGTTTTTCAATAAGACCAGTCGAAAGGTAAATAGAAAGGTTGGTATTTAAACAAGCGCCCCCTTTAAGGGAAAAGCAAAGGGTAGCATGTAATTATTTCTGTAAATGTGGAAACTTGGCTGCGTTGAGAGTTAACCCTTAACGATTAGCAGTTAAGGGAAGTTTCCGAGATAATTGCCGATTCTCTAAGGCTTTCTTTATCGTTTCACGGAATTTGGGAGTTTGTTTTTTGTAAGATACTTTAGGGAGACCCGTGTTCTTTACCTTTATAATTAATTTAATTAAGGTTTGATTAATTGAATCATTCTTCAATTGTTATGAGCTGTTTTCGGAGAATTGTAACGTTAAACTGTTTTGAGATGAAGCCGTTAACTGCACTCCTAGTAACTTGATTTACGATTGCAGCTTGTAAGAAGATACTTTTGTGAATTCTCTTTATATGATTTATTTATTCTCACTCCATACAGGCATTCAAGTAATGTATTTACTCATTCATTGCTTATTAAAACTGACACAAATATGAAGAGGTCCTCTCTTCATTTCACTACATCTTCGAAATCCTAATTTACATTATTGATTACTGTCACACACAGCTTTCAGAATAAGCCTGTCAAGTCATAGGTCTCGAGTTCGAACCCAAGGCACCTCTGACTTTTCGGATTCATGTGCATATTGTATAATTATCACTTGCTTCAAAAACGGTGAAGAAAAACATCGTGAAATGAAATTAAATGAAATGAGTGACGATCTTCGCAGGGTAGCTGGTAGTAGCTGGATGGTAATTACCGAGAATCGAGCTGAATTGCTTGCAATTGGAGAGGCTTATATCCAGCAGTGGACTACTGTTGGCTGATGATGATTACTGTCGCACAAAAACTAGTTTGTGCTTAAATTTGTTCCACAATCTTTACACTTGATGTCAAATAAGTGCCTCAGGTACTCATCTGTCTAGCCTTTTTAACTATGTTTGGGTCTGTCTACCCGGATGCAGCTGAATATCAGTATTTTACACTTAGCGACTGCCTATCTAACTTACATAACCCAGTTACTAGGTAATACGATACAACTGAGTAAGGCTGGTTGTCAGACTTTTGGCTTCTGACTAGCCGTAACGACTGTCAAAGATTTACAATCGACAGCCGGGACCAACGGTTTTACGTGGTTTCTGAAGCACGCGCGGGGCGTTTCGGGATTTATGACTGTGATACAATAAAATGGTTTGTGCTTTAGTTTGTTCTATACGATGCTCGTGTAACTCAACTTTTAATCTGATTTATAAATAAAAAATACACAAACCTCTAATTTCTTGCAGTATTGTATCTCTTTCTGCCTTTAATTAAACCATATTTTTTATTTTTATTAAACCGTATGTTGATGTTCATAAATACAAAAGAATTCAAAAATTCTAAAGTCATCCATTCAAACTAGGCTGAGAATCAGCACTTCTCGTAAGTCAAAATTACATAAGACAGTCCCCCAAAACGCCCACCCGTCACCACTTCCTAGTGCTGCTAAGATGAAGTGGTGCAAGAAACTCCCCATCAGCACAGCCGTCTGTTCAGTTGGAAAAAAAATGATTCTATACAATAATATGCAAAACAATTTACATTGTGCAACACAAAACATAAATTAAATTATTAGCCATTTCAGCTAGCACACACCAATTTATCGACGAAAAACATCGAGAACTATACGCAAGCAGAAATAAAAAATAAAACTAAACGTAAACCGAACTTAATATCTAAAAGCCTCCAGGCATACGTAAGCGTGCCCACTTACTTAAAGCTATATATAGCTCTAACTGGAAGTCATAAAATAGGGGGCAAGCCTATTACCATCAAGCGTTTACAAATCCAGACTCTGGGCTGCTGCTGAGAAATTCTGTTGAATAAACCCAATAAAACTATGCCGAACCAGGGAATCGAACCTAGGACCTCAAGCTCAGCAGTAGCACTTGCGACCACTTGACAAATGAGGCGGCTGGGAGGAGATCATGGTGTAGGTACATAATAAAGAGTATTCTATTCTATCCTACTCCACAAGAGAACAAGCGTATTTTTAGCTACCTATTAGCAAATCTACGCGTACAATAACATGAGATATTAAATAAAACACACAACTCATCTGTAATGTGTCTTTCACGTGATACCGAGCGATTTAGTTGCGAAAACCGATAATGATTATGTGAATGAGTGAAAAGAACTGTGGTTCTAGTGGCAGCGGAGAATGCGTAGCCACTAATGCATTCAGTCTATAATGTCCCCACTGTTGGGACACAAGCCTCCTCTTCTGTAAGCGGGAGTGGGCTGTAATCTACCACGCGAGCCCAATACGGGTTGGTGGGTGTCATCTGCCTTCGAATTTCTAGTTCTAGGACATGCCGGTTTCCTCACAATGTTTTCCTTCACCGGTTTGAAAACAGTGATGAAATAATTTACACAAAGTAAAGTGCCTGCTTGGGTTCAGATTTCGAAACCACGACCTATTATTACTCCCAACTCGGCCGTTACCACTGGGCCACCAGTGCTACAGGCCACCAGTGCTCCAGGCCATCACTGCTCCAGGTCACCACTGCTCTAGGCCACCACTGCTCCAGGTCACCACTGTTCTAGGCCACCACTGCTCCAGGCTGCCACTGCTCCAGGCCACCACTGCTCCAGGCCACCACTGCTCCAGGCCACCACTGCACCAGGCCACCGCTGCTCCAGGTCACCACTGCTCCAGGCCACCACTGCTCTAGGGAGCCATAAAAATCGTTGTAGTTATGTGATGAATGCTGTACAAGTTGCTTAGTCCTAATTTGCCCCACAATCCCCGTTTGTGCTCTTAATCTGTCCAGTTTGCTTCCGTAGCCTCAGGGACTTGCTTAGGCTTTAAGAACTGAAGTAATGAACTAAGAAGAAAGAAAAGAGAGTGAGGCACACACAACACAACATAAGTATTAAACTACAAAAAAAAAAAAAAAAAAAGTGTAAAGTGCGTTGTAACAAACCAGCAGGAATGTGTGCCTCGCGGCTGCGCCAAATAGGCCCAGTTCAGTAAAAATGCCAGAAAGCTAGTGCCTGACGCTGGTTTTCAACTGCACCTGATGTGTGAGGTGACGGATTTAATCTAGTGACCTCTTACCACCTCTGGCTTTGTAACATAATTGTGTGCCAGTGACTTTTCCCATGAATGCCTTTTAGCTAGGGTTTCCTAAGACTACGGTGGCCGATGAATGACGTCACTGAAATGTTACACCGTAAAGTCAAACCCCGGCGCCTTCATCTTGAGACCGTAGCTAAAGTCAGCCATAATCTGCTGGCATACAGGTCTCCTCTTTCTGTGAGACAATGGCTATAATCCACCACGCGGGTGTTTTCCTTCACCGTTTTGAGAGCAGTAGTGATGAAATAATTGTGTGTGTGCCTGGCTCAAAATCCGCGGCCGTTGCCACTGGGCCACCACTGCTCACACATAGCAGAAATAACAGTTTTAAATCGCTTTCCCTCACACCACACCCAAATCCCGCGCCCACGGAACTGAAGTTGGACATTAAACTATTATTACAGTGTTCTATTATGAAAATCATTAGTATAGGTAATAGCTTTTATGTTGTTTACTGTTACTGTTTACGTTAGTAAGCCGTTTTCACTTAGGTGTTAAGTAGATTTAGAATATAATGTAAAACATTACGGCTGTATTTCCCAAAAGGGCGGGCAGTGACGTAAGGCCATATTGCGAAAGTTATGTCCCATGCAATGGCGGGGTGCCTATGGGCACTAATTCAGACTTTGGAAGGCTAATGAAACCTAAAAACCCAATAACACTTTACCTTACCTAGCGATCGATCCCAGGACCCCATGCTCAGCAGTCGCGATTGCAGTGGTGTGACCACCGAGGTAATTAAAATATTAAAAGAATGGTGGAGTCGTTAAAAACGTTACAAAAATGGAAACTGAAGTGACAATCATGAACCAAGTCAATCAGTGCGGCCTAAAACATCATATATATATATATTATTTTTTTATGCTGTATTAGACAGATCCCGGTTCGTACTAATCAATTACAACCTAGCCTTTAAGACTAATAAGCAATTTTAATTTAACTTAATTTTTTACGTGATAATTATTTTAAAACTTACTCGTAGAATAGTGTTGATTGCACTTTGCATTGTTCGTTTCACTTTCTTTGAGTCTGATAGAATAATAAAAACACCTTGTTCATGTGTTATATGTATGTCATTGTCACTATTAATTCTACACTTTTTACACTACACTAACTCAAAGGGTTTTGATCGTTTTAGTCTTCGCACTATGTTTGTGTTGTCTAACAGCTGAATTGCCTCGACGTTCACATGGCGGTGGAGTCTGTGTTCGTGGGACTCAGAAAAATTTTGAATTATGTTGATGACGGGCTCCATTTTTAAGTCACGATGGAGGTCGTCATTTCTTATATACCAGGGCGCGTTAACAATACTCCCGAGTACCTTATTTTGGAATATCTGTATCATTTTGATGTTGGTCGGTTTAGTACAGCCCCATAGTTGGATCCCATACGTCTATATTGGCATGAGAATATGCTTATATAATAACATTTTGTTATGTATCGATAGGCAGGAATTCTGTCCAATCAACCAATACATGTTTTTGAAACGCATGTCTAGTTCTTGTCTTTTATTTTTGACGTGCGCTTTCCAGCGCAGTTTCGCGTCAAGCGTTATGTCAAGATATTTGGCTGTGTTTGCGTATGGCACTTGTTGGTCATTTATGAAGATAGGGTGGTAATCACAATTCTTGTTGGTGAAATCAATGTGAAGTGACTTTGATTCATTTAATTTAATTTTCCATTTTTGTGCCCAGTCATGAACTTTATTTACAGCGATTTGGACTTTTTTTACTGCTTCCTTTCCTTTCCTTTCCTTTTGGATGGGAAATTATCGATGCTCTGCCCAAGCCGGGCAGACCTCCACCGTATGCTCCACCGTGTCCTCCGGGCGATACACGCAGTGATGACACCCGGGCGTTTCCTCCCGCCTGATACGAAACAGGAACCTCCCGAAACAACCATGTCCGGTGAGGACCTGCGTCAGGCGGAAGGTGAGGATGCCGTGGCGCCTCTCTAGTCACTCCTCAAAGAGGGGACTTATCGCCGCAATAGTGGCGTGCCCATTGTGGCATGACCCTATAGCCATAATGGCAGTGTCGTCAGCAAAGGTTGCAATTGTATTATTTTCTAGCTCTGGTATATCATCCCAGGACCCCATGCTCAGCAGACGCGATTGCAGTGATGTGACCGCCGAGGCAGTTAAAATATTAAAAGAATATAATGGTAGAATCTTTAAAAACGTTACAAAAATGGAAACTGAAGTGACAATCATGAACCAAGTCAATCAGTCCGGCCTAAAACATCACACAACGTTAACCGTCAACCAATCAACAACTAAAAAAATTGCAAACGCATGCAATCCATTCACCAATATTACCACAGACCTAATCATGCAAATACCGCTGTAATTAAACAATTCACACCTAACCACATATTCCGGTAACAACGTGTTGAAACGAACACCCAGCACTAAATAATAGTATTATTAATAGTGCCATTATTAATAATACCACATGTTATCTGAGCATTGAGTTCCGGATTCGTAGATAACTTTGTTTGTTTTGAACGTATTTGAATTCATTCAATATTGGAACAGTGATTTCGATCGGAACGTTTAGTTGATCATAGTATTACAGTTTTTCTAATACTGGTATTTACTGCCTCTTTGGTCTAGTGGTCACAAGTGCTACTACTGAACATGAGGTCCTGGGTTCGATTCCCGGGTCGGTCAGTGTTATTGGGTTTTCCCATCTGGAATTTCTCAGGAGTCCGGAGTTTAGATTTGTGCCCAGTTGATGGCAATAGGCTCGCCCCCTGTTACATGGGACTTAAGCATAACTGGCGAAAAGTGGGGAGTACAGTCACGAGCAATAATATGGATACATTTAGCAACTTTTAAAAGTGATTTGCTCCTACTATGTTGATTGTTATTTTGTGTTGTTACAAATATAGTTTTTCGGAACCCATATTAATATGAAGGGCACCCCTTAGGCCTCATTCCAAAGTTGCAGTCAATATTCCACGAGAAAATCGCTTTTGAATTTTGGTGCACCTCTGCCTAAGGGGTTAGAAAATACCATAACATAACATAATGCCTGTATTATGTTAAGGTATTTTCTGACAGGTGGAATGTTGAGAATGTGAATACTATGTATCGTTACTTCATTACGTCAGTATTTGCAAAGGGGTACAGAGGGGTGAGGGGAAGAGGGGTATAATACATGCAGTTATATTTAAATCCCATTGCAATGAACCGGCTAAGGATTAACGCTTGTGATCATCTAAAATATAATAAAATAAAATATAATATAATAATATATAATATAATATAATATAATAATATAATATAATAATATATAATATAATATAATATAATATATAAAGAGGTACTTTTTTTGTCGCGGAGCAAGTCACGGACAGAAGCTAATAAATAAAAATCTGTGTTCCAAGTGTTATTTTTCCAGGAGAAAATGTTATCTCTTCATTCAATCACTCGAGAGCTTTAAAATGCCACCGTAGTACACGATACTTTATCCTCAACAATAATTGGATAGCTTCTTCAAAGGATTACTTATATACTCGTGATGTTCGTCTGTTACAGTAATGAGTTTTCCCAGAGTCATTGATACTTTCAGTTAACAAAATAATAACTGAATATATCCATACTATAATATTATAAAATCGAAAGTAACTGTGTCTGTCTGTAACCTTTTTACGGCTAAACCACTGAACGGATTTCGATAAAAATTAAGAAGTGGATAGATAGCATTCTGGAGAAGGACATAGGATACTTTTTTCTCAAAAATAATCCTAAAGGGGGTGATATAGGGGATGAAAGTTTGTATGGGAAATCCAGCATTTCTTAAGTTAGTTAGTTCTTAAGAAATAAAGAGTTGCAAATTTAAGCGTTTTTGTAAAATCATCCCCCAAAGGGGTGAAATAGGGTATGATTTTGAAATTCACATGTTATATTTTTTTTTTGTGTCTTCATTTCAAGATATTTAAGGGATTGGAAATATAGTCTTAGTTCGTATCTTGTATTAACATTTAGTCTTTATTTAATTAAAATCGGCTCACTTTGTAAACAAGTTAAAGTCATAAACTAACTTTTCGAACATGTAGGAATTATATGTACAATGGCGGCACTAGAGTAGGTATTACAGATAAATGATTGATGGTAATAATAGTAAAAGGAATAATTCATATTTTAAGTAAGGCAATTAGAATCAGATAAATCTGTTTTATTCATTTTTTTAAACCAGACAAATGTGAGTAGGACTTGCGCCCTGAGGGTTCCGGCTCAAAGCTGTTCTTGCTCGGCTGCCCTAATTTCCAAATCTGGTTTGAAGGATAAACCCTTTTCAATTGAAAAATATTTTTTAGTAGAGTAATGAAATACAGACTAAATGTTACCTACTTCAAGGCACTGACTATGAATTTTTGATCCCAGATTGAAGAACAAACTTAACTTTGCAGTTCATATATAACTATAAATTACCAATTTTCCTCTTCACTTGACCTTGCTTCTCGCCAAACTTCATGCTGCTGGGCCAGCGGGAAGTATCAAATCGACTGGTTTATTTGCGAGTGTCAAAATATGCGGCATAAGTGACCGTATTTTTTTATTGCGTTGACTTGGAAGTTTGATTTTCGTAACAGCTCCAAGAGACCGTAGATCTAAGTTTTTGATATCTATTTCAACTTGCTGCCTTTACACGTTTTTGAGAAAAAGGGTCTTGACAGACAACGAAGTCATCCTTTAAGGATTATTTTTTTATTTGAGTTACGTAACCCTAGAACAGATTTATTATCTGTTTGTTACCTTTTCATGCCGTAACGGCTGAACAGATTTAGAAAGGGATACGGGTAGGCCATGACCTGTATTAGGACATAGGATACTCTGAATCCCGGTAGCACGTTCCCGTAGGATATTTGCCGACATCCACGCAAGTGAAGTTGCGAGCAAAAGCTAGTTTATCATAAATACTAGCTTTACCCCGCGTGTAGGTCAGGAGTTTATCCTATAAGAATATACGACCGGGATAAAAAGTATCCTATGTCCTAACCCAGATCATGGTCTACCCATGTGCCAAGTTTCATTTCAATCCGTTCAGCCGTTTTAGCGTGAAAGCGTACCAAACAAACTTACTTTCGCATTCATAATATTAGTTAGGATCACGTTGGTGTTCCTCGCACATGTAGGTAGGGCGGAGGGGCTGTATGTAAGCCCTCATTTTGTCAGTTATTTTTTAAGGGGTCGATACTATACCTCTGACACTAACCCAGATTCTGCTTCTACTTACAAAAAAAATCTAATGAAAAGCACTAACACACGAATAATACTTTTCCTGACCCATCGATCGAACCCAGGAATCCATACTCAACAGTGAGCTTGCTATCACAAGACTACCGAGAGCAAAATCATAAGACACACGTACATACAGTGTATTTAAATTTATTCATTAATTTATGTGTATAATAAAGGTACAACGGAGTTCTTAATGTCTAATAAGCAATAGTATTATTAATCAATGAAGGAAATAATGATGTCAATGAGACCTTATTGGTTCACGCTAAAAGCACCACGGAAAATAGTTCCAAGCAAAGCCATATTGATATTTTTCCATTCATTGTACGTAAGGAAATATCAATTCCTCTGTTGGATTCATTCCAAAAGTTTTGTCTGCCTTTGACGATATAAAGGCTAGCTGAAACAATAAGGGGGTTCGCGATTGGGCAAAAATCGAACTTTGATTTGGTAGATAAATAGCTGTTGTGATGATATTATTCTAAGGTCAGAAGTTACATATTAGGTCTTTACCTATGAAATTGCCGTTCTGCAGTACTGGCCATTTCAAATCAAAATAATTTTTGTTTGGATAAGAATTCTAATTTCAAATTAATTTTATTTTAAAAGCATGTTTTTTTTTTCCAAAAGTAGTCATTTGTTTATTGATTAGTGTTACATTTTCATCGCATTTCCATCTTTTTCGTCATCATGGATATGTTAAAAATTCGAGTAATTATGGAATATGAGTACCGTCGTGGCAGCAACGCGGCACAAGCGGCACGCAACATCAACGACGTTCACGGAGCTAACACTACAAACCAACGCACCACCTGTTATTGGTTTGCTCGCTTCCGTTATGGAAATTTCGACCTGAAAAATGAACCTCGCGGTCGTCCGAAGACTTTGGTCGACAATGACGAATTAAAGGCGATTGTGGAAGCTGATGATACACAATCTACGGCTGAATTAGCAGCAGCTTTCGACGTTAACGTCAAAACAATATTGGTCCATTTGCGTCAAATTGGCAAGGTAAAAAAGCTTGACCTTTACCTAACCTTTACTTTACCTTTACCTAATAGCAAGGGCGTAAATGAGGCTGCTATTTTGGTATAGGTAGTGAGTTCTTACGAATTCCACACGAACGTAGTCGCGGGCACAAGTTAGTCTTCAGTGAAGTTCTAACAGTACGGTAGTCAAAAATGGCTACTTTACAGGAGAGTGAAAAAACTGTATGAAATTAATGTAACTTACGCTTAAGGTCATGTTGTGTTTAATTATTAATACAAATGAACTCTGTGATGATTTGAATCCATGAAAATCCCAATAATCTTTTCCATTGATGTAATTTGGTGACTATCGCAGTGTTGTCAGTAGTAAGTAGCCATTTTTGACTTCCGTACTGTTAGAACTTCACTGACTATTACATAAAGAAGACTTTATAAAGTTTTTACGAATTGACAAAAATCGAGTTTTTTAATTATTATAATATGTATGTTTAATACCAATGTATAATGTAGTATACCTTTCGGAATAAATACTCTAAATGTGGCTCTTAATGATAACGCATATCATATCAAAATCCGTTGCGTAGTTTAGAAGAACAACGCAAACGTACGTATGTCGTAGGAAGATTTAATTATTCGAATTTTCGCGAAAACTCTAGGAATATTGCGAAAACACGGATAATTAGAAAATGGTGAAAACATTTCTGCGAACATTTTGGAAGTAGCGCTCACTCGGCTCGCGCGCCGTTGGTTCTAACCTAACCTATTTTATCCAAGTTGCTCGCAGAAATGTTTTATCCGTGTTTTCCCAATATCTCTACGGTTTTTGCGAAAATTCGAATAATTAATTCAATTATCAAATCATCCTAAGACACATACACGAAAAACGACTTTAATTATGATTATAATTAATATGCAGATATATGGTTGTTGGCTACAGCTGAGATTATGTTTTTTTTTGTTGAAGAAGGCGCTGTGCAGACTGTTGTTTCTTTTTAAGACGTTTTTTTTTATATACCTAATTTCAAGAAACTGCGCAGGTAAAGATATTGCTGTAACTGACAACCTTTAAGGGAAACCTTTTAAAAAGTTAACAGTTACGTCAACTAAAGTAGCGTATGCGAAGCACCTTAAAATTCAAAAGTATAAATTCAGGTTCCTTTCTAGATTAAGCAGAATAAACCTTGATATTTTCTCCCTCAGGGCTTGCTCATTTCTTGTGATTATAAAGTTGGGAGAACACGAAAATCTACCTCTGTCCCTAAAACTCACGAGCCAAATCACTATTATCGGCAAACTATCTGTCAAACCCGAAATCTGGGTCGCGTATAGTTGATACCTACGCCATCATGGAGTGCCAAAGTAAACAAAAGTATCGGTAGATGATATCGTCAAAGAACACCACAGCACTAGTAGCCGATTGTTTTAGCTTCTATTTTTAATCAACTTAAAACGGAGGAAGTTCTCGATTCGTCTGATAAATATTTTTTCTATCTAAGGGTGAATTTCACCAATAAACTGAAGGCGATCAAAAGCCGCGTTTACCGGACAAATTTCGTATGAGCCAGCGATTATTCATATGAAAAATACAACAAATAATAAATCCAAATATAAATATATTTCAAAATTTATGTCTGTAATTTTTATGTTGTACAATAAAGAGTATACTATCTATCTATATTTAAAATTATAATTGCGAAAGTGAATTTGTTTGTTTGTTACGCTTTCACGCTACAACGGCTGAACAGATTTGGATGACATTTAGTACATGGGTAGACCATGACATGGATTAGGATACTTTTTATCCCGATATTCCCACGGGATCGAGACTTATGCGGGTGAAACCGCGGGGTGCAGGTTGTAAATTATAATTGTGAAAACCATTGAGACATGCAACGTCTCAGGCCGCGGTTTTTTAAAAGAGATCTTCACGCGAATGCTCGGTCGCCGCCGTACTCGCCTTCAGTAGTGGTTCTATTAGCCGGTGGGCACCGGGAACCAGTCCATTCGAGTACCTTTGGCACTTCTACCGTGGGAGGCCTCTGACGTCGGGGCGCTCCGGTGTAAGGCACCGCAGTCCTCAATCCCTGGCCCCTCTAAGGCGGGGAGGTCTCCGATGCTGGAGGGCGCCCCCTCCACGTTCCTCCCCTGAGTGTGAGAAACCCTAACTCCTTCGCTACTGCCTGCTGCTCCTGCTTCACGTTCCTGATTCCGGGCTTGCCGCTCCTGCTCCACTACAGCCTGCTGCTCCCGATCCGCATCCCTGGCTCCAGGTCACTGCTCTGCTGCTGCTACTGGCTCCAAGCACCTCAAGCCGTTGCTTCGCTGCTGATACTCCTATCTACTTTTTTTATATTCCTTGTACCTATTCTTATCTTTTTCTATGTTTCATTTTATTTGTGACTTAAGTTTAGCTCCTCACTGAGCTATACGTAACTTTACAACCAACAGCGTTTCCCTGTTAATATTATTCGAGCGCCACAAGTTCCTTGTAGCAGTTTAAACCGCGTTAAAGAGCTGTCAGTGTCAGTGTCGTGCAATATTGACACTGACAGTTGTCGTGCAATTCGCCCTTAGTTGAATAAGACTTCCGTGGCATTACAATTTTACACATACACATACATAATATCACGCCAGTATTCCCCGAAGGGTTTGGCAGAGGTCTACCTATAGTACAGCCACATTTCGCCAGTTATGTTTAAGTCCCATGTAATAGGAGGCGAGCTTATTGCCATCAACCAAATCCAGAATCTGGGCTGCTGCTACTGAGAAATTTCAGATGGAAAAACTCAATAATACTTTGCCCGCCCTGCGAATCGAACCCTGGACCTCATGCTCAGCAGTTGTGCTTGAGACCACTAGCCCAACGAGGCAAGTTGTAGCTGGTAAATAGTGAAATATTTCTACACCAAGCATAAGGGAGCTACCATGATTGCATAGGGGTGCTAACAATTGTGTGAATTATCTTACTAACTATGGGACCCATGACCGGAGATACAACTGGCTAGCTATCGCGTACGCGGCATGAACACTCGCTATCGAAAAACACTTTCCTATAACGAAACTTAAGCCCATAATATCCATGTTGTAGCCTACAAGACAATACCATCGTATTACAAAGTATCTCATGTCGCTACTCGCATCGCCGCCTCTTTTGTTCCATGCTTTATCAATCTAAAAACGATGTTACGCGCTTGGCCGGCACCTAGTAAAGGAATCCTGCTTTTTTTTTAGACTGCAACTGATTTTGTCTCTGTGATACGTGCGTTACAAGCGTCTGTTAGATTAGTTTTTTTGTTGTGTTATTTGTTAGTATTATATTGGGGTTCTGTAAAGTGAAGGAGAATGTGGTTTTATTTTAGATGTACTGATTTAGTCTTTAAGTTTATCTATGTCAAGGCGCAGGATAATATCCTTTACCAGAAGTTGTCATCGTATTTGTGGTTCAGCAGCTTCAGTCATCAGGATTGTGTCAGAATATAGCAGTTTGTCGTGGACATGGTACGACAGCGGCTCCCCTGACAGTATTTGAACTGAACAGACAGCTGTACTGCTGGAGAGTTTGTTGTGCCACTTCTTCCCAGCTAAAGCACTAGGAAGTGGTGAAGGGCGGGCGTTTTGGGGACTGTCTTATGTAATTTTGACATTCGAAAAGTGCTGATTCAGCCTAAGTTCGAATAAATGACTTGATTTTGATTTGTCACCAGAAGACAGTCGCCACACAACCACCGATGCGACATTCTGCTAGCGTGACAGTAATCAGCCACTCTTATCCGACCCCTTCGGTGATACCAATAATTACATAACAAAACTAGACAGCGCCATTTGCTGTGCCGTCCTATGCAAATAAAGCATCTTCGAAATAAATAAACTAAACGCTTACTGAACGTGACATTAAGTAAATGCACAAACCGTGCGAAGTCACAAAAATAAAAAAAGTTTTTGCTTAGTTGATGTCTTCATATTTTGAGAGAAATTCCGTAAAGTTTGTCCGCCACCACTGAAGTCCGGCGGAAAATTGTGAAACTATTAAAAAAAAATGCAATATCATGCAATGAAATAGACACTATGTAGCACCACGTCTATCGGACTTGAGTGGTGGCGTGGAATCTACATGCTAGATATCAATTACATAGCTCCAATAAACATACTTTATTTTTTTTTTTTGGGTGGTAAATTATCAAATAACTTCTCCCGCTCTGGGTGGAGCGGGAGGGCGTGTCAGACTCTTACTGACTAAAACCCACCCGTGTTCCTTCCGTTGCCTTTACGTTGCCAGGGGCCACGGTATCCCTTTCGGACTTTCCCGCAACCCCGGCAGGCATCGGTCCTATCGGACCCCTTCCGTTGTGCTGACATCTCTTTGAGGCGCGCGTGGAACACAACGCGCCGTCGACCCGGGCCTGGTCCTTATCGGACGGCGAGCTACCCATTGCTCACCGTCCGCAAGCCCGCGCCTACGGTGGCCGGGAATCGGCCTGCGATTCCCGACGCCCAGGGCGTCTCCTGCGGCGGCTAGGGGCGTGAGGGCGCGAAATTTGCCTCTCCCTCACGCGTTCTGCCTCCTCCTTCGCGAGCATTACTGCTTCGCAGAAGGAGGTGACGGCCTCCCATGCCCTCTCGCTCCGTACCATGGCCTGGACTAGGGCCGGACGAGAAAGATCCCCGCCGCCGATCGCCTCCACGACGGACACGGCGATGCTCTGCCCAAGCCGGACAGACCTCCACCGTATGCTCAACCGTGTCCTCCGGGCGATCCACGCAGTGATGACACCCGGGCGTTTCCTCCCGCCTGATACGGAACAGGAACCTCCCGACAATAAACATACTTCATTTCTACACGTACTATCTCGTTGGTCTAGTTACGTGGTCGCAAGCGCTACTGCTAAGCATGATGTCCTGGGTTCGATTACCGGGTCGGGGCAAGTGTTATTGGGTTTTTCCATCTGGAATTTCTTAGTAGCAGCCCGTAGTCTGAAATTGTGCCCGGTTGATGGGAATAGGCTCACCCCCTATTACATGGGACTTAAATAAAACTGGCGAAATTTGGGTGTATAGGTACACCTCTGCGTAAACCTTTGGGGCATACAAGCGTGTTGTTATGTAGGTATCACATAGATGTTTCGTAAATGTTCTACAGCAACAAAGATTTTTTTCATTACAACTAAAACCCATAGAACCCGTCGCATATTGTCGTAGATTTTCATTTTGTATCGGGATACGTTGGCAGGTGATGGATTACTGCCGTAAAACTGATCAAAAATGCATAAAAGAGAGGTGTTGTGTTCGGCTTACAAATTCACACTCTGCTTTATTGGTAATCTGATGATAGGAAAGCAAAACTAAAACAGTTTTTTATTCAAATGACTGAAAATAATAAGCGGTGCATAACAATTTAATATTGCATGGTTTTCTTCATTATTATTCTCTTTCATGGCTATATCTATATTGAGTGATTAGTAGTTCTACCATCCAGAACCTTTTAAACAGGTCCTCAGAGTATTGAACTCCTTTTAAAACTACTGCCACAATATCTACACTTTACAAACTAAAATGTATCAACGTCGCAAATACTTACTAACACAGAAACCTCAATTGATTTTTACAGCAGGGCGCAACTCGCAGCGGTTTTTAACGCTAAGTGTGCCGGCACTCACCAACAATAGCGACATTCAGTTTACAGAACCTTGTTCTATATTGTGTGAAGATATTTAGGTAGTCGAGACAAGGATTGTTTTCTAATTAATGCCATAACCAGTAAACATAAGTGTTTACTTTGAAAACAGCTCTGTATGGTAGTCGTGTTCTATCCTATAACTAATTAACAAAATGACATAACATCACGCCTGTAATCCTCGAAGGGTTAGGCAGAGGTGTACCTATAGTACACCCATATTTCGCCAGTTATGTTTAAGTCCCATGTAATAGGGGGCGAGCCTATTGCCATCAACCAGGCACAAATCTAGACTCCGGGCTGCTATTGAAATTCCTGATGGAAAAACCCAATAACACTTTGCCCAACCTGGGAATCGAACCCAGGACCTGATGCTCAGCGGTAGTGCTTGCGATCACTAAACCAACGAGGTAGTCGTAACAAAATAACATACATGTAAAATCGCGCCTTGTTTCTTCGAAGGGTTAGAAGTAAGGCAGAGATGTACCTATAGTAACGTCAACGCCGGCTGTCGCTGAAAACCAGCGCTGGGGCTCTGTCTTGCATAGGGTCGCAGCATCATGCTGAGCGATGGCCGTTTTGCGTGAATGTGACGCATATTTTCCCAGAAACTTGTTTCCATTTTTTAATTTTGTTTTCTTTTTTTTTTTTGCGTCATGTTTACCGCAAATAAACGTATTTTCTTTCTTTCTTTAGTATATCCACATTTAACAAAATAACATGGTTAATCCCTCTATGCTCGAATCCGCTATGCACGCAAAAATCCTACCAAAACCAGCTTTATACGAAATTCTTCGGTTTTCCGCAAACAATGGAGAGTACTGTGAACAGGTTGGAAAGAAAAGTGTTAAAGGCGCTCACAAGAGGCAAATGTTATAAAAAGGAACGTCTTAAAAAAAGTGCCACATCTATATAGTTTGTGGTTAATCTTGAATATATTTCTCAGAACTTGGTTGTAACAAAAACACGTTTTGAAAAAAAAATCTTGATACAAATTACATTTGATTGCACAGCTTGGTTGTTTTTTATTTTCGATGACTCCACTCATTTTTGAGTAGGTAAATAGATAATTGCTTCTTACATATTTTGAAATAAATTACGAGCGTTGTGTCATTTCTCTTTTATTTCTGTGCACTCCGAGCTTTAGCTCTTGTCAGAGTCTTAAGTTCAAGTTTTAGCATCTACTTCTACAACCCAATTACTGAGCAATTTGACATCAAACAAACCAGAATTGGTGCTGCACCAGTCGTCAGTCAGCGATTTATATCAATATACCAGAAAATATTTAAATGGGATAGAATTAAAAAAATGGTTTAATTAGTTGGTTTTTTGGTGACGTCTCTGGAAATTGGTGGCTACATTGTTATTTATATTGGATCCCTGTAGAACCGAATGTAAGTGATATATAAAAAAAAAACAACATTGGACATGTTTCGCATTCGATGGTGATGATCTGATTACTGAGATCAAAATCGTATTAGTCAGACTTATGAGCTTCTGATTATTCATAATGACAGTCATAAGATAGTGTCTTTGTTGTCACAACAAAAAGCAACCAAATTGGTCACTCCAGATCCAGAATTCTCATATGGTTCCCAACAAACTGCTAAATGCTTCATGTATAACTCCTACAATGCATTGGACTCTCACATACCTACATGTCTGAACAACAAAGACTGAAATAAATCAGCGCTCAACGAATTGCTTATTTGCTGCTACGGCGTAGCTCGCGTTGCGGCTACGTCAGCTACGCCGTAGCTACCGCTTGCTATTCGTTGTTTAGAAAACGTTTGCTACGTTTTGCTTTGTTCATTTCTAGATGTACTAGTATATGGATGAAAGGCCAACTTAGGCATTTACTAGTTCTTAGGAAACCACGAACTATTTTTAAGATTATTTTTTCTAGCATAATCAGTCACGTAACGTTGAGATACAGACATCATCTCTATGAGAGGGAGCGGGCTGTAATCTATTTATTTATTTATTCAGCTACAAAGGTTGTGTTACACAACCAATTACAGTAACTAAAAATTATAATTACAAAAGAGACAATTATAAACCACATTATAATATACAAAATAAAAATATGAAAACTTTAAAAAATCATGAAAACATATATAAAATAATGTAGGTTAACAACACTGTCATAAATTCCTCTCAGAGTACTTCTGACATACCGATAAAATCTTCGTCCATCCATCCACAAACAGGCCGTCTGTTGGGTTAGAATCCAAGAGATCATTAAGCGCGGCCAGAGTGCGAGGAATTGGTGACTTAGCACGTGCAACAGTACGACATGGAGGCACGACAAACAGCCAGTGCCTCCTGCCTCGGCAGTAATTGTCTGGTAAAAAGGAGCGCACCAGCACATTAAGGAGATCAGAAGCGTCAATAGCGCCACGGAGCGTCTTACAGGCTATTGACTGCATCTATCACGCGGGGTCAGTGCGGGTAGTTGTAACATGTCTTTGTGACTGTACCTAAATTACCCTAGGCTGATAAAATTTTCGTTTTTCCTAATTACATTGATATTAGTGTTTGAGTCGGTTCCCCCTTAGGGGGAAGTGCCGCACCCCACCCCGTGCAGCACTGTAGAGCTCGTCTCCAGACTGGACACTCTCCCACCGTTATAAGAAAGAGAAGAATTCCCATAAACTAAACTGCCCTGTCCCGACTTAGAAAAGCTAGGGGAAGTTAATATTGGGAATTCACAGTTAGTAAACATAAGTATTATAATACTAATACAATATGAAGCTAAGAAGATTAGAGGGTATGCAAAATATATGATATATATAATTTAGTATAATAAATGTTGGAGCGCCGACGTCTCCTCCTCTCGCAGTTGAGCACCTATATCTGCAATACAGTCTGATCAAGTGAAGGAGTAAAGGGATCGTTACGCTTGCGCTTTATATAATTATTTATAGCTACGTTAATTTGTCTGTTTACAATGTACCCACTTTAGCGAGACCGGGAACCGTTTAACAACGTTTGCCTCATTATACATGATCCGTTAGACCTAACGCATAGAACCTCTGAGGAACTAATACGATTCTAACGGAACACGTTCCCTAATCACAATATAAATATCTTACCCAATCCTAAGACAGAGTACTGCGAAGTCCAACTGTTATTGAGTAAGATAAGTTTAGCTTTGAGTAGTTCTAAACGCGCAGTATGTACAAGACTCCCTTACGGCGGCCTGGCCCCTTTTACTAATAGGTATAATAGAAAACTAGCACAAGCGCATCGTAGACTCAGTCTCTAGCAGAATACAATACGATCGAATCTGGTGAACGCCGAAGCGGTAGTTCGTCACTTCATATTTCCTTAATCTGCCCCATTTAGAGGATGCGATGCGGCTATTAGCGGCTTTGCGTCCCAATAGCGTGTTTCGATAAACAGTGTCGATTTAGTAATAGTCCTACAGAACGGACGGGGTAATTTTATCGAGACACGGTCCCTAGCGTTCTTCGAACGTCTACCAATTCAGTTTGGGGTACTTGGTGAAGCCTACCCCCACTCCCTGGAAATATGCGTCAACAAACCTCACGCAAAGTATTCTGTGGCAAGACCTTTTTGGATACAGAAATCATCATTAACATTTGGTGGTTTTATAATCCAATTACAGATTGACTTTATAGCCTAGTTCAATTTTAAATGAACTGTGAGTATTTATGGTTCTGCCTTCCAAATGTGGTGCGTCAGCTCAAGGTCAACAATCGTCAAAAGTCTGGAGCGTTAGTGCTCAGTGTCAAGTATGGCGGAAGGCTTTCGCCATTTCCCTATAACTAAATGCAAATGACAATAATCTGCCAAGGTATGGATTAGGACATAGACACGTAATACACGAGAATGTACATTAGTTATAAAACACGATACTAGATAAGAGTTATTTCGCCTTTCTGGTATAAACGATCAATAATAACTCGACAGCGATATCACCTAGCTGTTACCTATAAATACAATGCAAATCTAAAGGTAAAAGTTAATTAAAGTTGACACTTACCAATTAATTCCTTAGATTACAACTCACTTACAAAATACTGCACACATTACCAGCATAGCCTCGGGTACCGCTCTTATGCTTCGACTGCCTCTCGGAACGCCTCGAAACTAACTTATCTAGCTTAGACTACGTAGTCGCTACCTAAAATGGTCTTAAACCCACTATCAACTTGATAAATAATGCTCGGTCCCTTACGATAGCTCACGGACATCACCTCTGATATTCATCAAGTCTCCTAACTTAACTCGCTTAGGATATTACGTCCGCACCCTACCGTGGTCTAAAACCAAGTATCCTCTTGTCTTACAATATCAGTCTACCCCGTTCCTAAAAACCCTACGGCCCAACTTCCCAGTTTCGCCGAATAGGTTAATGGCTGTTTTTGTGTAAAACTCAATTGTTTCAAAAGGTTCGTTACCTACGCATTTATTACCACCAGATGTGAATGCCCGCTGCATTGCATCCAGGGAATATCAACCTTTTCTGACGGAAGATTCAAAGTTACAATTTATATATGTTTTATTATAAAACCATACTATTATGTTATTAGCACAAAACCTAATTAAAGTATTTTAGCTATCTGTTAGAATAATCAATCAATCAATACAATAGCATAACTACAGTTATAAGATAATAAATAGTTATATCAGTTATAATAGTTAATCAGACTCATAACTTATTGTTTCAAGCATGACTCTAAATTTATATTTGTTATTTATCTTACTTTCATTATATTCATGTAAGAGCATGCATGTTGACGATCCCTGCTTTGGCCCTTAACTTACAATCTGCAAGTCATAAAGTATAAATGGGATGGGATTCTAAGAGGTTCAATATTGTTTAACAATTTTAAAGAAATGGGAACTATTGTTATTCATTAGGGTAATTTATTAGGATGGTCGAGCTGACCATGTGTTTCTTAGTGGCCCCGATCATGTGCCGATTTTAAAATAAATATAATATTTCGTTATTCATTTAGTGCAAATGACACATAGTCACATTCCCCCCTCTGAAAATCAGACGCGTGACGCAGTACAGCGTATGAGCTTTCACAATATGATGAGCTCTGCCTTTCCTTGATAGTATTATAGAATATTTATGGGTCTCATATGTTTACTTAATCAAATAGGTAATTAACTATAATGATTCTAATTGGAACCTGAATCCAATAAGATCATGAGATGTAATGTGTGCTATAATTTAGCATTGTCTTGCAGACGCATCTTCATCCGATAAACATAATATAATATCTCTATAATATTTGAACTATAATTCTTTTTGCAAATACTCTTCTCATGATAATTTAAATAGTATTACCGCGCCTCAGTTAAGTTCAGAAAACCTGTGCATGCTTATAATGTAGTTTTACATACCAGGGTCTCTTTTAAGAGTATTTGTGTTATCGTGGCACTCTACCTACAGTGCTCCCTCGTTCTAATCTCAGCCTATCGCAGTTGCCGATGGACAGAGGCCTCTCCTTATGGACCTCAATGCTGAGTCAGCTCAGTCAGCTGCCCGCTGTCGTTTCCGGGAGTAGCTGAAATAGTCCGCACATGACATATTAGACTGTATTCCAATTGGACGCCCGCCTCTGATTATGAGAGGTTGGAGCAGTTTTGAAATCCATCAAGAGCTAGGAAGTTATTCTAATTAGAAAATATAGGCATCCTAGATTGTCCAAACAATTGTTGGCCCGTTAGCACAAAATGCTGTTAACTATCTCCTCAGATTCTCAACATGTTGACGAGAACATTCTCATGAACATATCAGATTGTATTCCATCTGCACGCCCCCCTCTGATTCTAAGAGGTTAAAATAGTTTCCAAATACAATAAGAGTTGGGAAGTTATACCTACTGATTAGAAATTATAGGTATCCTAGACTGTACAAACAATTATTGGTTTAGTATTACAAAAGATTGTCAATTCCTCCCTTCGTTTTTTAAAATAATATTGACAATAAAAAATGCTCTAGCATATCTGAAGTGATAACTATAGTGTCTTCTGCTCAAGACATATTAATTATATTAAGTGAGATAACAAAATTCATACCGCGTAGTAACGGGTAACCCTAATGTACAAATAGAATTGAAACTTAGCTTCGTCACAGGAACCACGCTACTGCTGCTGCTGTGGCAGTCAGCTGATCACAGCCGATTTTGATGAAACTTTAAACCAAGCGCTCTTACAAACCAATAGTTTTGTCAGAGCGTAGTCGCAGCTAAGCGAAGACTTAAAGATCCTGGAATTTGAAATAGGTCCACAAAAGTATCCGTACAAGTATACAGCATAGGCTGCTGATTGCAGACTTAGAAAGATTTATGTTTACTTCCTATGATGATAGTTAATGAACCTTATCGTTCATTTTTTTTTCTTTTTTAAAATATCACAGTTGGTGATACTTTATTGACATTACAATCTAGCCCATTAGATAATAAGTAATTTAATTATAATTTAAACTACTAGGTAACTATACAATTAAGAATTCCTCCAATAACGTCTTTCATATTTACTTTACGTAAACGGAAGACACGCGATGCACGTGTTCTTTATAATTATCAGCACTTACACCGCAGTCTTCGTAAATTAATCGTTATCTTTATAAGCTTTACGCTTCATAGCTCTTATTTACTAATAAGAGTTTACCTTTAGGTTTACCCATATCAAAGGTGTGTTATATAGCTAAGCTCACGCACATATATAAATATGAAGCGCACAAACACTTTTCATATTCACAAACTGTCAATACAAAACTCACGTTTTCAGGGAGTCGAACCCATTATTGCAGTCGCACAACCCAAACAACAATCATACCATAACCTACTTAAAATTACATCCGTGCATGTGGGAATCGAACCCACTATCAGTAGCATCGGAACCAAAGTCAACTATTCGTGCGGGGATTGAACCCACAAGCCGTGACACAGGAATGCAAGCACTTATAAACCAACACATGTGCCGAGAATCGAACCCAAGATTCATTTACAATGAAATAAGCACATCAACTAACAAATTATGCGGGAATTGAACCCACTACAGTACTCTAGAAATTCAACTTCCATAGTCAAACCATTACCTAATTTAAACATAAGTTATTATAGCCGTTGTAACTCTTGCCGTCTCTAACAAATATAGAACCATAAAATTACGTTGTGTTATTTTTGTAGCAACCCATAAGTTGTTCTTTCTCGTTGCACTGAACTGAATCAGTACATTTAATGACGAGAATCCTGGTCACGGCACCACATGTGACTGTACCTAAATTACCCTAGGCTGATAAAATTTTCGTTTTTCCTAATTACATTGATATTAGTGTTTGAGTCGGTTCCCCCTTAGGGGGAAGTGCCGCACCCCACCCCGTGCAGCACTGTAGAGCTCGTCTCCAGACTGGACACTCTCCCACCGTTATAAGAAAGAGAAGAATTCCCATAAACTAAACTGCCCTGTCCCGACTTAGAAAAGCTAGGGGAAGTTAATATTGGGAATTCACAGTTAGTAAACATAAGTATTATAATACTAATACAATATGAAGCTAAGAAGATTAGAGGGTATGCAAAATATATGATATATATAATTTAGTATAATAAATGTTGGAGCGCCGACGTCTCCTCCTCTCGCAGTTGAGCACCTATATCTGCAATACAGTCTGATCAAGTGAAGGAGTAAAGGGATCGTTACGCTTGCGCTTTATATAATTATTTATAGCTACGTTAATTTGTCTGTTTACAATGTACCCACTTTAGCGAGACCGGGAACCGTTTAACAACGTTTGCCTCATTATACATGATCCGTTAGACCTAACGCATAGAACCTCTGAGGAACTAATACGATTCTAACGGAACACGTTCCCTAATCACAATATAAATATCTTACCCAATCCTAAGACAGAGTACTGCGAAGTCCAACTGTTATTGAGTAAGATAAGTTTAGCTTTGAGTAGTTCTAAACGCGCAGTATGTACAAGACTCCCTTACGGCGGCCTGGCCCCTTTTACTAATAGGTATAATAGAAAACTAGCACAAGCGCATCGTAGACTCAGTCTCTAGCAGAATACAATACGATCGAATCTGGTGAACGCCGAAGCGGTAGTTCGTCACTTCATATTTCCTTAATCTGCCCCATTTAGAGGATGCGATGCGGCTATTAGCGGCTTTGCGTCCCAATAGCGTGTTTCGATAAACAGTGTCGATTTAGTAATAGTCCTACAGAACGGACGGGGTAATTTTATCGAGACACGGTCCCTAGCGTTCTTCGAACGTCTACCAATTCAGTTTGGGGTACTTGGTGAAGCCTACCCCCACTCCCTGGAAATATGCGTCAACAAACCTCACGCAAAGTATTCTGTGGCAAGACCTTTTTGGATACAGAAATCATCATTAACATTTGGTGGTTTTATAATCCAATTACAGATTGACTTTATAGCCTAGTTCAATTTTAAATGAACTGTGAGTATTTATGGTTCTGCCTTCCAAATGTGGTGCGTCAGCTCAAGGTCAACAATCGTCAAAAGTCTGGAGCGTTAGTGCTCAGTGTCAAGTATGGCGGAAGGCTTTCGCCATTTCCCTATAACTAAATGCAAATGACAATAATCTGCCAAGGTATGGATTAGGACATAGACACGTAATACACGAGAATGTACATTAGTTATAAAACACGATACTAGATAAGAGTTATTTCGCCTTTCTGGTATAAACGATCAATAATAACTCGACAGCGATATCACCTAGCTGTTACCTATAAATATAATGCAAATCTAAAGGTAAAAGTTAATTAAAGTTGACACTTACCAATTAATTCCTTAGATTACAACTCACTTACAAAATACTGCACACATTACCAGCATAGCCTCGGGTACCGCTCTTATGCTTCGACTGCCTCTCGGAACGCCTCGAAACTAACTTATCTAGCTTAGACTACGTAGTCGCTACCTAAAATGGTCTTAAACCCACTATCAACTTGATAAATAATGCTCGGTCCCTTACGATAGCTCACGGACATCACCTCTGATATTCATCAAGTCTCCTAACTTAACTCGCTTAGGATATTACGTCCGCACCCTACCGTGGTCTAAAACCAAGTATCCTCTTGTCTTACAATATCAGTCTACCCCGTTCCTAAAAACCCTACGGCCCAACTTCCCAGTTTCGCCGAATAGGTTAATGGCTGTTTTTGTGTAAAACTCAATTGTTTCAAAAGGTTCGTTACCTACGCATTTATTACCACCAGATGTGAATGCCCGCTGCATTGCATCCAGGGAATATCAACCTTTTCTGACGGAAGATTCAAAGTTACAATTTATATATGTTTTATTATAAAACCATACTATTATGTTATTAGCACAAAACCTAATTAAAGTATTTTAGCTATCTGTTAGAATAATCAATCAATCAATACAATAGCATAACTACAGTTATAAGATAATAAATAGTTATATCAGTTATAATAGTTAATCAGACTCATAACTTATTGTTTCAAGCATGACTCTAAATTTATATTTGTTATTTATCTTACTTTCATTATATTCATGTAAGAGCATGCATGTTGACGATCCCTGCTTTGGCCCTTAACTTACAATCTGCAAGTCATAAAGTATAAATGGGATGGGATTCTAAGAGGTTCAATATTGTTTAACAATTTTAAAGAAATGGGAACTATTGTTATTCATTAGGGTAATTTATTAGGATGGTCGAGCTGACCATGTGTTTCTTAGTGGCCCCGATCATGTGCCGATTTTAAAATAAATATAATATTTCGTTATTCATTTAGTGCAAATGACACATAGTCACATCTTCTAATTTCTAGTTAAGGTCTAGGTCATGCCGGTTTCCTTACGATGTTATTTGTCTTGCCTATTTGCGAAAAACCATGGATGAAACTCGTAATGGGCAATCCGATTGAATAGTTTACTCTTGTCAGAAGCAAAGAGGTATAGTTACCCAACTACAAAATTTCCCTATCCACTAGAAAATGTTAATTACTCCCCTTTATGCATTCCCCAAAAAATATTTCCGCTCCAAAAATTTAGAATGTTCATATGCGCATGAAGAGAAAAATTCTACCGCGTTTGGGGCGCTTAAAAATAAAGCGGATGGCAGACAAATGATTTACCTAAGCGTTTTCAGATCAGAACGGACACGGTTGCTCTGCGCCCAGACTCCATTACACTTATTGCGAACCTTTAAATGTGAGTGCACATGGTAGGTAGGTAGGTAAGTTTTTTTTTTTGTATTAAAAAGCTGAGGTTTATTTTCTGGAGTGTTATTATTTATAGTTGTTTTGGTGTGGGTATTTTTGTTAATTTGTTTGCAGTTTTTATGTAAAATATTGTTATATCAAGAGCAGTAATTTTTTTTATGAAAACTGACTCTAAAATGAGTACTTTCATTCTTATAATAATAATGTTAAAGTTTGGGATCAAAATTTTTACCGTTTTAAAAAAGTACGAGAGATTATGTGCTCAAAATAAAATTACTTATAATATCAGTGCCAATTAACTAATGAAAGTGCCCTCAAATCGACTTTATATTTTGTTTGTACAGACCTCGATCGACTTCTTCAATATAAAATACAAACATAAGACCCGGAACTTAAAGAATTGACCAACAATTTTAATAGTTTCCGATTTTGTAAAAGCAAGCTCAATTAAGTTGAGTGTGTACTTACCTTACTCTAACGTAAAGACTTGTTCAGATGAACCACTTTCCAACCTGATTTTTACCGTGTTATGATATTTTACACCACTTTTCAGTTTTTCTTCAAATCATCGAGTTGTTTAGTGGACCGCAACGTGCGGTGGGAACTGTGGGAAACCACTTTATGAGTGGCCGTAATAACATTCTCCTACACAGGCAATATAGGAGCACAGTATGACAATAACATGGTGGAATTGACTTAGAAATATAGCGCACTTTGTATGCCCGATGTATGTAAAAGCTTAATTTAGTTTGGGAGTTGGTATATCATTAATTATATGCTGCAACCATCAAACACCTTAAAAATTGTATTTCATAGACTAAGTGGCTTACAACAGCCAAAGCGCTGTCACTGTCGGACTGCATAGAAAAGAAAGAGAAGCACGATGACACAACGCAGGTAAATAAATCAGAAGCAGCCAAAAAATTATGTAATTTAGTATTGGTCGTTCAGCAGTGAACAGCAACCTATTAGTAATGCTATAAGGTAATTTTTTATTTGTTTCTCCTTGTGTATTATATCTAAGTGTATTTATATTGTAATAAGGTATGATGGGGTTAACATATCATTATTGGACAAACACACATATCAAATAAAAAAAATAAAAAACGTAGGTAAATTATTGCAAAATATGAAATAAATTATCTATTACCAAAAAATCTATTGATTGGACTAAAAAATTAAAACACTATTACGCTAATATGTTGCTTGTAGAATGCTCTAACAAAAAATCAGAATGTAAATATGTATGATTTTTTCATCATTAAGAGAATTTTTTAGAGGTATCTTCGTAATTTTTTTCTATAGTATCAAATTAGTTCTATTATGTTTTCAACACACTATCTTCCTAGCATATATCCTGAAGCATGTAATATATTTTTCTAATTTTGTTTACTGAAGTATATCATATACTTTCAGGCATTATAAAACTTGCGTTTAGGCACGCAAGGTCTTTAGTCCCCTTAAGTTTTTGTTGTAATTTGAGAGTGAAATATATTTATTTATTTATTATTAATAGGGTACTTTGAGGGTTTTTTTTAGATTTCTCCTACCTACAAAAAATACAAGCAATAGTAAAAACAAAAAAATAATTTAAGATTTTTAAGTCTATGCTAGACAAACACCACACTGGTACCATCTGACGTCACCAGACAGAAACGTCATAGTAACTTCGCGTCATTCAGTACAATGATCGTTTTGCCACAATGATAAATAAAACATGTTTCCACCGAATTTATTTATTTTTCGTCTTTATTTGGTAACATCTATAAAATAAGTATATTTTATTTCCCTGAAAGTTATTGCTGTATTATTATTAATGAATGTACAAAATCATTCCTTACATTCTTGTTTGCGGTCAACCATTGCGGTTAAAAAAGTCGAGTGATGTCGCGGGACACCCGGTTGGACCAAAGTTCCTTTCGCTGTATATTATTATGTATTACATAATAGGCACAAATAAATAAATTGAGAGTAACCGAATTAAAAAAAAAAACGAAACTTACTATGATAAAAGTGTCGTGACTGTCAAAATGTTACACCTTTTCCGGTCTAACTCTTATTCGCCGAGTGTACTAAGGAAGTTCGTTCCAAAAATAATTGTATTTTGTAGCCACGACGAGGTTTATGATGGGCTTGTCTGAACACGCTTTACAGTTTCAATTTCTTGAAGTGAAAGAGTTTCAGGTTATTCGTACATATTGCTATCGGAATTCGGTAGTGTGTAGTGTAGTAGATACGGTAAATCTAAAAATGACTTATTTTTTTATGAAAAAGCAGAAGTAAAATGACAGAAAATGAAAAGTCTTTGTTACTTGAAGTGGTAGGTAAAGGTTTATATTATAGTACAGTCAGCTTTAAAAATATGTAAACATCGACAACAATTCCTTTAATTGCTAAACACATAGACAGCTACAATTATGTGTAATTTATGTTTTGTGGGTACACATTAATACAATATTTTGGAACGAAGATTGTAGACAGTTTCATGAATAATTCTTGTTGTATCTCAAAACATACCCACGCCACCCACAGTTTGACAAATATGTTATAAGGCCTTTGTTATATGGGGCGAGCTTAATATGATTGTGTTATACAAACATTCATCTTTGGTCTATCTTTTTCATAAACTATATGTTAGGAAGTATACCAGTATTTGACATGCCTCTCTGATACACAGACTTCATCATCTTCCATAGTCCTTGACCCATGTTTATCATTACATAATTGTAGAAATATTATTGTTTTTTTTGTTTTAATAACTAACCTGATGTCAGAGATTTTATGCCGCCCATGGGCCCCTGGCTTGGCTTCACATGCCGTCGAGAAATATCTCACTATATTTTCCTTCACCATTTTTAGAGCAAGTGCTATATTACGCACATGAATCCGAAAAATTGGACGTGCGTGCCTTGGGTTTGAACTCGAGACCTATGACTTTGCATTCCGACGGTCACACCACTAGGCTATTACTACTAATGAATAGTTTAAACATGACACGTATTCGTTTAATTGAAGTGCCTTTTCCGATTTATCGGTCTATCTATCTTTCTATCAAAATACTGTGGCATTTTGTTTGGCGAAACAGCAAAAAATAAAAAGCTCTCCTAAATGCTAATGTACCCTGGCTCCCTGAATATTCAAACTCAGACCCACACGGCCACGGTCACAGTTGGGCTAACAGTGTCCAGTCTTTAGCATTAGCATCCCTACGAAAGAATTTCAAGTCACGTTCATGTTGTTTTGTGGCGAGAGAAATATAACAATGATTGTTAAATTAAATGTATGTGGTTTTGTACTATATTTACATGACCGAGTAAGGGCATAATACCAGCCGGTCTATTCTGTAATAATCTCACGGTGAAAACTTAGGTGAAGTGAACGTGAAGTGAGCTGTCATTCCACTTGCTGCTAGGGACTGACAGCTCACTCCGAGCTCACTTCACCTAAGTTCTCACGGTGAGATGGTTACAGAATAGCACTGCAGGTGCACATAATATTAGGTGGAACTTAAAATGACTATCTTACAACACGGAGTTAAATAACAGTATTTATTTATTTATTACTTTTAAGAAGGCTTACAGACTAATTACAAATAATAGGTAACAACAAAACATTATCAAGTTGCTAATAACAAGCATCCACACATATATAACATATCGATTACTTAAAGCCGAACAATTAGCAATTAAAGTACAGACGCCAGTACATCAAGCCACTCCAATCCGCCAAACCTTCCCAATCAACATTGAATCCTATACTTTAGTGATAAAGTTGAAAATCCATTAAAGAAATCTGACAGACTGCAGCAACTCGATGTGCTGGTGCCTGTACATTGTGTACATAAGTAAGTAAGTTAGGTTAGTTTTATATATGTATGTTGCTACTTAAGAGTTAAGTAAGTTACAGTTAAGAACCACTAGCAGGCGCATCATTCACAACAAATGATTTGGCTAAGAGCGTCCTTGCTGTGTTTGATTGATAGAGCTTTTAATAAAATTACCACTACATGCAGAGATTTTCATTTGGTAATTAGGTCCCTGGACTGAAACAGAAATCAGTAGACCTGGTGGTCTATTCCGTATTCACTGTTTCATTTCGATAAAGTAAATAACGCAATAAATATTTTTGACTTGTCAAAATAAAACAGCATTACCATTGTTTGCGTGTGTTATTGTATGTTTATCATTGGTTACGTGTATCAATTACCCCGCAGGATTTAATTTGGAAAGGAACTAAGTTGCTGTGTTTAAAACTTTTGCACACCGTAACGTTGCGGTACTAGACAGCGGTAACTTAAACTGTTGTAGAAGTGTCAAATACGAGTATAAAGGTTTAGAACGCTTATTATAGTACATGCAGGCCTTCTTACAGATGAGGGGACCGAGGCTAAGTAATAACTCGATTAGGTTAAACTAAACTTGCCGCAATTGCTCGGTGGATTGTCAAAGTCAAAGTCAAATCATTTATTTCAAATAGGCCCTTATAAGGCACTTTTGAACGTCAAAATTTACAAAAAAAATTGAACTGATTCTAGTTGCCCCTTCCAAAATGTAGTTTTCGCATGGAGAAGAATGGACAATAAACTCCACCGTTACTCTTTTAAAATGTTTTACAATATTTTGTATGAGTACATTAGTTATATAATTATATGTGAGGACGATGCACCTAGAATAAGATTATTATACCACAATAGGTAAAAATAATTAAGAATTAAAAATGAAGCAACAACAGATAAATTAATTATGTGATAGATACATGGTGCTGACATATTTACAAACATTGTAAATGTAGACGATTTTCCTAAAATTTTACAATTTTAAATACTTTTTACATACTGAGACCCCTCGGAAATCACGTTAAATTCGTAGATCTTTGACAGTCGTCAGAAACCCACAAGTCTGGTTATATATTACCCAGTAACTGGGTTGTGGAGGTCAGATAGGCAGTCACCGCATGTAAATCTGGTTAGACTGGAAGCCGAACCCAACATAGTTGGAAAAGGCTAGACAAACGAAGCAGGCCTTCTTTCCCTACCTCCTGACATCACCTCACACATTTTTCACCCAACATCGCTTAATAGTTGTGGGCAGGCCGAACTAACTAATGGTTCCTGCGGTCTTCTTCAAGCATTTTATTAAAACAAGGCATTTTAAAACCATTTTTAGAGCTACGTTTTACGGTTTTTGTGGTTGTCTGAAGTTTGTCAGGAATTTGTTATACTTGATATTTTGATGCAGAATGTGGGATAAAGATGTATAAAATGTTTAAGGTATTAAAATTTCGAGCTTCTATTTAGTTATTGTTTTTTATTTTATTTTGAGCGTTATTATTAAACATGCTTAGTACGGATCCCTAATGGGTATCGTGAACCTTGTTATTCCTTCAGTTTACGCCGAGCGCATAGAAACTGCATCGATGGGTTGGTCCAGTTACGAACCGCCGCCGACGCGACGCGACCGGAGCAAAATTCGACATGACAAAAATAATTATAAAAATGTCTAATAGCTAACATTTTTGTCTTTCCGTATTCTAGCATCCAATAGGTTTAACCCATTTTAATTAGAATAATATTTCCCTTAAAATAAATTATTTTTAAAATAACTGAATTTTTCGATCCACCGTCTGAAGTTTACGTAATTAAAATTATGAATTTTCCCATTTACATATTATTATTTTAAAAGATAAATTAAACAGAACACTTTCATGAAGTCCGTTAGCTTATAAACATAGCCTGTAAATGGATCATGATATATCGTTTTGTTTTTTCAATACTCCCTTATAATTTAATGTCTTTTTAACCGACTTCCCAAAAAGGAGGAGGTTATCAATTCGGTTGTATTTTTTTTTTTTTTTTTTTTTTTTTTTAATGTATGTTACCTCATATCTCCGTCATTTATGAACCGATTTTGAAAATTATTTTTTTATTTGAAAGGACACACTTTCCGATTGGTCCCATTTTTATCAAAATTTAAATCTGATGATGGAATCCATGAGGAATTGAGGGAACTCTTCAAATATTATAGGCTCACACATAGCGATTTAGGTATTTTCAGCTACAAGTTAAGCATTTGCATTCAGAAACTATCATTTAGTGAAGTGGAACTGATGAAGAAGACCACAGATTGCCATCGGAATTCCTCAATGATAGGTATTCCACGGGTGGCGCCATTTATGAACCGATTTGGAAAATTATTTTGTGATTTGAAAGGATATACGGCCAGATTGGTCCCAATAAAAAAAAACAGTTCTGATGATGGAATCCATGACGAATTGAGGGAACTCCTCAAATATTATAGGCACACACATAGCGATTTAGGTATTTTCAGCAACAAATTAAGCATTTTCATTCAGAAAGTATCATTTAGTGAAGTGGAACTGATGAAGAAAACCACAGATTGCCACCGTAATTCCTCAATGATAGGTATTTCACGGGTGGCGCCATTTATGAACCGATTTGGAAAATTATTTTCTGATTTGAAAGGATATACGTCCAGATTGGTCCCATTAAAAAAAAAAACAGTTCTGATGATGGAATCCATGACGAATTGAGGGAACTCCTCAAATATTATAGGCACACACATAGCGATTTAGGTATTTTCAGCAACAAATTAAGCATTTGCATTCAGAAAGTATCATTTGGTGAAATGGAACTGATGAAGAAGACAGATGGCCACTGGAACTACTCAATGATAAGTATTTCACGGGTGGCGATAAGATATCTCGATTAAGATAGTTAAGCGACAATGAAGCACGTTTAAATAAATAATTCTGATGACCATCGAACTGATCTGAAGATGAAGCCGGAAGGACGGCACCGGAACTCCGTCATAAAACAATGTATCCTAGCCGTGTTTGGGCTTATTCGAATTGCCATGAGATGTACTCTGGCTATAATTGATTTTAATGGTAATATCCCGGCATCAAATTGCGCTACTTGAGTCGTATGTTATGTGTGGCCTTGATTGTCAGAAGACAGATTTTGTAGCCTCGTTATTTCCGTTAATGATCTGCGGCCGTGTGGTCGCTTTAATAATTTGTTGGCGTCCAACTCTGATAAAACTATGCCTTCCAAACTTCTGACACGACTAAGCGCGACGTATATTTGCTCTTTTGCAAAGTTTTTTTTACCAAAGTCGATCACAGCTCTTTCGGGGGTGGTAGCCTGTAATTTATGGACTGTGACCACCTAGCTTAATATTAGAGGCAGCATACGCTCCACATTCCGTACATTCCTCCGTTACCCCTTGCCGCCTGGAACGTAGTGCTTGTTGGTGGTATGGGTCTCACTTTGAAAACTTTAAATTAGCATATCTTTTTATTGTATGAGACGATTGCAATGAAACAAAAACTAAATGTTACATCGTGATAATATTATATTTACAATTTTAATAGGACTGTAATTAAATTTCAAAAATGTTATTTCTGTTAAATTGAATGTAGAAAAATGTATTCCAAAATGTGTACCATTTTGGGCCAATAGATGTCATTGAGATGCAAAAAATTTTGTAACCCCCTTTCTACACTTTCAAGCCAGTTTTGAAAAATGTATGAATCCATCTTTATTATTACTCAGATAAGTTTATACCACGTTTTCTAAACCAAATGAATAATATCTTTCATACAAACCGTATCCCCCCTTTTCACCCACAAAGGGGTTAATTTTTCAATCATTCCACTTTGCCCTATCAAGTTGCCCCACTGGTGGGGCAAATGCATTCTGCCCCATGGCATGGATTCTTCCCCACAAGGGTTGGCACCTTAGAATTTGTGTAAGTAGGTATGCTCGTATTTAATATTTGATTGGAAAAGAAATAAATTTATATGTAAGTAAAATGTAACTAGGACTTGTATTTACTTAGATTTTATTTTATTTGTAACAAATCGTGTAATTAACGTATGATTTACAACCCGATTTCTTCCAGAAACAACTAGTAAATAAAAATTAATAATAAAATAATAATACCAGCCTATTACTGTCCCACTGCAGGGCAAAGGCCTCGTCTCATACAGAGAAGGAACGAGCACTGATCATCACACTTGCTCAAAACGGGTTGGTGATTTCAGACTAATACGAGTATTAACTATAAGTCCATGTTTCCTCACGATGTTTTCCTTCACTGATGCCAATAATGTCCAAGATAAACTCAGAAAGTTCATATGAATTCAAAAAGTCACATTAGAACCCACAACCTAATGCATGAGAGGCGAGGCCTTAACCTCTGGGCCATCATAACATATTAAATTACTAAAAAATATATATTTTACTTAACTATACATTTCATTCTTTTCCAAACAAATATAAAATACGAGCATACCTACCTACACATTTCTAAGGTGCCAACCCTAGTGGGGCAGAATCCATAAAGATTTTAGACTAGTGGAATCTGCCCCACCAAGTCGAACTAGTGGGGCATATTCCACTGAAAATTTTTAGGCATTCCTATTTGCCCCATCAGCGGGGCACTTGGAATGATTCGTTAATTTTTGAAAAATCTTTTGTTATGTTTCCATTATTCGACTGGTATACGAATTTGTGCGGAGTAGGTATAAACACAACTAAAAAGTGAAAAATAAACACTTTTTTACAAAAAAAAACAACCGACTTCCAAGAAAAACACTTAAAAGAGAAAAATAACTTGAATTTCGGAAGTCGGTGGCAAAAACGAAAATACAGATCCATATAGTTATATTTTAAGATGGTTTGCAGTTCGCATAGTTGAAGCCGTGATATAGTTATATCCCTAGGGAAATAGTTATGAATTGCTTTCATATATATTACGGTAGGTATATTTTACTATATATGTATCTAATTAAATACTATTGTTTTTGCCACCGACTTCCGAAATTCAAGTTATTTTTCTCTTTTAAGTGTTTTTCTTGGAAGTCGGTTGTTTTTTTTTTGTAAAAAAGTGTTTATTCTATACGATTTTTATGATAAATTCAGTCTGCAGTAAAATTATTATTTGATAAAATATATAAACCCTTGCTTCTTTGAAATTGGAAATAAAGAGGATTAGATTATCATAGATACTTTACTACTAGATAAAAGTAATCATAAAGGTTGAAAAACCAATCCCAAAAACCCTTAAAACCATATAGAAATCCTCAAAACTCAAGTCCCGCTGACGAATACCAATAAAATTAGACCACAAAAGAATCAGAAGTGTAATAAAACTTTAAACGATTTTCAATTCAAGACAGAATTGCTTGGTTCTTAAGAAAGAGATAAATCGGGGTCGCGAGATCGAGTGATACAATTTATGTGTTGCCAGACTCCTAATGCAATTGAACGCATTGTGAAGCGAACAAAGATCCAACTAAGTTCTATTATTATATTATATACTAAAGAACGTGCGAGGGATGGATGTGTTTTAAAATATAAAGGGGTGGTTTGACTTTGAAGGATTTTGCGGGTAAGGGGTCCCCGAAAGGAGGCCATGTCCAAAATATGTGACGTGGCGATACCCCGGGTCCAGCCCGGACGTGCCTCGCGCCAGGTGTACTGGTGGCAACAGCTGACGACACTGCGCAATGCGTGCGTTGCTGCGCGACGCCGGTACACCAGCCACCACAGGCTCCGTATTCACCCTTCGGATACGGAAGCCATTCAAGTGGAGCTGAACGAGGTACAGAGCGGCAACGACCACCCTCCAAGCGGAGATCCTGCGGGCCAGGGGACTGGCCCGCGAGGAGTAGCTGGAGACTGAACAGGGATCCGTTAGGACGCCCATACAATATAGTGCGGGAGAAACTCCGCCTATGGGCTCCCTCGCTAACGCAGAGTCGCCAACCGTAGCTTGTGGGGGACGTGGTAAGCACTCTGTTCCCTTCGAGAGCGGAACACACCCATGGCTCCACCTACTGCGGTGCCCGATGCGGACCGGAGGTGACCGAGGTAGAGATGAGAATGGCGGTGCGTAGGCTGAATTCCAAAAATACCACCCCAGAACCCGAAGGCTTACCTGGGAAAGCCTGGGTCTTGGCTTTAGAGGCTCTCGGGCCTCGACTTAGGGGGCTCCTAAGCGCATGATTGAAGATGGGGAAACTGGTCCTCATCAAGAAGCCGGGGCGCCCTGTAGACTCTCCGTACACTTATCCGCCCATCGTGCTGCTCGACGAGGTGGGCAAGCTATTTGAAAGAGTCATTGCAGAACGCCTAGTAAATTAAGTATTTGGCGGAGAGCCAGTTTGGTTTCCGCAGGGGGCGCTCTACGGTGGACGCCATCATGCGTGTGTGGGCCCCCACGATAGAGGATGTCTCGGGGTGGGGTCGTTTTGGCGGTGTCTCTAGACATCACCAATGTCTTCAATACCCTAGCGGTGTCAGCGTCGTTTGTTACGCTGACGACACGTTGGTCCTGGCGCAGGGGAAGTCGCACCAGGCGGTGGCCGAACTAGCGACACACGGGCTTGCCACAATCGTTGACAGAATCCGGCAATTGGGACTCGAGATGGCCCTGCACAAGTCCGAGGCCATGTGTTTTCATGGTCCTCGGAACGCGCCACCGTCGGGTTCCCAAATAACGGTAGGAGGGGTTCACATCGGCGTCGAGTCGACGATGAAGTACTCAGGACTCGTCCTCGACAGCCGGTGGACCTTCGTGGAGCATTTCCGACGTTTGGCTCCCAGGCTGGAGCGGGCCGGGACTGCCTTGAAGTGGCTCCTGCTCAATCTAGGGGAGCCAAACGCCGTAGCACGGTCGTGTTGTCCATGGCCCTTTACGGGGCTCCGTCACGGAGAGTGCGATTGTTGAAACCCAGTGCTGGACACGCTACAATTGCGGCGATAAGTTCCCACTTTGAGGAGTGGCTAGCTGGCGTCCTCACCTTCCACCTGACGCGCCTGTCCTCACCGACACGGTTGTTTCCGGAGGTTCCTGTTGTGTGTCATCACTGCGTGGATCGCCCGGAGGACACGGTTGAGCATACGGTGGAGGTCTGCCCAGCTTGGGCAGAGCATCGCCATGTCCTCGTGGAGGCGATAGGTGGCGAAGATCTCTTGCGTCCGGCCCTGGTCCAGGCCATGGTATGGAGCGAGAGGGCATGGGAGGTCGTCACCTCCTTCTGCAAAGCAGTAATGCCCGCGAAGGATGAGGAAAATTTCGCGCCCTTACGCTCCTAGCCACCGCAGGAGACGCCCTGGGTGTCGGAAATCGTAGGCCGATTCCCAGCCACCGTGGGCGCGGGCTTGCGGACGTTGAGCAATGGGTACCTCGCCGTCCGATGAAGACCAGGCCCGGGTCAATGGCGCGTTGTGTTCCACGCGCGCCTCAAATAGAAGTCAGCACAACTGAGGGAGTCCGATAGGACTTATGCCTGCCGGGGTTGCAGGAAAGTCCGAAAGGGATACCGTGGCCTCTGGCAACGTACAGGCAACTGAAGGAGCATGGGTGGGTTTTAGTCAGTAAGAGTTTGACACGCCCTCCCGCTCCAATTCATTATTAATATTCCTTGCCAAATGAATCAAAACAGCGAAATATTTGATATCTATTTGCGACTTTGCCCATTTTCAGAATAAACGCTCTTAAGTCGTTTGTTTTAAGTTCATTTTCTTTTTCATACCCCGCCGTGCCTGTCCGTTTCTTTTATTTTAATTTCGCGATTATTTCTCATAATTGCGGTTATTTACATTGTATTAATAAATATTGATCAAATTTGAATACGCAGCTAGGATAAAATAATTTATAAACCAATAATAATTATATAAAACATCAATCTCGAAATGATATTCGATGGAAATCGTCACATTTTTACGAAACGGTCCGCCATATATAATTTCAAGGGTTTCCATCCCAACAACTACTTTGTAAGACCCCACAAAGTTGTATGGGTTCAAAATATTGAACCATGACGTCAAAGTTTCAATACGGCAGCTGCTCGACGAAATTCAGACTTTACTGTTTTATGTTTTCTCTTGTTATTCAAACAACAACGTAAGAAAACCAAGCAATAGAAAGTTTATGAAAATATAGGTAACAAAGCCTAAAATTTGGCCTCGTTGGTCTAGTAGTCACAAGCGCTACTGCTGAGCATAAGGTCCTGGGTTCGAATCCCAGGTCGGGTAAAGTGTTATTGGGTTATCCAATCAGGAATTTCTCAATCATCCAAACATCCCGGAGTCTGTATTGGTGCCCGGTTGATGAAAATAGGCTCGCTCCCAATTACATGGGACTTTAACATAACTGGCGAAATGTGGGTGTACTAGGTTCAACTCTGCCTAACCTTCGGGATAACAGGCGTGATGTTATGTTGTAATGTTAAAACCTAAAAATTTCTGCTACAACCCAAAACTTTATTAGGCTGTCTGCACACATGTTTATCGGCCGTAAACTTGAAAGACGGCTATAAGACGCCGAATCGAAAGTTGTGAGTGAATAATTTAGAGTGAGTGAGCTATTCCGTTCACGTGAACTGTGTGCGTGCTGTTTACTGCCGAACCACACTGGCTGTCTCATTTATAAGGGTGTAAGGGTCTGTTGCATGGGCTGTAGATTCAAAAGATAGCTAAGTTTTTTTATTGTGTTGTAGGTGTTAAAACTAACTATTGTAAGTATGGGGTTTTTTGGTTGTAAAACACCCATTGTTTATTTTTTATTTAGATGATTTTCATAAAAAAATATTTACCTATGGTTAACAACAAAAATAATGTTTTCATTCATTCATTCCTTTTATTCATCTGTTAATTTCATTCAGTCATTAATTCATAACATCACAACGTTATTTTCCGAAGGGGTTGGCAGAGGCATTACACACACTTTGGGAGGATCCCATATTGGGGCATTTGGGGGTATTGACTTACATGACTCACTTTGGTAATATAACCAATAGTAATCATATAAGTCTATTGTCTAGCTGAATAAGTAAATACCACCGTTAGTTTTGTATCTATCACATAATTAGTTTATCTGTTGCTGCTTCATTTTTAATTCTTAATTCTTTTCACCTATTGTGGTATAATAATTTTATTCTAGGTGCATCGTCCTCAAATATAATGATATAACTAATGTACTTATACAAAATATTTTAAAACATTTTAAAAGAGTAACGGTGGAGTTTCTTGCCCATTCTTCTCCATGCGAAAACTACCATTTGGAAGGGGCGACTAGAATCATTTAATTTTTTTGTAAATTTTTGACGTTCAAAAGTGCCTTATAAATAAATGATTTGACTTTGACTTTGTTTTAATTTACACATAAGCCGTTGTTCCACAATTTCTCAACTCAAGTATGGCTTACAAATAATTGTACCGAGTCTATGAATCTCCCTAGCCTTTTCCCAAACTATGTGGGGATCGCTTTCCAGTCTTACCAGCTGAATACCAGTATTTTACATGGAGCGACTACCTATCTGACCTCCACAACTCAGTTACTGGGTAACACGATACCCCTTGGCAAGACTGGTTGACAGACTTTTGGCCTTCTACCCGTAACGACTGTCAAAGATCTACGAATGACAGCCAGGACCAACGGCTTTAACGTGCTTTCCGAAGCACGGAGGGTTATCGATACGTAATAGGTGGTCACTCATCTACGAATCGACCACGGCAAGCGTAGCTTTACCTTCGATCGACCCGTGCGGCTGTTATCATTTAGCCACGAGCTCCACGTACCTACCGAGTCTATACAAGATGTTTTATTTAAAAACCTGCTCACGAAACAAGAAAATTCCCAGTGCAACGGCTTATAAAACCAAGAAAAACAAAAATCATTTTTTCGCCATTATCGTAAGCGGTTTCATCCCAGTTTAGTCGTACTTCATGCAATGTGGAGACAATCCTAACTTAATATTATACATAAATGCGAAAGTGAGTTAGTTTGTTTGTTACACTTTCACGCTAAAACGGCTGAACGGATTCGGATGAAATTTGGCACATTAGTAGACCATGACCTGAAAAAGGACATAGGCTACTTTTTATCCTGGTCCACAGACGATTTCACGGGCAACAGCTAGTTCGACAATAAGTGAAAACACTGACAATATGTACTAATGCATAGGATTATTTTGAAACTAACAAATTAATCTAAACATAGAATTAAATAAAAGCGATATTTTCAAACAAACTAAAAAGTAGTAGGTAGGAATGGGCCGACTATGGGTTTTGCCGATCTTTGATTATAGGTATTTGATTAAAATTATGAAGACTGGGAACGTCATTATATGTATAGTATCACTACAACAGTAAACGTCATTAGACAGTTTATTTTATTGTCGTACTAGCTGTTGCCCGCAACTTCGACCGCAATCTAGGATATAAAAATTCAAATTCAAATTCAAAATATTTTATTTCACATAACCCTATATGGGCACTTATGAAACGTCAGAAGCTAGGTGCACGGTTCCAATTGGTTGTTTCCTATGGAGAAGAGCCGGCAAGAAACTCCACGGTTACTCTTTTAAAAATAATTGGCTTTTACAATATTTTCAAATAACAGTGTTATTAGGTATGGGAGGACAGTGTAGGTCTTTCAACAAGTATCAGGTACTTAACAGAATAATGATGGTCATCAAATCTACAGTCCACTAAGCCTACAGCGTTCTCACATTCACAAAATAGAAAAGAATCTATATAAAGATAAATAAATTAATAAAAATAAAAACGTATTTTAAACGAAATGACGTGATTGCTATTACAGCTGTAACAAATCTGAATAATTATCATGTCCACAAAAGCCACTGATAATGAGTTGAAATTAAATTGTAGGTATATAATGAAAAGTAGCAGTAGGATCAAAAGTATCCTATGTCCTTCTCCAGGTTATGGTCTACACATGTGCCAAATTTCATTCAAATCCGTTCAGCCGTTTTAGCTTGAAAGCATAACAAGCAAAACAAACTCACTTTGGCATTTATCATATTAGTTAGGTTGGGATTGTCGTCCCCACCTTGCATCAAACTGTTTTATCTAAAAATCCACTCACGAAACAGGAAAATTCCCAGTGCAAGCGTTTATAAGAGCCAGGAAATCAAAAATAAATTTTCTGCCATTACCGTGAGCGATTTCATCCCAGTGTGAACGTACTTTATATGGCTCATACAATTTTTATTACATGTGTGTACCATAAACATTTGTAGGGCCGGCTCTAAGTTGTTTATGAGAATTTATGTACTAACAGTCTGATTTTATGGGGCTTTTAATATCATTATGTTTAGTATTTGGACTTTAAATTGAGTTAATATGTTCTTGTAAATTTCCACTGGCTTTGAAAAATATAAAGGCTTCTTTTCAAAGGTAGGTTTAAGGCTATATGTACGGTGCATTTTTTTTTCTGTTGGATGGGAAATTATCAAATATCGTCTCCCGCTCTGGGTGGAACTAGGGCGTGTCAGACTCTTACTGACTAAAACCCACCCGTGTTCCTTCCGTTGCCTGTACGTTGCCAGGGGCCACGGTATCCCTTTCGGACTTTCCCGCAAATGTCCGGTACCCTTAAGATTTCATTTCAATATTTAGTAGTTGCATTTTATTATAGCTTTTGTCTTATTGCCAATGGCCAAAAAGGGACATAGGGTATTATTTTCACAAAACTGATAGCAATATTCTTAACCTATTTTCTATACTATTTTTCTATTTACCTATTCTTCTGCCAATTATTGTAATAAGTATCAACCCACAATAGTACACAGTCACACTTGACGTAAAAAAAAACCTACAATTATCATTCTTGGCGGACAGATTAGTAGTCGAAATTAATTGATATATCCAAAATAATTGGTACCTTTGAGTAAAACATGGAAAATTCACATTTCAATTACCTTTCTCATAAACATCCCCCATTAAAAAAAAACAAACAAACTCCCTCGAATCCAATCTTATTTACATTGGATAAACATGCTTAATAAAACTGCAAGACCTTGGCAAGAATATCAAGACACTGAATGAGAAAAAAATCCGTCCCAAGTTTGTGGAGGCCAGATCATTACCGAAATACTCCAACCGTAAAATGAAGTTATAAAACGGGGGGGTAGCGGGGGGAGGGCATCTCCAAATTATGTGTTTACTTTTAAACGTTAGCCACAATAGGTTTTTGGGGGCCTTGTTTTTGTTCGAGATTGAGACGTCGTTTGAATTTTGATTGGGATTTCAGTCTCTGTACTTGGCTTCATATATTATAAAGGTATATAGCCCAGAAATAAGTTCTTGTTTAGTAAAACAACATTAATTTTCTGCTGATGGTATTCAATCACGGTGAATGGGACGTGAGCAAATTGCTTATTATCGTGGTAACTCAATTTTGCCAAATGATCAAGCGCATAATTGCTCACTCACAATCTTAATAAATTGTAATTTGACAGTCCAAATAATAATATTTGACGGCTTTTTTATAAACCATTTAGTTTGCTTTCGAAGTGTGGTGCAGTCACTGAGCTAAGTTATCTTTACAGATCAGCACCACTGCCTGATTTGATGCAAGTGACACCTTAATCACAGATTGATTAAGGTGTCACTTGCCTTTTCCCAAATATGTTGTCGTTGGAATCCAGTCTAACCAGATGCAGCTGAATACCAGTATTGAACATGGAGCGACCGCCTATCTGACCTCCGAAACCCAGTTATTGTGTAACACGATATCCCTAGGTGAGACTGGTTGTCAGATTTTTAGGCTTTTAACTACCCGTAACGACTTTCAAAGATCTACGAATGACAGCGGGGACCAACGGCTTAACGCGGTTTCCGAGGCACGGAGGTATCTCGACATGGTCACCCATCCTCGAAACGATCGCAAGCATAACTTAAGCTTCGATCGACCCGAACGGCTTATATTATTTACCAACGAACCCCTCACGCAAGAATAGCAAAAACATATTGCAATTTAGAATCAAAATAAAAGCTATAGTAAACAAAAGTACGGAATCGTGCTATGACTCAAAATCAACCACGCACACGGCCTACACGGATCCAACTAGTATACAATACATACATATATACTGGGAACAGTTTTTGACAACTCGTTTGGCACAGTACGAGTAGCTAACAGGAGGTTCGATAGGCCGCACACAATATGTGTTCCGGTCGCGGGCACGGAACCGATATTTGTATGGCCTACAGATATTTGTATGGCCTACAGATATTTGCTTTGGGTTTGGGGTATGGCATTGAATATTTGTATTGAAACATAGGAGAAATTATAAAATTATGGGAAATTAATAAAATATAATTGTTTATTCTGTAAATAGGATATCGGAATCACTTTTACACGTGATAAAATGGTACTGATAATAATTGCTCGGCGTATTTTTGTAGATAGATAGATAGATAGAGGTAGTTGTTGTAAATAAACTTAAAAAAATACTGATAAACAAATGCTATTACTCCTTAGATGAATATTTAAATGATAAACCTAAGTAATAAAAATAAATGAAAATCACGCAAGTAATAGGTATGCTTAAAATATATTAATGATACAATAATTATTAATAAATAATATATTATAGTTATAATTAATAAATAATATAGCAATAATTATTATTCTAAGAAAAACAATTTATACAAATGAATAAACTGAATTATAATACATACGAGTATGTACAGGTATATAAAATCATCTAAAACATTTAAGTACATTTTTCAGATAAAATAATACATAAATAATAGAGAAGTGAAATAGTATCTTATTCGCGATTTCTTGACTTTCGATATTATAATATGTAAGTTAAAACTTGTTCCCACAAAAACAACTTAAATAATTATCTCGTAAAACAGGACTTCTTCTCTCCTACCCTTTTGCTGTGCCCTACAGGGTCCATAATGATCTAAATTATATAGTTACCACCTAAGTACATTTAGTTTAGTTATGGTAAAGCAATAAAGATATTGAGTATTGAGTAGAGATAGACAAATGTTTACCAACAGCGCCAAATGACAGGATCAATATCATACGAGCGCCAAAAGATCCTCGTAGCAATGTACGTACAAGTATACCTACTGGAAGACGCAACGAGGGTAGGTAAGGTGGACTGACGACCTGAAGAAGGTCGCGGGAATCCACTGAATGTAGAATTTTACCGCTTCCGCTAGTATAATATGCGGTTATCAGTTGGATATTTAAAATTCAGCTGATATTTTCCTGTTACTGCTTTTTATAGTCATAAGCCATATGACGCTTATATGGTATTTTTAATACGCGCGTTTTTGAGTGGACTAGAACAAGTCAGAAACAGACTAAATTTTAAACTTACACTCCTTACAACCAAAGACAGAACTGCAAATCGTGTTGACGAAAACGGTCCAATCGATCGGACAACGGTCGGTGGTCGGTCAATGCAATCTAAGCCACACACCACTTTTGATACGCCTTGTAGTTTAAACTATTAGGAGCGACAACGGATGAGCCGCATACATTGAATGTTGTTCATCAAAATATGCAGGGTCTGTCCGGCAAATAGTTACAGTTAAGTTTATTTATGGAGAACTATGATGTTCAAGTGTTATGTTTGACTGAACACTGGTTGAAAGAACATGAAGTAGTATTTATCAATGATGATAATTTTACTGTACAAAGTGCGTTTGTAAGAAAAAGCGCCATTCGCGGTGGATCTTTAGTTCTTGTTTCAAACAAGTTGAAATGTAAACAACGTTTAGATTTAGTTAATCTTTCCATTGAGCGCACTATTGAGTTGTCTTGTGTTGAACTCGAGCGATACGTTATAATTTGCGTTTATCGACCCCCCTCTGGTGATTTTATTAGTTTTGAATCGGTAATGGAAGATTCACTCAATAGGTTAAAATCAAGTAATAAAAGTATAATTTTATGTGGAGATTTTAATATTAATATTCTAGATGTTACTCCTTTAAGTACTAGACTTCTTAATCTCTTTAGGTCTTATAATTTAATTAACTTGTTTTTTGAACCTACTAGGATCACAGCAACTTCGTCAACTTGTCTTGATAATATATTTAGTGATTGTGATGCCAAAAATAAATTAGTGTCAAGTGACTTAACCTCAGACCACTGTGGTTTATTAGCTAGTTTCCCCATGCCATTACATAAAAAGCCGCATAAAATAGAATTTAGGCCTTATACAGCTAGTCGTTGCAATAAGTTTAAAAATAATATAGCTCATAGAATTACACCATCTATAGTAGAACACGAGAATCCGAATGAAATCTATGGAGCCCTTTTTGATGTTGTGCAAAAAGAGTACCAATCTACTTTCAAGACTAAAACTATTCAAATAAATGGCACCTCCGTTGGCTTTAACCAATGGGCCACTCCAGGTATTTATAAAAGTAGAGCGAGACTATACGAGTTATATGGTTTGAAAAAATATAGGTTTGATACTCCTTTCGTAGAGTATGTCAAAAATTATTCAAAATTATTTAAAAAGGTTAGTGCTTTTGCTAAATCTAAATTTTTAAGCGATAACATTAAAAATTCCAATAATAAAGTAAAAACCACTTGGAACATTATTAATAATGAAATGGGTAAATCGGTTAAGCAAGATAAACAACTTGAGATTATGGTCGACAATAAATTAGTTACTAAAGCAGCTGACGTAGCTGAGGCGTTTAATGAGTTTATTGCAAACATACCTATAAATACGACTCGCTCATTGAATTCGTCCCCGTCTACAGCTGAAAACCTTTTGTTTAGTAGTGTGTCTAAAAGAAGTCGCTTATTCAGCTTCGAACATGTAACGCCGCGTGATGTAGTTAATGTTTTTAACACACTCAAGTCTAAAAACACTGGTGATTAGTGGGGCATCTCCATTAAACTTTTAAGCAATATAATAGACATCGTAGCCCCCTATCTAGCTGTTACTTTTAATAAATGTGTTGATTTAGGAACTTTTCCTGACCTCATGAAGAGTAGTAAAGTCATACCATTATTTAAATCAGGTAATAAAAATGATGTTGGCAATTTCAGGCCTATGTCTATCTTACCAGCATTTAGCAAAATATTTGAAAAGTTAATACTCAAGCAGTTGCTAATCCATTTTAATTTAAATAGCCTCCTTCATAATGAACAATATGGCTTTACAAAGGGTCGTTCGACCACAGATGCGGGTGTTGCTCTGCTGAAACACATATTTAACGCATGGGAGAACTCGCAAAATGCTTTTGGGGTTTTCTGTGATCTCTCCAAAGCCTTTGATTGCGTGCACCATGACACGCTTTTTCGTAAACTGCGTCATTACGGTGTGCAAAATGAAGCTCTAAACCTTATAAATTCTTATTTACATAATAGGTCCCAATGTGTAGATGTTAATGGTGTGAAATCTTCTGGGCTGCCAGTTCAGTTAGGTGTGCCTCAAGGCTCAATACTGGGTCCATTCTTAACAAACCAAACCAACCATTTAACCAAACCATTTTGTAAACCATTTTGTAAACCATTTTGTAAACCATTTTGTATTCTTGTTCTTAGTCTATATCAATGACTTACCATTCTATTTAAAGGGTATCTGTGAAGTTGTACTGTTTGCAGATGATACTTCACTTATTTTTAAAGTAGACAGGAATAGACAAGACTTTGACGATGTAAACAGTGCACTCTCAATGGTTATGGATTGGTTTTCGTCAAATAACCTAGTTCTCAATAGCAAGAAAACCAAATGTGTAAAGTTCGCCCTTCCAAATGTTAGAAATCTAGGACCCAAAATCGTCTTAGATAAAGAGTTACTTGAAACTGTAAACACGGCAGTTTTTCTGGGCATAACAGTAGATGCCAAACTTCAGTGGGGCCAACATATATCGAGCCTAGCGGGAAGGCTCAGCTCGGCCGCCTACGCCGTCAGGAAAGTAAGACAATACACTGACGTTGATATAGCTCGGTTAGTCTATTTTAGTTATTTTCATAGCGTTATGTCCTACGGTATTCTGCTGTGGGGCAAAGCTGCTGATATTCAAAATATATTTGTCCTTCAAAAACGAGCTGTTCGAGTAATTTACCAGCTAGGTGCCAGAGTTTCTCTGAGAGATTTTTTCAAAGATATCGGTATCCTCACAGTGGCATCACAATTCATTTTCACCAACATATTATATATTAGGCAAAATATACACTTATATACTAAAAACAGTGATATTCACAATGTTAACACTAGAAATAAGGACTAACTACGTACTCCCTTTCACCAGCTTCATAAGGTTCATAACTCATTTGTTGGGCTTGGTATAACCTTTTATAACAAGCTACCTTCTTCTTTGCCTTTTAATGCGTTCAAAACTAAAGTAAAATCCAACGTCTGTTCAAAGGCATACTATTCTATCAACGACTACTTAAATGATAAGAATAGTTGGTCGCTGTGATTAACTCAAGACAATGTTTAAATGTTCTTTCTCCAGAATTAGCTTACTTACTGACAGGTTATATGAGTTTATATAATTGTTTATAATTTTACTAATTTTACTTTATTTATTGTTGACATAATCTACTCATTACAATGTTTTTTTTTATGAGTTGTATTGCAATATGTGGTTAGCTAGCGACCTCAATAATTTTTTAATTTACCTCAATGGTCCTAGTTTATCAATTATAACTTCTATTTACAGCTATATGTAAGCGGGCACGCCCTTAATGTCTGGAGGCTTTTATTTAGATATTGTTTTCGTTAAGTTATTTTTATTTCTGCTTGAGTATAGTTCTCGATGTTTTTGGTTGGTATATTGGCGTGTGCTTGCTGTCATATGGCTATTAATTTTATAATTTAAATTATGTTTGGTGTTGCGTAATGTAAATATCTATTTGCATACTATTATATAGAATCTTTTTTACTGAACAGACAGCTGTGCTGCTGGGGAGTTTGTCGCGCCACTTCTTCTTCCCAGCTAAAGCACTAGGAAGTGGTGAAGGGTGGGCGTTTTGGGGGACTGTCTTATGTAATTTTGACGTTCGAAAAGTGCTGATTCTCAGCCTAGTTTGAATAAATGACTTTTGAATTTAAGAACCTCCTTCAAACCTGGAACCTCAATATTTCCACCACTCAAAGCGACCTACCAAAAATATTTTATCTTCTCCACATTACACAATAAACTTCGAAAGGAAGCTGCAATATTAAATCTATCTCGCAGCCTTCAAAGCGTTTGAGGTCGTTAAAATCCCGTCAGTTTTACGACAGTACATCGAATCCATATTTTGAAAAGATAATAACTCGAACAGATATGAAATCGCTTTGACGTTAACTTTATTACTGAGTTAAATGTATACTTATGTTAAAGAAGTGATATGCCTGGCGTGTTTCTATGAGCTTTATATCAGATGGCGACGTTCAAGAAATTAAACTGCGTATATCTAACAAATTTCGGTTCTAGCACATTTTCCTCACGATGTTTTGAGAGCAGTGGTGATGAAATAAATTACACAAAGAAGACATTTGACATCCACCAACCCGCACTGGGCCCGCGTGTTGGATTACTGCCCGCTCCTTCTCACAAAGAGGTCTGTGTCCTAGCAATGGGAACATTATAGGCTCTTTATGCAATCCTATGCTATATCTAATTAATGACGTCCTCAGTCTACAAATAAAAATTCAAATCAAATAGATAATATATTTTATACCATTCCCCCTCTAAAAAGTTAATTATATTCACTGAAAACAGTGAATAAAAAGCACTTTTAATCACTATTTTGGTGTTTGAATTTAGAACACACCAATATATTCGACCTCCGTCTCAATGCTATACAACCTCCTCGCGAAAAAATACTCGATACAAACTCCTTGTGCAAAGAATACTCGACATACAAACTCCTTGTGCAAATAACTCCTCGAGATTTGATTGGTCGACATTTTTGACGAGGAGTTTAGCATTAGAATAAAAACTGTTTTGTGTTCTTTGCTGTCATTAGAAAATTTAATACTGTACATAAGTTGTACGAACATAAATTGCTTCAATTTTAATGTGCAATTTAAATAATTTATTTCTTCATTAAATTACTATTTTCGCTTAAATCTTTCTCTTTCTCGAAGTCATGATATAAAGTATAGTATGCAACTCTTGAATAAAACGGATTTATATCGAGGCCCATGAATCACTCGTGTTGCTCAGGATTTTAACACTTGAATCACTCGCTACGGTCGTGATTCAGTCGTTAGAACCCTTCACTTGCTCGTGATTCATCTACGAGTATGGCCCTCGCTTAAAATCCGTCCTTTATTCACTAATTGCATAATATACTATTAAGTCACTATGAGCTAGTCGGTTGATTGGCATAACCCATAGTCTGCCAATTGGTACCTACTATTTAGATAATACCAGTATTTTTATTTATTAAATGTCGAATTGTCGTCCCCTCAATGGTATACCTAGTCGTTGAATTTGAGGTCTTGCCAGCCATACTACCAATCTTCTTCTTCTGTTTCCATACCGGCTTAAACTATTGTTAGAATAGCCCTATGTAAAGTGTAACCAGTCAGTAAGAAGGAAGGCTCTTCTGACTGGCTAACATTTCCATAACAACCAATCCAACAGATCATCTCATACAGACAAATACTAACAGCATTTAATTATATCAACAAGTACATCATAAAAATTATTCATCATCATCATTTCAGCCGAAAGACGTCCACTGCTGGATATAGGCCTCCCACAAGCACCGCCACTTCAACCGGTTCTGTGCTTCTTAAATCTAGCTGATTCCTGCAGCCTTCACCAGGTCATCGGTCCACCTTGTGAGGGGCCTTCCAACGTTACGTCTTCCGGTACGCGGTCGCCACTCCAGAACCTTTCGTCCCAATCTGCCATCTGTTCTGGCGAGCATTGTGTCCTGCACACTGCCACTTAAGTTTGGCAATTCTTAGGCTATGTCGGTTATCTTGATTCTCCTGCGGATCTCTTCATTTCTGATTCGATCGCGTAGGGAAACTCCAAGCATAGCCTTCTCCATTGCCCTTTGCCAATCTGCCATCTGTTCTGGCGAGCATTGTGCCCTGCTCACTGCCACTTAAGTTTGGCAATTCTTAGGCTATGTCGGTTATCTTGATTCTCCTGCGGATCTCTTCATTTCTGATCCGATCGCGTAGGGAAACTCCAAACATAGCCTTCTCCATTGCTCTTTGGGTGACTTTCAGCCTTCTAATGAGGCCCATAATAAAAATCATTGGCAATTTTTTTTGAGTTTTATCTTCCTCAGTTTTGGTCATGCGCGCGCCATGTGGTACCTTTTCTGTTTCTGTAAGTACCCAATCACCTACGTATTCCTTAGGTAACCATTACGATATGTAATTTGTTCGCTCCATTAATCTGTACCCAATCTTTATACATAAGTGTTGGAGATGGATTGGTTCCAAAAATATGTCTTATGATGTTTTTGTTTGCTTTCTGTTTTCAAGAAGAAGTAAAAATTTTTTTTTTTTTTTTAAATATCACGTGGGCCAGGGCCAAATAAATTAGGGCTGAGTAAGTAGCAGATGACCCCACCTATCCACCATTTTCGTATGTTCAACGTTCTGCCAAACACCCTGTATATAATATATGGTAAATAAATATAGGTAGTAATAACAGGTTATTTAAAATCACGCTACGAGCCCTTAACAGCCGAGCAAAAATAAAATAAAGTCTGAAAGAATGCTAAGCGAAAACGAAGTAATAGCGTGGGTGGCTGATGTGATGCGACGGGGTGGGTCAGTGGAGCATGAAATTTTACGCGGGCGATGTCGGGTGCAGGAACTAGTGGAAAATAAAACGTACTTAGTAACTTTTGCTAGATTAGGGACTGATAAATTAAATTAAGCCAAACCAACGCACTGACGATTTATTTCAAATCGTAACACTTCCCGCCATTGCATGAACCTATTAAATAAACTACACTGAAGTACTTCATCAGACCATGGAATTTTACCCTCCCTACCTAATTAATTCTTGTTCAGTTAATTTTGCCATTTCTCTAAATCACTTAACCAAACAGAACGATCTCCTCCACAAAGTCAAATAGCAGTACCCGTCTTAACCCGGTTCCGTCATAAAATATAGAATTCCACTCGTAACCGGCAGCAGTGATCACCGGTATAAATGATACCCATTACGTTGGCGCTGGCGACGTGTTTGAGAAATAACCCTTTAGATGCAGCTGCAGACGTGGCGAGGGAAATGTTACTTTCGGACACACGGACGGTAGCGTTCTGCGGGTTAAGTTTTTGTGGTTGGTTTTTGTTGGGAGTGCAGTACTTTGTTGTAAGGTGTTAGAAATAGTGTGTAAGTGAGTATTAAGTTTCCACTTTGTTTTTATTTTAAAACTGGCTGTTACTCGCGACTTCGTCCGCGTGGAGTTATATATACTTCAAGTTTATTTATTTGCATAGCTGCAGTGAAAGTCCGGTCAAAATCGGTCCAGCCGTTTCGAAGATTAGCCGGAACAAACGGACAGACAGCCAGACCAATTTTTAAAATATTGTGATTTTGTTCTTTGTACCGTATATTATTTCACATGCTTTTAGTAAAAAGCTGTTATTTTGAAATTACAAACAGAAACTTCAATTTTATTTATTTGTATGTATACAGATTTCAAGTGTGTTTCTTACGAGGAACCATAATTATTTTTCTAAAATAAAAGTAGCTATAGTTACTCCTAATAACATCAGCTATCTTCCAGTGAAAGTCCTGTCAAAATCGGTCCAGCCGTTTCGGAGATTAGCCGGAACAAACAGTCAGACAACATTTTTTTAAATTGTGTTTTTGTTGTACGTACCGTATATACTTTCATATGCATTGAGTAAAAAGCTGTTATTTTGACATTACAAACAGACTCTTAAATTTTATTTATTTGTATAGATTATTTCATCACCACTGCTCTTAAAACGATCATAGTGAGGGACAGAAAATTCAAAGACATGTGACATCCACCAACCTGCACTTCCACTCACATGGAAGAGACCCAGAAGTGGAAACATTAGAGGCAGATTACGCATGTAAATAAAAACGTGCGAGACGTACAGGTAAAGTTTAATAGTCCAATTGTGACATTACTGTATTTTTTGTTAGTTTATTTTTCGTTTATGAGCTCCCGGCGCGGTGGCAAACTAGTCCTGCGTCAATAATTTTATACCGACAATTCTAGTTCCAAAATGTTTGTCTAAAAGGAATGTCATGCACATTTAAAATAACTGCGGCCCGGTTATTTAAGATGCAAGATACTGAAACACACAGTTCATACAGCAGAACTAAAGACACAAACAGCTGATAAAAAGAGAGAACCTCATTGAATAATAGCATGATAATTTAGGCAACCAAAACCTCCAAACTTTCACAATCGTAATACTGACCCATTAAGCAAAGCAGTAAACATAAAAAAAAAACAAAAACAAACATAATTCCAAAACTGAAAACGAGGTTAGGTCCATTAAGGTCTCCAACAAAAATGTAAAGTTGCGAACACACCTGTTAAATTCCCAGGAATTATTAGAAAACTGGAAGTGGTTTTCTTAAAGTCTCCAAAGAATAGCCTTAATAATTCGGACCTAGATTATTCTGGGTCCAAATGAAGAAATGGCAATGGACTCATTGTAAAAATTGTAGCTCCCTAGCGGACAATCTGGAGTTTACGTTTTACGTAATCAACTTGGAAGCTTAAGTCTTAGAGACTTTTTTGTTTGTTTATATTATCTGTGTATTTGGTCATTTGTGAGTAGACTTTTTTTACTTGCTGTGACATACGTTTTGCCTGCGTATATTGTTTCTTAAATTCATGTCTTTAGAAAGGAAATGAAACAAAAAATTTAAGATTGTAGAAAGATTTCAACACTGGGATGTCAAAAAAAAAAAAATTGTCTCGATGGGTTGAAAGAGATTTGTCTACTCTTCGTAGAATAGAGAAAGAAGTGGTTATGCTTCTTTCTCTATTCTACGAAGAGTACACAAATCTCCGCGTGAAGTTACATACTCGTATTTCCGTCTAAAAACAATCTATCTATCTATATATATATAAATATAAAATATATAGATAGATAATCTATATATTTTATATATAAGTCGTGGCCAGATCTTAGAATTGACCATTTCATGAAATGGCCAGCTAACATTGGCCATATCGTTTAAACGTCAACGTTTAATGATATGTCAGTCAACTTTTGGCCAAATCATTAATGTAGGGTATCCATGGTGTAAGGGGAAGTAAAAATAGCCAAGTAACTGTGACCAACTTGGAAGTAGCACTTGCCGGCCGCTGCCGTGGCACCGCTCGCTGCGCTCGCTCGACTCGCGCGCGATTTGTCACAGTTCTAACCCAACCTAACCCATTTGGTCGGGGTGCCACATAAGCGGCGTAAATTTTTAATTTTTAGAAACTAATTTTAGTTGCTATGTTACATGTTACGCCGCGGCAGCGGCCGGCGAGCGCTACTTCCAAGTTGATCGCTTTCCATAATATCATATTTGAGTATTCAATGACCTGGCCGGGCCACATCATGATGTGACCCATGGATGATGGTCATTTCATGAAATAATCAATTCTAAGATCTGGCCACGACATATATATAAATAAAAAGAAAAGTCCTGACTGACTGAATGACTCATCAATGCCCAGCCCAAGCCATTGAACCTAGGAAGCTGAAATTTTGTACAGAGGTTCCCTTTATACGAGTAATGTAGACAAGAAATAAGGAAGGATTTTTTTTAATTCAAACCCTAAAGGAGTCAAATAGGGGATGAAATTTAGTTAAGATCTTAGAGGGGACGGCTCTCGCACGGCCAGTTTAACGTGGCCTGCTTGAGAGTGACCTCATCTAGCAGCCTGGTTGTGTTAGCAGCTGAGAGTAGAACATCTAATGTAGTATATAAACAGGTACTTTAAATATAATCAAAAAATAAATAGTCTAAAGCCCCTGTGAATATCAATGTAAGTAATTTTAACCTCAGTTAGCGGATTTTACAATAGGTGACATGCGAGTCATTGCATAAAGAGTGAAAATGTAAACGAAGTCCATAAACTGGATTAACATATAGGGTATTTTTAATCCCAGTAGAACATTCTCGTGAGATATTTTGCCGACATGCACGTGGGCGACCGCTGGCAAAAGCTAGTCAAGAAGTATTTTGAAACATCGAAATAAAAGATTTTTTCAAATAATCTGAATAGTCGTGATGCGCAGACTATGGCTTTTGCCTAATCAGCCGAATAGCTATGGTGACTAATAAGATATTATGTATTTGATTAATGTTTCTTTGTAGACTGGGTACGTCATTTGTTAGATATCAATCAATCTGCTTCGCCTCTTTCCAACATTTTGAGGTCAGGGTCCAGTTTAACCAGATACAGCTGAATACCACCATTTTGCATAAAGCGACTGTCTGGACAGATAGCTTTTTTTTTTTTTGCCTGGGAAATTATCAAATAACTTTTCGCGCTCTGGGTGGAGCGGGAGGTCGTGTCAGACTTTGACTGACTAAAACCCACCCGTGTTCCTTCAGTTGCCTGTACTTACCAGGGGCCACGGTATTCCTTTTCGGACCACAATACCCCTTAGTATTACACTGATTGTCAAACTTTCGGGCTTCTGACGACCCATAACGACTGTCAAAGATCTATGCATGACAGCCGGAACTGACAGCTTAACGTGTTTTCCGAGGCACGGTGGGATCTCGTTATGTAATGAATGGTCTCCCATCTACGAACAGACCGCGGCAAGCGTAGCTGAACCTTCGAACCGTGCGGCTGTTATTATTGAGTCACGAGCGTCTCAAGACAGTTAAATCATTCGCCTCTGTAAATTCTGGATTAAAGGATGCTAAGGAATAGTGTGGCGAGCTTCTCCAAATGTCAGCTTTTAAACTAAGTAATGAACATACATACCTCTTTTACATGAGACATATCTGGCGAAACGTAGGTACATTCTACCTAACCCTTTGGGGATTACTAACAGGCGTAATTTTATGTTATGTTAATAAACATTAATTGTTTAAAATGCATGTCCTTTTGTTTTTGTACGAGCTTGTCCCGGGAAATTTGAGTCGATACCTACAGAAGTGTAGGTCATTCAAATATCAAAAAATATTTGGCCTAAGTCTTCAGCAGGCGTGAAAGTTAATTCACTATTACAATGAAATAATAAAATAGTTTGTTAGTTAGTCATGATTTTTGCTACTTTGTATGTGTGTATTTTTTGTATTCTTTTTTGTAATGTTCGTTTTGTTTGTGTAGAATAAACAATGTTTCTTTCTTTTCTTTTTCTTTCTCCATTTAATTTATTACCTAGTTTCAAATGAAATAATTAAATAATATAATATAATTCAAGTTAATCGCCAGTGTGTCCCGCTAAGCTATTACGGCGTCCTGTACCGCGGTGTTTAGAATTCTCGCTAATGTAAAAATGCATTTGTTCTTTGTTTCTTACAGCGAAACATTGTGAATTTGTGATATTTTTTCTGGCACTATTAGGATGGCTTGATTTCCTGGTAGTTGGTGTCTTAGTAGGGAATTTTGGGAAACACGAAGCATTTGGCAGGAGTGGAACTTATTCTCTTATCTCTTTTAGATAGATAGATAATTCGTTTATTTGGTGCACACAAAAGACATAACACAATATACAAAAGCACGATCAATGTTATGGCGTAATGTTTAGAATAATAATAATGCTCGCCCGCGTGGATATCGGGAAATATCCCACGGAAACGTACTACCGGGATTAAAATTACCCTATGTGTTAATTCAGGTTTTAAACTGTGTGCCAAATTCGTTCAGCCGTTTTTGCAAACCAGAACATACATACAAACAAACTGACAAAAATTCTAAAAACTACATTTTCGGCATCAGACTCCTCCTCACACATCGTAGCAATTACTTTATATATAAAAAAAAAATGTACAGTTTTAGCTTTGTTACTATTTTAGATGTATAAGGAACAGGGTGTAAAGTTTGCTCATCCTCTATAGAAAAGGAAGGATCCTCCGACCAGATGGGTGTCGTGTCTGGCGGGCAACTGCCCGACGATTGATGGCGGATAGACTTATATAATATGTCGTTCGCGCGGTAAATTCTAATTGCGCGATGCAGGATTTGTGCGACGTCTGGATTTTGTTCGACGTCAGGTTTTTGATGCGTATTTTGGATGGGGCTATGTAGATGCCACCACAGAAGATTTTTTTTTTTTACAACTTTCGCCATTGATTAACTTTTAGGTATTTTGCGTTAAGATACTGAAGTACCTACAGGACCTAATTAAAGTGACCTTATTGGTGATGTTCTTCATAAAGGTCAGGTGTGTAGTACTCGCAACCGGCGTGCATGTATGACCAGATGTATGAACGTGAACGAAGCAAAAGGAGTATGTAAGGATCGTAGCAGGTGGCGTACGACAAGAAAAAGGCATGAGTTTATGTATGTATAGCGAAGTAATCTTCTCCGGTGGAAAGATCAGTCTAACACTACCCAAAATAGATCACGACCACCCACTAAAGTACCTACAGAATGTAGACTTGAAAGGACTGAACTACTAAACAATTCTATTTGTGAGTCTCAGGTCAGTAAGCGGCCATGACACCTGAATAATTCACGCAGTCAACCGCGCTGGAATGTTGTGTTATAACTGATTAAGTTATAGTGGATGTTACTACTTTGAACTCTAGGGGGTGAGGGTCTTATTAAGAGATAATGTGATCGTGGTGGGTGATCGTCTTTTGTCAGACAAAGTGAATATCTGCTCACCCGAAATTATGACGACACGGAAGAATTACTTAAACCATAACTTAAACAATTCAGGCACCCACTCACACATCCATACCTACACTCACTCTTACATATCTACACTCACACATACACACCTTTCACTCACTCAAACAACTCACACCCGGTACATAAATAAATACTAACTTTCCTTGTTTTTAATTAATTTAAACCCGTTTTTCTTTCATCCCCCCGGTTCTTATCCTCAAATCAATTGTATTAGTCTAGTTTATTTGATAATTTTTTACAAAAGTGCACTTTACTAAATTGTAATTAACTATTATAACATCCATAATGGACGGATGGATGACCCCTGTAACACAGGTTTTTCCTAGCATAGGGGTCATTGATCAATATTTTTGTACCAGGCTATTTCCATGTTTAAATTAAGTGTCACCTGTATGTGTACTTTTTACGTCAAAATAAATATATTATTATTTATATTAAAGTCACGTTTGTCCTAAGCATATCTAATCAACCTATAATGTTTCCTGTGCTGGGACAAAGGCCTCCTCTCTTCGAGGAGTGGACTGTAATCTACCACGTGGGCCCAGTGCGGGTTGGTAGATGTCACATGTCTTCGAATTTTTTGTTTCTAGGACATGCCGGTTTCCTCACGATGTTTTCCTTCACAGTTTTGAGAGCAGTGGTGATGAAATTATAAGACAAAGTAAGGAGTCTACCTGGGTTCGAACAAGCGACCTACAACTTGTTAGTCGGGGCCGCTACCACAGGGCCACCACTGCTCTGTATTTTCCTATATTCATTTATTATAATGGTACTAACTCGTGTAGTACTGATAGAAATTGTCTACTACTCTATTCCTTGCCAAAAAACTCTAAACTATCTCGACGCGGAAGAAAAGTTTCACTAAACTAAAATAAAACGTTATTCAGCAAAACGCTGAAATAAATTAAACACTACAAAGTTTAAGAGCTAACTTATTAAATAAGATCATAATAAAAGATCCGTAGATTAATTGGAATGAAACAATAGTGCAACTAGCCGAGATAATTTAAAATAAACTTTCGTAGTTATACTGAAGTTCAGGCAGGTGATGTACCGTTTGAACTTCGTCGGACTCTGGGACAGTAGTCGAGAGAGTACAGTAGATCAAACGTAAGGATTCTTAGTTTTCTTTTTCTTATTTAGGTTTCGGTTTCTTAGGTAGTGTTCAGACGTATGTGAATACTCGGATTTGGAAAAAACATTATTAATAATTTATAATATTAATTTTAACTTGAAGACAACTATTTATGCAACAGTAGCTTTAGACAAAACGTACCTACTGTCCAGCCGACGAGAGAATGCGTTCCTGACACTTGTCAGTTGGACAATTTCTAGTAGTAATAAGGATCAAATTCGCAAAACAAATATTTGTTGGTATAAAAATGACAGGTGTCAAGAACGCATTCTCTCATCGGCCAGACTGTAAATACACCCACTGACTGTAGTAGTTTCTTCTTTGGAATTGTGATTTATTGTTTAAACTTAAGGTTGCCATAGAAAATAGCGTAAAATAATTGTTTTTTTTTGTGTATTTTCTGTCGTGTCTCTGACTGGGCTAATATCACGTGCGTATGCTTTTATCCTTTGAATATAGTACCGCTCGCACGAGGCCATTTGCAACAAGCAATTCTTCTTAGCGTGTCGATGGAAATTTATGTACAAAATGTTCATTTTGATATCCCATAACTCTAGGGTATTAATGAGATTATGTCAAAGAATCAGCTAGCATATAAATATTTTTTTATATATATTTTTTATAGATAATTTACCACTAGACTCTCGATGTGTGTATCTAAGTTTCATTGATAAATATGAGTAAAATTCATATTTAAAGCTAAGAAAATGCGACGTTGCCATATTGTCTTTTTAAGAACAAAAGTAGTCTAAAATTTAATGTTTTTTTTATTTTGTATATTTCGCCTAAGGGGCTTTTACATAAATAATCGTGACATTGTCGAATTATTTTGAATGAAAAATTAAAAAAAAAACAAACCTCCAGTTGATTCTTTGATAAGGTCTCTTTCAAACCCTAGAGTTACGGGATATAAAAAAAAGCACCTTGTAGAGTCAGCCCAGACTTTTACTACGATTTTGGCACCTTCACTAGCGTACATCAGCTCCTGATCCCCTGATCCCCATCTCCAACAGGACACGCTGGACACGATATTAAGAGTCCCCCATTCTTTGAGGGACAGCACCACATTTACACTCCAGTAAATCAATCCAAAGTCCACGAAAAGCTCTGCTACACTAGAACAGTTGAGAGGCCATTACAGTTACTGGCCTCTCAACTATTCTATACTCCATTTGAAATAAGATTAGACATTTAAATAAACCTATTTTACAGTCCATTCAACCCATTTTGACTTCTATACCGTAGGCATAAGGATGGCATTAAAAGCAAAAAAGTGGTTATAATACTGTTTACTGCAGCTGCCACTTGTCATGTCACCAACGCAATAGAAGTTAAAATCGGTTGAACGGACTGTAAAAAAAGGTTTATTTAAATGTCTGTTCTTATTCCAAATGGAATATAGTGTACAAGCTTTTTCACCGACGAACATGGTACCGAAAGATATTTTAACTAGGTATTGAAGTTATAATATATTTTTCAAGGAGCTCTTGCATCAAGTTTTATAAGTAAAGAGAGAGCAGAGAGCTGGAAAAGTAATAGTCTGATAACAGTGTGTGTATGTTTGGAATGGGAAATAAATAAAGTAAAATGTTGAACGATCCAGTGTGCATCGTTCTCACAATTTTAACTTGACTGATGTAACCAATATTTTGATTTAAAAGAATTTCCATTGAGTTCCTTGCCCGGTTCTTCTCCATAGGTACGGATAGTGCCGTCCAAGAAGATGCGCCCCATTCTTCTTCCTAATTGCTTACAGTACAAGTGTTCAACATACATAGTATTGTCGATATACACTAATTACCTATGAGTGGGAACACTAGCGGTATGTCTTCGTGTCTTCGTGGATGGCACTATCCGTAACTATGGAGAAGAACCGGGCAAGGAACTCAATGGAAATTCTTTTAAATCAAAATATTGGTTACATCAGTCATCACTCTTGTTCCTAATTGCTTCCAGTACAAGTGTGCAACATACCGCTAGTGTTCCCACTCATAAGTAATTAGTGTATATCGACAATTATTCTATGTATGTTACACACTTGTACTGTAAGCAATTAGGAAGAAAAGTAGGGCGCGTCTTCGTGGATGGCACTATCTGTACCTACTACGCCTTAGAATAGCAACTACCTTCATCTTTCTGACTGACCGTCTCCTTGACAATTAAAAAGTGCCTGTAATTGGTTTAATTGAAATAAACGTTTTGAGGTTGAGTTTATGTGTCGGCTCGCAACCACAGTTGCAGCTAGCAAAGTACAGGAGTAAAATTTTGTCTCCTAATCAATCTGCCTAGCTTTTTCCCCACTATGTTGGGGTCGGCTTCCAGTCTAACTGGATGCAGCTGAATACCACTATTTTACATGGAACGACTGCGTATCTGACCTCCACAATCCTGTTGCTGGGTAATACGATACCCCTTGGTAAGTCTGGTTGTCAGACTTTCGGGTTTCTGACGACCCGTAACGACTGTCAAAGATACACGAATGGCAGCCGAGACTAACGGATTAACGTGCCTTCTGAGGCATGGAGGAGTCTCGGTATGTAAAGATGGTCACCCATCCATGGATCAACCCCGGCAAGTGTAGCTTAACCTGATGAATTGATCCGGGCGCCTGTTATAACTTAGTCAAAAGCTACAGTTTGTCTCCCACAGCTGCTTAACCTAACCGACCGGTTATTACTTCAACCACATTTTCTCTAAATATACTCCTTGCTTATATATGTTTATGGGTTTCTCAGTAGCAGCCCGAAGTCTAGATTTGTGCCCGGTTGATGGCAATAGGCTCGCCCCCTATTACATGTGACTTAAACATAACTGGCGAAATGTGGGTGTACTATAGATATACTTCTGCCTAACCCTTTGGGGAATACAGGCGTGGTCTTATGTTATAATTAAAATGTTGTACGATCCCGTGTGTGTCGGTTCGCAATCACGGTTGCAGCGAGCAAAGTACGGGGGTTAAATTTTGGCAACCACAGATGCTTGAAGTAAGCGACAGGTTATTACTTCAACCCACACACACAACACACAATTACCCCGCACCACACACACTCACCCCACACACCACACACACTCACCTACATCCTCCCTTGCATGTATTATTAATAAATTACTTTATTCCACTATTTTTATTTAAAAAAAATAAAAATAGTGGAATAAAGTAATTTATATAGTCAATATTTATAATAAATATAGTCAATATTTTATGAGCAATATTGGAATATTATAAGTATAATGTATGAGTTTATTAGAATATTATATACGAATCAGATCGTCTTTATAATGTAAAACTTTGTTTAGGGGGCCTGGTGAAATGACATACAGGTTTTGTAAAAAAACTTAGTTTAGGCACCAGTCTTCCACAAATTAATTATAAAATTGTGTCTGTAGACTATTTAATTACTTACTCTGTAATCTGTGGTAAGAAAAAAAAATACTACTATACTAAGTACGTAAGTACGTACTAAGTAGTAAGTAATAGTACTCATAATTATGATTATGTCTTATCTGTATCTATTTTTCTGTGTGTACATAAATAATAAATAAATACCATAATATATGTGCTATAAATGCACTCATTTCTTTTAGAGTTGCTGCAGCCGGACATTCATATACATACCGGCTAAGCAGACCAACGACCTCAAGCAAAATAATAAAAAACTATCCACACCCTAGAAGGACATAGTGACCTTATTGATGATGTTCTTCAGAAAGGTCAGGTACGTAGTATTCGCAACCGGCGTGGGTGTATGACCAGATGTATGAACTTAAACAAAGTAAAAGGAGTAAGTAAGGATCGTAGCAGGTGGCGTTCTGCAATTTCTGCCTACCCCTATGGGAAGAAGGCGTGAGTTTGTCTAATCTGCGTTCGCAATTTAGTTGCCAATCATGTAAACAAACACGAGTTTTAGGAAAAACAACTGTAATGCCTACACATAAAGTTCAGTTCGTGCTAGAACTTCATATTTTCTAAAATTAATTTATTTACACCTGCATAAAGTTTATGTTTGTTTAAGTGGAAATAACATTAATTGGAAACAAGGATTTGAATAGACCAAGTATGTATGTAATATTTTTTTAGGAAGTAATAAAAATATTGATGTCTAAAGTAATACACATAACAGTAATATTCTTCCTTGTCTACTTTTAAAGAGACAGCTAAAGAAAAATCCCCGCGAAACAAATTATTGCTAACGGCACAAATATACGACTGTATTTTGCACCTCCAAGCGGAATCCGAACATTTAATAACTCCGTACTAAGAAATGAAATAAATTCGCGGAATGCCTCGCTACGTCATATATTTTTCTTAAATTCTTCTACGAAATTTAACAACTAGGTTACTGTACTGTGAACCTACCTATGGCAGGGCTGGTAAACCTTTTTATATAATGGTTGACTATTTATTTAACTTTTAACAAATCTGGCCACCTATTTCTAGAATAGATAAGTAAGGCAAATGACGTCCACTGTGAGACATAGGTTTTTCCCAAGTATCGCCAAAAAACTGGTCCGTCATCGTTCAAACCAAACTCTCAACTTTATAATGTGAGTATTCATTCATCCAGCCGAAAGACGTCCACTGCTGGACATAGGCTTCCTTCAAGCACCGCCATGGCCGATGGGGCCGAAAGGTTCTGGAGTGGTGACCGCGTACCGAAATACGTAGCGTTGGAAGGCCTCCTACAAGGTGGACCGAAGACCTTGTGTAGGCCGCAGGAATCTGCTGGATGCTGGAAGCATAAAACCGGTCGAAATGAAGTATACAACACATCATTAATATTAAGTGAGTATAAGTCACATTAAAATAATTAACTAAGAATGGTCTTCAATACAATCTAGAGTCTAGACCAAATCAAACTGGTTGCTTATTTATTTGTATAATTTTTCATTTTTATGACATCGATTTTACATTCTGTGATTACATTAACTCGGGCACTGACAATTATCCTAAAATTTTTACAAGCGATAAGTACTTGTTAAAATTTAAGGATAATCGTCTACTTTGACAATGTTTGTATTTACAAACGTGGTGCTCACATATTTATGTGAGCACCACGTTTCTATTACCTACGTAATTAATTTATCTGCAATTGCTTCATTTTTAATTATTTTTACCTACTGTGTGTGTTATAGTAATATTATTTTTAGTGCATCGTTTTCACATATATAATTATAAAACTAATGTAAATGTTTTACAATAAAAATATTGTAAAACATTTTAAAAGAGTAAAGGTGGAGTTTCTTGCCCATTCTTGTCCATATAAAACTACCTTTTGGAAGGGACAACTAGAATCAATTCAATTTTCTTGTACATTTTGACGATCAAAAGTGCCTTTTATGTGCCTATTTGAAATAAATTATTTGACTTTGACTTTGAAATAGACATGTTATGTATTTTGTATTGTTTTATAAGTACATCAGAGACCGGTCTGTACTGTAAAAATAATGTCACCGTGAAAACTTAGGTGGAGTGAACTTGAAGTAAGCTGTCATTCTAGGTGATGCTTGGAATCGACACTATTGACAGCTCAGCCGGCCTATTCTGTAAAAATACATTTACAGAATAAACCGGCTGTTATAGAGAAATATTATAAAAAAGTAACTACTGAGTTACCGTGCCCAAAATCCTCTGTCGCGTGCCAAAGATGTGCCACCCCTGACCTATAGTATAGTTCTTTACAAACTGAGGTCGTTTGGAACTGAAGCCGTTTGACTGAAAATCGGCGCAAGTTTGCAGCGATATCTAGTGTCGTAATATTTTGGATAAGAACTTTTGAAGTAGGTACTTATACCAACAGGTAATGTTTGGCGTTCAGTGACTAATGATCGTGATGATAGATAGTGTGTTATATTAGTCAACAAAAGAAAGCAACTCTTATTTGTAAGCGATTCAAAATTCCACGGTTGGTTTTTTTTATTTTAGTCACAAATGTTTCTTATTTCTGCATTTTCCAAACATTTTTGACGATTCTTTCTAGTATGACAAAATGGCCTGTTTAAAATACATAGATATGAAAGAAAGAAAGAAAAAAAGGTTTATTTGTCACAGAGACACGTGCATACAAATAACAAAAATATAAACAACATAAATATTTGGCAGCTGCACGTCATGACTGTGACAAGAAGGCTTCCACTCAGCATAATTCTGTGCTATGAGCGACCCACAGCACAGCGCTGATTTTCAGTGGTCACCCGAAAAATACGTACGGACATCAAGTCAGTAACTAGATATGAATGAAATAAGAAAAAATCCAGTGTGTAAATATTCATTTTATTGTGTAAATATGTGTTGTAAATATTATTATTAATAATTTAAATGTAAATATTTATTTATATTATCATTGATTCAATCAGTGTTCTGTCTCGCTCCCACCCTCACCGTCGCGTCGCCTGCGCGCGCGCTTGCCATTTAAAAAGTACAGCAGCTGCATTTCACTATTGCGTCTATGAGCGTGATGACGTACTGTATAAACTCACGCCTTCTTCCTATGGGGGTAGGCAGAAACTACAGAATGCCACCTGTTACGATCCTTACATACTCCTTTTGCCTCGTTTACATTCATACATCTGGTCATACACGCACGCTGGTTGCGAGTACTACGCACCTGTCCTTTCTGAAGAACATCACCAATAAGGTCAGGCCTCTTTAAAATTTAATATTATATATATTAAGAAAACCGGCTAGCAATCTGACAAGCAGTCTTACCTAAGGGTATCGTATTACCCAGTAACTGGGTTGTGACGGTCAGATAGGCAGTCGCTCCATGTAAAACACTAGTAGAGAAAAGGCTAGGCAGATTATGATGATGATTAAGAAAATCGGTTTTATAAAGCAGAATTAAACGTAAGTTATTTTGTGACAAGAAACTCTTTGACCAAACTCGCCTTTTCAAATAGTTCAGTAGGTTAACCGACATCTAAGATTTCAAAGGTCAGAAATTCTACTAGAATAGTCCAAAACTCGGACAAGGCCAAGCCATTATATAACCCAATATACCTTGTTTACCTCACATTAGGTAACTACCAAACAGTCTTGATAGTTTCGACATTAATCTACGAAATAGGTCTGAAGAACAATAAATGTATCGGCCCAGATTGCCCCATGCCAATATGCTATCAATTCCGTAAAAAGTTTTCATATAAATTCCATATAATAAATAGATTAGGTATGTGACATAGTCTTCTGTTTATTTCATTTATTTAGAATTTAGCTAAAAGGCTGACGTTGTCAACTTTGTTTTATTTTATATTTTTTATTATGGCATCTCGTAGCTGACATCTGAGGTCATGACTACTTAAACGGGCTTTTCTGTGGCTGTCTTAAGCTACTACACTCAAAGCCTCCAGCCAGAGGCAAAAACTATTCTAAACGCTCTAAGGCACCCCCTGTGGGGTACGAACCTCGGCTTATGGCGTCGCTGGGGGGAGGACAGCAAGATGGGACAGGCTGAATCAAAGATATTTCATTATTATCAATCGGGGAATTTAAAGCTACTCGTTCAGCATCGACGCGGGCTGGCGCATAGTCGAGCAAGGGTCGGGGGGAGAGTATTATTTACTTGGGAGGGTCGCGATCGCGGAGGACCTCGGCAGCGTGGTCGGAATGGGGGTCTGTGTTTGTGCACTGTACTTGTGGCCCTATTGCTCTCCTGGAGGAGGGTTAGCAGGAGGGTAAGCAGGGTCGGTAAGGATTCGCCTCGGGCGGCGGATCTGACTCTGATTCTACTGGGGACAAAATTGGCAGCCTCGACAGCCAGAGGGTTGCGATGTTTGCCAACTTTGTAAATTAATGGATGTATTTATAAAGGTGTTTGTTGTTTGAAGTGAAGCGGATAAATAAATATTACGTTAAGTTGAAAGGAACTACTACTTACGGTAAAGTTTTAGTTAAATGTTTTTGTAAATTTTGTAATAATAAGCAGCCGTCAATTGGAGAGCAGTGGTGCTCCAGTGGTAACGGCCACGACTTACGAATTGAGGTCTTAGGTTCCAACCCTAACAGGCCCTTTACTTTACTACTTTACCACTGCTCCCAAAACGGTGAAGGAAAACACAGTGAGGAAACCGGCATGTCCTACAACCAAACATTCGAAGACGTGTGACATCCACCAACCCGCACTGGGGCCGCGTGGTGGATTACAGCCCACTCCCTCTCGAAGAGAGGAGGACTGTATCCCGGCAGTGGGAACACTATAGGCTGATTGTTCAATGTTATCGAAGGAGTTCACTAAATGCTATTCACAAATAAAAAACCCATTTTTTATTCAGTTTAAATCGAGTAGATGATCGCTATTCGTTTGACAGCTATTTGCTGTCAGGGGTAAGGCAAATCAAGTAACACGTCGAAAAAGAAATCAAAATCTGCCTAGTCTTTTCCCAGCTATATTGGGGTCGGCTTCCAGTCTAACCAGATGCAGCTAAATATAACTTTACATGGAACGACTGTCTATCTGACCTCTACAACCCAGTTAGTAAGCCTGGGTAACATGATACCCCTTAGTAAGACTGGTTGTCAGACTGTCAAAGATCCAAGAATGGCAGCTGGGACCAACGGCTTAATGTGTTCCGAGGCACGGAGGGGTCTCAGTATGTTAAGATGGTCACCCATCTACGGACCAACCGCGACAAGCAACCTGATCCGTAAACCCGTGCCACTGTTATTACTTAGCCACGAGCCCCTTCAGGTAACACGTCGAATGGTTGTAAATAGCGTTAAAGGTATACTAGCAGATAAAAAAGCTGTTCTTGCCAGACCGGTACCTGTGGAGGCGGCTGCGACCGCCACTGCTGGCCATGCCTGCTGCCAAAACCAACCTGCTGTCAAAAACACCCCTGAAACAAACCCGCACAATATGTGTACTAAACTAAGTGCATGAGAGAATTAATATGTTTTCGTGCAATCTGAGTGAATTCGCAAGAGTTTTATTAAATTTTGTTAGTTATATTTAAATTTTACTATTCTGTGTTAAGTCTGATTTTATATTTTAGGTTAAGATTTTGTAGCATTCAAAAAAAGTTTAGTTTGATAATTATTACATCGGTAGGTACATATAATTCTGCAGTCTGACTTCAGATTATGTTTTAAATAGAGTTTAGTGTTGCTTTGTATTTTGAAAGTTTAGATTTTTAAGTATTAGCCGAAGTTGATTTTTCAATTTATTTGGAGTGTGTGTTGGGGTCGTCCTGTCAAGATAGTGTGTGTAAGTTTAATAATAAATAAATAAAAAAGCTTATTATAATTTAAATGATTTTTTAGATGAGAAATTTCGACATTTTTTCCTAATTTTTTATTTTTAAAGATCATGAAATTTTTAAATAATTAGATTTGGAATGACATCATACCTTATTTTATAAATATTTGGCAAACGTGATCTATTTATATCTTTAATTTTGACATCTCTTGCATGCTGACAATTTGTGTTTCATGTATTGTACTCGTGTTTGAGCAAATAAATGATTATTCTACCTATATAAGATGCTGCCTAGTCAGAAAATGATGTACTTAGTAGCAATTGCCCTATAGCTTTTTGAAAGCCCATGTATTTTCTGCTGACATAGCTCTACACAGCTTCTTGGAACTGCACCACAATGTTCAATCTTGTTAATATTATTTCGATAAATTGCTAATAGCTTGTGTTACGCTGCATTTATACATAGTTAAAGTTCTTGATAGCTTTAGTGGCAAAATTGTAGTTCACGGGTTAGATATACTAAAACAGGATTAGTGTAAGTTAAATGATTACAGCGATTTGAGTAGCCGTCATTTAAGTACGTGGTTAATATTTTTCAAATGCGATTCCATATTCAAGTTATATACTTACGATTTGTCCGACTGTCGACGCGAGCGATCAATTAACCAATTTCTTTTTATAAGGTTTCACGATTTTTTTAAGTTATAACTATTTGTGCTAGCCGTCTGACGGACGGAAAACGGACGGACTTAAACGGACTTATAATCCTGATCCTAACCAATATTATAAATGTGCAAGTGAGTTTGTTTGTTTGTTACGCTTACACGCTAAAACGGCTGAACGGATTTGAATGAAATTTGGTACATGGGTAGACCATGACCTGGAGACGGATATAGGCTGCTATTAATTCTGGATTGCAGACGAAGTCGCGGGCAACAGGTAGTTGAAAAATAAAGATGACCATAACAGAAACTCATGTGCCCATAGGTAATCACAGAAGCAATAACTTACTCTCGGCGACTGGTAAACATAGATAGGTACAATTAAGGAATAAAATATGTTATTAAGAATCTGTTAATTGGTTATTTTTACGTGCACCTTTTTTATTTTACGGTCTACCTGATAACAACATTCTGAATGAAAATGACAGTTCAAAAAGGTGGAAAGTAGGAATTTGTTTGAAAATCGCTCCTTGACCGTAATAATAGTTGTAGACTATATTAATTAAACAAATAAGTGCTCATTCACATGAGCGGCAGGCGTCAACGCCAGAGGCAACTGCAGCCGTCGACAATCGTCGACACGCGGGGACGGCGGCTGCCGACACCGTACTCAAATACACGAGCGGCACGTTGTGGACGGCAGCCGTTGACGCGTGTCGACGGATGCTGTTGCTTCTGCCGTTGACGTGAGTCGCTCGTGAGTATGAGCACTAACTCTTTCTGTATTGGAGCTGCAAGAAAAGAGCATTATGGATTTTTTATTAAACAGCTAACTGCTATAATTTGCACCATCCACAGTTAGAATGTAAACTCAGTGAACGCCAAATATTTAGTTCCACTATTTGTTTTGGCAAACTGATGTTTCAAATTGTGGTAATAAACATCGCTACCATAATTAGAATTTGCTTGTAAATTCAATTTTGGTAGGTAACACTTCCTGGTTCAATAATGTTACTAGACAGTTATTAAGGCAAAAGTGTCAGGGTCGCCCGCGAAATTCAAAATTTCTTTAGTTTTTTGCTATTTGCAGGTCAGTATCAACTTATATGTTGATCTAAATATGATTCGGGACCGTATCAAATGCTTATTTATAGAATTATAATCATAAATATCATCAATAGCAACTAACGGCCGTCATGAAAATCTGTAATTTTTACTAGTAGGTAAGTATTTGACATTAGGTTGTCAAAAAACGCTCTTTATTTGGACAGTCATTATTCTGTGACCATTGTCGGCTTTCTTGGGAAACCAAAGCTTTAGTGTAGTCTAGCTTCACCCGCGTGATATCTTTATAAATTATAGCCTATGTTACAGTGATAATATAGCATTTTTTTTTAATCGGTCCAGTATTTATTCAGTTTATTCATTAATTACAAACAAAAATAAAAATTATAATATGAGTAAAAAAAGTTTCAATTTTCGCACCCTTTTGGGTGTGAAAATTGATTGATTGACATTCAATAACGTTAACATTTTCAATAACGTTACAAAAAAAAACGTTGTCGAATATAATTTTTGTAGAATATTTGAAGTAACGTTATGTAATAACGTTACAGATTTATTTTGTAAAGTTGCTTTTAAAGAACTTTTCCCGCTGAGCACTGGTTCGTCGTCGCCCACCACCACCACCACCGGCCACCTTCACCCGCATAAGTCTCAATCCCGTGGGAATATCGGGATAAAAAGTATCCTGTAAAGTAAAGGACATGGTCTACCCATGTGTCCATCCAAATCCGTTCAGCCGTTTTACCGTGAAAGAGTAACAAACAAATTCACTTCCGCATTTATAATATTATTTAGGATATTTATGATTCTGCTTATCATTCTGCAAATACAATGGCAGAGTTAACAATAATCAGCAAATATATCTTTATTTGTGTTCACAGCTGTTGGGACTGAATCTATTAATAAAACAATAATAGCAATGCTTTTAATGGTCGCTGCGAATGCATTAAATATAATGTTAGTTTACATTATTATGTATTTATTTAGTGAACCAATATAGTGCGGTTGTTGATTTATTTTGCAGGATACGCAGAGAAAATAAGTAAAATATGTCACTGCCACATAATATGTTATTACATCACGACCTTATTTCTTGAGCACCGACATCCATCCCTGCCTATACCGGCAGGGATGGATGTCGGCGTACTGAAGATAGATCTAGTTGAAATCATTTCTGGCCTCTGAGACTACCCGCAACGATTGTCATCTCATCATCATCATTTCAGCCGAAAGACGTCCACTGCTGGACATAGGCCTCCCCCAAGCACCGCCACTTCGAGCGATTCTGTGCCTCCCGCATCCAACGGATTCCTACGGCCTTTGCAAAGTCATCGGTCCATCTTGTGGGAGGCCTTCCAACGCTACGTCTTCCGGTACGCGGTCTTCCGAGCCACTCCAGGACCTTTCGGTCCCATCGGCCATCTGTTCTGCGAGCAATGTGCCCTGCCCATTGTGACTTAAGTTTGGCAATTCTTCGGGCTTTGTTGGTGACCTTGGTTCTCCTGTGGATCTCTTTATTTCTGGCGTAGGTAAACTCCAAGCATAGCTCTCTCCATTGCCCTTGGGGTAATTTTTAGCCTTCTAAAGGACGATTGTGGGCAACCAGTTTGACAACAATTCATAGCAAATTAAAACTTCACTAAAGTTGAAAGTGTTGAAACTTTTTTCTGTCACATAGACAAATAGACCTTATTGTTTTATGACGTACAAGTGACATTCAACCTAACGAGGTCAACTATAAATCAACTTAGGGTGGATTTCACCAATGAAACTGAACACGATCAGCACATCTAAACTGCGTTCTATAGCTGACAGTGTCATCATTGTTGAGGAATTTTGTTCGGTTTCATTGGTAAAATTGACACTTAATTAACCTTCTATCAACACTGTTGTATTTAACCCTCTTGTAATATTTTTTCTGTTGTTGTTTTCTGTATTTTTTTATCACTAGCACAGCATCCCACGGATTCACCCGCATAAGTCTCGATCCCATGGGAATATCGGGATAAAAAGTATCTTATGTGTTAATCAAGGTTGATTTCGTCCAAATCCATTCAGTAAATTTTTGCGTGAAAGAGCAACCATGCATCCATCCATTCAGTAGGATTTTCATGTATAGGTACATAATTATTATAAGAAAACTTACAGTAGCTTTTCGTGTCTACCTGTGTGACCGCACTGTTCTTCTAAACTACGCAACAGATTTTGATGCGTTTGAATGAATTCCCATAATGCTGGTGCATTATGGGAATTTATTCCGGAATTTAGTTAATAATATAAGAAAAATAAAATATAAGAAATCTTGATGTTTTGGCTAGTCGTAAAAACCGTGTGGAGCAGGGATGGGTCGCTAGTTATATATGATCCAAAACAAAACAAAAATCCATTTCGTAACACCCAAAAGAAATCGTCTAAAGAGACATCAATTCAATCCATAAGCCGGGACATCGCAATCCATAGCCTAATCATACAACTTACTATCACAGATCAAAATTGTTAAATGGCCAGTGTTTCCACTTGACGGGGGGAGCAAACAGCCATAAATCTGAGGGGCACTATACCGGAACTACTATCTCGGTATAAACGTCCCGAAGCACTATGTCACAACTGGTGAGGCGCTTTGTCGAAGTATTATCCGATTTTAGTCGATTATTGAAATATATCGATACCTATTGTATCGCTGTGCTGTGGGTCCCTCATAGCACAGCATTATGCTGAGTGGAAGCCTTCTTGTCACAGTCATGACGTGCAGCTACCGAATATTTCTGTTGTTTCTATGTTTATATTGTTGTTTTTTGTATGCACGTGTTTCTGTGACGAATAAACCTATTTTTCTTTCTTTCTTTCTTCTTTCTATTGAAATATTGGAGGGAGTCGGGGCTAAATAATAACAGCAGCGCGGACAGATATTCAAGGTTAAGCAACGCTTGCCGAGGTCGGTCCGTGGATGGGAGACTATTCATACCAAGATCCCTCCGTGCCTCGGAAAGCACGTTAAGCCGTTGGTCCCGGCTGTCATTTTTATATATTTGACAGTCGTTACGGGTAGTCAGAAGCCCGAAACTCTGCCAAGCAGTCTTACCAAGGGGTATCATGTTATCCATTAACTGAGTTGTGGAGATCAGATAGGCAGTTGCTCCATGTAAAATACTGGTATTCAGCTGCATCCGGTTAGACTAGAAGATAACCCCAACATAGTTGGGAAAAGGCTAGGTAGATTGATTGAAACATCTTGATTTTTTTTTGTTCGTAGTTGCATACATTGAGTCCAATTATCTGGTGTGATGGCAAATGCAGCGACGATATTAAATTGCAAATGGACTTTGGCAGTAAATGTTAAAGGAAAACAAATAAGTATATTAAATGTCTATTGAGACCGGGCCAGAAACATAATCGGTAAAAAATACTAATCAATGTTTGGCTAACATAACGGCTCTTAACCACTATCGCTTTTCAATGAATTTTGAAGAAACACAATTTGCAAGTCAATCATTCGACCAAGCTGTTCCTGCGCCGTTTTTGTAACCATCGTGTGTCTTTTATTTTGAGTCAAAACAATTGAAAATATAACTCGATTTCATTCCGAGTTGATTGTTGACTCGACTAAAAAACCAACACCATTCTTTCAATAGTTAAAACATGTCGGTTGCCCCCAACCCAACGCTTGTTACAACCGGTGGCAACTTGTAACAAAGCTGGGAATTCCTCGTATTTTTAACGATATACGGGGCTTTTTGTATGAATTGCATTCGGATGTGCTACCAAGTGACGGCCGTAAAGATAGACATTTTATAAAAATGTTTCTTTTTTCCCACACAACTATTCGGGATCTGAGTGAAGTTTTCGCATGATATGGTTGAAATGTTTTCGTTATGTACCGGTTTTTTTACGGTTCCGTATTCAATGGGTGCCAACGGGTCCCTATTACTAAGGCTGCGTTGCCCGTCCGTACGTGTCTCTTGAACCGTAATAGGAAGACAGAATTGAATTTTTTACAGCGTGTGTCCTATTATGGCCGCTGTGACACTCCTAATTAAAATTACAAATGCGAAAGTGAGTTTGTTTATTTGTTACATTTTCACGCTAAAACGACTGAACGGATTTGGATCAAATTTGGCACATGGGTAGACGGGTTAGGTTAGGTACATAGGCACACATTTTTATCCCGATATTTCCAAGTGATCGAGACTTTTGCGGGTGAAACCACGGAGCGCATCTAGTAAATAATATTAAAAAAATAAAGTTAAAACATTAAAGGAGACCCCATACAAGAAACGCATTTTTTATTTACTAAAGTGTTTAAAAAATATTATTATGACTACATAATAATATTTCCGTACCACGTACAGACGCCAGCAGGTCAACCTACCCGAAACTGTAAAATTTTCCCAATCAACTTTGAACCTTATTATTTATATATAAAGTTGAAAATATATTAAAGAAATTTGACAGATTGTAGTAGGTTGATGTGCTGGCGTCTGTGCAATATTTAACTAGCGTAAAATTGATTGTAATTTGGTGGTAGGGAACCGTTTGTATGCGCGTCCGACTCGCATTTGGAACCATTTTTTCGAGAGTTGTGGTGTTCGTAAATTTTACACAAGTTTTACAAAACAGCGTTTTACACTACACTTTCTCATAAGTAGCGTAAAATGCTGTTTTGTGAGGGAGCAGAAACGGCTTTGTACTTCTAAACAGTAAATTGGTTAGTCAATCTTCGACTCCCGGAAAAATATTCACAATACTTTCCCAAAATGGATGAAAACTGCAAATACGATAATAATAAAGCACTGTGAAAGGCCGTTTTGAAAAAGAATAAACCTAATTCAAAGTGAAAAAAGGCCAAAAAAAAAACATAAAACCTCTTTAAAAAAATTGCAACAAATTAATATTGCCATATCACAAAACAGTATTGTATCTTCGGAAAACCTCCAATAACGAGCGATTCATCATTTAAAAAAAGAACGCCCCATTCGACCGCCCTGTTAGTAGTAAACAATCGATGAGTTATTATCACTCGCTCGCAGGCTTCTATTCACTGACGCACAGGCAATACAAAAAGAAAAATAATGTTCACCTGTGCTATTATTGTTGTGGTGAAAAATATGAATTATTCAAAAGGTAGGCACCTACCGTTCGTGATTTGTACCCGGGGTTTTGTTCCTTCAGAAAAAATCGGGCGGTTTTTACGAATTTAGAACGCGCACTTTTTCTTTTTAATTTTTTTGTGAATGGCGAAGGTTTGGTAACGAACTGGATGGGCGATACTGTAGTAGATTTATTGGTGGAATTTCAGGATTTGTTAGTGGTCTGTACGTGGGACACACTGAAAGTTCTTAAAAAATTAAAACTGAATGAAGCATTAAGTTGCTAATACCTTTACTATTTTTAGAAATATTCTCCATTCCTTTCTAAGACACGCAACGTCGCATTCGATGGACCAAACGTTTACGCCGTTTCACAGTGCTCTTAGTCTTCGGTCAAATTATAGGGTATTCATCCGGTAAAGCTATGTACTGATGCTTATATGCTCATGTAAGATTTTTTTCACCTGGCTCATACCAATGTCTAAGCTTACCCGAATGTGCTGGTAGGTCACTCACTTATCAGGCTCCATCATGCGCCGCACAGTAATCATGTTATCGTCAGTGGTCGCCGTTGCAGGATGTCCCTCACGCAGGTCATCAGTAAGATTCCTAAAACCATGATTAAACTTGTGGCGGTATCAACATCGCTATATGCGAACTGCGTATCAAAAAGACCTGACGTGACGCCACACAAATCCTGCATCGCGCAATTAGAGTTTACCGCGCGATTGACATACCTATATACAAAGTTACCGACTTCCACCATTGGGCAGTTGCCCGCCAGACACGACACCCGTCTAGTCGGAGGATCCTTTCTGTTCTATAGAGGATGAGTGAACTTTACACCCTGGCCGGGAATCGGCTCTTGATTCCTGACGCCCAGGGCGTCTCCTGCGGTGGCAAGGGGCGTGAGGGCGCGAAATTTGGCCCTCCCTCACGCGTTTCGCGTCCTCTTTCGCGAGCATTACTGTTTCGCAGAAGGAGATGACGGCCTCCGATGCCCTCGCGCTCCATACCATGGCCTGGACCAGGGCCGAACGCAAGAGATCCCCGCCACCGATCGTCTACACGAGGACACGGCGATGCTCTGCCTAAGCCGGGCAGACCTCCACCGTGTCCTCCGGGCGATCCACGCAGTGATGACACCCGGGCGTTTACTCCCGCCTGATACGAAACAGGAACCTCCCGAAACAACCATGTCCGGCGTCAAGCGGAAGGTGAGGACGCCGTGGCGTCTCTCTAGCCACTCCTCAAAGAGGGGACTTATCGCCAAAATAGTGGCGTGCCCATTCCTCATACCCCTAAAAACTCATTGAACCAAATAATAATCGAAAATTAAATATTTTTTTCATTGGATTTGTTTCTAACCAGCCAGTTCTAAAAGCTTTCAGAGTTACCCTTGTACAATAGTCCTTGGTAAATAATAACACTTTCTCTTCATCAGTGCTTTTACCAGAACTGCCTGCAGCACTTTTTGAGCAAATACACGCTGCGATTCACAGATGATGGTATTTTTGTGCCTATCTGCGCCATTATTTCGTACGCGTTGATAGTTTTTAAATCACCTTTTATCATAGAATAAAAGGTCTATTTACTTACCTACTGCAAACACTACTCGCGTCATGTTCCGCTACTTGCATCCGATTCAAGTAGCGGATCATGACGCGAGTCTATTGAACTGAACTACTGCGGTTTCGCTGCTCTGGTTTCTTCTTCTTCTGTGCTACCGGGATCAACCTCGCTCAAAGGTATAATTAAGAACCGGGCAGAAATGTACTTAAAATCAATACGTCTTCTTTATTAGAACAGGTATTTTTAGGGTTCCGTAGTCAACCAAGGAACCCTTATAGTTTCGCCATGTCCCTCTGTCTGTCTGCGGCTTAGCTCAGAGACTCTTAGTACTAAAAAGCTGTAATTTGGCATGGGCATACATGTTACGGTAAGTGTGATTAATTGAAAATTATTGATAATTGTCTATCATTATAAAATATTACCGAAAGTCGAGGTAAAAGTAAGAAATTAATCACATTTATCGGTGATGATTAATAATGTAACCTTAGCACCGATAAATGTAATACATTTTCAAAAATAACGTACGCTAAGCGTCTTTCTATTCTATCGAGCAGCAGAAGTCAGGGCGGGGGTGGGAGAGCGGTGTGCGGGATGTGCAGAAGCGCGCGCGGTAAATTTTAAATTGGTTACATTCCATCTGTACAAAATTCGTGTGTCCCACTACGGCGTATCGCACATTGAAGTAAAAAATATGTACTTAATTGATAAGTAACCTCTTACATTTTGAAATACTTAACTTTTCCTGTATAATTTCTCTGTTTTGTTTTTTCATTTTTTTTATAATACATAAATTATTATATATAACATTTTTAAAGTATTAAAAATAAATTTGAAAAAAGTGTCTCACTTTTCGTTCCCGAGTGCTACTTCACGTATGTTACTGTTTATCTATGAAACTAAGGAGAATCCAAGTGCTCCAAGACCTTTCTTGAATCATGGCAACACCACACTACAGGTTGGTCAACCGTTGGAAAGAAGCCGTCTTTTATTTTAGACGACACGTAAACATCAAGTCGGTCGGCAAATTTGCCTCGAGACATTTTAATATTTTTAAATACGGTAAGAACGCAACTTTACTATATTATTTAAAATTGTACGTGTAGCTAGACTATTTGGTTAACATATAAAGCTGTACGGTGCCTTATATCTTCAAGGAGAATCCAAGTCCTCCAAGACCTTTCTTGAGTCATGGCAACACTACACTACAGGTTGGTCAACCGTTGGAAAGAAGCCGTCTGTTATTTTAGACCACACGTAAACATCAAGTCGGTCGGCAAATTTGCCTCGAGACATTTTAATATTTTTAAATACGGTAAGAACGCAACTTTACTATATTATTTTAAATTGTACGTGTAGCTAGACTATTTGGTTAACAAATAAAGCTGTACGGTGCCTTATATTATCTTCAAAACCCACATCAATACATTTTTATTAGACGACTTTTATTTTCGATTCACGTATGATACCGTGTGTTACTATGGGTGTTTCGTAACATTCGTGATCTGTTTTTAAGCTAAGTGTACACAATAGAAACTAAGTGATTTGCTTCTTTATATCAAAATCAAAATTCATGTATGAATATAATTCATTGATTTTCAAACTAAGTATTTACCAATAAGATTTATTTTGTAATTTTATATAATTTTATGATAATGAAAAAATAAAGACTTCCTAATGAAAAACTTTTTGTTGCATTAATTCTTTAAAAAAAAAAGGTAAATAAAATATAAACAATACTTTACCATAACTCTTTATTTTCACAATTTGACAACAAGTATGTTTTCGAATTGTCAAAATAAGAGTCATTACAGTAGGAATAAGTAGGAATTTCTCTTCCATGAACTCTCTAGGCTTTACAAATTGTAGGTGTGTTACCTTCATTCACGAATGTTATTGTGCAATTTTTGGCGGCCATACTCAATTTGTATTTTAGCCGTTCTCGTTTGATTTAAGCAAAACCAAAGAACAAACGATTTTTCGTGTACATTTATTTTAGTTACGTATTTGTAAGTACTGTGGTATTATAACAAAATACCTACCGGACAAATAACTTCGAGTCTATTTTATTACTTTTACCGACGCGAGAAGTGAATAATTAATAACAACTGCTAAAAGTGATGAATTTCAAAGTCAAAGTCAAATCATTTATTTCAAATAGGCCCTTGTAAGGCACTTTTGAACGCCAAAATTTACAAAAAAAAATTAATTGATTCTAGTCGCCCCTTCCAAAAGATAGTTTTCGCATGGAGAAGAATGGACCCATTCCAATATCCTCCGCAGACTACAACGAGCTGCCAATAAACTTGGCATCTGGTTTAGAAAGTGGAGGATAGAAGTAAATCCCGACAAAAGTCAGGCGGTTTTATTTGTGAAACCGCGATCTAAACGCCCCCCTCCCACCCAGAAGATCACCATGCTCGGCAAGCCTATCCCTTGGGAGAAGCGAGCCAAGTATCTCGGTGTGATTCTAGACCACCACCTTTCCTTCGCAGAGCACATAAAGTCGGTTCGCTCGCGAGCCGCTTTCGCTCTCAGTAGACTCTACTATGTCCTCAACGCACGCAGCAAATTGTCTCTTAAAGGCAAATTGCGCATTTATACTGTGTGCATCCTCCCCATTATGACCTATGCGGGTACAGTCTTTGCGCAAGCAAAGCCCCATAATATCCATAGGATGCAGACGATCCAAAACCGATTCCTCCGTAAAGCCACGGGAGCGCCCTGGTACGTTAGGAACGAGATGCTCCATCTCGATTTTAGAATCCCAACCATCCACCAGTTTCTTAAACGCATGTCCAAGCGTTACTTTGACTCCGCCGCCTTGCACCGCAATCCCTTGATTGTTGCTGCGGCCAATTATACCCCATCGACCCTCAGTCATTTTCGCCGTCCACGGCATATCCTTTCCGATCCCGATGATCCAATCACACTCCTCCAGGAGTCTAATAGGGCCACCAGCACAGTGAAAAACAAACACACCCGACACCCGTCGTTCCGACCTCGCCGCAGAGGTCCACCGCGTGCGCGACCACCCCGAGTAATTACTCCCCCCCGACCCTTGTCCGATGAAACGCCAGCCCGCGCCGCAGCTGAGCGTGTAGCTTTAAATTCCCCTGATAATAATAATGATCACTCCTTGATCCAGCCTGTCCCTGAACTTGCTGTCCTCCCCTCAGCGATTGCCCTAAGCCGAGGTTCGTACCCCACAGGGGGTGCCCTTAGCGAGCATTCGCTTAACTTTAATTTAGAATAGTTTTATGCCCCTGGCTGGAGGCCCTTAGTGTAGAAGCTATTGGCAGCCACAGGACAGTCCGGTTAAGCAGCCACGACCTTAGTGGTCACCTGCAAGATGCCCTAGTTCAAAAAAAAAAAAAAAAAAAAAAGGAGAAGAATGGGCAAGAAACTCCACCGTTACTCTTTTAAAATGTTTTACAATATTTTGTATAAGTTATATAATTATATGTGAGGACGATGCACCTAGAATAAAATTATTATACCACAATAGGTAAAAAGAATGAAGAATTAAAAATAAAGCAACAATTCAATTTTATATTCAAATTTATCAAATCATGAGGTAATTATTAATACTTATGGATAATTATTAATAATTTTCAATTGATCACTCTTACCGTAACATACATATTAATCACGCCGACAAAGTGGTAAAATAAAATCAAGAAAAGTATATCTTTTTTAGGTTACCTCCCCTACACGTAAAGTGGGGATGTCTATCCTATGTTTTGGGGTGTCGTAGGAAAGGTTTTTCAAAAATACTGTGAGTGTGTCAAAGCCATTTTTGAATTCAGGAATTCGTTTGCGAAATATTAAGCTTTAAAGTACTCATTTTTGTTAGTCATGTGTCCCCCCCTGCCAGCTAAATGGTTGATTTTATATATTTGAAAAAATTCACGGCAGTAGTATATACAACTAAATTAAAAATAAAACTATCATAGCTAAGTAGGCTCAACAAGTTAACGAGTAATAATCGACCAACTTACAAATGCAAGAACGTGTTTTTCAACTACAACGTTAAGTTTGTTCCGGGATAAATTCATCCCGACTACGGAACCCTTCATTGTGCGTGGTCCGACACGCACTTGGCCGGTGTGGTTGTCTCTTTTTTATCTCGAGTATGCGGGCGAAAGGATGTTAGTAAATAAAAGTCAAATATAATATTCTAAATAATCATAACAACAATGAACAATAGTGTAAACGACGTTCTACCGAGTACGAGAGGCGCGAACGCAAATCAATCACTTCTCTGAACTACGAAGGGATATAGTCACAATGATCACAGATATCGATCCTCATTTGTTTTCATTTTGGCGGGCCACCGCCTCAGTAAACGGTTGACGTCAATTTCACATCTGTCAAATTCATTTAAATAAACTCTGTAAGTTTAGCGTCGCAAAACTGCCATACTTGTTTCTGTAAATTTCTGTGAGTATACTTATTGCGATTAAATTTATTAATACATTTGTGAGATTGTTCTTCACATTTTTTTATTTATATGGTCGTTTAAGGTCTTGATTTTGGGTACCCATGTTCAGCAAACTTTTGACGTCTTCATAATTTTTTCTACAAAGGTTTCAATTGTGTAGTTTCGATATTCTACTCAGCGTAAAAACCTTATGTGGTGTGGAAGGGTTACTTAAAATAAAATAACAAGTTTACAATATTATTACCTTCTTTATTTTTTGATTTCCCGTTTATTTTATCAATACATTATCAGCTAGAATTATGTTCAATTTAATGCACAATTAGGTGAATATATTGTAGATAAGAATGTAGGAAATGTCTTAGAATAAAATAAAATTCATATGGAATGATGTTTCCTGTTACATAACAAAATATAGTAGGTACCTGTACATAATATTTTAAAACTAAAGAAAACAAATTTTGTAATTGATTTTGAAACCAAAAAAAACTGAGTAAGTAATAATCAGAGGGTTAACTTATTAGCGATGTATCTTTTTTCAATTTCTATTTTCGTGGAAAATCATATACCTTCTTGGCGAGATTTGAGTACATGTCATATTTCAGTAGATTTGTTTTCATACAAAACTTACATACAAAACGCAGGCTTAAAGCCTTAAAGCCTGCGTTTTGCAAACAAATAATCCAGGAAAATAAATACCGGAAGACAACAGAATAGAGGTGAAGCAGCTATAATAAAATATGTTTTTTTTTATGGTATTTTTTTCAACATGACAATGACGTATGAATAAGACAAACTATTGAGCGGTTTTCTTCGAAATTATATTGTGTGAATAGTTTTCTTGTCTTCATAAAAATCAATTGTTATTTTAGCAATTAATTATTTTTCAAAGAAATTAAAGTTACTTCAAAATTATATATAATAATTATATTAATATGTACAGCCATCTGTTTTAAAACGTTACACTCTGTAGCTTGTCTTTTTAATACTGTAGGGTTTAATACTTAGTTTATAAGTAATATAGCTCACATAGTTTTATGTTTTAGGATTATACAGTTTTAGAATAAAACAAATAATTTCATGCACATAAATTCCTTTCCTTGCAAACATAATTCTTAACCAATTTCATAATTATATTATACAATTAATAATATTGTTCGTAATATTTAACGTTTTATATATTATTAATTATTTATTGCACCATCAATTTTAAAATATAAGCAAATAAGAATAAGCAAACTAATATCATTTTAATAGCTCATCTTTTTATTTAAAATACAGCCTCGTAGCTACTTTTGAATTTATTTGACTGTTTTAACATAATAGGTATATTTTATTTATATCAAAATAAATTTTAAAATTCCCAAAATTTCAATTAACGTGGGTTTCCTCGTAATTATTTTAAAAGAAGTTTAATAATCATATAGAATATTATTATTTACGTAGGTAAATGTTCGTCTGAGAATTTAAAATTAATAAAAATTTAAAACATTTTAAAATATTAATTATTTTATAAAACTTCATAATTATATAATGAAACAGTATACTTATATTTTCATTCCTGTCGCCTCGCATACAATAATTATTTGGACTAACACTTATTTATAAGAAATATTAACATTATTCTGATTAAAAATGAACATAATTAATAATTTAGTTTGTAAATATTTACAAACAATTACTATATTAATTATTTACACAAATTATTCTATATAATCAGTCTATGTTAACAGTATATTTCCTAAATATAATATAGTAATATTTTAAGCGCGCATTAATTTAATTAAAAAAAATCCGGTGAACTTATGGGAAGCAATTTTAATACAAAAAGGAATTGTTTAAAAAAATGCACGCTCAAATATAACTTGTTATCAATTAATTAGACATTAACTATAAACATCGGAACAGTTATTTATAATATTTACTTTCAATTCATTAACTGGGAATGATAAACTGACAAAACACAAAAATAAAAAGGTTGGTATACTATTTCCCATTCTTATTCAATTCCATTCGAGCATCGGGCAATTTTGTTAAGGAGCAGTGTTAATGAGACACAGTAAGAATTCGTAGCAATCGAGTAGGATTGGCCAATCAACTTACCCACTTCATCATGCTCCTGCCCTTATCCTAATTTATTAGGGTCGGTGCAGTACGTATATCACCTTACGTACGTAGCTAAACGGTCGGGACACAGAGTGTTAAGTAAATGGAGTGCTAGGCTCATTTTCAGCTAAAGACAACATATCATAACAAACGATTTTGAGTGAGACATAACCGAAGTTTAAGATTTGTCGTGTGTGAAATCCCTAGGGATTTGCAAGATAATTTCACACATAGAGAAAAATGTATACAAATTACACATTATTCCGTGACCAAAAATCAGTAGGTGCACATAAATATAAAAAACTTAAAAAAACTATACATTTAACTTTTCATTCCAATCGAATTGTTTCAAACCCTGACATTTCTAAATACCATTATTACGTACAAATTATTTATTCTAAAACATGTAAGCGTTACAGCTATCTTATTGAAGTCCCGCTGTATCTCTGGAGAAGAAGTTGTAGGAAGAATTGAAGAAGCAACACCATTATGGTTGGCAAACAGGATTCGGTTGCGGCACCTGTGAAGAAAATATTATTGATTATTTGTTTATTCCTCCAATACCAATAAACAAACGAAAGACCAGACCTTTATTAAGAAAATAACGCCAAAATTACAATGATTTCAAAAGTTACACATACACGCAGTCAGGCTCCCGATTATTCTGGAGCAAAAAAATGTGCCTGCATAGAAAATGCCAATGCTGTGATGTGCAAACAATTCTGCAAAAAAATATTGCTGCAAATTCTCCATAAAGCCTTTTGTTTAGCAGCATTTCTTGCTCTCCCCATTGTCACCTCGCTCTATTTGGGATTTCCTTGATAATAAACTACAAAGAAAAGTTTTTGCCAATTCGTTGTGGTTTCCCAGTACATTGGTATTTTGCTAAGCCTATTCTCGTTTGTTTAATCTATAGGTGTTGGGTTTCAGCTATTTTTACTGCAATGAATAATAGGTAATTATAATAATATTTACCAGTCAAACTTCTGCCTAAAGCAGAAGCCGGGTTAGCGCTTCGCTCCCGTAATACTATCGTATGACTTGTCGATCTCCAAACGTCGAAAATCGATGCTTCACATCTGCAACAAGGTAATAACAAGTGGTATATTCTCTTGAGTATCGCATAAATATTGTCGTCGATCTAGATATAATTGATCGTGAATCCATTAAAATAAGGTAGTCATGGCAATAAATAGTTAGTATAGCCCGACAACTGCAACCTTTATGGCGGTTCTGAACACGAGGCGAGTAGCTGCGCAGTAACAAATTTATTTGTGACCGCGGGGGTGACCGGTAGGGTAGTGCGCAGCGAGTAGCCCACTTCAGATTAGCCATAAAGTTTTAAGTTCACTGTACAACGCAGTTTTAAGTTCAATAAATGCTTTAGTTTGAACGAGACTACTCGACTAAGCTGACCATGCCAATTACCAGCATGCAGAAAAAAAGTGGGAATGCTAAGAACCAACAAGGGATTTTGAGTTTGATATCATCCTTTGACCAAAACATTGTAGAAGTCAATAAGAAATAATATTTTAGAATAATAAGAAAGTCTCTTTTCTATTCATTAATATGAAATATGCAATAAGGTAGTGGTAGGTTACTCGGAGGAGGGGAGCTCGGGCTCGTAGTTTACTAATAACAGTCGCACGGGTCCATCAATATGGTTAATAATAATAATAATACCATTTATTTCAGGCAACAGTGGCCCATAGAAAAATACCTTAACCTAAACATACATATTTGAATATAAACAAAAACTTGTGTTAATAAATAGGCTTAGACTATGTTAGTAGCACTTCATTTTGCACTAGCTTAACTTTGTGCTGTCCTGTGGAACTTGTCCGCGGAAGCGACGGAACACCACGTCCTGCGGCCAAAAGTCCTCTTCCATGACGAGGGGCAGATAACAGTTCGGTACTCGCACGACGAACGCCTTGAAGTTGACGTTCCGGTGCGATTCTAGTAACTGCACCCTCGGCATGTACCTCGTCTTTTGGCGCACGTACTCCACGATGTCCTCCGCCTTAGTGGTGTAGTGTAGGCGGGAGATGTACACCGGTGTGTTCGGCTTTGCGGCACGCAGGCTCACTTCGGAGTCCATAGGAGCTTTGCCGCAGCGGTTCTTGTTCGTTCGCGATCGGCGCTTCCTCCTTTGCACCGTCACGAAACCGTCATCAATATCAGCCTTATTCGGCGCCTTTTCTGGCATGGGCTTGATACTAGGAGCGCCAGGGGCACTCGCGGTAACGCTAGCAAAATTCCTTAGTAGGGGTTTCGCCAGGGCTGCAGTCACTGGCAGCGGGACGGGGCAAGGGGCGCGGGCGGCGCTGCGCGGAGGAGCCGCGATGACGTGCATGGGACTTCGGTGCGCGCCGGCGGTGGCGGGGCGCTCTGCAAGCTCAGCAATCGACGGATGCGCTGGCGACGAAACTGCTGACGCGGAATTCGACGACGATATATCGAGGCCGGCTCCGCGACATGTGTTTACGTTTGACGCATCGACAGGTGACCTAATTACCGCCACGCTATTGCGCAAATCACTCACTTCTTTACGCAAATCAGTGACGGTGTTTTGGGATGCATCTAATTTCGCTAGCACATCCGCGAGGCGGGCCTTCAGAAAGACAATGTCCTTCAGAAGGCTCGTTACATCGACGTGGTCGAAGGTGACGGGAGGAAGCTTGTGTAGCTCCTTTGCCACAAACGTCGGCACGTCGTCAGGGTCGGTCTCCTTGAGCAGCGTGATTATATCCTGCAGGCTCCTCTTAGTCCCGTCACGCCGGCGGGACACCATCTGGTCGCGCTTGTTCAGCACACTGTACAACAACAGCTTGGCAGCAGCTATGTCGTCCTCGCTGAAGTTCGTTGCGCAGATCTGGACAGCGGACACCTCGTCCATCACATCCAGCTTCTGCTGCAGGAACGCCAACAGCTCATTCGCCACCAGTTCATTACTCATGGCGGGTAAATTACGAGCGACAGCTTGCGCCGCGCTAACCGAAATAAAGAATACGCAAACGCGTCCGCATCGGAACGCAGCACAAGCGAGATATAGGTACAAGAGAGATAGGTACGCTTGCCGTGGTCGGTCCGTGGATGAGTGACCATCTTTACATATCGAGACTTTACGTTCTTTGCTTCCGTGCCTCGGAAAGCACGTTAAGCCGTTGGTCCCAGCTGTCATTCGTAAATCTTTGACAGTAGACGTTACAGATATTCAGAAGCCCGGAAGTCTGACAACCAGTCTTACCAAGGGGTATCGCATTATCCATTTACTGGGTAGTGGAGGTCAGATAAGCAATCGCTCCATGTAAAATACTGGTATTCAGCTGCATCCGGTTAGACTGGAAGCCACCCTAACAAAAGGCTAGGCAGAAAGAAAGAAAGAAAGCTTTATTTGCATAAATTGTAGGTACATGACATAAGATATTAAAATAAGTTGTGATCCTTGTACAATTTACCTTAAAATAGGCATGCAAATTTTTTTGGTTTTATCTCATAAAATTTTGCATGCCTATTTTAAGGTAGGCAGATGATGATGGTAGTGGTAGCTTACCGTATCATGAGTGTAGGCACTGGCGAATGCACGGCTGCCTCCAACTCTAGCGTTGCTAGGCTGGATGCGTAGCCATTGCTGAAGTTAAGCACATGGTTGGCGGTAAAGCCGGGCACCTGAAAGTTAGCTATTATTAGGCGTTTACACGTTTTGATTAATTTAAAATAGTTTTGACGGTATTTTTTGAAATATTAAGATCTGCATCAGGCGAATATCAAGCTATTCAAAAGATTTGCCGTGTCATTTTATTTTTGACAGTATCAAAATACTGCAGAGGTTCCTTTATGGTTCCTCTATTGAGTGAGGAAATAACAAAATTTTCTCAAACTCACTGCTTCACTAAACTACACATTTGGAATTAAATTGTTTTTTTACTGGCGTACTTAACAGTTATTCTGAATTAAAATGAAATGGACATAAATAACAACTTAAACCTAATCTTCTTGGGCCTCTGACTTGGCTTCACATACCGTCGAGAAATATCTCTCAGGCATGCCGGTTTCCGCACGATGTTTTCCTTCAACGTTTTTGAAGCAAGTGATAATTATACAAAAACCTAATAAATTAATATAAATAAAAATAAAATATAATATCCTTACTTACTCAAAACAATTCATTATTTAATTTTAAATTATTTTGTACCATCCAATTACTCCCATGGTTTAGCGTTTAATGATTACTGTTGGATTAATGTTGACCGATTCATTGATCCAATTTGTGTGTTTAGTCTCTGCTCACTACATACTCGGTGGTCCACTGATTAGCTGATGATACCAGTAGTATCAGCTGACATAACTCACCATTTGCTCGTTGACGTACCACGTGACGTTGGCAGCGGGTAGTGATGGTGGTGACGAACAGTTCGCCCTTATGTGGTCCCCGCCGATGTAGGAGATACGATCTGATGTCACGTTTGGACTTGTTAGAGGCGGTTCTGTGGGAGGAAGAAGACACATTTAGTGCAGTTTTGAAAGCATTTTCGTAAGATGAGTGTCTTAGCGCTTTGTTGTATTGGTGGATTCAGTATAAAAAATTAAAAAAATCGTCGGTAACAATAAAAAAATGTGTTCTATACATTTTGACCGTGAAAAATATACTATTGTTTCATTACCCTCACGATCAAAATGTATAGAACACATTTCTATAATTTTTTACCGTGACGGTATTGCACTTTTTTATAAAACAGTTGTATTTTTTTAATAACCGACGCAAAGTTATTATGCTGGGGGATCTAGAATCATGTACTGTGCTGAATTCATTGTAACATGAATATCCTGTCCATTTGAGCGAACAAGTGCAACACTAGGATAACGTCATTATTCTATAGAATTCCACTAGCATCGCGTCATGTAAATTTAGTAGAATTCTATTAATTTATATATGCATTTCTCGGTTTATCTTCGCATCAATGGGCAGCGTTCATGAGTCGATCGATCAGGTTTAACTATGCTTGCCGTGGTTCGTCCGTGGATGGGTGACCATCTTTACATACCAAGATCCCTCCGTGCGTTGGAAAGCACGTTAAGCCGTTGGTCCCGGCCGAGTTTGTTGCGCCACTTCTTCTTCCCAGCTAAAGCACTAGGAAGTGGTGAAGGGTGGGCGTTTTGGGGGACTGTCTTATGTAATTTTGACGTTCGAAAAGTGCTGATTCTCAGCCTAGTTTAAATAAATGACTTTTGTATTTGAATTTTTTGCGAGCTTAAATTGCCCGTACAGTGCGTTCATTATAACTTGACCCGTGACGCGATTGGTAGCACTGAATTTTGCAGTCATGTGATTGGTAATACTGTTCTGTCAGTCGCCATTTTGAACTCTATTAGTATTGAAACTAAGACCGCAAAATCCAGTGCAAAAATCGCGTCACGCGTCAAGTTAAAATACATGCTGATCTCGCATTGTATACGATTTCCGTACAGTGCGAGATCAGCTTAAACTGGAAACGTACAGCTTGATGTATAGCCGTGTGTACATTCAAATGACAACTGTCAGTCTTTGACAGTTGCATGAAATTGTTATAATACGTCAAATTTAAGTAGAGTTTCAATTTGCATAACAATTGATTTTCCTAACTTTACCAAACTAAAAATGTTCGCATAGAAATTGCGAGTTTACCGAAGAATAGAGCCTTCATTGAACTTAAGTGGAAATGTAAGCTCCTGGAAGAGCTTTGGATTCTATAAATATAACAATTCTTCAAGATGAAATTCTGAGTCTTATAGTTTCTCCGAACATAGCTACTGTTGATATCTTTATCAGAATATTGTTGCCCCTGAAAATACCTTTTAACAATAAGGATCCTTGATATTGTTTTTTTTTTAAGTGAAAACTTCTTTAGGCGCGTTGAACACTTTTTGGGTGAACAAAAATCATGGAACGCGCGTCATGGTCACCGAACGCTTTCCATGAGCTATATGTATACTGTGTATATATGTGTACTTTTTGGGTGAACAAACAGCGTGAAACTCGCGTTTATCGGCAGTCCCCAAAGACTACCCCGCATTTTTTTTTTTTGTGTAACCATTAGCTTTGTAGGTACCTAAGGAAGGGAGGTGTCCTCCTGAGAGACAGGTTAACTACCTAGTTCGGGAGGCAGATCTTTTAAGTAACAGTGACACTTACGTTTGCAAATAAATGTTTATATTTTTATTATTTGATAGAGAATAGTAAGATCTTGTTTTTTAAATAAGCCTATTAATTTTTTGTTCGTTTTATAACTCTAACACAACCGCTAGAAAATACAGGCAATGAAACTTGCCTGTATTTTCTAGCGGTTGTGTTAGAGTACTTAAACATAACTGGTGAAATGTGGGTGTACTATACGTACACCTCTGCCCAACCCTTCAGGGATTACAGGCGTGATGTTATGTTTTGTTATGTTACGTAGCCATCTTTTGTCGGACCAATAAAATCCCATTATTGCAATTGAAGCTCTGTTTAGGTTAAGAGAAAGGGCGTTACCATAATATTTTATATAAAATAATATATTATAATAATTATATATATATTATAATATATATTATATATAAAATAATACGTTACCATAATAATTTATATAAAATAATATATTATGGTAACGCCCTTTCTCTTCCTTCTGCTTTCTCTCTCCCTTTCTCTCTCTCTCTCTAAAATGTTTAAGTCGCATCTAGTAGGAGCAAGCGTATTGCCATCAACCGGGCATAAAACCAGGCTCCGGACTAAGACATAAAAACCCAATAACTTTTTGCCCGACCTAGGAATCGAACCCAGGATCTCATGTTCAGCAGTAGCGCTTGTGACCACTAGACCAAAAGAGGCAGTCGGGTATATACAAAGTGTAATTGAAGTAACTGAAACCCATCTTGAATTGTACTCATAATTTTGAACAGCTTTCAATAGACCAACGCATCGAAGAGAAATTGCGAAAAGAATCTGCTGCTCCCTATTGTTTTACAGTTATGTTAAAAAAACCCTTAAAAGTTTTAATTTATTTCAATTACTCCTTGTAGAACATGACATTAATTTGATTCACGATGAACCAATCCTATTTTTGTCAGTGGTGTATAGAGACAAGGATAGAACATACTCGTGAACACGTGCGACTCTCACCGACCAAAGTCGACCGATGTCGTATAAAGCTTAGCGAACATTACAGCCACATCGGGCCGCTGCGCATTGTATTTCAGTACAGAAAAGCGCGGTGTGGCCCGCCTGCAGTGTGCGATGATTCATACAAAATGTACGAAAGTTACCTATGTCAGAGGATTTTTGCAATGCGCCCAAATCTACGTCAGCCTTAAAAAAACAGTTAAAGACAAAAACGCGACCGTTTGCGATCGGCTCGCGTTTACTGATTGGTGAAAACTGAAAGCACTGTGCTCGCTCATTGAAATCGAACCGGTCGGTTATTTTTGTCGACAAAAAGCCAGCTGTATTGTGAATATGCAATATTTCAGGGAAGCTCATAAAAGATTTGGTGAAAGGGTACTGGTGGCAGATGGCGAGCGGCCCTTTCTCAATGATAACTGGACGCTTTTGTTTAAAACTATATAATTTGGGAAGTGGAGTTCGATGTGAATGATTATTCGGGGTTGTTTCTAGTTTTGATTGAATGTAAGGCGGAAGTCTGGCAACATTTGTTTGTAATATATCAGTGAAGTATCATTCGAGGCGAGCTTGGTTACAATACGGTGATACACAAGACGGTGCGAACGCTCGCTTTGAGTACATACAATTTTCGTTTTTCATATTCCCGTTTCAAAGGAGTTCACGAAACAGCCGACAGTCAAGTGGAGGATCCGGTGCTCGAATTAAGCGGCTCGTCTCGCAGCACTGACTACTGTAAAGGTGGGTTCCCACGGTGCGCGATATTGCGTAAGCACGCGCACCAGCCCACACGGCAGACGACCACGGATGGCCACGCACCGCGCACCAAGGTGTGCGATATTGCGGACGCACGTAGATTCAGGTCTCAGGTCTCACCGAGCGAGACACCGAAGTCATTGACCGAACGGTTCTTTCGGCTCGCTTCGGAATACTTCGAATCACATTGTTCGCTGGTCCGATAATAACTCTCGGGCACAATACGTCACTGTAAACATTTTTTATTGTCCTTGGTAAAATCATCAGTCAGTAGTAATTACTTAGTACTTTTTTGGTTGTTTTGACGAAATGACATGCATGCCGCTGCGTGCAAAGTAGGTACATGTATTGTATTTACTGTATTTTCCAAAGAGATATTGAGCGATCCAAGCCGTCTCCTTTGACGGGCATGTGGCGTGAGTCAAATGAGCTAACAATCGGCGTCTGATCAACTGTCGACCGATGACCGATTCCTTAAATTTAAGAACCGTTATTTGGTTAAAATTAAGATTATTGTATCTTTACCAATAATGAAGCAAGGACCTCATAGCTTCGCATAGTAGACCCTCCCATATGAAAGTAGCCACCAAAGGTAAAATTAGTAGACATGCGTCAGATATATCGAAACGTAAAAAATCCGATTTCAGTCACAAATTGTATTATTTATTATATATATTTATTGGACGCGTCTGCGCTACCACGTACGTTACCTTTACCTTGCTGGGTGTCCGTACGGGCTGATCCGCGGTGAGTCGGTAACTTTAAAGGGATTGTTTCCAAGCTCGGACGCACGTTACTCTTCCCACGCTGCGTCGTGTGGGCTAGTGCGCGTGCTTCCACAATATAGCGCCATGGGATGCTAGCATAACGCGTTAAAAAACCTCGATAAATTACAAAGAAAAGTTGCAAGTCAGTCTCCTTCTTTAGGTTTTGTTTAAACAAATGAAGCGATCAACTAAGTATCACAAAAATGATGATACAAAGAAAACAAATAACAGACGATAAACAGATGATTTCAAGATCGAATTATATCACTACCATATTTTGTTTATAAAATTAGTAAGCAAAGTGTGTGCGCAAATGATTTTATGATGCTTGTTAAATTTGATTTAGATAGAGATCATTTGCTGTGAAATATTAATGATTAATGGGGTTTAGATGCAATAAAGTCTGACTCCTCAGGACAGGCCACTTTATAAAAAATGTGTTTAACCAATAAGATTAACTAAATCATTTATTTTTTTAATAATAATTATAATATACATTAATTAAATCTACTTAATTTAAATTCTAAAGAATCATAGTTACAACAACACGTCAAAAAACTAGTCAAATAACCCGCCTCTAACTGTTCCCGGCTCAAAGGCGCCCATAACGCTTGCTGCATTATCACGCTGACTAAATTAAGATTAAGATGAAAAAACTCGTCCATTACACTTTACATAGGACAATAGTCCATTTATAAGTCATGAATCAAAGAGTTTGCGTCTGGCATTGCCAGATTAGCAGCAGACCTAATTAAACAAAATAAAACGAAATGAACGTTATTAAATAAATAATCCCTACCTTTTATTAGTCTCCGAAAAGCTGGCAAATTATTCAGAGAAACTGAGGAGGAATTTAAAAGAAAATTTGTTTTACAAGACATTAACCCGACATCTTTCGTTGGTACGGAAACACTGCAATTTATTTATGTAAATGTTGGATAGATGACTTCTGCATATTTTTCCCTAAAATTTTCAACGAAATGAATTAAAATTTGGAGAATTTTGTGAACAGCTGGTGGGATTAGGTGTAGGCTTGAATAATGTTGTTTGTCTTAAGACAAAGCCAAATCTGAGGATTATAGGAAAGGAGGAGGCAGGAGGATGGAAGATTTTGGGATAGTCAGAATGTATGGATAGTTAGCTGAAATTAAATTAGTTGCACAAGATGGTTCCTGTGTTTGCAAGTAATAGTCCTCCATACCGAATTTCGCCCATGGCAACCAATCTCAGCGGAGACCAGTCTTCGGCGCATGAGATATTGTTGTGCACAAGTCTATGCGCAGACACAGGTGCACTCTTTCTTCCCTAACTCTCATAGTCCGATGGGACGACAATCCAATACGATCGGAGAGAGACCCGGCGCAGGGCCAACCTCTTTACGTGCTTTCATTAATTGTATTTCTTATTGGGGTATTACAACGTCAACTTCCAAACTCTGGACTTTTATTCCTAATGGAAAAACCCAATAAAACTAAACCCGACCCGGGAATCGAACCCAGGTCTACGCTCAACAGTCGCGTTTGCGACCACAAAACAACAAGTGCAAGTGTTTGCAAGTACAGACTGACTATAATTTTAACTTTGCAGAAAAATTGCTGACGCTTACAGATATAGACTTATGCACAGTATAAAAAGTAACGGTATACTATCATATGGATCGGAATGTTGGGCCGTGAAGAGAGAAAGAGAGAGAGTGAAAAGTAGCAGAGATGAGAATGTTGAGATGGATGTGTGGAGTGACGAAAATAAAGTAAGAAATGAGTATATAAGAGGAAGACTCGTTTAAAAGTGGCGCCAGTGACAGAAAAGTTGAAAAGAAATCGTTTGGCCGGGTATGGGCATGTGATGAGGAGAGAGGAAACGCAAGTGACTAAAAGAGTGATGAATATAAATGTTGATGGATGGAGAAAGAGAGGGAGGCCAACGAAAAGATGGATGGATTGTTTGAGGAATGATATGAAAGAGAGGGAGTGAATGATAGTGCGAAGGTTGTCGAGAGTGGAAAAAGAAAACGTGTTGCGGCGACCCCAAGTAACATGGGACAAGGGCAGGAAGATGATGATGGTAATATATCTCGGCAGTGACCTTGAAATAACTACCTACGACCGCTCGGTAGACAAACCTTCTGTGTCCATGCGTAACTGCCGCGCACTCAATACTGTTGCGTACTGATATACACTGAGATTTCGAAGCGCGTCGTTTCGGCCGTTTTCTATGAAGATATAATACTGTTACTTATTTATACTGTGACTTATGTTACTGTCTAGTAAGAAACCACTATGTTTTCATTTGAAAGCTTTAGTGTTTTCTATTACCAGTATAATTCTTTATGCTATTTATTTGAACGATTGCAATATTAGTCTCTCATAGGAAATCTATAAGCTATCTGACTCAAGAAAATTCTCTTTTGGACAATATGCAAATTTTCGTCAAGTCAATTCACTCACACGCACTTTTGTATTTGATCGAGTACAACGTTATTATCAAACGTGTCATTATGAAGCACTTTCTGCTCCTGCTTATAAATATAACGTTTAAGCAACTCACCGACTACTACCATCATGGCCGCCTTGATGTCTGTATGAAACAGTGGCGCATCCGCAGACACCTCACACTGGTACTCCCCAGTCAAAGTGCGGTCCACCTCTGTTAGCACCACCCGGTTTTGGTCCGATGCTGCTACCTTTATAAAGAAAATTTATTCCATTACATCCACGTCTTTTTAGGGTTCCGTACCTCAAAGGGAAAAAACGGAACCCTTATAGGATCACTCGTGTGTCAGTCTATCTGTCCGTCTGTCACAGCCAATTTGCTCCGAATCTAATGGACCGATTAAGTTAAAATTTGATACACATATGTGTTGACTGTGACCCAAACACGGAAATGTAACGTAAATAAATGAATTTGGGAGTCATTTTTGGGGGCAAAAAAAAATAATTGCGAACTGTACCGTGTGACGTATCAAATGAAAGGGCTTATTGCGAGGATCTTAAAAACATTGTTTTTTATAATTTAAAAATAAATACTTAAAGATATTTAAGAAACTAGATGAAAATTGCCAATCATTCTCCCCCTTATCTTTGAAACCACAAAGCCTAAAATTATTTAAAAAATACAGAAAATAGCTCTGTGCCTATAGATATTACTGGAAAACCTTTAAGAAGTGTATGGTCTTAAAATAACATGATAAATCTCTCAATATGGTGCGTATAAACTTACACTTGCGGTTGGAATATCCCATACATTCCAACTGCAAATGTAAGTTTTTGAACATGTTTTTCAACTACAATGTTAAGTTTGTTTTTGGGATAAATTCATCCCAACTACGGAACCCTTCATTGTGCGTGGTACGACACGCACTTGGTCGGTTTTTTCAATTCAAGTGATTCTTTAAAAGCAGGTGGCCTTATGTAGTACCCATGGAAAGGACGCGTGAGTTTATGTATGTATGATTCTCCTCAGACAATAATAATGTACTATTAATTTTTGATCCATTTTCGGTCACTGTACATTCAATTAAACCATACTACTAGTGGAATTACTAATTCACACTGTTTCAGTGAGGATCGTGGTCATGTGGTCTCTGACAAAGGATGAAATTATTATGTAATTGTAGAGCTTTGTAAGGACGCATTGAGCTATACCCGATTCGCTTGAGCGTGGCAATAGTGGTCATTGACCCACCTTCATTTTCTGAGATTCTTTATTTCAAAATCTGAAATAAAGTCTTGAATCAATATCTATCGTGATCTTCAACATGTTCCAATAACGAAAAACTATACATAGTTTATTGTTTGGGTTCCTGCGCAGAGATATTAGGGAAAGGCCAATGACCGCTATTGCCACGCTGAAGCGATTCGGGTATACACGATGACCGATTCATGTGCATCAGCTGCCGGTGCACGTCTCCTTCAGTATGCATCGTTTCTTTAAAAGGCTGTTACAAACATTAAGATGACAAATACTAATACTTAAGTAGTCCTATAGTTTTTTTTAGCAAATTAATCTGATATTCTACTTACATCAACTTTAATTTCAGCTACAGGGAAGACCTTCGTCGCGGGCGATTCTTTCGGCACAAACCGGTAGAATTCGATCATGTTTCTGTACCATCTGATGGAGTACAACTGTGCCCCTTCCAGTTCATAGGAGCACAGTAGTTCCGCGTCGTGGCCCGTTAGCACCGCTTTAGGCACGTGGATCTGAAGCGATTTCAGTGAATTCACTGTACCTGGGGACAAAATTTAAATTGTTAGTGCCTTCATAAAGTATTCGGAACGCTTATTGACTGTGGTAGAGGGAGAATCTAGTTTGCATGATTCCAAATTTTAGGAAGGTCTTGATGCACAGTATAATAAATTCTGAGTAGCTGTTGTTAGTGGCAAACATTGTTGAACCCGTTTTAAAGTTATATGCAATGTAAATAAAAGTGTAATGATATATTTATGTCATAACTATTGTTATAAATCATCATAATTAAACTTCTAGTTCTTTTTTTATCCTAAACGAATTCTCGAAGTTATCATTATAACTTGTTCCAACACGAAATAATAAGCGCGTTCTCCAGTGGGCTTTACCTAACAGTAATTCATTTAAGGAAAAAAATGCCAGAACTTTACAAAAAATTAAATGTATGAAGGAAAAAGACATTGTTGGACTTAATAATAAAGTCAGTCGTAATAGGCAATTTATTTTCATTGTCACTTCTCTGACACTACGTATAAAAGTTAATAACTTACTTCGGAGCACTGACAATGACGAAACAGCCCCTTCGCTACTTTTTTGTATAGTGCCACAGAGTAAAAATAACAAAATTTCAGAGGTGCGAATTTTTTTAGGTGAAATTGTTAACAGTCTTTTTTATGTTGACTTTGTTTTTGTGACGTCCTAATTTTCATATTTTAGGTCTCGTGTTGATGGAAATAAGGGTACTGGAATAAAAGTATGAAGTTTTGTAGCCTTATAACATTATTATCATGCTAATTATTATAATATTATGTAAGCGATGTTAAAATCTATTGTTTATGTTTGGATAATAATGATTTACATAATTTAAGCGCTAATAGCCTTCAAATTATAATAATAATAATGTACAAGTATATAAAAAAGGGAGCGGAAAGGGCATAAAAAAATTCGTCCGCATCGCTGTCAACAGGATAAGTACCCAAAAGGCTGGCAGCATTGCCACGGTGTATGGCGATGCTGAAGGGATGTTTGATATCCTGAACCAATAACTTAAAGGCATTTTAGTTAGTGGTTCAGGGTAGGTATCAAATTTATCAACATTCGCATTAATTCTGGTATTTCATATTTTAAGTTATAAATCTCGATATCCGTAGTTTATTTAGTACCTACTTAATATTAAATATTATCCTTCAATCTAAATTCAGAAGTCTCTGTATTTTGGAATCTGAACACAATGGCAAGTAAACAGTTTTATACCCAAATATATTTGAATCAATTAAACTTTAGAATAGAGAATATGAGTAGAAATACCTAACTAGTTTAAATTCCTCAAAAAACTGCAATAAAAATGCACTAAAACCAAAATCTTCTCTCACCGAGATTACACAAACACGAATTAACCCAGAAAACACGATATCTATCCAAACTCTCACTGCACATTACCGTGGCTTAAGAATGTTCTATAAACTTAAACACTTCCTTCTTGGTACCAGGAGACCAGACGAAGCAAGGAGGTAACATCATAAGATTTTACGATAGCGCTCGTACAGTACATTTTTACCTTGAGCACTCTTGGAGGTGCGTCAAGTAAATACCTACTTTATGACAGCTCGTTAGAAGTTAGGCTATAACGCTAAACGACGTCCCTGCTGATATCGAGGCTTTTTGCCCTCCAAATCTACCACTTAATACTTCTTCAACTTATTATTGCCTGGTAGTTCGTTTGTGTTTAGTATTGAAATGTATGTGTGGCTGTTACGTAAAGAGAGGTACGTATTTTTTCGTTTATGACCTTGATAAATAAATACCACATTCATTAGAAAAATACCACTTATAAAAGGTATTTAACGTTGAAGTAATTAGCCACTTCTCAAGGCTCACATAAAAGAAGAATGTACAGTATGCCTCAAGTTCTTAAATGGGGTATGCTGATTGGCCACATTTTATTTCGTGGCAGCACACGCGATCAATCAACCAAGAGCACGTGCGATTTGATTCAGTCTCACAAGCGTGCCTTAGAATAACGGTAACCTCAAAGTACTTTTACTCAAAATTTTATCGCTACTACCACCAATATGATATACGGGCCATACATCCTACGATTTCAACCTCAAGTTTAAGATATTCATACCAGAAATCGCAGTTAAGCGTATCCCACATTGAGGCGTGATATTTTAAGCACGACTTTTATATTCAACATGGTATTGCGCCAAACAGCAGGCAAACAAAGAGATAAAAGCTTTTTAAATCTCCGAATTTATGGTTTGTTTGTGCTAACGGAATACTATTTGGTAAATCCTAGCGTTTGTGGACCGATATTATTTTAATATGGAGGGTAGGGCACATATTTTATGCCGAATCACGCGTCTGATCACTATGTAAAGTTTTCGTACGGATTTTCTGACTAGCAAATGTGGATAGCCGAGATTTTTTCTAGTGCTATGATTTGTGTTCAGTGCGAATTTGTTTCTGTTCTATTTTGAAAGGAAGGGCTATAAATCTTTCAGGTTTCGTAAGTCAGAGTAAAGAGAATGTCATTTGTTTTCGACTAAACAAGGTTACTTGTTTATTCGAAAACAAATGACGAGTCGTTGGATTCTTTTTAACCGACTACCAAAAAGGAAGAGATTCTATGTTTATCTGTATGTTTTTATAAAATCAAAAATTATGTCGCATTTATTCAAATTGGCGGTCACTAGATACTGTGTGAAATTAATAAGAATACCCGCATAATTTCAGTTTTTTTTCAACCGGTAAAAGGTGAATTTGTTTCAATTCAAAATGTCATCACAGGAATTCAAAATGGCTGGCACTATACCATCATTTCAAAAATTGTTGTTTTAGTTTTGGGCATAGTCGAGTTATTTTCTATTTTACAGTGAGACCCATTTGATGGGAATTTGTCCCCGTTTAGTTAGGCAAATACAGCCATGATTCGACATGCTGCCAAGCGCTGCGTTTGACAGTTGACACTGACGGGTCCAACGGCTGCCATTACCTAGTTTGCGCTTGTATAGTGCCTTACGCTTCTAAGCGCTCTAAAAATCATTACGGTATTAATTTTGAGGCAATTCGCGTCATTTCGCTTCGTTAATATCTAATTCGTTATTTCTGTGAGCATCAGCAGCCTCTAAAGATTATTGATTTATTCATTGTTATAAGAAGGCACTGTTACACAAACAATACAAACAAAGTAGAATGATAGTCAAAACGCAAGAATATTTTTTTTGTTTAGGAGACAAATTGGCCTTTAAATACCGTGGGTAACACCAATATGTGCATAACGCAAGGAATCATTACGTGATAATAATTATAGAATGTTCTCAATCTGAAGGAAACAGGACGGATCAAAGAGGAGAATAAACGTAGAACACGAGTAGGATATAACCAAGACTATCAAAAATTATGATCACAATACCCACATCAAAATATTCTAACCCTACAGAAAACAACAAATATCGAGAGCCATTAAAACAAAATAAAACCGGACCGTAACTGGAGCACATTCAGTGATCTGTAAAGGACCGATACTGTTCAGCATGGAACACTATCATTTAAATTTACGCGTTTACAATGTGAAATAAATACCGGACACAGATTAGATAGGACCGGACAAGTCAGTACCACACTTGGTCAGTTTTACAATTGCTATATAGTGTTTTTGGATAGACTGTGGCTCTTATTTATGATAACATCTCCGTTTTTGCTGTGGGTGTTCCGAACACTTTTTTATGTAACAATCCACGAAATCGATAGCCTAACACATGATGATCAAAAAGATGCAATTTTTTATTATTGACAGAGAAAAGAAAATAGTGAAAACTTGTTTATTCTGCACAAATAAAACGCTCTTCACAAAAATACTAAAGACAAAAGCCCAGTATTCGAAAAAAAAAGACTGATTGCCAAAAATTCTGTTATCTGCGTTGCCTTCAAAGGATTACGTCAAGAGAATATGCAGCAGCGTCCTTCTGTCTGTTAATAGCGATAAATCTGCACTAGATCCGCCAAGGGTAATGATCAACATTTTTCCGCATACCAGCAGCACACTCAACATCATAAACTGCTCCCAATAATTGGTACTATCGGCTTTCCCTCTTACCATCATTAAAAAAAAGTCCACACAGCCGACATTTAATTCCCAAGCCTCTTTAACGAAGTTCCGTACGCCCGACAATGTGCTGACACAGTCGGGCGTCAGTTTTAACGAATGAAAACAAAACAAGCCGATACGAAACGTGGGCTCAAAAGTGGAAAACCAATTTCGCTCCGACGTCCACCAACCGAAACTCATTTGAAACAAGTTTTAAAATAAAAACTATCGACGCTTGAATACATTTTCAATCACGATTTCGGATGTTAGCCAAAGGGACTGGAATCACAGTTGGATTTTGTAGGGGACTCTTATGTATAGCTTTGTAGTTGTGTGAAACAGCAAAATATTTTATTCAAAATCCAAAGTCATTTATTCAAACTAGGCTGAGAATTAGTGCTAAAATTACATAAGATAGTCCCCCAAAACGCCCGTTTTTCTCAACTTCCTCAATTCTTAGTGCTATAGCTGGGAAGAAGAAGCGGTGCAACAAACTTTCCAGCAGCCCATCATCATTATTTCAGCCGAAAGATGTCCACTGCTGGACATGGGCCTCCCCCAAGCACCGTCACTTCAACCGCTTCTGTGCTTCCCGCATCCAGCGGATTCCTGCGGCCTTCACAAGGGCATTGGTCCACCTTGTGGGAGGCCTTCCAACGCTACGTGTTTCGGTACGCGGTCGTCGCCACTCCAGAACCTTTCGGCCCCATCGGCCATCTGTTCTACGTGCTCTGGCCCCTGCCACCTAAGTTTGGCAATTCTTCGGGCTAGTCGGATGTCTTGGTTCTCCCCGGATATCTTCATTTCTGATTCGATCACGTAGGGAAACTCCAAGCATAGCCCTCTGCATTGCCATTTGGGTGCCGTTCGGACAGTTGGGACAGTTGTCTATAAAAAGAGAGAATATAACCTAAAACCTCAGAAGTGGTGTAAAATCTAACCTACCAAAGTAGGTACCAAGATAGTTGAGACCATAAGTTTGTCTATATCGCAATTGAATAAAAAAGATTTGCCAACAAAAAATTGTAATGCGTCGTAGAATCTAAATCATATTCTGAGGATTTGTCTGGGAGTAGGTTGAGTACCTGCGGTGAGTCGTTGCCGACTGAACGCAATGTTGCCATTTTAAATATTATATTTTTATTTAAACATTTAGAATTAATATTATGTCTTTATTTTAGTTTTTATTTATATCTCATTGTATGCACCGGTCGACGTCATCACGTTAACGCCGGCTGTCTCTGAAAACCAGCACTGGGGCTCTGTATGGCATAGTTGCGCAGCATTATGATGAGCGACGGCTGTTTTGCGGGGATGTGACGCATATTTTCCCCCAACTTGTTCTTTTTTGTGCAAATATTCTTGTTTACGGCAAATAAACGTATTTTCTTTTCTTTTCTTTTTACCTACGCACGTGAAATCACAAAGTAAATTGCCCAATGTAGTAGTATTATGTGAGTAGTGGATCAATTTGATAGTAATAATGTACTCAATGGGTTACCAGTTATACTATATCTTCTTGAAACGTTTCACAAGGCTTTGAGAAAAACTGCTCGACATCATTAGATTACTGAAACACTATTTGAAAGTTTTCAAATTATTGAAGCCTGAATACCTTCTTATCCAGCCGACTACTAAGTTGTTTCAACTGGACCGTCGCATACTTAAACAAGGCTGTCTTATGTCAGACTATATGAAATTAAATGAAATTGTTTATTCTGTAAATAGGATATTGGAATCACTTTTACACGTCAAATTAAACAAAAAAAAAATTTGCTAGGTGAGTTCGGCGTTTCCTATCTGACTACTCTGAGAAGAAAGATAGAAACAAATTCAGAGGTCACAGTCTCTTTAAAACTCCAGACATAATCTTGGTCAGGCCATATGAGGACCATGTAGAATAGTGTCTGAATTGGTCTTTTGAGAAAAGAACCACACAGATTTGAGTGGACCTGTCCTGTCAGTGCAAGCATTTGTCAGAGGTGGAGCTCAACTCAGAACTTAAAGAGCTCAACTATATATTAAGGCGCGGTCATAAACAAATCTTTAGGTATGGATGGAAGTGAAGCGACAGCTGTAATGCATCGCGGTATGCAAATATGATCGAAAATGGCGATGCATTTGATTTTGGTTGTATCTCGTGTCCGCCAATAAATTGAAAGATATTTCTTACAGCTTACATATTTCTTTGGGTGACAAAAAGTTTTTTCGGGGTCTTTTTTGCGTTTTTTTTTTCAAGCTGCATTTCTATTAAATCTTGGTATAAGTCTTTTTTAATACCTTATTGTATTTTTTTGGGCTTGTAATATGTAGCATTACGGCTAACAGTGCGATGAAAAAGTGGACGTTTTATGGTGTCTCTGCTTTGGTAGCGCCTTAATAGGTCTATGAAAACAATGATAGAGCGAACAGCACAGCAAAACAGTCCTGTACACAAAATGTATTGAAAAATATATTTTGAAACTGTTTTTACAAGGTCTGCGCATGGCCTTATGTACACGAAAATGTGTTTCCGTATTCTAAGCCTCCCTTCACATGGAAGTAAATACTTAAGTATATTAATGCTATACGCAATAAACTCCCCAAAATAGCTGAATATATAATTCCAAGCCATTTAACCGACCACGGAGGCAACGCGAGGGGTTCCTTGATTTGAATTGATGTTTGTCTGTGTGTTCGTTCAAGCATGCTTGAGAAAATTTTGTATAGCCGAATTACGGGTGATTTGAAAATTGGTCCGTTCATAATATTCATTTTTGCAGCTTATTTTTTGTTCAGGAAAATATATTTATTTTTATATTTTAGGCTGTATTGGCACTGGATTGCAATTCAAAGGATGTTTTAGTTAATTGTCAAAGGATTGAGGATTTTAAATTTATTTCATACATGTATTGATACTATGCATGCATGTTTTTCTCAAAAGCTGAATAGAAAAATCTTCTAGACGAACAGTTTTTTTAAACATTTAAATAGCAGGTATTACATCGAGTCCAGGTCATCGAATGGTGGCCCAGTGGTAACAGCTGTGACTTACAACTTATACATAGGTCGTAGGTACAAAACCAAGCAGGCACTGTACTTTGTGAAAATAATTATAATTTCATAGTGGTGACGAAATTATTTACACAAAGATTGAGGGCAGTGACTGCTCTCAAAACGGTGAAGGAAAACATCGTGAGGAAACCGGCATGTCCTAGCTAGAAACAAAAATGACATGTGACATCTGGTGGATGACCCGCAATGGACCTGCGACCACGGTGATTACAGCCCACTCTCTCTTACAGAAAGAGGAGGCCTGTGTCCCAAGAACATTATAGGCTGATTATGCTACATCGAGTCCCGTTACGTGATTTCTATTTTCTAATCGTCATGCCGTAGAACCTTGTCGCATTTATTGCAGGACGAAGAGGTTAGCTTAGACCAGTGATTCCCAAAGTGGTCGACCCCCAGGGGTTGACGATGACCTGCAAGGAGTCCATGTCAGCTCGCCGTCCGATAAGGACCAGGCCCGGGTTGACGCCGCGTTGTGTTCCACGCGCGCCTCAAAGAGATGTCAGCAAGTGAAGGGGTCCGATAGGACCGATGCCTGCCGGGGTTGCGGGAAAGTCCGAAAGGGATACCGTGGCCCCTGGCAACGTACAGGCAACGGAAGGAACACGAGTGGGTTTTAGCCAGTAAGAGTCTGACACGCCCTCCCGCTCCACCCAGAGCGGGAGAAGTTATTTGATAATTTCAAATCCAAAAAAAAAAAAAATTAGTACCTACATGTCAGCGGAAAAAAAATGGGGTTCATGAGATGTAAATGGGGGTCCACGTTAGTGGATCTCAATTAAGCAGGTCATGAGTCGTGACTTTAATTTTGGCTTTCCATTAATGGAATAATCCATATTTATACACAGATAATAAGTACCTATTTACTTCCATAATACTTTTTTTATAAATATATAAATATCCACAGATCTATATAAGTTATGCTTTTATTTTCGTCGAAGAAGTTGATAAGTTTGATGGTCTGTACCACACATTTCTTAACGCTCTTGCAGACAGGCGTGACGCGGCAGCGCTACGTGACTCTAGTAGAACAATTTCCAGGAAAACTTCTTGGAAATTGTTCTACCAGAATCTCGTCGCACCGTCGCGTCGCGCTTGTCTGTAGCATGTTTGATACCTACGAGCTGTATATAGATACGAACACTTAATTTATAGGTAACGTTAGAAGGTTAAAAAGTAAAACACAAACCTAAAAAATACAAAATCTTTTCAATACTCTCTCATATTTTCCCTTATTATTTCACTTCTCGTATCCAAGTGGAGTTTTAAAACATCGATGGTTTCTTCGCCCCAGATATTGTTTTCAACAAAAACAGAAAAACCGTACTGAAACGCTTTAGCGGTAAAAGGGGTAAAAACCGGTAATTGTGGAGCGCAGCTGATGTTTCTCTGCTGCACTTTTTCCCCTCGTTTCTTGCTTGTTTTTAAACAAGCTTATTAAGATATTCTTAATGGATTCTTTTGTGTATAGCTGTGCGAATTGCTCTGATTTTGTTTAAAGTTTTAAATTCTTGAGAATAAGTAAACCTAAGTCGTTTCCTTTTATGCTGTGGTTAAACTGAGATGAATCCCGCGAGGGATGTAGGACAAAACTCTTGTCAACTAACCCCGCGTTCTATTTAAAAGCGATCGTCGCGAGTAATATGGCCGCGACATACATACGAGAGGATACACGATCGCTTGAAATTTTTGGTCGGTGAATCTGAACGCGTGATCGCGCCGACAGTCGCTTTCCGGTAATTCGAACAAAAAGTAACATATGAACACCTCTATGCAAGTTACCCTGCGTCCTAACCGAAAGCGACTGTCGTGCGAATACGCAATTGTAATGTCCTTTTATATGAATACTAGCTGCACCCCGCGGTTTCACCCGCCGATTAAGTCTCGATTCCGTGGGAGTAACGAGATAAAAAGTATCCTATGTCCTAAGCTAGGTCATGGTTTACCCGTATGCCAAATTGCACCCAAATTCGTTTAGCCGTTTTAGTGTGAAAACGTAACAAAAAAACTAACTCACTTACACATTTATAATATTGGTGAGGATGGCATACTCGCGCATTCAATCGAGTTGCGTATTTACGTCATTATTCAGGTAAATTGTACCAACCTATTACTGTCTCACTGCAGAGCAAAGGCCTCTTCTCATACAGCGAAAGCAAAAGCATTGATCACCACGCTTGTTTAAGACGGGTTGGCGATTTCAAACTCATATTTACTATAAGTCCAGGTGTCCTCACGATGTGTTCCTTCAGCGATGTCAGTGATGTCCAAGGTAAACTGTCCAAGTACATCATCATAGTTTCAACTGAAAAACGTCCACTGCTGGACATAGGCCTCCCCCAAGCACCGCTACTTCAACCGATTCGGTGCTTCCCGCACCCAACAATTTCCTGCGGCCTAAGAAAGTACATTTGAAATTAAAAAGTCACATTAGTACTTGCACGGATTTGTACTTACAACCTCATGCATGAGAGGCGAGGCCTATGGCCTTACCCATAGGGCCATCACAGCTTCTTCAGGTGATCGATCGTTTAATCGCGTATTCGCGCGACAGACGCTTTCAGTTAGGACGCAGGGTAACTTGCATGGAGGTGTTCAAACTGGCGCGACTAGTCGCGTGACTCTTTAATCATTAAAACAAAGGACGCGCGATCCCGCGCGGCTTTCGTCTGTGTAGAGCTTTATGGTAATCGGCTTTTAGCATCGCTAATTTAGCCGACTAAAGAATCTGTTCACCTCGCGTAGGTGAACAGATTCTTTAGTCGGCTAATTGGTAATTATCGGAACTATCTACGAAATAAGCAACAGGCCATATCTTTACAAATAGGCACGTACTTTTACCATAGCTTCTACAAAAAAAACAAACAAAAGACAATCGGAAAACCGTTGAGTGCCGAGAGATAACCCTTATACAGGATGAACAGACATTACTAGATGAGCTCACCCTTATACAGAATGAACAAACATAAGAGCACATGAATAATCTAGACACTGACATCTTCACTGTAAAGTTTCCCCCAGCATTTTTGTGTCACGTTAATTATGGTCCCGCAGGAAACGTGTGACGGTTTGTGCAATTTATTTGTTAGTAACCTCGCCTCATAATGCCGGCGTTAGGGTGAACACCCTGTGAGAATTAGTGGGATAGTCCTGACGACAGGGCCGGCCGAGTCGTGAGTCCGTGTTTGGGATATGCACCCTAATTGTGAAACTAAACCGCGGGGTAATTGCGTAATATACATAAAATGGTAATCAGTTGCAATGTCTTTCATTTTAACATTCATTGCTTGATAGGTTGGAAAAATTAGTCTGCTCAACAAAGTAAATAACGCGATGAACGTGGCTGAACTGTCAAAATAAAAGGCGATCAATTGCCAATTTATGTGGGTTACGGAATTACCAAGTAGGTTTTTCATTTTAACAGGTTCTTGTTTTCGAGCTAACGAATTTTTAAAATAAAATGTAGTGATGGAGTTACCAGACTTGTAAAATGAAAGTTATTGAGTTTACCAGCGTGTCATGTAGGTAACTAGGAACGGTTGTTTTATTAAAATTGTGTGCGAAGACTGTTTGCGTAAAGAAATGCAAAATGAAAAATGTGTGGCCTAGAAGATACGTGAATAGCCTACGAAAAAATTTTACATCAATGTCAAATAGACTCCCTATCTGACCTTCAAAAAACAGTAACTGGGTAATACGATACCCCTTGGTAAGACTGGTTGTCAGACTTTCGGGCTTCTGACGACCCATAACGACTGCCAAAGATCCTTAACGTGCTTTCCGAGGCACAGAGGAGTCTCGGTATGTAAAGATGGTCACCCATCCACAGACCAAACCCGGCAAGCGTAGCTTAACCTGATGGATCGACCCGTGCGGCAGTTATTACTTAGCGACGAGCTCCTTTATAATCTCATACTAAATATAAATTATTTCTATACCAACCACTGCTAGGAAAAATACACTTCCCAAACTAGAAGAACGTACGCCCCAGTAAGCTTATTACCTACCTACAACTCGTACTAAAAATACATCTTAAAGATAACAAACGGATACGTTTCCTCGAACTCAGCACAAAAATATGGTATCTCCGAAATAGCTACAGGAAAACGGGACATTGTCCATTATTGTCCAATATATTACGTTCACATGGTAACCCTACCGTTTCGATGTCACAAAAGAGAAATTTCGTTGGGAAGTTGTGATAAACTGCCTCGGTAGAGGAAGTTCCGTTACTGATTAGCGCAGAAAAGAATTTTCTGTAATGTTGTTTGTACGTCGGCCTATTTCTACTTATGGCGTTTTTCTCTCACGTTTTTAGGGTTCGACATCATCATTCCTTGTATATCAAGGAATTTTGATAGGTACTTTCATCGTGACGGTCTTGAATCTTTCTGTATGTCGTAGATTTTTTTGTTAAGACAGTTTGGTTCCTAAAACAATAACAAAAAAAAATAGCAATATAAATGATTTGAAGAGTTTTAATCGTAGTTCCCAATTTGAAAAGGTAGTACACGTAATGTGGATTGAACTCAAGTACCTAACCCTATAGAACCTTTCATTATTTTCTAGTCCCAGAAATAATATTGTAACTTTTCAACAACTATTTATATAAATACATCTTGTGTATGGGCGTTTTACTAAGCGTAGGTTTAAGTGTATTTCCTTTTCATGGAAACATTTATATTATGTTTTACTCATTGTTTTCTTGTGTGTTGACAATTTTATAGTGTCGCGTTTTTGGAAGTTTAGATCTAGCTGGGAAATATATTTAACAAAGTTGAAGTGTTTAAATCATTCTTCGGAACAGAATTATCCCTGAGCTTTCATCCTGAATTTCATATCGCATCATTAGCTGTAAATAAGGAGGATACTAATCAGGCGCGAATCTAGGTTTTCGCTCGGGGGGAGGGGTTAATGTTTCTCTCTGTCGGACGTATCCAGCCATGCCCTTTGAAAAAAAAACCTTCGGCACCGTATTGCCCCCCTCGGTATCCGCGTCTGATACTAATAGGTCAAGGGAAATAACATCAGGTTTTCATGTTTTGGAGAAATAACAAATATGATTAGACTTTTTAATCCTATCTCTGAATGCAATGACTGGTTAGATATAAAGGAAGTTTCGTTACTTATAATAATATGACAGATGAAAATATTTTATCTTCTATTTTATATCTCTAATTAGTGTTCGACCGAAAATGGATTTTCAGCCGAATACGAATACGAAAAATAAGCTTCAGCTTTAGTCTTAAAACGAAAATGATTCAGACATTAAAAAATATTAATATTTCCGCTGTACACTGAATCTTGTTTGTTTTTTTTTACACCTAGGGAGAGAAAGAGCAAATATAGGCTTTTAAAGAAATAAAAGACGATAATTCCATTAGATGATACAACATTTCGTGTATTTCTTGTTGATTCACTTGATATTGCCTAGCTTTACGAAGTAAGCCGAATGACGCGTGATTACAGAAAGCTTTGCCTGGTTTATGGCCGAAAACGAAAATATGGCCGAATTTTTTGGCCGAAAATGGCTGAAAACTAAAACGAAGCTTCGGTCGGTGACTACCTCTAATATTTAAAAGGTAGTACAATCAGGCAAAGACCGAAATCCTCCGACCATCATTATTATTCCCAAAACCTAAATTGAAATCCGTATTCCCAAAACGAATTTATCTAACAAGATTATTTTAATTGTAATCTTTTACCGAGCATTTGCATAAATTGCTTTCGGCATAAAATAATCAGTTTGTATTCTATTTCAGTAATATAAAATGAAATTGGTGAATCTAGAATTAAAAGTAAAAGTTTTAGGGCTTAATGATTTTGATTGTTTTGGGATGTTACAGCCGTTCTGGATGGAAATTGTTCCGTGTTCACCTTGACATAAAATAAACCACACCGACTCTTCTTGTGAGACTTTAAAAAAAACATGCAAAGGATTATTTCAGCTGGATGAAAAACAGCATTAAGCTCTGGTGAAACTGAAGCGAATCCTGCGTGGGATGCGGGATGAAATTCGCTCCTGCCACGCGCCGATTGTGTCAAATGACTTGCTTAGAGGAAAAATGAACAATGGCAAATGAACTGCCACGATTAGTCACCACGTGACTTCTTTATGTGCAATTTTATCATTTCTAACGTGGCGATGTTATCGTGGACGTCCACGTCAGTAAAATGTATGGAGATACGGGCACTTTATGACGTTATCGTGGACGGAAACTTAAAAGCGGGTTCATATATTTCTGTACAATTCACTTCCCTGTGTTATCTTGATGCCGTGGATGTCTACGATATTATCGTCACGTTTGAAATTATAAAAACGCCCAATCATTGAGATAATCGACACACGCAGTCGCTTCCCGATATCCTCGCGGGATTTCCTTCAGTTTGAACATTCATTTATTCCTTGAAGCGCGATAATTATGGTAATATATAAAATGTTGATAGCACGCTCTGTAATGAGACATATATACAGGGCGTCCCACGGATATGCCACATGGAGGGAAAGTACCTTGAATATTGTAGATGGAACATTTTACTGAAAGAAGACATTATTTGAATTTAAAAAACAATTTAAACTGCATTCATAGATATTTAAATAATTACATGGTTGAACTGGAAATCGAACCCGTTACACGAGAAAAATAATCACCCTGTAGCTTTATCATACCGATCGAAAGTCCTCATGATAAGGATTATTTCTTGCTAAAAAACATAGTGTTTGAAATAAAAGGAAGACCATGAACTTTAACATTTTTAATACAAAATTAATCAATTTATCAAATGCTCAAAATGAGTCCCTTCCTGTTGAATACAAAGTCGCACTCTTTTGATTATTTCGCTCCCGGTCGTTTTTTTTATCTTGTTGTGGTGGATATTTAGAATAATACGTCTAAGTTTTGCTTGTAGCTCGTGGACACTTTCATACTGTAAACGAAATTGTTTACATAACCCCATTTAAAAAAATCTAACGGGGTTAGATCTGGGGATCTCGGTGGCCATCTTGTTTGTCCATTTGTCCCGATCCAGGGATGAAAGTGTTCATTGAGGTAGTCCCTTGTTCTGTGACTGTTATGAGCCGGAGCCCCATCTTGCTGAAAAGTGAGGTTTTGTCGTTCTGCAACCGCAAGATTATTTATATCATTTCTCAAAATCTCAAGTATTTCTAAATACCTTTCCGTATTCAAATGCCCTTCATAAAAATGTACTAAGAGGACCCGGTTTGTTGAACGAAAAACGCACTTGATTATTAGTCTCGCGGATACGTAAGGGATTGTCCCTGGACCAAATGCGATTATTGTATCGGTTGTACATACCATTATTGCTGAAGTTTGTCTCGTCTGACCAGATAATATTATTTAGAAAATTCTGATCCTCTAGGCTGAGCCTTTCGATTTCATGGCAGAAAATAAGTTGTTTTAAAATAAGTAATTTTTGTACTAATCGCCCTTCAATGTAACTTTTGAATTTGTATATTTTTAGTACACGGTGTATTTTGCTTTTCGAAATTCCGATTACTTCTTCACCTTCCCTCACTGAACTTTTAGGATTTGCCTCAAAGTATATCAAAATGTCGAGTTCATTGTCAGTGTTTATCATTTGGTGCCGCGTTTGTGGTAAGCGATGATCGAAACGTCCCAAATTTTGCAGATTATCCACCAACCGTTTCATAATAAATTGAGTTGGTGTATTTCTATCAGGATATATTTTGCAGTGCCATTGTAAGGCTAATGTTATGTTTTTGTGGTTCAAAAAGTATGCTTCCATTAAATCAAAATTATTTTGATTCACCATGACTATGTAAAAAATTGATGGTTATACAAAGCAAAAATCCTACAATGTCAAAATTACATAAACAAAAGAATAAAAGTTCGAAAATGGAACACATTTTTGAATTATTTCTTTATAATCAGCCAGCCGCATTGCGATGGACAAAATAATTTATACGTCTTTCGGCTCAGGATACGGCTCGATTTGTTGCATACAATTAGGTACCTACTAATTACGTATCTCTTTATCATTTTATCATGCACTTAAATTATAATAGGGAAATGATGCGTACTTCTCAAGTGAGTACATTTATTAGTAATAGGTACTTATGATAATGTCAGTTGTATGTCCTTACGGCAATGTCAGCTTTTCATTTTTCTGAACAAAATTTCACATCAAATGTTAAAATTCATGGTCTTCTTTTTATTTGTGACACTATGTTATTTAGCAAAAAATAATCCTTATGATGAAGCCTTTCGCTCGGTATGATAAAGCTACAGAGTGATTATTTTTCTCATGTAACGGGTTCGATTCCCTGTTCAACCATGTAATTATTTAAATATCTATGAATGCAATTTAAATTGTTTTTAAAATTCAAATGATGTCTTCTTTCAGTAAAATGTTCCATCTACAATATTCAAGGTACTTTCCCTCCATGTGGCATATCCGTGGGACGCCCTGTATATTTACGACGGAGGAGGGGTATTTGTCTCTCTCGTTATTATCAGGCATATTTTAATTACTGTGGTGAACTGTGGGTAGTGTTGGTTATTGCGCAATAGAAAAATCGTGTGCAGTTCAGAGCAAATTATAATTTACGATAACATTAATCACACTAGCATTCCACACTAGTCTTTGTATGTTGTGCTGTTTTTTGTGTGCACTAAATAAACGATTTATCTATCTATCTATCTACCACACGCTGTAGGTATACGACACAACTATTCGAAACGCGCGACAGTTTCTAAACGTGTTCACTGCTTGACTGACACCGATGAAGTCTGCTCTGCTAAGCCCCGGCCGGTCCGAGCGTTACGTTGTAGACTCTGTCGAACGCCGCTAGGCGGCGTTAGCGTCTCGATTAGGCAACTCAGTAACGTATTTCCGACATATAAGTAGTCTTCAAATTATGCATGTGATCGACGGCCCAAGAAAATGTTTTATCGAGAAAAAGCAAATGGGTATTCGTGATCAAGCATATTTGTGATCGTCTTGCTACAAATTCACAATTACTCCTTTAGAAGTACTTTTAGAAGAAAACCCTAACTAACGTTATCACTAGTGTAACTCTGAAGTCAGTTGCTGTCGTCAGGTGTGTGGCAGCATCTACATCGCCACATGCAAACTACGCATCACACTGACTTCAAGCAAAATCCTGCATCGCGCAAGCAGGGTTTACCGCGCCAATAGCATATATACAAAACGTCCCGACATCAATCGTCGCCGTCGGACAGTAGCCTACCGGACACTACACCCGTCTGGTCGGAGGATCCTCCCTTTTCTATGGAGGATGAGTGAAATTTACACCCTGTTCCTCATACCTCTGAAGGTGAACCAATATATCATAGAAGCGCACACTACATCTTAAACGGTCAGCGACGTGTGAGTCATATATTGCAACGCATGACCGGCCTTTGGTAAGAGTAACATAGACTTTACGTGTGATGAATGATACTTAAATGTAGGTAGGGTGTAGGTTCATCAACTGCATCCTGAGGGTCTACAGAAGTGGCAGTCGCTATCAAAGCGTTTTGTATTTCTACAACGACTTTCAACTAATTGGCATAAGTTTTCGTTAGCTTATGTTAATCCAATAAATATTTGATCGTTCCATCATCGTTATCGCTGATAGAATGTCACATTGTCTAGGTCCTTTGAGCAGTCTGCCCCGCTACCACCTTTTTGACTGATATTTCTTAAAATAATTTGACACATATCCCCAAAATACAGAGTCTAAAGCGCTCAATATACAAAAGATATAAAATTCGATTCATAGTTCAATCTAAAAGATTAGATTTGTTAGAGAGCAACTTATCCAAAGAGCACCTAAATTCTCGAATAAATCCCAAAGTTTCCATTTAAAATTCACAAATCCCTATAAACAAAAGGTAAGTGAGTCTTCAATCATGATATTTCACACAGGAACACTTTGATCCATAGACTGTTAAAGATCTCTCGTCTCGAACGCCTCCTAATTTATCAGCTTTCCACTTCGATTACTTAAGCGCACCAAAATGATTCGCCCCATTAAGTTCTTGTCTTACATTCGAATGCTGTAATATTTTATTTCAAGGCACGAGGTGAATATTTTATGGATTAATATCGTTTATTGAGATATTGGGTTTCTGGGTCGTCTTTGTTTCTTCATGAGTGATTAGATTATATTCGAAAGGACACGGTAAGTAAATCTAATGAGAGAGATTCTTGGAACGAAATAACAATGTATGTAATTTAAAATTTATATCAATGTTTGGAACAAAGAATGAAGGCCGATCGAAGTGTGACATTTAATAAAATGTTACTCGTTTTTCGCTCTAGCTCTCATTCGCAGTGTGAAAAAGCGAAAACAACTTCTTCGCGATCGGGTGTCCCACGACATCGCTTGACTGTTTTTCTGACTAAATTAATATCTTCGGACTTAAACATAACTGGCAAAATGTGGGTGTACTATACGTACATCTCTGCCTAACCCTTCGGTGAATACCGGCGTGATGTTATGTTTGATGTTTGATAATATCTTAGTTAATTGATTCAGGCGTGACCTTGCGTAAATCCATTATAAAATACAACAGACGTGTCTACGTCTATTTTATTTCTTAATCTATCTAGATTAAGTAAACTATTTCGCTTAACTATTCCTAAAGGGTCATAAAAACCCTGTAAAAAATCGAGACGTGTTTCACTTCTTGACGATTGACTTGTCACGAACCCGAACACGGCGTGTTGCCACGCCGAGCGCCGGACGCGGGACGCCGTGTTCGGGTTCGCGACAAGTCAATCGTAATCCTGAGGATGCCTCGTTGAGAGTACTGGGTTGTTATGTCTCTTTAGGTATAGTTAAGCGGAATAGATTAATTAATATATCTACGTCTATTGTATTTTGTTAATATCTTGCTACTCACAATCTCTAATTTATGCAGGATGGTGACTGCAATAGTAAAAAACCCAGGAGTAGAATTTAATTTTGAGCAGGAGATCTGTAATGACCTTCGCTTGTTTTTAAACATCATCATAATAAAAAAAGATGCCCCTAGGACTGATAGGATCTACTTTCAAACTGATAAAACAGACCCCAGAATTAAATGCTTAAGCTTCGGTTTCTTAGGAAAGGGGTTCCATCATATTATAACGGCCGTCATGAAAATCTGTAATTTTCTCCAGTATTTAACATTAAGGGGACTACAGAAGCTAAACGCAAGTTATAAGATGCCTAAAAGATCCACTGCAGTAAACAAAATCAGAAAAATATAATATTATGTTCTTCAGGATATATAATATGCTAGTTAGATAGTGTGTTGAAATATAATACAATTAATTTGATACGATAGAAAAAAATCACGAAGTCGTGATCTTCATCTCCAAACTAAAGTTAACTATTTATTAAATACTAAAAACTATAATTATTGAATATACATGCAATCATTCTGATTTTTTGTCAGATTATTCTAAAAGCAACATAATTACGTAATAGTGTTTTTTTTTTAGTTCAAGCAATTGATTTTTGAATTTCATGATGACCCAGTTGTTAAGGCCTCGCCTCTGATGCACGAGGTTGTCGAGGGTTCAAATCCGAGCAAGCACCAATGTGACTTTTTCAATTCATATGTACTTTCTGAGTTTATCTTGGACAGTACTGACATCGGTGAAGGAAAATATCGTGAGGAAACCTGGACTTTATAGTTAATATGAGTCTGAAATCGCCAATCCGTCTTGAGCAAGCGTGATGGTCAGTGCTCGTGCCTTCTCTGTATGAGAAGAGGCCTTTGCCCTGCAGTGGAACAGTCACAGGCTGGTATGGTTAATAGTTTTTTTTGTAAATACATAATTGCTAAATTTTTTGCAATAAATTACCAGCGCTGTGTCATCGCATTTCTCTTTCTCTTTTATGTAGTCTGTCAGTGACCGCGCTTTTGCTGTTGTCCGCCTTTGAAGGAATCAAAAAACGCTCTGTATTTGGGCAGCCGTCATTGTGTGACCGATCACCGCTTTCTTCGGATACCATAGCTTAAGAGCTGAAATGAATCGTATTGATATTCCAACTTTGCACTTAATAGACACAAATTTTAATCCAGATTAACTTACTTGATCCACAATGGTAGCCCGCAAAATTAAATTTTTCTTATGTTTTTTCCAATTTGCTGGTTGTATCTTGATCAAAATATGATTCGCGACCATAACAGTTAGGTATTTAGAGAATAAAGCCTCGTGCAGACTGGCGCAACGTGACTAACAAAAAAAACTAAGAAAACTTCACGGTAGTACAATTACTGGTGTCACGTCGCGCCAGTCTGTATGAGGCTTAATAATCATTAAAATCATCAATAACCGTAATCAGCCTATAATGTTCCCACTGCTGGGATACCCTAGACCTCGTCTCTGTGAGAGGGAGAGGGCCATAATCCACCACGCGGGCCCAGTGCGGGTTGGTAGATGTCACGTCTTCGAATTTTTGGTTCTTGGTCATGCCGCTTTCCTTCCGATGTTTTCCTTCACCGTTTTGAGAGCAGTGGTAATGAAATAATTCACACAAAGTAAAGCCCCTGTCAGGGTTCAACCCTACGTAATACAACTACAGTCACGGCCGTTTCCACTGGGCCATCACTGCTCTCAAGAAATCATTAATACATAGTCCTTAAGTAAGATTTGTTCCATGAGAACTCTTACGAAAAAATTGAGTTTCGCGGGCTACCACTGCGGATCCTCCTTAAATAAACAACCGTGGAAAGCTAACCGGTAATAAAATCGATGAAGGCTTGTCCGATGTAGATCAGGCTCACTGACTGGAAATTGCAATCTCTAGACACAAGAAAGAAGCTATCGTCTTTAGATAAGTAACTAGATATATGCAATATTGGACACAAAACAAACAGTTTAAGATTTTGTTCTGTAGCGGATTAAGTTTTCTTGTTTGTACTGTCTATAGAACATCACTGATATTTTTGATGGTTAATATGGCTAATGTATGTACCTTTTGTAACACTGAATCCTAACTATATGTATATTTATATAAACATAATAGTATAAATGCGAAAGTTAGTTTTTTGTTTGTTACGCTTTCACGCTAAAACGGCTGAATGAATTTGAATGAAATTTGGCACATGGGTAGACCATGACCTGGGTTAGGACATAAAATACTTTTTATCCCGATATTCCAACGGGATCGAGATTGATGCGGGTGAAACTACAGAGTGCAGCGCGTATATAAAATGGTTTTTCAATTATTTTTAAATACTTAACATTCGTTTATTAAAGTTTTTAATGTTGGAATATTGCTCATATTTACCAACGACGGCTTCAAAACAGCAGTCACCTAAAATACAACACTGTCAATCCTTTTTCGGCTTTACAAAAACTCGCCTCCAGTACAAAAGGTATCATTCCCTACTCGCCCTTTTTCCAAATAATATAAAGATGCCAAAACAACCTTCTAACTCACAACTTTCTTCCTATATTTAAAGCCTTCCCTTTGTTAACTCACGTGGGCTAAGTGCAAAATCACATTAGCATTCTAAAATATGCGGATAGCCAAACTTTTTGCCTATTGTACCTCCATCTTGGTAGCGGCAACTTTGGAAAACAGTTAATCACTTAAGTTTTCGATAATGTCTTATACGAAGTTGTGTTCTCGTGTTCTGGTGTAGCGTGTAAGAGTTGTAATGAGTTTGATAGGTGTAAGTAGATTTTTTTGTTCGTTGTAGCTGAGTTTGGGTTTTGTCTTTAGATTTAAGTTATACATAATGTAGGTTTTATTCTAAGTACAGTCAACAAAGAAACACCTGCACTGCGAAAATCACCCTTACTACTACGATATAAAGGCGCTGTCAATGTCAAATTATTACCATTGATGTGTGGTTGACTGTACGTACAACGATGGACGCAATCAAATACTGCAGCTTTGTTCTTAATATTCTGTCGTTTTTTAGACAGCTGAATAAAACTTATGATAATTAGCATGGTTAGTTTTTTTTTTTATAATAAAGTTACTTAATTATGTTGGTAAGACATTTGTCTCTTAAAATGTATTTCCAATGAATTTGAACTCACGAATTTTCTTACATCAGGCTGTGCCGTTGAGCTAAGTCCTTACCTTAAACTTCTCATTAGAATTTCAACAAGTTCGCTGAATTTGAATTATAATTTTGCAAGAAATTAAACTTTTCCCAGCCACCTATACTTTATTGTACACTCTTTAAGTAAAATAATTATCTAAATATTGGCACTTTATGAAGACAAGTTATGTTAATGCTAATGGTAAGTAAGTACAAGTTCTCAGGAGTAGGCTTAATGTTAATGGCAATGATGACATAATATTTTTCATACGTTGCCTTGAATCTATGAACATTCTGCATTAAACATCTCTCAAAATTGTTTTTACGTTAATATCGAACACAACACCGAAACGATGATAAAATATGACAACATATTTCACTTTGCTGAACAAAAAACCGCAGGAACAAATTCTACAAGCATCGTTATTGATATTTATCACGGATACCTGACATGATAAATGGGATTTCGGCAATAATAATAAATGTAAGAAATTACTTCTCGTCTCTTATAATAAAGTTATAAAAACCCGTGAAGGGGAAGTATGTCCTGGCTATGGAAACTTCGTTGCGTGGCTCGAGGCAAAGATTTTTATTATTCAAAAGCTTTGCCCGTGACGGCTTGATGAATGTTGTAAAGAAGTTCAAATTTTATTTCTCGCTAAAACGAATGGAAGTTATAAAATTTACGATTCGACTGTGAATAATATAATTCTGTTTGTTGTACGCTAAGAAACGACAGTTTTAATGGCTTTTTTAATTTTTTTGAGAGGTTGTTTCGTGATTTTATGAAGACGTAAATCATTTTTGACTTTAATTAATGTTCTAATTGCATAAGGAATAAACAGGAATACATTAAAATTACATTTTATAATGTCTAGACATAATAATTATAACATCGTATTTATCGACAAGAACACAAAAATATTTGCCTCCAACATGATAATTTAAGGAAGGACTAGTACTGGTCTGCCAATTTTCGACCGTCTTCTGTTCGTTTGCTTGCCTTAGAGTCTGTTATAAAGTGATCTATTTCTTCTTCATCTCAAGACACATTACAAACCACACATATCTGACGCACTGAACCATTAATAACCAGTTGCAAACCCATTGCCAACTACAACTAACAGTACTCAGAAGCTCTTTGGACCATGTTCACGGATATTTTCAGCTGAATTATCAAACATATTATTGTAGCAGACAGTGAGCCCAACATTAGAGGTTTTACCTACCCTCCTTTGTTCTATTAATTGCGACTGTAAGGACTGTTAAGGACCCTATTGTCGTTGTATAACCGTTGAAGACTGGCGCTTTTGTGTTTTAGTATTTTTGGCTTATCTTGATGAGATCTTCATATTCACTCGTTAAGTAGCTTAGCGGGGTATTGTGAAGTGTAAACTTGGTGTCGTTTTGTTATTAAGGGATTGTTCTTAACCTCGTATTTGGTTTAATATTCTGTGAATCTCGTGTTTTGATCTGTTGATTTTGGTTTAGAATAATCAATGTGTAAATAACCTACCTTATTTGTGAGTATTCTGTTTTGGTCTGTCTACTTTGGTTTACATTGGATGTGTAAATTACCTATCTTGTTTTGTTATCTTTTATAGGATAGGTATGTATCTTATAGATTTTTTTATTAAAGGCGAAATATTGGTATCCTATTTACCACTGCGTGCCCCTTCGCGAAATTCAGGCGTATAGTTAATTAAAAAATAATAGTTAGATTTAGGTAAGAGCTCTGTACCATTTACCCGAAACTACACGCTACGTTGATCCCCAGATTCGGTACTAAGTACTGACATATTGCACTAGCTCATGCTTAATATGACAAATGACGCTAGCCATTGCCTCAAGGGAGACCTCAAGGAGGAAGATATAGACTAGCTAGATTATATATTATAGACAGATGATAGACAGATTAATGATCATACAAAGATTAATGACGTCGTCAATCTACCACGTCTTGCGACATTTGGTAGAAGATGGCGTATTTATAGGTACCGTAGATTGATCTCGAACTTGAAGCATTTAGTTGAAGATTAGTTCCATGAAACAGCAAAAGAGGACCGTAATATATTAAATATTTTTATTTTATAGTATCTTGGGTTTTTTCTTCACGTGCCTCATTAGCATCTTACATTTTTTTTAGCAATTAATAAATGAAATCATATGAATTTTAAGTGGGTAATAAATGTACAAAATAATACCAAGGGCCAGTTTTATAAAATCCGTATAGGCACTTATAACCACACGAAAAAGAGAAAAAGAAAAAAAAGAATAAAAAATGGAATAGATTTATATGAAAAATATTTTTTAGATTTATTTTCTCAAGACAATATAACAGTACATTTACAAATGTTCATAGGATAATACATAGTAGAATTTATTTATACTGTGGGAGACTGGTGCCTAAGCTAGGCTTAAAGCCTGTATTTCAGGACACCATGTCTCCACCTCTTTGGAAGCAGTTACATTTATTGAGGATTATGCACTCGTACACAAATGCGGTAAGAACCAGAAAAATAGATGAGTTTACACTATTGATTATTACTTATACTAGGGTTAGAGCGTGTGGGTGTGTGTGTAAGATAATATGATAGGAAGGTGAAGAGCTGAATGCATAGAACGGTGATGTATATACCTTTATTATATTGTTTATTATTTTATTAATTTTCAAAGCAGCAAGTTATACCGTGGTAGCTAGAAGTTTTTCCGTAGCTTCAATAACTTCATAACTCAACTCCTGAAGCCAGTTCCTAACTTTCATTTTACACTTAGTTTTGGTAAGATCATAAATCGACAGCGTTCTGTTTATTTTATTGTAGAGAAAGTGACCAAGGTAACAAAATAAACGTTTGGAGAACATAGTAGTAAGTTGTTTACCATGGCGATCTACTGGGACAAAACGTCTTTTACTTCGTAGCAGAGAGGAATTGAAGGTAAGGAGTCCATGCTGTTTTAGGGCCGTTTGTAGAACAAACAGCTGACGAGCAGTTAGGACTTTAGACTCTTTATATAAGACTGCTGTGGGATATTGAATGGGTAGAAAGGAAGATACCTTTAGAATTGCTCTCTGCGCTCTTTCTAATTGTATGATTATGTATGTAGGTGTGCCAACCCAAGACGTTATACAGGAGGTGGGTTACTGAGCGAGGGCAAAGTAGATCGATTTCATCAGCCTGACGTAAGCCACATGTCTTGGGGTCTTAAATACAAATATCAGTTTACGCAACCTATTGCTGAGGGTGTTGATGTGATCATTAAATCTCAGTTTGTAATCTATTATAATACCTAGGTATTTTACAGTCTATGTTTTTTGTAGGCGGGTGCAGCCACATGTGTTGTAATTTTTATTAGAGCAGGAGTGAGCAATTATAGAACACAACGGAGTCGTTTGAGTTGTTGTATTAATTTGGCTTTTTAGAACTTATAGTCCTCCAGACCGTATTTCGGCCACGACGGCCAATCTCAACGGAGACTAGCCTTCGGCGTGGGAGATATTATAGTGCACAAGTGTGTGCGCAGACACAGGTGCACTCTCTTCCCTCACTCTCATAGTCCGATGGGACGGCAATCCGATACGACCGGAGAGAGATCAGGCGCAGGATCAACGGCTTTACGTGCTTTCCGAGGCACGGGGGTATCACACCGCCAACTTCCAAACTCCGGGCTATTAGTAAGAAATTCCTTATGGAAAAACCCAATAACCCTTTGCCGTTTGCCCGACCCGGGAATCGAACCCAGGATCCCACGCTCAGCAGTCGCGCTTGCAACCACGAGACAAACGGGGCAGTTCAGAACTTATACGTATGGATGAAACAGACCATAAAGATATAACATGTATATTTCACGTTCAAAACATGAAAAGAACGGATCGCAATAATTATTAATTCTTTTAATTCTTCTCAAATTAGTAGCAGTACAAATCAAAACGCGTGATTAAGGACGCAATTGAACATCAGCAAACAGTAATTAGCAAACAGCCAGTGCCATACGAAATAGTCGAAAACACATTTCAACAGTTTTCATAAAATTGTCTCCCACGGATTGAAAAATGGTAGTTACAGTCAGCTTCCCATTCCTGCAACTGAAATAAAATTTCAACTTTGTTTAAAACATTAATCAAGACGTCGAGTCTTTTATGAATAATGAATGATACTTAGCTTGGAATGTTATAACGTTCCTTTGCTGAAATGCAACCGTTGCAAATGGGCTTGATGGTGACAGTTTCCGAACTGAATGTTGGTGTGTACGATTCACCATCTTCCTGCCCTCATTTCAATTTAGTTGAGGTCAGTGAAGAATGTTTTCTTCTGTCATAGGTGGTCTTCTGGTAGGTGATTCTGTAGTGCATCAGGGATGTTTGCTGAACATCGCGTAGACTGCTTTTACGCTACGATGCGTAGAGTACCTGGCAGCGCCAACAGAATCTTTTGCATGATCGCTAGTCGCCTGGACTGAAGTTACATCAGTCATTGCTGCGTCATTTGTCATAAAATAGCGCAGTATGATTGTTGAGTTTACTTTCTTTCATATGTTTTGTTGTGGGTAGTTTTAGGTATTACTAAAACTAGTCTCTAAGAACATTGTTACTAACAAAATGGACACCATGGTCTGAAATAAAGTATTTTATTATTATTATAGGTACATCTCTATAAGCCATAATTTCTATATTAACCCTGACAGTCATACCATCTTCCACAAAAAACTATCTGCTTAACTATTTAAAGTAAAGAATGAAAGTATTTAATTCATTTCACGGATAACTACACAAAAAAGGTAAAATTCAATAGATTGATGTTGCTAAACTGCTTGATGAATTTCTCGCAAAACATACACTAAGAATCACAACTTATAACACTGTATTAACTCAGAGCCTAAAAAAGCTTCCATGCGCCCACATAACAGTCAATAACATAGGTACATTTAAGATTTTAATTCACATTGAAAATGAATGCGAGAAAAGAACGGTTGAGCTGCAGTATTCCGAGCAGAACTCCCAACTTTTCACTCCCATTCTTTAAGACTTAAAAAACGAGGACAAAAAGGGGTCGAAATAAGCTGTGAATAGCTACTACGTCTGTATTTTGTACTTGTGTACACTTGTGATTATTGGAGACGGAAATTGTTACGTTCTGTTTTCTTAGGGGTTTCGAGATTAGACCGTTTTTATCAATTGACTTGAATGAGTCGTAGACGCGGGGATTATGTTAACAAAGGAAATTATTTTAAGGAACGGGTAAAATGAGATTCCATAGATAGTACTGGTTCATAATAGTCTGGTGCTCTCTAATGAAGATGAGAAAGATATGACTTGCCGGAAATGAGTACAAATATGATGATTTTGAGAGCATTTAGCGAAATAGAGGCGGGTCTTAACTTTGAATTGTCGAATATTTAAATTTAATTAATTACGATTTTATTTTGGGTTTTTATCTGTTTAGAATTTAAAATAGTTTATAATTTAAATATATGACTGTATAACTATGGAATAGAATTATGTATAAAAAAAAATACAATTATAATAATGAGGTTGTCGACATGTGGGATGTGGATACAGCAATCATTGTAGCCGATAGTCGTGACGGCCAATGGCATAATAGCCAAGAGCGATCGACCAACATCTGAGGAGGCTCTCCTTAGGCAGCAGGATCAAGGGTTTGATCCAGAAAGCAGTACTTCTGGACACGGCACGGATCGTTAGATGGTTCCCCTCTCAGGAGCCCTGACCACTGGTAGCTTGGACCCTGTTCTTGTGCGTTTTTTTTTTGTTTATTATGGAAATGTAAACAATAATTATTTAAAAAGAAATAAAGGAAATAATAATAAACCCTAATGTTTTGTTTACGTCATCCTTAAATAAACTTCCTTTCTTAAAGTTTCTTAGTGCTATCGACAGGTTTATTCAAAGACTTTTTTGCACAAAGAATCTTGTTACTTAACAGGAACCTAAGTTTTGTTCAGTGATCCAATGAACTAGAAAATTGGTTTCCACTAGCCCTCCGCTTTAACAAAAACATTTTATAAACTTAAAAGCAAGACCGTTTCAAATAAAAATGATAAACAAGGTTAACTTGGGTAAACCAATTAACTTTTACAATAGAACAAGAACTAGGGAACGGATCCTTGAAACTTGTGAACTATGAAACTTCTAATATTAAATTTTCAAACACTAATTAACTATAAAAGGATATAAACTTACATTAATTAAACAACTCGCGGAACCAACTTTATTCGCTCTAAGAACTTTATTTAATTTAGTCTGTAAGAATGGAAGAAACAAAGTTGAAACAAAACGAGTAAACGTTAGGGAAGTTCCCGAAATATCCGAGGGGTAATAAATCCAAGTAAATGCTGGGACTTAAAGCTAGCTGCCAGAGGTGTATTGCGGGTTATTGGGAAGCAAATAAAATTGCCAGTGAGTTCGAAAGTAGCTTAGCAAATGCCGACACGTTAATGCCAACTATCGCTGTGTTTTTCTTTAACGGTTCGTTTGCGTTGTGTACGTTGATTCTTTTGTTTGGTTTCGTTGATCTGGAACTAAATAAATAATGAAGAGTGTAGTGTTTGTCTTGTGTAATTTGTTATTCTTTTTTTTATTGTTCATCACTGTGATTCTGTGTATTTAATCTGTATCATGGAGATTCACCTTTAGTATCGTCTTATTTTCTTCCAATAGTACATTGCTAATGAAATTTAATTAAATGGAATTGTTTCTTCTGTAAATAGATATCAGAATCAATTTTACAAGCAATATAAAAAAAAATAAGGTAACATGGATTTGACAGTTCCTATCTGAGAAAAAAGAAGAACCATACTCCATGCTTAATATTAAAAGTAGCTCTGTCTGTCTGTTGGTTTGTTTGTCTGACTGCTACATTTTTACACCTTAACCGCTGAACGGATGAGGATGAAATTTGACACAAGACAATGATCTGGGTGAGGACATAGGATACTTTCTATCCCGGTAGTACATTTTCGTTGAATAATTTCTGTCCTAACAAGAGCTAGTCAACCATATGATAAAATGGTATACGCATACGCATGGTATGGTATACGTATATATATGCATTTTACCTATGATGTCTTACATTTGTATATAGTCCTACAATTTTCCTCATTCTATGACGGTATTCATCGATGATTTTTTCTTTAATCCACCTACTCAAGAGCCTTCAAAGTCTCTCACCAAGAAAATCCCAAACACTTAAAACAAATTGAACGTAATTTTTTACCCAGTGATTTGCTTTATGAGACAAAATGCTTACAAGATGCGATCCGTTTCCCGCTTGCTTATCAGACGTTTACTCGCATACACGATTTATCACGAGTCCCAGGCGAGAAGGGAAAATGTTCAGAGAAGCTAACACGTACGCAATAAAATGTTACGCGTGTAATAGTTTAAAAACCGCGATCAAATGCACTTGATGCCATTTTGTGTGAAGTTCGGACTTTCTGAGTTAATCAAAGGCTTCCGAGATATATGATCATTAATTGTGGATCGGAAGCTAGAAAGCCCGGCTTTTGTTAACTGCAATATTTAACAGAATTTTGAATTAACTGTGCCTATAGTTTAGCATGTGTTTCACTCAATGGCGAGTGATGCAGCACTAATTTGAACGGCACCTAAGCTTTTCTACTTATGGCACCAAAACAAAATTTTCATAAGTTCGATTCGATTTAGAAATATAATTCAAATTACGAACAGCGCCTACCAAATTAAGTTTTTAGTAATAATAATAATAATAATTCGGCGCTTTACTTTGTGTAAATATTTTCATTACCACTGCTCTTAAAATAGGCATGTCCTAGAACCAAAAATTCGGAGACATATGACATCTACCAACCCACACTGGGCCCGCGTGGTAGATTACAGCCCACTCTCTCTAGAAGAGAGGAGGACTGTGTCCAGCAGTGGGAACATTATAGATTGATTATGCTTTATGTTATGTCAATCCAATTAATTTTTTCCTTTTCACATACCTATTATTTTTATTGCACCATCGTTATCGCTGATAGTCACTTTGTCTTAGCCCTCAGAACGGCAATAGCAACAAAAAGCTGCCCTAAGAGGACTTATAATGACCTTATTGGTTATGTACTTCAGAAAGATCTGGTGCGTAGAACTTGCAACCGGCGGCCGTATATGGCCAGATGTCTGAACGTAAACGAGGCAAAAGTAGTATGTAAGGATCGAAGCAGGTGGTGTTCTGTAGTTTCTGCCTACCCCCATCGGAAGAAGGCGTGAGTTTACGTTGTATATAAATATTTTAAAAAGCCTCCAGTAAAGCCACCAAAATCAAGTCTTTGGCTCATTTGATCGATGAAAGGCGACGTTCAAATGAGTTTAGTCAAATATGTGCATGTTCAAAGGAACTGCTTAATGAATATGCAAAATAACCCTGTATGACGTTCTGTACCTACAAGCCGCTACATGATTTAACTTGGAGCCTGTCACACCGTCGTGTAATATTTTCTGTGTAAAGTTTGAATTTCTTCTGTGTTATGGCCTGGCCCACTCTCTCTCACAGAGAGGCGGCCTCTAGTAACGGGACATAATTTTGTATTTCGGCGCTTTACTTTGTGTAAATATTTTCATCAACATTGCTATCAACACGGTGAAGGAAAACATCGTGAGGAAACCGACATGTCCTAGAACCAAAAATTCGAAGAAATGTGACATCTACCAACCCGCACTGGGCCTGCGTGGTAGATTACAGCCCACTCCCTCTCGAGTGTAGGCCTGTGTTCTAGCAGTGGAAACATTCTAGGCTGATTATGTTTATGTTTTATAATACAGGTAATGGGTTTTAATACCCGGCTGTGGCAGAGAGAAAGGGTTATGAATCTCACTGGCTATGTATATATGTTTGCAGTCCAAACTACTCCAAACTATTGAACCGATTTCTACAAATGAGGTTTCCTTGGATTGATCGTAATCCAGAGTTATGTTTATCCAGATCGTCGTAGTTCTGAGGACACCACAAATTATTATCTGATTTCTTGAGAAAGGCTTAAAGCTTTAAAAACTACAAAGATTCTCTCATAATTTTCTTACTGAAAAAGGGCTCAGTAATCGGTTCGTTCGTCTCAAACATTTTGCGTTGGTCTGGCAAAAAAAAAAAAAAGTATTTTTTCGGGGAAGAAATTCTTGGAACCTGACTATATGAGTTATTTTTAGGTACCAGCTAGGTAATTATGACTTATAGCTAGAATCTATACTAATCTACACTTAATATAATAAATCTGAAGAGTCTGTTTGTTTGTTTGTTTGAATGCGCTGTACTCTGGAACTACCAGTCATATTTGTTTTTTTTTTTTGCTTTTGATAGCCCATTTCTTGAGGAAGATAATAGGCCAGTACGACTCTTAGGACCTGAGCAAAACGAAAAAACACTGACGCGGACAGAAGCTAGTATTCATATAAAGGTAAACTCTGTGTAGCTATGAAAAGAAAATTAATATCTATCTATTTTCCCTTTCAGAGGCAACGAAAACAATACTCATTTAAACAAGCATCCACCATCCGCGTCTCTGCATTCAAGATATTAATTGAAACGCAATTGAATTTCAAATTTTCTCCATTTCACAATCATCGAGCTCAGTACTATTATCGTTTCTGTACCATAACAGTAACACCACTATCACATCACAATCTAAGCTCATTCTATCTCGTTTACATTATGCGGTATCACGGAATCTGCCTAACTATTTCCTACCACCGTTAATTTTAATCACTGCACTTACATTAGTACCTAATATTCATCCTCTATGGTCATATACGGCTATATATGGCCCATTCAAAGTGGCCATTTTATGTTGTTTATTGAACTCATAGAGGTGGGTTTTGTGTGGCAGATGTGAAAGGAAAATTACGGACTTAATTATTATTTGAATTGAATAATGATTTTCATTTCCGAAGTGGTCTGCATTGAGAGAGGCGGTGTAATTAATTTAAAGGTCAACTTTTTGTATAACGGTAATGATATTGAAATTGATTTACCAATTTCTTTTGTTGGGTCAATCATTGGTATTGATCAGAATCGTTCAGTTTGTAACAAGAAAAGTAGATACTACATATAGAATAAAAAGAAATAAACAGGCCATAAAATATGCATTTTTATAAAGAGAAGTAAATACAGTATCTACCATAAAATAAAAGAAGAAAAGGTAAATATAGAAAATACAGTTATAACGTATCTACAAAATACCACATATATTTTAATGAAAGCCAAGCAAAATTTTACCATTTTAATAATCTTCGCTGCCACAAGAGCACCACTTACACAAAACATAACCTTAAAAATACATACCCGTATACTTAAAACCGTACTAATGACGAGTACGGTGTAACAAACGTTCACGATTACGCCCTTAAAGCAAGCGTAACACGGTGCGCGCTTTCATCTGATGTAGGTTAAAAGCACGTTGCATTAAGGTGGCTTGATATGGCGATACAGTTCGTAATGTGCTTCGGTATTCCCCTTAAACCCAAAACAAATAAGAACATTGCCATTCAATTGAATGGCAATGTTTGAAGCAAATGTACTATGTGTTTTGTTTAGGTTTGCCAAAGGATTGTTCTTATATGTTTTGATCGTGGGGCAGGTAGGGGGCTGTGATGACAGCTGTTGTTACGACTCTTATCTATCTAAAAACAAATGAATAAAGTTCAAATGCTAAAGCTAAGTTTGCGGAAACCAGAAATACTGCAGAGCATGGTCATTTAAGTTTATTGATTTTCGACCGAATAAGATGGACTGAAGATTTTCTGCTTGAAGCTTTGCATGGACGGGTAGAAATTCGGGTAGTGTTTTAGGTTTTTAGGGTTCCGTACCTCAAAAGGAAAAAACGGAACCCTTATAGGATCACTCGTGTGTCTGGCTGGCTGTCTGTCTGTCTGTCTGTCCGTCTGTCACAGCCAATTTGCGCCGAATCTACTTGACCAATTTAGTTAAAATTTGGTACATATATGTATTTCTGTGAGCCAAACACTGACGTATAACGTTAATGAATGAATTTTGAATATGGAGGTCACTTCTGGAGGCAAAAAAGAAAATTTAAAAAAAAGTTTTGCTAACTATACCGTGTGACATATCAAATGAAAGGGCTTATTGTGAAGATCTCATTTTTTTATAAATTTAAATTGAATACTTATAGATATTTAAGAAAATTGGTGAAAATTCACCATTCCCCACCCGTATCTCCGAAACTACAAAGCCTAAAATTTTGAAAAAAATACACAAAATAGTTCTTATTAATAAGAAGTCTATGGTCTTAAAATAACCTGGTAAATCACTCAATATTGTGCGTAATAACTTACATTTGCAGTTGGAATGTATGGGGGGAACAATTTTTTTCAACTACAATATTAAGTTTGTTCTTGGGATAAATTTTATCCCAACTACGGAACCCTTCATTGTGCGTAGTCCGACACGCACGTGGCCAGTTTTTTAAGTTCGTAATTTCATTACTTTGTTTACCCTCTTTAGTTTATAATTGGATCATTATCTTGCACTAGCTTAGTTACTGCGTCCAATTCGGCTCGCGCGTGGTTAGTCACAGTTTTAGCCTAACCTAAGCCGTCTGGTCGGGGTATCCTAGCTCAGTTACTGCGACCAACTGTGAGAAAAGACCAAGTTAAAAAGAGGCTCATTTGTTTGTAAAACGTATGCATCATTAGAAAGAAGCCCAAAGAGTTTTTTGAGGTGCATTAATTTAAAAAAACGTAGATATTTTATTTGAAGGTCAATAAGCTTTTAGAGTATCAGTCAAATATACATACATACATAAGCGCACGCCTTTTATAGGGGTAGGCAGAAACTACAGAACACTACCTGTTACGCTGCCTGCTAGTTCAATATTTACCCTTTATTATTGACGGTGTCCACCCATTGCTGCAAGGCTGTTTTACGACGTAATTTCATTTCTCCTAGTATACGGGAGCATGACAGTAGTACTTCATTTATTGTACAAACTACTTATAAATCAGTAATAATATACTGTAATTCCTATAACTGTGTCTCTGTAATTATGGTAAATTTACTCCCAAATATACAGGTAATTATGACAATAACCACGCTCTACCGCAGATGGCTCCAACGGGTGTCATTCAGATTGTAAAGGGAACGAAAATAAATGGCTCATAACATCATGGATTTCATTCGTAATGACAATGATGAGCCGATGTTGTTAAAACTGGTGTTTACTATAATGAAATTTAATACAATAAAACTAAATTACAATACACATTGATCTTGATTTGATAGATAGCTAATATAGAGAAATGAGGCAACTGCATACGTAATTGTTTATACACCTACAATATCGATAAAGGCAATTGCATGCAGCTGAGATGAGAATGCGAAGAGGAATGTGTGGTGTTACATGAATGAATAGAATAAGAAAAGAGTACATAAGAGAAAGTCTGAAAGTGGCACCGGTGACCGAAAAGTTGTGCGAAAGTCGGTTGTCTTGGTATGGCATGTGATGCGGAGGAATGAGGAAAATGTCGTGAGGAAAGTTTTGAGTATGAATGTCGATGACTATAAGAGTAGGGGAAGACCAAAGAAACGATGGATGGACTGTGTGAAAGATGATATTATGGCTAGAAAGGGGGTGGCTACCGAGATGACGACTAATAGAGAATTATGGAAGAAAGGGACATGTTGCGCCGACCCCAAATAAATTGAGATAAGGACAATGATGATGATCAATATAGGCATATAAAAAATTGCACAAAAATCAAACAATAATTATGAGTTTCTTACGATCGAAGTTAGTCTATGCCCAGATTTAAAAAATGTAAGTATATAGCGAGTCTCTATTACTAGGAGAGTTCATATCCTCAAAAAGCCCAACACTATATTCTACTAATACTACATACACATATGCAGTACTCCCAATAAGATACAATCAGCTTCCAGATGGGTTATAAACGGAGGTATTTGTAAACGTTGATTCCAGTGCTAGACCAGTTGTTGAAATGCGGGATTGTCTGTGCGACGCAAGTTATGGACTGTAGCTGGTAAAATGTAAAGGAATAGTAACGACTCATTGTTCAAATCGAACGTTGATAGAAGATGCAGATTTATTAAAGTACGAGATCAATTAGATAGTATATAAAAAGAGTGTAATTGATCATAATATTGACATTATTGACAAAAACGTATAAAAATGCAAGAATAGAAGAATAAAAAAGACATACAAGTGAAAATAAACGATATAATACTGGAAAGTGACACAACATTACAACTCAATATTTCCAAGATTACGAGAAATCTTACGACTAAACTGAATGCCGCTAAAATGTACATTTGAAACAAAGCACATCGCCTCAGTTCACAAATTGTACAATAAAGCCTGCTTGAATATGTAAGGATTGCACACAAGAGGCCGAACGGGCGAGGCTTTGCGATTTCTTCCAGCAAATTGGAGAAATAAGTGGCGTTACGTGTAACGGAACTATTACGAACAAAATATTATTAAGTATTGTATGGATTGGATGTGTTAGAAGTGGAACATGAAATCCTGGAGGCGATAAGAACAAAGAAAGAAAGAATTATTATCTAGATATCTTTTAAATCAACAGACCTCTATTTGAATAGAGGTCTGTTGATTTAAAAGATAGAAATACTATTATTATTAATTTCGTTACAGAAGAAAAAGTAGAAGTATTGCTGATGAAGTTTAAAGTATCTTTGCATTACTAATAGATTTTATAACTTAAGAAAGTCTGTAAAAATTCTAAGAACCCACTTAATAAAATTACTAGACATTATCTATTATTATATTAATTAGTAGACATTATCATGAATGAGCCACCAAAAACGTTTCCTCTTGAAATAAAAATAGTTAAATTTATTTCAAAAATACGTAATTTAATCCAAATATAACGATCACATTTCTTAGATCGAGAGGAAGATGATTAAATGTCGGAAAAGTCTAGTAAGAGTTTTCTTTTAACAAAAGGTAAATGGTTTTCTTTGAAAACGTGATTCATTTTTAATCTTATTAGAAGCAATTATAACGTCTAAAGAACAGATGAAAGCATGAGACGAAGTTAAAGTATATTAAAAATTATAATTAATTGTGCTATGTAATGCTATGATAATATAGATGTAATATGAACAATGCCGTTAAAATGCTCAATAGTAATCATTTTGTACGTGCTTTTAACGACTGAGAACAATAATGTTGAAATGTTACGAAATAGTTTATAACTATGAATCCAAACAATATACTTATACAAGGTGTTCTTTTTGATATCCCATAACCAAGGGTTAAAAAAACCTTAACTCCTAGGCATGAATGAGACCGTGTTAAAGAATCTAATGGCATACAAATTATTTTTAATTTTTAGGGTTTCGTAGTAACCAAGAACCCTTATAGTTTCGTCATGTCCGTCTGTCTGTCCGTGGCTAAGCTCAGAAAGTCTTTGTACTAGAAAGCTGTAATTGGGCATGGGTATACATACATATTAATCACGCCAACAAAGTGGTAAAATAAACACGCGAAAAAAAAAAAATTTTGTGGGCCTTCCCTGCACGTAAAGTTGGGATGTTTTTTTTCTCTTATCTATCCCATTTTCTGGGGTATCGTGAAAACCATTTTTGGATTCAGGAATCCGTTTGCGAAATATACCTACAATTAGTTGTTCCGGGTCTGGCTGTTTGTGTATGTGAGTTTAAATGTTTGTAAACGCACCCACGACACAGGAGAAATTCCTAGTGTGGGGCAACGTTTTTAAAAAAAGCAAAAAAAAAAAAAAAGCTTTAAACTGCTAATTTTTGTATGAATCAAGTGGTTGAATCTGGATATGTGAAAAAAATCATGGCAGTAGTATATATTATAATGAAATTAAAAGGAAAACTATCACAGCTAAGTAGGCTTTACAAGTAATAATCGACCAAGTTACATTTGCGGTTATGGGAGAACATGTTTTTCAAGTACAAAGTTAAGTTTGTTCTTGTGATAAATTCATCCCAACTACGGAACCCTTCATTGTGCGTGGTCTGACACGCACTTGGCCGGTTTTTTTTTAAGATACCTTAACACTAGACTCTAGATTTGTGGCGAAGTTTCATTGTAAGTACGAGTAAATTATTTTCATTCAAACCAATCATTCATATTTAAAGCTAAGAAAATGCGACGTTGTCAATTTTATGAACAAAAATAGTCTGAATTAAATGTTTTTTTTAAATATATATTTATAATATTTCTCGTAAGGGTATTTTCATAAATAATCGTGTCTTGGTCAAATTATCCTGGATGAAAACTATACAAAAATAATAAAAATCATTCATATGCCAGTTGATTCTTTGACATAGTCTCATTAATACCCTAAAGTTATGGGATTTCAAAATAAACACCTTGTATAATCGTAATGGGAGGGCTATTCGATAGACAAAGCAACTCAAGCTAATAGATGTTTAGTATTAACTAAACATTTTTCATTCATTTTTCGGGTGAGCACTGAAAATCTGCGCTATGCTGTGGGTCCTCCCGCATAGCACAGCATCAAGAAGGTTTCCACTCAGCAGAGTGGAAACCTTCTTGTCACAGTCACGACTTGCAGGTGCCGACTAATTTTGTTCTGTGCTCGCAGATCTATTTTGTTTTTGTTTTTCTATTTGTTTGTTATTCTGATTAACACAAAATAAAATTCCGATTAATCCTAATATAACTAATATTAATACGAAAGTGTTTTTTTTTGTTTGTTACGCTTTCACGCTAAAACGGCTGAAAGGATTCGGATGAAATTTAGCACATTGATAGACCATGACCTAGAGAAGGACATAGGCTATTTTTCATCCTGGATTGCAGACGAAGTCGCGGGTAACAGCTAGTATTTTATAATGAATCAAGGAAACAGAAACATACTTCCAAACCAATGAAGCAATAAAGGGAAACACGAAAACAGACTATAATAATGAAATACTTATTTCAGGGAAACCGAGCTTGAATTTTGTTTTGATATTGATATATGAAAAAAACAAGAAGTAAGTGGTGACTTGGGATTCGATGAAGCTTTTAGTTCGGATTACAATTTGCTTACACAATGTTCCAACGAAGCTTGAGATGCCATAGTAACAGACATTTCCATTGTTTTTCTTGGCTACGTCAAATTAGGGAAATTGACTGATACAGTTTTATAGTAAAAGGTTGGAATATTTTGCCAACTGGTGTTGTTAGAATAATATTTATTAGACTAGCGACCCGCCCCTGCTTTGCACGGTTTGTACAACACATAAACCTTCCGGAATAAATTCTCTAAATTATGGTGAAAACTGAATCAAAATCCGTTGCTTAGTTTAGAAAAACGACAAGGTCACACAAACAGACACAAAAAACAAACAAATTGTCCTTTGAGTCAGACTAGGTGAAAAAGACTGTCGGTGGTTGTCGACTCGATGGTCGGCAGCGAGGAGTCCTGGGACGCGGTGGTATCCTTCTGCGAAACAGTCATTTCGCAGAAGGAGACTGCGGAAAGGGAGTGGGAGATTGCTTTCGCTAACCCGATCCGCAGCAGATGCACCGGGCGACGGATCTGGGGAAATTCATCGCCCCCTACTCCTTAGGACCCGAGATGGTGGCGCGTAGTGTTCCACGCGCGCCTCTCTATGACGTAAGGGGGGAGTTTAACACCTCACTCCCCCCTAACTCGAAGTGGCCCGCAGAGGTGGGCCGGCACTAGCCGGGGATCGTGGAAGTCGCATTAGATCCCGTGATCCCCGGAGCAAGTGTGAGACGGAACACCGGGGTGGTTTTAGTCAGTAAGAGTCTGACAGACCCCTCGGCCCTCCCCAGGGCGGAGGACATCCATGAGAATTTCCCCCGGTAACCAAAAAAAACGGTGAAAAAGACAGAACATGTGAAACTCCTCATCAGACAAAGAGATTGTTATTTTGAAATGAAAATAGCGCGGAAAATACAATTCCAAAGAGGCTCCGTAATGTAATTTAAATTCAAGTAAATACATGCTAACATTCCCTAAGATTTTAATTTTCCAAGTTCCCAAGGCTAAATCTTTTCCCAAAGGCAATTATGTTAGAAAACCTCAGAAAGCCGGCGAAGCTAATTACAGGATTGTGGCTATGTTACAGGTTACTTACTGTAAGAAACAAAATCCACCTTGTTATAATACAATCTCGTAATAGCGAACAAGTAGGAGAAAGAAATAAGGAGAAATTCAAGGAAAGTATCGATAATACTTTAAGAGAAAAGGCGGTCACGTGGTCGTTGGCGTTCATTCCAAACTAACATGTTTCTCTGTTTTGTCTTAGGTTAATGATACTAGTCCAAAATTGTTTTTACGATCTACCACTGCTATGTCCCTATGTTTTTCCTTTAAGGGTGCACTAGTCGACGGCTCGAACTTGTTGGTGGGCGTGACTAATATGCATGCTAATTAATCTAATTATGTATCTACTTATTTAGTATTTATTAATTTATTTACTGAAATAGACGATGATTTATAACGAAAATGAGTGCGTAAAATTTCATGAACAGACCTTTGGGCGTTATGGAAAAACTACTGGATGTATTTACTCAAAATAAAACTATTTGAACTCTTAAATAAATTTTCTATCGCCGTATGCTTTCTAGTTGCCATTTTTTTGTACTTAAGTAATTTATTTACGTCGAAAGACGAGTTAAAATAAATGTTGAAATATGAAAGTAGGTAATCCCGTCAGTGTATATATGTTCTGTGAAGGCAATAAATAACATTAAAGGGGCGGGGGGCTCGTCAAGGTCGTTTCTGACAGCCAACTCTAGAGCTACGCGCGTTCATTTGTCAAATCAGACTGTTGTAGTATTTAAAAGAAGAGTGAAAGAACACTATATTTCCACTTCGTCATAGTTGCGTTGGTATTTATTTTGTATTTTATTTATTTTAGTATGTACGATTGTATGTATGTAAGTATATTCTCATATAATTTTTTATTTTATTAAGTGAATTGTTTTGATTTTATGTATTTTACTTTCTCTCTACTCTTACACACGGTGTCTACATCTCTTTTTACCCTCTGTCCTATCGCAGGTATGCTGGAAGAGATTTCTTTAGAAATAAGCATCACCTTTGTACGTATTTTTCTGTCTTCTTGTCTGTTTATATATGTGTGTACATAAATGGTTAAATAAATAATAAATCAAATAACGCGCGCATCCCCGGCTTCCTGTTACACACTTCCGTCCCTTTTCACGAAATCATTCCCAAAAATTGCAGGAAAGCGAGAGGAAAAATTTTACACATTTAAAATGGAATCTATATATATAAAAGAAAGACGGGTTTGTTACAACACTTATAACTCGAGATCTACTGGACCAATTTTCATGGTTTTTGATTCGTTGGATTTGTCTCCGCCCCGAATAGCAGAATACATCTTAAAAACAATGAAAACTCGACGAATACATAATTATGAAAGATGAATCATTTTAAATAAATGCTCCTTTGTTTCGTACCTGTCAAACATTTGTTGTCTATCCTGTCAAATACTGTATAAGTAATGATTGACATTTATGCGTGCGTTCAGAAATAATGACAAATGATTAACATTTACGCGTGCGTTCATAAATTTATTTTGTATAAATTAAAGTTTATATTTCCGAAAACAATTTCTAAGAATTATTCTATAGGTTAACGAAAGCGTAAATGTCTTTTTATGTTGTCTATGATTTTTCTAAGATGAATCATTACAAAGGTTAAAAAGTGCACTATCCAAATAATAGTCTATGATCTAAACTATTGTCTATGTCCCGAAACTTCAGTTACTGTTATATTTGTTTGTTTTGTGTGGTTTTGTGCGAATACATATTCAGTATTACTACTAATAACAATGCCGCGTCCTAGAAGATCTAATCTTTCCCAGCGAAGCCGTAATGCAATTAGGCAACGGAACATCGCGAGTCAATTATCTGATGAAGAACGAGAAATTGCACGAGAAGAGCGCCGCGTTAGTATGGAGCGAAGAAGGGCCTTAATCCGTGCTTCTCAAATACAAGAGGAAAGAGAGGCAGCCCGTGAAACGGCTAGGTTAGAAACGAGAAATCGTCGAGCTTATCGTACAGATCAACAGAGGGATAATCTTCGAAGTGCAAGAAGAAATGGTTCAAGTGTTGATTTGAATCGAGCAGCGTTTTTATATGATTGCACCATCGACTACAGCTTGCATCGTTTAGTTTGCATTGGTCCAATGGACGTTGTTTGTCAGCATTGTGGCGCATTGAAGTTTGCTGGTGAAACGCCTGGTTTGTGCTGCCTTAGTAGTAAAATTTCGACATGCTTCCCATCGATCCCCCGTGACCTGTGGAACAAATACAAAGATAACATGTCAGAAGACATTTTACATCGAATTCGTGTCAGCAGATAGAGCATGAAATCCCGATCTTGAGGCGAATGAGGAGATGCATAACCAGGCTTTACTCTTGATCGAAGATATGTGTTACCTCATGTGCGGCAGTTTGTTAGTCAGGTTAGGAATGCCAGCGCCAGATCGCGGAATGAATGACGCATTTAATAGAGAATTGGAAAGTGAACGTGAATATGATCCACATGCATTAGTCCAATCAGTTCAAACGAACGTACCACTGTTGAATCCTAAACAGAGGGAAGTCTATGATACATTGATTAATGCAATTGATGATGGAAATGGTGGCTTATTTTTTCTGGATGCCGCCGGTGGAACTGGGAAGACATTCCTCATGTCATTGATTTTGGCCACTGTACGTGCGAGATCCGCAATTGCGGTAGCAGTTGCTTCTTCTGGAATAGCGGCCACATTGTTAGATGGATGCCGTACGGCTCACTCAGCGTTAAAATTGCCATTAAACCTTCAAACTACTGAACAACCGAAATGTAACATTTCGAAACACTTCGCAATGGCCAAAGTTTTAGTAGCATCAAAAATAATCATATGGGACGAATGCACAATGCGCACAAACTCGCATTGGAAGCACTTGACCGAACATTAAAAGATCTGCGCAATGACTCGAGATGTTTTGGTGGTGCAATAATTTTACTATCTGGCGATTTCCGACAAACACTACCAGTCATTCCAAGATCTACTGCTGCCGACGAAATAAACGCTTGCCTCAAAGCATCAAATCTGTGGCGATATGTGAAGAAACTTCAACTGTTAGTAAATATGAGAGTTTCATTGTTGAACGATCTATCTGCTGATGATTTCTCCAAGCAATTGCTGACTATCGGTAATGGCCGTGTTCCTGTTGACGAATCGAGCGGATTGATTTAATTTCCTCCAAATTTTTGCAATTTCGTCTCATCGAAAGACGAGCTTATCAACAAAGTATTCCCGGATATCATTGCTAACCACAAAAATACTAAATGGTTAAGGGAGCGAGCAATTTTGGCGGCTAAAAATAAAGATGTAGATGACCTAAATTTTATAATTCAGAATCAAATCGTTGGTACTCTGTATTCATTCAAATCTATCGACTGTGTAAGAAACGAAGATGAAGCCACTTATCCAACTGAATTTTTAAACTCCTTGGATGTGCCTGGTTTACCACCGCACAATTTACAACTGAAGGTTGGCTCGGTAGTCATCATGCTTAGAAATTTAAACCAACCAAAACTGTGCAATGGAACGCGTTTGGTGATAAGAAAACTGATAAGCAATGTGATTCACGCGTCGATACTCAAAGGAAAATTTAAAGATGAGGAAGTTCTCATTCCAAGAATTCCGATGATCCCAACATCCGATGACATGCCCTTTGAGTTTAAATGAATTCAATTCCCGATTCGTCTTGCCTTCGCCATGACGATTAACAAATCACAAGGCCAATCCTTGACTATTTGTGGCCTCAATCTAGAAAATGCATGTTTTTCTCACGTGTCGGCAAACCATCCGCTTTATTTGTTCTTGCGCCTGACAGAAAAACAAAGAATGTCGTTTACCACAAGGTGCTTGAATGAAAAGAGTTAATCCGAGTGCATCCCACGCTGCACAACATAGTTTAATTCTATAATTTTTTTCTGAGTCGTGTTTGAAGTAGTTAATTTTTGTTTTTTTTTTAATTTTTTTTCTCTTTCTGTATGTATTATTCATCATAAATAAAATACTTTTATATATCTATCTATATTAATATTTATTTTGTATCATTGTATTACGTTCATCAAAGCCTAAATTAGTTCAGCTAAAAGGTAACACGGCATTCATTGACTGTTAGGCGGTATGAAGTTCGCCGGGTCAGCTAAATATTTAATATTACTTAAAACATACGTTTAGGAACAACCTGTATCAATTTCAAACACCACTTTTTGTCACGTTAAAGACGGTCAGATCGGTTACCGATGCTTATCATTTCAGCCGATAGACGTCCACTGCTGGACATAGGCCTCACCCATGCACCACCCACCGCTTCGATCGGTTCTGTGTTTTGTATCGATGTTCGCTCATGAGTAATAGATAACTGTTTCGCTTATAGCTACGTTGTAATTTCTTTGTTGTTACATTCTAATTAAGAACTTAAGTTGTTTTAATTCTCTAAATTATGCGACCAATTTTTTTGGTGCACGGTAAAACTGCAATAAGTTTATGACTGTATCAACTTAAATATATAAATGTATGTGTACTATTAAATGAATAAATAATATTACGACCACGTTTATGTTTGCGTACTTAGCATAATAGTGTGTCTGTTTCATAGTAGGTACTAGTTTTGCTCATCATGTAAACCTTTCATTAAACTAAAGATGCCTATAAAAATAGTAGAAAAGTGGGGTTAAATTTCAAGTAAATATAAAAGTTATAAACTCTTCCTTAAAATTATGTAACAAATTCTATAATTAAATTCCATGAAAATCCTAAACAAAGTTAGTATGAATAATTGTCAATGCATTAGAATTTCCAGGAAGTACGGTTAGAAGTTCTAATTCCCCGAACACATGTAGGATACACTCAGGAGTACGTATGTAATCCATTGTTCGTAGAGTAACTTCGAAATTACCAACAACTTCGTACGAGATTTCGGATATAAACTTACCAGTTGGTTTCACTATACAAACTTCGATACCCCGTTGCACTCCTTATTAATGGTTGATTTATGTTTTGTTTTGAATATACTTTATATTTATGACTACTTCTTTGTTTCTCGTGTGGATACGTACTATATCGTTCATCTACAAAGCCACATGCGAATTACGTATCGTGACCTGACGTTACGCAAATCCTGCAGCGCAAAACAAACGCAACATCAGAAACCTGAAAACAACCGTAGGACAGTAGCCATACAGACACAACATTCGTTTAATCGAAGGATTCTACCTTTTCTATGTAGGATGGGGTACTTTCGACCCTCACACTTCTTAGTTCTATGCGAGGTTAGCTTGTACCGTGGTAAGAAGATTAACTGCTCGAGCGTACACGTGGGTTGCAGCTGAGCATCAGGATAATACGAACGATGATAATACGTAGAGCTGAAGAAGAGGGAGGGAGAAAATAGCATGCTTTAGCACAAGCATGCTATTTTGAAAGGTGTTCGATTTTTTGTTGTACCAGTAAACACAATTTTCTTTCTTTTCTTTTTTGTTAACCAGTCAGCAGGTTGGTAGCGGGGCTGACTGTTTACTGGTAAAACGCTTCGTACCGTCACTTGCTGAGACTCTTTTATCGAGCTCCATATAACCAAGGTTCCAGACGATAAACGCGAGTGGGAATATGTTTTTCTATACAATCTCAAAGTTTATTTTGCGGCTCTAATTTAAAGGATAGTTGGAGTTTGCAGGGGTTGCCTCTTTCTCAAAATTCCTTTGAGAGAAAAAAACATTTCATTATTTAGCTGCTGTTCTATATAATAAGATAGATTTAGATAATAAGAGATTAGGATCTAGTTCAATTTATTTGTTCTTATAAACTTGGCAGTGGAGTGTAGGAGCGCTGTGGGCATTAACAGATTTAATTTTTGCAAGTTTTTATTGGAAGCAATTTGTTCCGCAGTAACGTTTCGTAGCAATATGATTCTTCAGATGCAATTACAGTCGTAGTTTTGAAAAGTTCCGGGTTAAAACTTTTCTGTGTTAGTTCGCGTCTTTTCCCTATTTTACCCAAATTTCTCTTCACCTCTCAAGATACAAGTAGAATCATTTTGTGAATGATTCTACCGATGTGTTAGTATTTTTTTGAAATGCTACTGACATATATTCCAAAAATATTCCAACACAAATATGTAACCTTACCTGATTTCACACTCTCCCAACGTCTTGTTCATTACAATATTCTCGAAGAAAATACCAAACTCAATTCTCCACTGACTTTGGCTTTGTGCCAAATTCCACAAAATTTGCTTAACTAACGCTGGTACTCGTTAGGTTTCATATATGGAGGGCTGATAGCTGATAATCATACCCGTATTGCTATGCACTCAATGCAGTTCGGCTTCGATGCTTATTGATTTTGGCAGAGTGTTGTAAGTTAACCTTGGAGATCGAATTATCTGGGAGAAGTTATGGTGTTACATCTAGAGCTGTGTCAGCATTAACGTTTGAACCAAGTTCAAGGAAATTGAGCAATGCAGATATTTGAAGCTCCTTTGTTTATTCAGTATGAGCACCAATAGGTAATACTATTCAAAAATCAAGGTTTGATTGGTGCAGTTGCTCTTTGATTTGATTTCTGCGTTTAGAATTATTGTGGAATTGATAGCATCACGTAACAAATATTTGAATGACTTACAAGTATATTAAACAATCAATGTATACCTAAGTGTAAATAGTGTTTATGAGAATTGTGTTAGTGATTCCATCCACAATGGGATTAATAAGACTAGGTATGGACTAAACTTATGAACCACTTTTCACAAACCCAAAAAGTCTTGCAACAATTTTTTAACTTACTCCAAAACAAGGAATCTCCCAAAAATAAAGTTAGCAAAATTAATATTCAAATTCCAACAGGCAAACTTCGTGACAATATTGATGCTATACAGCCCGAAGTTTGAACTAATAGTGTTTAACGTGTAACAATAATCAGGCTAGTCCCGAGCGAGTGCGCTGCCAAATTAAATATGAGCAAAGTTTTAGTAAACGCCCCGCGGTGGGGTGAATTGGCTCACTTGGACCAACTCGTGCAATTTACTAGTACGGAACCGCTCCTGATAGTCGAGTGTGCGTTTCGTGGAATATTAATTATTGCTTGTCAGTTTGTAGCTCCAAAATTGAATTTATACGGCTAAGCTTGGTTAGACATTGTTCGGGCCGCCACCAAATATTAAACTTACACTTTCGTGTTGTTTTCGGAATTGGGACTGAAATTAACTGTTGTAGTGTTTATTATTCTTCTGTCTGGTTCCTTTCCTTCTGTTAAAACTTAAACTTTCTAGTTAGTAAGACTTTAAACCATTCAATAGTTTTGTTTAACAAAGTAGGTTAGTTTAAACTTATACTAAACTTGGGTAATAATCACTGTATTGTCAATTATGAGTACATTCACTGTTACAAGTACTTCACTTTAGAATCCAACGTCTTATAGTACATCACCCGGTTCGTCTGTATTATTAACCTAATCGACTAGACTAACAATATAATTTATATGTAAAATCAAATTCCACTCTGATTACCACCATCAACACACATGTTTTATATTTCAACACATGCTACAAGTTCAGGTGCAATATTACCTAAAACTAACTCAAAGTTATCACGAATTAATTCAACTACGAACGCGAACAATCTCGACTACTTAGCTAAGTTTAGCACATTGTTAAGTTTAAATGAGTCTTAGCTTATCTTAGAATCTCTGGAAACCGCATGTTAGCGGCCCCGGTTTAACATTTTGGGTACTTCATTGCGCTCGTCTTGATGATTGAAAGTTTTAATTTGGGATTCAATAGCATTAAAAGTAGAAAGTTTTGTTGATTCATTACATAAACAAGAAATTGTTTTAATTATTTTTTTACATCACCTATTTATCTTGTTAAAGTTTACGATTGGTTCCTCTTTTATGACTCACTTTATCTTTTGTGGATTGTTCTTCTTTTTGTTCAACCTATTTTTACCAACTGTTAAGTATAACATCTTCGCGTGGGATTTATCGGTCTTTTGCAGTCCAAGGTTTTCCCATAATTTTGATGAGGTCGTCTGTACATCACGCCTGTAATCCCCGAAGGGTTATGCAGTGACGTATCTAATAGTACATCCACATTTCGCCATTTATTTTTACGGCCCATGTAATATGGGCGAACCTATCGCCATCAACCGGGCATAAATCCAGACTCCGGGCTGCTACTGAGAAATTCCAGATGGAAAAACCTAATAAGAATCGAATCCAGGATCTCGTGCTCAGCAGTGCGCTTGCGACCACTAGATCAACGAGGCAGTCGTCTATATGTTTATGCTATAATATCACTGTTTGTTTTATTATGTATGTGTTGTTTTTACTGTAGTATATTGCAATATTCTACTCTTTACTATGGCGATGGCGTGCTGAAAAATTCTGATAAAAATACTAAAGTAAGAAAGTACTATACAAATTACTTTGCGATAATCTGCAATAATTTCTTCAACTAAGCCTAGACCTATAATTAATTTAAAAGTGAATTTATAGTGTGACAATCCTTTCAGTTATTTTAATAGTAACTAATCTTCCGTTCTGACATGAAAAATGTACGGTATGTAATTAAAACGTACCAACTAGTGATGGGACAAAGCAATTGATATAAAACTAAATGATCATATTTTAAAGACATGAGATTTGGTGTGGAATGCGACAAGCTGGAGACACTTGAGCCAGAAACTTGGTAAAGAGGTGACAGGCAACTTCGAAGTTATAAGATGCTCGGAAGTATAGGAATTTTACAAGAATTTACAACTTTTACGATTTGATGAAATTCACTCTGTGTAAAATCATGGTATAAAATAATAATTGTTCGCTAAGTCACAAATGATATATTGCTGGTGACGTAACTTATATATAGTATATAAATGTTTTATTTAGGGTCCCGTATCCGAAGGGTGTCAAACGAAACCCCGTTACAAAGCCTCGGCTGTCTATGCCCCCGTTGGTCTGTCAGCGGGCTGTATCTCATGAACCGTAATAGGTAGACTGTTGAAAATTTCTCAGATCAACAACTTGATTTGTCAACTTGATTTATTACAGCTAATACTTTTTAAGTGGTCTTAATAATACCTACCAGTATTTAAATTTTACATTTCACCCTCTTCACTAACACTGCAATACCAAACTAATGTACCGTTAATAAAGTTCAAATCACCTTGTAAGTGCTCAAAAAAATTCTGTCATAAAGAGTAATGTTCACATTACAAATTATAAAATTTTAATTGACCTTTACATGTTAACTCAAGAAAATGGTATTCGTGGCATTAATATGCTACTTAAAGTGTAATAAAAGGTTTGATAATGTCAGACGATAACTTTGTTTGACATGCAAAGTGTTTTGATAGTTTAAATGTTTTTTTTTATGGTAAGTAACATAACATCACGCCTGTAATCCTCGAAGGGTTAGGCTGTTGGTGGTCATAATATAGTACACCCACATTTCGCCAGTTACGTTTAAGTCCCAAGTAATAGGGGGCGAGCCTATTGCCATCAATCGAGCACAAATCCAGACTCCGGGCTGCTACTGAGAAATTCCTGATGGAAAAACCCAAAAAAACTTCGCCCGACCTGGGAATCGAACCCAGGACCTCATGTTCAGCAGTAGTGTTTGCGTCCACTGGAAGTAAGTAATAGCAATCAAATTATAATAGACTAAACGTACCTAGTTCTTTTCTTATCACCGGCTAATTTGGGAACATGCTCATAGGTTTGAACAAGGCAAACCTCGAGATCGAACTTAAGGTGAACATATCAAAGACCAAAAAAAAATGATAAGGGAGAGAGAGAGAGTAGAGTATACTCATACATTGGGGATAAGGAGATTGCATATGTCCAAGACAATACATGGCATGGCAATACATGGATAGGCAGGGCACATTGCTCACAGAACAGATAACCGTTGGGTCCGAAAGGTTCTGGAGTGGCGACCGCGTACCGGAAGACGTAGCATTGGAAGGCCTCCCACAAGATGGACCGATGATCTTGCAAAGGCCGCAGGAATCCGCTGGATGCAGGAGGCACAGAATCGGTCGAAGTGGCGGTGCTTGGGGGAGGCCTATGTCCAGCAGTGGACGTCTTTCGGCTGAAATGATGATATGACCAAGACTGTCTATATGGGTCAAATAGTCTCTTTCGAGGGGCGACAAGACAAAAAAGTTTCTCGACGCATCGAGAGCACCTGGAGCAGCTATAATCCAATGAAAAATCTTTTATAACGAGATCTGCCACTAAGTCTCAAACGGAGAATTATGGACAAGTGTATTCTCCATTGTCACATATGGTGCTCAAACCTGGTCTTTGACACTTAAGCAGTGGTTCAAGCTCGAGGTTTTCTAACGACCCATGGAGCCCAATATCCTGGGGGTTCAACTTTTGAACCGCATAAAGAACAGTACACTGCGCGCCAAAACCAAGGTCACGGACGTTACCCAGAAAGCCACTAAGTTTAACTGAGCCGGACATATCTGCCGTATGTTCGATGAAAATAGGCTAAAATAATCACTGAATGTGTCCCATTAAACGCAAGATGACATAACGGTAAGCCAAAGTGAAGATTGCGGGCTTAACTCCTACCGCAGGGACTGACAAAAGATAGAAATGTGTGGAAAATGGAGACGGAGGACTTTGCCCTGCACAATACAGGCTAGTTAGATTAGAAGTGTCCTGTGGAACAAAAAAAGTATTCCCTCTATCTGGCAGAATCTTGATGCTCCGAAATTTATTTGGCATAACACACTTGGCAAAATCTTTTTTAAACAAATATTTTAAAGGCATAAAAGTTATTTAATATTTATTGTTTCGCCGAATGTTTATATGTCGGAATTTACAATGACATACTTTTAAAATGGCAGAATTTTATTTGGAATAATGTTGTTAGGCATATTGCCATTTCTATAAAATGGCATCTTTAATCTTAAATTAAATTAAAATAATGTCTTAAAACGTCAATATGTTGTGCTACAAAAGTTAGTGAGAAACGATCGCTGCAAAATCGACTCCACCTAGTCGACAAGACTACGTGGAGTCGGAAATAATTATCATGACATAAAAAGTTCTGCTATAAAGGGTAGACCCACAAAAAAAAGGCTATTAAATTAATTTCATAGAACTAGAGCAATGTTGATAATTTTTTAAACTGAATTGGACCTCAAAATAACCAGTATCCCTCAAAAACTTCACAGACAAATTAAACACATTAATAATCGTCTTCCAAAGGCATTAAAAACAACATTTAACCCATAAGAAGAAATTCAACGACCCACGAAAGATAACTTCAGCATTTTAATATTTCCCAGCTTCGTCGTCTCATCAAAGAGTACCACAAAAGTGCATTTCATTTGCCGAACGCCAATAAATTGAAGGCTTTCAGATCAAGATATTACCGTAATGGCTTCCTGTGGATTAAAAAATAAACTATCATCAGAAAGCAAACTAATGGGATTGAAATTGAAAAAAGTGTGGAAGTTGAGGTGGGTATTAGAGATATAAGTGCTTGTGCTAATACAGCCACTTGTTTGTTGCTTTAAGCTGTTTGTTGTGGTGTGATTAAAATTAATATTACGTTTCTGGATCTAAATATTTTTTTTTATCATTTTATGATTAATACCATTACCTGCCAAGTCTTGACAAAAGAGACTAATTTTTTATAATTACAGACGTGTGTCGAGATTAACATTATTTGAAAAAAAATGGGTGTATTGCTTTGTGTTCTTTACCAAAATGAGAGAAGAGTAATCAAACAGGAAAGTAAGATAGTAACGTTCATAATGTGATGAAGAGAGAGAGAGAGAGAGATAAAAATACTTGTTGGAAAGAAACAAAAAGATATAAAGAACTAGCAACCAAAAGTCTAAACACAATATTATGATGAAACATGATTCACTATACGAAAAATCCCTAATTTCATCGGTAGGAGTCAAACGCTTTTATTATTAGACTGCAGGTATTAATCAGAGAGAGAAGAAAACACAAGGTGATAAGAGTTGAAGAGCTTGCCACCCAAAATGCAAAGACAATTTCAGTATTTGAGAATTACCATACACTAAACGCTAAACCCAGTTATCCCAAATGCCAGTGTTAAGTGGAATCAAACGCTTACAATATTAGAGGGCCGGTATCAATTATATGAAACAATATTTAGGCAGACGCAAACTGCGTTAAAATGCAAATCGGAATCAGAGCCTATTGTGCGACTGCGTACGTATCTCTGCCGTAATAGTATTGTGATATTATGGAGTTAGGGCTTAGTAATAAGCGGGGATGGTAGTGGAGCGATCATGGCATTAAAAAGTCATACCAAGACATTGATTCATTGATAGCAAGGAACAGGTGACTATATATATTGTAAAGCCCTAGATGCCACACTAAGCAAAGAATTTAGTTAAAACATTAAAATTATTGTAGACCTACCCTCGTATAAGACTACGACTTACAAAGTAGCCGGTGATGATGATAACCACCCATAAGATACTTAAACCAATATAACCCAAGATATTACTATACCCTTTACCTAAAGCCCCAATGAGACATCGCTCTGCGGATGGGTAGAAGGTAACCTTGTATCTAGAAATTAAGGAGCGAAGTCCCTCTGTGTCTAGACAGAATGCTTTGTAGTATTAGGTTGAATATCAAATCAGGCAATCCAGCTACGGACCAAAGGTACATAACTCTGGTCGTAGATGTTGAAAAGCTGACATTTAATAAAGTGGAGAGTAAGATTGAGTTAGCTTGGATAGCTTAAACTAATCCTTGCAAGAAATTGGTGGCTTTGGTAACATGACTGTGAAGACATGTCTTTGTATAAGTGTTTAGAACTATAACAACGGGTGAATAGATCAAAAGGTATTTTCGGGCTCAATTATATTAACTTCATTTGAATGTGATACTGATATTAAAGACTTGCCAAAACCGCCGCTATTGCTAATATCGGACTCATTTGCAGAAGAACATTGAAGTATTTCTTCATCTTGTTTGTAACCCTCTTAAGTTTTTTCAATAACCTTTCTAGTAAAATTATTATGTCCAAGCATTGTTCCTGACTTCACTTAGTCCAATATAATAATTCCCGTTGACAAAACTGGGCTAAAAGTCCGAGGACGTAATCAAAACAAATAGGCGTACGTTCCAACTCGCTAATCTGACTGTCATGTGTCCGCACCATATTTTCCGCATATAAATTAACTCATAACTCAACAGGAGTATTCAGGTCAAGCGATCCTAAATCATTTGCGGAGGTTCACATTACTTCTACGCAAAATGACCCTGTTGAAATTATTAATAAACTGCCTTCTGGTATTGTTATAGAGTTGTTACTTGAAGTATGAGTTGAGTAGGGATTTCGTTTTTTTCTTATTAATAGTTGCGTTTTTTTACCCTGTTTTCCGAAGGAGTACAGTACACAATATTTTTTTGTTTTTTTCGTGTTTAGATATCGATATCTATCACGTCCGTGAACTTTACGAAAAAAAATAGATTTTTAAACTGGTATTTCAAGTGACAACATACCGTATTTTTCAGAAAATTCATGAAAAGTAATCGAAAATTAAGTTTAAAAGGAGGATCTTTAATATTTTTCATGTTACTCAAGTTTCATTTTTGAGTAGCGTTTGCTTTACATTTTTTGCCATATCTCCGATGTTATTGGCTCGATTTAGATTCTGTTTATTATTTCTAAAAATAATAAACAAAATACGACCAGTCACATGCCCAAGGGCGGCATTGTATAGTCAAAGTAAAAGTCAAATAATTTATTTCAATTAGGCACATAAAAGGCACTTTTGAACGTCAAAATTTACAAAAAAAATAATTGATTCTAGTCGCCCCTTCCAAAAGGTAGTTTTCGAACAGAGAAGAATGGGCAAGAAACTCCACCGTTACTCTTTTAGAATGTTTTCACAATATCTTGTAATAATTATATGTGAAGACGATGCACCTAGAATAAGATGACTATACCACGATAGGTAAAAAGAATGAAAAATTAAGGAATGACAGATAAATTAATTATGTGAAAGATGCATGGTGCTCACATATTTACAAACTTTGTAAAATTATACGATATTCCTAACATTTTAACAAGTAATACTAATAAGTCAGTGTGTGAGTTCAAGTAATCACAGAATGTCAAATCAATGTTATAAAAAATAATATTATACAATTAAATTAGCAACCAATTTGATTTTGTCTAGATACTAAATTGTCCTATGGAGCAGGACCAGCATGTTTCAAAGCATTTTTATCTTGGATATAATCCTCTAATTTGTAATATGCTTGTTTACAAAGTGTACTTTTTATATGAGTTTTAAATTTTCTTTCATTTAATTGTAATATATCACAAGGTATTCTGTTGTAACATTTAACACAGTACTCATAAAAAACGTATGTACTTTAGATAGTGTGAAAAATGGTTCATCTATTTTATCTTTATTTCTAGTATTAAAATTATATCTATCACTTATTTTATTAAAAAGATATAGACTTTTGCTCACATACATAATATTTTCATAAATGAATTGGTAAGGTACCGTCATAATATTAATCTTTTTAAATGTACAATTACTGCGGTCGAAGACCACATTTTTACCGATACCCATTTGCGGAGTTTGCGGATATCACGTCTGCGGAGTTTCGCTAGTTAATTTAATTTGACCCTTATATAGGGTCAAATTAAATTGTTGAGAAGTTTAATTCAGATTTTTGAGAGACTGTCTTAATTTTTTTAATCTTGATAAATTAGATCTGACATCAAGCAATTAAGCTTAATTACAATCTTTCTTTAAGTTTTACAGATAAAATCATGTCTAAAGTTTAGTTGATATCTAAATGTTTATAGGTGTATTAATTTATGTTTATCCTTCTGATTATAAATCATCAGACTTTACATAAATTAAACGTTTTAAGTTACGTTTGAGACTGTCAAGTCCTAAAGGATAAAAAAATACATTTAAATTATTAAAAAAACATACAAACGAACGATGTGTATTTTCTGGTGTACAATAAAGTATATAATATGAAACAATTATTAGTGTTTTTATGTTATTTGTGATTACTAAATGTGTACCTACTGCATGCTATAAGTATAACCCAGATGTAATATTTGAATATTTGCACGACTGAAATGCCGAATATAGTAAAACCTTAGATCTTATGAACTTATGTTAGTTACGTATTTGTAAAAAAAAAAAAAAAACCTATATTCTTGCAAATAAATATATATCATTCATTTATAAATAAATAACCTCCTCCTTTTTTAAATCGGTTAAAAAGGACCATAAAATACGGTACGAGCACATGATAACCATAATATATTTTCCTTTAATGATCTAGCCTTTAGTCCACTCCTGTCATTTCAAGACCATTTAACAAAATATAATCTACCTACGTTGTTTACTTTACCGAGAAAAAGATACGCATTTAAGTCAGGATTAACCATAATTTATTACGGTCATATAAAAAAGGTGCTGAAAACGGCCGAATAAATTGAGATGTGTTATTTACATTCTCATTAGCAAATTAAATTAATATGAATGTAAGTAAGTAATTAATTAATTAAGACAGTGAAGGAGTTTTAATTAAGAGTTATAATTATTCAGTAAAATCATCAAAATATACCAGTTTTATTTAAACATTGACATTGTTGAATATTACAAACAAAATGACATGATTACTGTGTAAAGTATTATATTATTAATTTTTTTGTAAATGTGAGGACTATGTGGATATTATTATGTTAATTTTTTCATTATTTTTTTCTGTCTTAGTTAGTTTTAATAATGGTCTGGCAGTTTGAGTAGTTTATGCGGCCTACTCAAATTTCATTTTTTTGGTATTGCTTGTCGAGTTGAGCTCCTTAAGTTTTGAGTTGAGCTCCACGATTACTGACAAATGCTTGCACTGACTGGACAGGTCCACTCAAATCTGTGTGGTTCTTTTCTCAAAAGACCATTTCAGACACTAATCTACTTGGTCCTTCTTCTCAGAGTAGTCAGAAAGGAAACTCCGAACTCATCTAGTAAATGTGATTCCAATGTCCTATTTACAGAATAAACAATTTCATTTCCTCTGTTTTGCAGTTATTTTTAGTCATTTTACTGCACTAGTATACAAAATATAGATAAATATATACTTTTAAAACACTTTCTCTTTGCTCCTGCTTCGCACGGTTTTTAAGACTTGAAAAAACACTTTAATATACACATAAACCTTCCGGAATATAAACGTTGGTGAAAATCTCATCAAAATCTGTTGCGTGGTTTAGAAGAACAACGCGGACATACAGACAAACGCGAAAAGGGACTTTGTTTTATAATATGTATAGATAATGGATTAAGTACTAACACGTAATTTTCATAAATAACTATTCAAATTTGATTCAAATATGAAAACTACTAAACGTTATGTATTGAGTAAATGTAGGTACCTGCATAATTTCAACAAAGCCTTTCCATAAAATATGAAACTCGTACTCCCCAACCTCGAAGTAAGCGTAAGCGTCTATAAATCAAAGATCGGGATCCGTAGTGAAAACTTGTGAGCAAATTCCTATAAGCTTCGCAATAAACCACTTCCTTCCTCGCAAGTTGTGGACGGGATATATCTACGTCATTCAAACAATTATGTTCAACATGATCTCACAAGTTCGCAGCCCGTAAAACTAATTTTACTCGCCTGACCTATTTCCCTGAACATTAATCTTTTACTTTACGCGGACAAAAAGACCGCAAAATAAAATCAATGGCTTTCCTAAAAGACAGCTTAAAGGTAGGTAATTGTGCCATTATCACACTTACTGTAATGTCAGGTCGCAAAAAAATTGCCCAAAAAGGGCTCAGTGCAAACAATGAAAACGCTGTGTTGCAAATGATATACTCGAAAAATAATGAAGGCTGGACCTCACTTGAGGAAACGACCCACATTATATGGTTGGGAGTAAAATGTGTACGTGCGTCGGACATTTTAAAAGGATAATATCTTGGAGAGGCTTTGCGGCACTTTTGAAGGAATTATGGGGTTTTTATAAAAGTACCTTTAAAAGGCAAATGGTTCTTTGGTTGGTATACAAAGCTAACCCTCTTGTTGATCCTAAATAGTCTGAGAGATATGCCCTTTCTAGTTTATATTTTGCTTATTAGAAAATCATAAAGAGGTTTTGTACCTAGAGGCATAGTAATAGAGTTTGAAACAGAACGTCTATGTTGACCAAAGTCTTCAACCATCTCATTAAATCTTACATGATTTAGGTTTTTTCTTCGTGAAATTTAAAGTATAGTTACAATATTAGTTACTATTATTTAATAAATAAAATTTATTCGCTGATTCATTTTATAAATTACTTGCAAAACATTGAGATTTATTTATTATATATATATATATATATATATATATTTAAAACGTTGCCCCGCACTAGGAATTTCTCCTGTATTGTGGGTGCGTTTACAAACATTTACACTCACATACACAAACAATCAGATCCGGAACCACTACTTGTAGGTCATACAAATTTTTGTTCTGTGCGGGAATCGGAACCCGGGACACGCAGTGCAGCAGTCAATCGCTTAACCACTGCGCCAACCGTGTCGTCATATAAGCTATAAGTCATAAATAACTCGTGTCGTATAAGTTTAGTATTAATGTATTATTTACCTAGACCTATTGGTGAAACAGCACGGTCAAACAGACAGGAAAACCGGATTTGTTTTATAGCCAATAGTATCTCACAATGTCTTGTTTTTTCCTTTTTTATTTTCTGTTTCTTTGTTTGTATATTGGCACCTTGCAGCTATTTCCTAATAGCTAATTCGTTTTTATTTAATCGTGCTTTTGTATGTTGTACTGTCTTTTGTGTGCACTATTTTTCTTTTCCATTCTTCTCCATGCGAAAACTACCTTTTGAAAGAGGCGACTAGAATCAATTTTTTTTTTTTGTAAATTCTTACGTTCAAAAGTGCCTTATATGGGTCTATTTGAAATAAATTATTTGACTTTGACACTAAATAAACGATTTATCTATCTTATACTATTAATAGAAGATAATTTTGGCAATTTCATGTTATTTTTTAAAACCAAATCTACCACAAAATACTTAAGGTAAAACCAAACGACGTCGACACACGCAATGCGACAAATAATACTGATTAAAACCACGACAAAATAATGCTTGTTAGTGCCGCAAATTATAGCGTAACGTCATTAATCATAGGTTGCTTTGAGTATTACTCGCTATCCTTTGTTGACTTAACAAGCTAATACTTGTAACCAGCTAATAGGTACACTTCATATTTTTCTTTTGATACGAGAACAATATGTAAAATTGCAAGGTATGTAATTAAGGAGCTTGAACGTGCTTTAGCTGCTCTATTATCGGTTTTGATATAATAAAAGAAGAAAGTATTAAGAAAGGGATAATTTGATTCGATGTTCGATACTTTCTATACATTTTAACAAAGAGACAAATGACTGCGCATTTTGCAAATTTTGGAATTGTATATTGAAGACAAGGCCTTGACATAAATAGTGCAAAAAATGGTGTGAACTGTAACTTAATCAAGACACGATTTAAAGCCATTAAAGCTGTTGGATTCAGTTATATAAGCATTGCTTTTGACCTTTGAAAATAAAGTCTTATAAATTGAAACAACTCTACTTACTTAAAATGTTCACCACGTCCATCGACTCACAATAGTATTTCAAGAAACAGCAGTCTTCCAATCTGTTTTGTGACCCTTCCAACTGAATTATTTTCTTATTTCTATTTGATTGCCTTTCAATATACTTACAATACTATTACGTTCCATCAGTCGAAATAACAAATCTTGGGCAGAAAAATAAAGCAAAATATTGGTACTTGGAGTCTCAAAAATAATTTTGAAGAAATCTTGTTCATTTAATTATATTGAATTCTCTATGCGAACGGTATGAATTCTAAACTGATCGTTTTTAATTCAATTAAAGAAATAAAGGCAGGAGAGAAAGTTGAATACTAAAGTTAGACTGAATATAGGAACGTCGTTAACGTATCGACGACGTCGATTGTTGAATACAAAAAGGAATAAGCGACAAAGATAGTTTTAAATGAGAAGTATAAAGAACGACATGTTCATTTGATGTTTTCAATAAGGTAAGTAAAATATTGAACTATGTTAATAATATGTGAGCGGTAATAGGCAATATTCAACTATATGTATCTGTTCATTACTAAAATTTCGTGATTTGTTTGAATAACTTGTTTTTCTTTATTGTGCCCTCACTGTGGAGGCTCAAGACCACATAAAACGCGTCTCCAAGCTATGCGGTCTCCCGAACTGTAGACCACTCCTTAGTTATCTAAGTACCACTAGCATAATAAGCATAATCAACAAACCACCACACGTGCCCAGTGCGGTAGCCCTAAACCTTCAGATATACAAAGTTTTCCAAATCTCATTTCATTTATATAATCACTAGAAAATTTTCTGACCCTACAATTAATATTTCTATCACAAAAGCCAACGAACGATATAATCTTAATACACCAGGTTTTCAGAAAGAAGTTTTTTCAAATGAAACTGAGAATTTCAATCAGGGTATCGTCGCGCGACCGCGGTCTTAACAAAGGAATAAAAATCATTGTTAGGTAGAAATTGGAGTCCAAGTATTACTTTGGAAGATGCAATTTTTATTTAAAAGCGCCGCGTCTGGGTCGAAATGAAGAGAAATAATATAGATACCGGGATGAGGCTTGGGATAACAAGCATTTATTAGTAAAGGAATGTCATTTTCTTTCATTTCGTTATAAAATGTTGAAACATATCAAGATTTGTATATATTATGTATTCTGTTTCAAAATGACTAATTGAGGAAATAATGATACACCAAAGGCATGATTGATGAATTGAATTGATACACGGTGCAATTTAATTACCAGTGGCATGCAATAAGTTGAAGCAAGCATAAGAGAGTCAAAACAGTGTTTACACGACGCAAGTCAGTTGTTGCTTTTACTGTAAGCCATAAGCAAGAAAGTTGCATCGTCTGAATGGTGCCGTGTTTATTTATAAACGTTGCATAAAGTTAAGAGTCGTTTAAAATTTACGGTTAAACTGTCGCTATAATCATTAATTATCTTTAAGCAATGTTTATAAATAAAGGGGTGTTGTTACACCAGCTACTCGTATACATACTATTTATTATGTTATAAGCACTTCAACTACTCCAGTAAACGGTAATAACCAAACCAATTTTAAAACTTCCACTCAAACTCAAAGCATTTATTTCAAATAATTGCCAATTACCGGCAGGCAGTCAGAAAGATGAAGCTAGTTGCCCATTCAAAAGCGTAGTAGGTACCTATGGAGAAGAACGGGCAAGAAACTCCACATACACTCTTTTAAATCAAAATATGGTTACAAAATATTGGTCATATCATTCATGTTGAAGTTATACATGTGAGAACGATGCAAAACGTTAAAAGAGTACGTAAAACAAAAAAAAAAAAAAAAAAAAAAATATGCCGTGGCAGCTAAGAGATGACCAGTCCCTACTGAAAGCGCCCGTTCACGAGCATGACGCATGGATTAGCACCATTCAGCTCAACCATTTTGAAGGGAGCTAAATGATCCAACACACGCGCCACCGTCAGCGAGACATTAGAGTGAGCATGACATACTCTCAACGGCCAGGACACCATACCGTCATGATGTTAATATCTTTAAACAGTTCCCTTAGAGAGTCGCGCCTGCGGAGGCCATATATGGCCCTGATGGTTCTGCAGAATAAAATTAGACTCGATATCTGCAGCCCGTCCCCATAGTAGAATACCGTACGACATAATACTATGAAAGTAACTAAAATAGATTAGCCTCGCGGTATCAACATCAGTCAATTGACGGATTTTTCTCACAACATATGCTGCTGAACTTAGCTGTCCTGAAAGGGATGTTAAACGAGGACCCCATTAAAGCCTTGAATCAAGCGTGTTCCCCAGGAAAACAGTTTTATCGAAAAATTCTAGTTTCTTTGATTCAATAGTATCACACACTTCTTTTGACATTTGGTAAAGAAAATTTTATGCACTTAGTTTTTTTCTATTTAATACTAAATTATTAGCTCTGACCTGCTATAAGGTTTTATTTACGTCATCAAGATTTGATGCACGTCTATTAATTTAAAAAAAATAAGGAAGCATCGTCAGCAAATAACACCATTTGTTAAAAATGGAGTAGATCATTAATGTATACTAAAAAGAGGAAAGGACCCAATATTAATCCTTGTGGTACACCCATTTTGACTTTTAAGATGAGTGAATTGACTGAAAGATTTTACTAAACTGAGCGCAAGTTTTCCAAGTCCCTAATGCTCAAGTCCACCCCTTTTAATTACGAACAAATTACAACTAAATCATGTTTCGCAACTACCCTACAGCGTTCCATGAAAGCTGTTTCGTATATTACCATGTGCTGACGTCACAAGCTTATATTTTGTTAACTAGCGCTTCTCCGACATGTGAGCTGTCATCTGAAGTGAATGGTGCCCGGTCTCAGTTGTCTGAAGGTGTTTGCAATAACATTAGGCGCAGTACGGTATCAATTTCGTGGAAATTTATGGAATGACCTGTTTGCTTTGATCTGGTGGACAAGGTACAGGCTTTGTTTTGTGGCTGTTGGCACGTTCTGAAAGCTTCCTTGTTATTTGATTGAGAATGTAATTAGTTTTGTGCATGTCTGTTTTTGACTTTAAGTCGGTTGATTGCCTTCTTGTTAATTTAAGGTTTAAATAATTTATTTAAAAAAAAGAACAAAAGAGCCACTTACATGAGAAAATAGAAAAAAATAGTGTAATGTAATACCTTATTGAAATGAAATGAAATTTCATTTAATTTTAATAAGTTATAGAATATTCTAGATAAATAATATTCTAGATAGATAATATTCTAGCTAACGGTCCCCGGTACAATACAATTAGGCTTATCATTATTTTGTTTTTAAATTGGTTGTGTTAGGTAAATTAGGTTAGCACGTTCAACGGTTTGATTCTCAACTACACAGTAGGCTAGTAACATTATACGTGAGAGGTTTCAATTATATAATAGGGACGATGCCTGGGTCAAAAAAAGAAATTCCATTTAGTCCGTCAGTCAGATAAACAAAAATTATTAGACTCGTATTTTTTGCTTTATCATATTAATAAAAAAATACTTAGATATAACGCATTAAGTTGGGGAGTGGGGGTCGCTACGTCACAAGTAAGTATAAAATATACATACTCGTGAGGTCATGGCACTTTTTAACTCAATGTATTGCCGTAATCTATTGAATACGTAAAAAGAGAAAAATATACGTAATTTTTTCATAATCTACATGTAGGCCGAAATATTATTTTTTGTCATAAAAAACTAGCACAACTATCAAATAGGGTAACAAATCAAAACTATCAAATAAGTTTTGCTTTAAAACCGCTAAAAGAGCTTATATTTTTTATATAGGACGGTAAGTTATTATAAAATTGTGCTCCATCACAGGTGATATGTTTTTATCATAATTTGTACGTGTCTTTGGCAGAACAAGTAAACTGGGTCGATAAAAACAGCGTTTACATATTTGAGATTTTTGATGTATTTATTGGTCCTTTTGTACTGACATAAGGACCAAGTTTAAAAGCATGATGAGAGGTACTTAAATTGTTATTTACTGAATTGATTTTCTATATCTTAAATCTTAATTAAATTTAGTAGCATTGGCAATTCGCAATCAGTTCCAGTACCTTACACTTCTCATACCAAATACTTAATTCTCGTATAAAGATCTACGTAAATACAGATTTTATTATAATATACCGTGAAACTGAATCAGGAAAACGATTAAACACGATTTTAAGGTAAACAGGGTAACATAATATCCTTGTGAAGCTGTGTCATTTCTTTTAGAGTACTTTAGCGTTAGGACAGAACGTTGTGGGCCCGTGCGACGGAATTAATGAGGTGATTTGTCTCCTGGTAGAATAAGGAAGAGTCATAGCCTCAAATTGAATGGAATTCAATTTATCGGTAGAATGTCGGCCTCTGAGTTAATGGGCTCTTGGAATGTTTATTTGCTTTTTATACGCCTTAATGCAAAATTATAAGGCTCGATTGAATTCACTGATGGCATTCTTCATTGAGTTCAGTTATTAGACGGAATACAATGTTTTAAAGAAAATTGAGCGTTCATTGTTCGTCATTTCCTAAATTATGTCGGTCTTTTCTGTTATAAACTGAACTTCTTATTGAAGTGAACCTCGTTAAAAATGAGAGAGCCTGTGGCTTAATAGCGATCGCACGGCCTGTTTTCAGGAAAGTTATGCCTCGCCTGAATAGGTAGCCGGTTTTTGAACAACATCAACTTTTTTATCCTTATCTTGTTCACCTTATAATCTTTAACTAGCCACAGAAATCTATGGATCAACAGAGATTTTACGACTTATCACAATACTTAAACTGAGATGCAATTAGAGATTTAAGTTATCTTCGACTCCTTTTTAATTCACGGAGTAAAGTTATACGAAATTTAAACTTCGAAAAATTAATGGTTAACCTGAAAGTTATGTGGGACGAATGTGAGGTTTAACGGCTGGCAACATTGTTTGAATGGAGATTGATAAAGGATTGGCATGGCAACTTTGAGTAGAAGTGGGAGTGACGTACAACGAATGACGGCAAGTGGAAGAAGTAAGTAAGAAAGGGAGTAACTGTAAGTCCGGCTTTTGTACCTTAACGTGTACGAGAAACTTATATAAATAAAGACGTCAAACGAAATTAATAAAATAGAAGAATTTAAAGAAGACTGTTTCACTAAACGTCCTGAACCCACAGTTACTGTTATAATATTGGTGGTAAGTTTATTAATAAGGGGGCTAAGGTCTATCTCAACATGCCAAAGATGAGATGAAATGATGTGACAAGTGAGATGAAAACGTACTGTCAAATCATCATGAAAATGTCAACGGTACATGACCCCTAATAAACTGTCAGTATAAATAAACGTTTGTCTGGTCCTTGCATCCAACGTTGTGACAGTAAGAAGGAGTAATAGCATCTTATGCTTCTCGTCGTCATTATCTTGGCTTTATTCCAAATGTATTCGGGATTTAGGACTATTTAGATGAAGCATTTTAATATTTTACTCCTGAAATAATGGTATTCATATTTCCTTCTTTAAAAGTGGCCTCCAGCGGTCTCCACTCTAGGACTCGTCTGCTCCACCGGCCATCGATCCTTTGACAATCATGGCCAGCCAACTGCCACTTCAGTTTGCTTACTCTATAAGCAATATCGATAACTCCGAAAAGATTGTAACTATCGATAAAACTACTTTCCTTGACCTAGCGAGATCTTAAAATGAAAACAGAGCATTTTTTCATACCCTTCGAACTTGTTGCAGTTCAGATAGCAATTAAGACAACCAGCCGTAATATTACCTGTGTAACCACAGGTGTTAACCACATCGATGGTAAAGCCCTTATAAACTGCTGTAACTTATTAGGGTTGTAGGTTACCGTGAACCCATTGACAGTTATATGATGCAAGCTGCGCACTCCTTTACTAGCTTTGTGACTAATATTAATAATGAACTAGGTATAATGTTTCTGTGAAATAAGCTGACAGGCGCACTAGAATTAAAAAATAAATAGAATCCTGTGTGAGTAACTATATCATTAATTTATCTTCCTGAAATACAGGCCCTAAGCACCAGTCACCCACGGTATAAATAAATTCTATTATGTATTGTCCTGTGATCATTTGTAAATGTACTGTTATATAATATTGTGGTGAGGCAGAAATCTTATCTTATCTTATTTATTGCTATTTTTGAACTATGATTAGACTACACAAATTGATTACTGAGATAGAACTTCAGCTCAAAAACCGAAATTGTAAAAAAAAAATTGCAAAATTGTCGAAGTGTCATGAACCAACCATGCGCTCGGTTTTAGGAAAAATGAATACTGCCTGTGCCAGTTTTGTTATTTTAATCCAGCCCACTACATACAAATATTATAATAAATAGCCAGATTATTCCAGCAATTTGATTTGCCAGAGTTTCATCACTAAAAGCGACACACCAAAACCACAATTTAATCAAATAAAAAGCTTCCTAAGCCAACATATTAGATACAAAGCATTACCCATACATTAGTCCAGCATACTCATACATAATTTGTAGTAATAAACACAGAAAACAGAAAGGTACAGAAGGCCGGCTCTATACGAAGAGCGACAACGCACACATACAGACATGCGTCACGTACAGCGACTGCAAGCGCACTGGCGACTGGTATTTGCACAGAGCACGGAGGCGGCATTGTCAATAGTTCCCATACTAACCAAGTGTTTCACCGTTTTCAGGTAGATCCATCAGTTTAAGCTGCGCTTTCCGGTGTTGGTTCGTGGATGGGTGGCCATCTTTACGTACCGAGACTTCTCCGTGCCTCGGAAAGCATGCTAAAGCGTTGGTCCCGGCTATCATTCGTGGATCTTTGACAGTCGTTACGGGTCGTCAGAAGCCCGAAAGTCTGATAGCCAGTCTTATCAAGGGGTATCGTATGTTACCCAATGACTGGTATTCAGCTGCATCCGGTTAGACTGGAAGCTGACCCTAACATAGTTGGGAAAAGGCTAGGCAGATTGATTGAGTATCCGTGGCAGAAGTTGTGCGCTCAACACACTTCTGGCGTCACAAAATTCAGTAGTACTACCTAGCTCCTAGTAGTCTATAGAAGTTGCTGGCACGGCGATTCCGTGCTCTGTGGGCATTTGTTAGTCTGAGGTCTCCGTATTACGTACGCGTCTGGGTGCGTGCGCCCATTTTCGCTTGTTGTATGGAGCTAGCCTTCTGAACCTATATTCTGTGGTAAACGGCTTCAGTAATAAAGTAAACAACGTATTAAGGCTCCGAATGTATTAATATTGGTATAGTATTTACGGTTACAGGTTCTCGTAAACCCAGTTGGTAATAACCACTCAATATTAGTGGGTTGTCTGATTGTACTATTTTGTTAGGAAAAGTATACTGTCGACCATTATACTTTTATTGTTTTTAAGTGTTTTTTCTGGCTCATGAAAAAGTCAAATTACAGCCAGATATAAATCTGGCTGTAATTTGAAACCCAGTTGGTAATAACTACTCAATATTAGTGGGTTGTCTGATTGTAGTATTTTGTTTGGAAAAGTATAATGTCTACCATTACACTTTTCTCGGTTTTATGTGTTTTTGTGGCTCATGAAAGAGTCAAATTACAGCCAGATCTATAATAAGTGCATGACCCGGAACTGTTATAAAATTACCGATATTGTGCTTGTGCACGGCCGCGACTTACGAGTTGTAGGCCGTCGGTTCAAACCTTGACAGGCGCTTTACTTTGTGTAATATTAAAATAAATATTATTTACTAAGTGTTGTCTACTAACCCGTACTGGGCCCGCGTGGTGGATTACGGTCCACTGCCTCGGTGCGGTCACAGAGAGGAGGCCCAGCAGTGGGAATACTATAGGCTGATTATGGGCTTGTGCAAGCATAGGAAGTAAGCCTAATTCCTATTCCTGATTATTTAAGCAAGATCCAGATTATTTAGCAGATTTTTTTTCGAACTTATGAAGCAATGGATTAACAATCTGTTTCAAACCGATTCAGATTCTGATTGATCGTGTATTACGCAATAGAGTACTGGTTTCGATTCCCAGGTTGGGCAGTGTTATTGGGTTTTTCCATTAGGACTTAGTAACAGCCTGGAGTTTAGAAGTTGGGGGTGTGAGACGTGCCTCGGAAAGCACGTTAAGCCGTTGGTCCTGCCTGAACTCTCTCCGGTCATGTCCCATCGGACTATGACAGTGATGGAAGAGAAGGGCAGTTGTGTCTGCGCACACACTTGTGCACCATACCTAATATCTCCCGCACCGAAGGCTAATCTCAGCGGAGATTAGCCTTCGGTGCGGCCGAAAGTCGATTAAAAAAAACGTTATTGTTATACATTTTTAATCTAAATATAACAAAAAAATCACTATCAAATTACCTACCTAAACTAATCGCTGAACCAGTTTTATGTGACATTGGACTACCTCCTGTGTCTATTAAAATATATTTGTGTTTCTCTGTCTATGTCTAAAGACTTATAATTATTGCATTGTCATGACATACATCACACTAAGTGACACACCCCAAAAAAGCCAAAAATCTGTTATTTGATGTTTCTTATTGTTATCGCTTTGTTTTCTTACCATTGGAATCCATTTTCCATAACCAAACACACACAAACCATACAATAACATTTCAATCTTCCTGTTTTTAACTCAATTTTCTATTACCACCTTTTTATCACCAAGAGAATGGCGAGCGAGGCATGAAAAGCCCTCGACTCTCTCGCAATCCAATAATAATAAAAAAGCAATAAAACCTATATTATTTATTGACGACTTCCTATTTCAAGTCGAGACTAACGGAACCACAAATTGACTGAGATATTGTTACGTTTTTTCGCTTATTCAGCAAGGGTGTAAGAAACCATAAAATCTCTAAAATGACTTCAATGTTTGACCTAAAAACCATGGCAGGGATTTTTGTTTTGTAGGATTTGAATATCAGCGAGAATTGTTGCAGGTGACTTTGTATCAAATACTTCTTAGAGTGATATTAATTTAGCCACATGAAGTTTTCATGGAAGTCAATCGTGCCTAGGTTAACCCCAACCGACGACTAAGGACTGACGTCCATAAAAAGTCGGCTCACACTTACTGGATGCGGATGGTGAAGAACCAGGTGATGTGGAGCAGCTCGGAAGACGGCTATGTCTAGCAAAAGAGCTGCTATAGATTGGTTGATGCAGTGCATTGATTAAAGCTGATGATGGTACAGGTGATAAGATGGTTAGGTTTCATTTTAGTAGTCCTATTTTATCTGCTATTAATGTATAATTACATTAATTTACTCATGATTCCAACCACCATTGATAACGTTTTCTTCGGTATTTTCCATAACCAGTTTTACATCACATAACATTCTATCTATATACCATTAGTTTCCTCCCAAACAATTTGCGTAAGCCCAAATATCTTACAAAAAAGACATGTTTTCCGCCAAATCCAATATAATCAGCAGAATTTTTGCCCAAAAAATCTTTACGAAAAACACATGAGTATCCCTAGTAAATATATCTTTGCCTACCTTAGTGTCACTTCCATTTTCTGGTCGGAATGATTCATGAAACGAAAGGGCAATTTATAGGCAAGCTTGGTCAGCTATATTCTGTCCATCGTTGGCCTAAAATGAGCTATTTGGATTATACGGAGCGTTACCCTGGTTATGGTATTTATGATAATGTTATTAGGTCTCGTCTTCGAAGAAACTCGTAATTTAGAAAAGTGATTGACCAGTATTTTTGGGATGTTATGGATACTGATATGATACATACGTAATTATGGGTCCTTATTTGAGATCGTAAAGCTTTGGTTTATTGGTATTGGTTTTACTAAAAGAACATACCATTCTTCTTATTTTCGTATGGTTAGTGACTAACCGTGTGTCAGAATTTGAAAGCCGCCCATGGGCCTCTGACTTAGCTTCACATGCCGTCAAGAAATGGCTCTCAGGCACCCTGGTTTCCTCACGATGTTTTCCTTCACCGTTTTTGAAACATGTGATAATTAAACAATACGCACATGAATCTAAAAGTCAGAGGTTTGAGTTCGAATGACTCGCTGATGGTGGCGCGTGTGTTGGATCATTTAGTTCCCTTCAAAATAGTTGAGCTGAGCGGTGCTGATCCATGCGTCATGTTCGTGAATGGGCGCCGTCAGTTGGGACTGGTCATCTCTTAGCTGCCATGGTTTATTTTAATTTATTTTAAATTTTTGAATGGTTATTCGTTTTTTTCTTTTTATTACGGACGCTTTTACAAACGTGCACGTCTTTCTACATTGTTCTCACATGCATAATTTCAACATGACTCAAACTCAAAGCATTTATTTCAATTAAACCATTTACAGGCACTTTTGAATTGTCAGAAAGTCGGTCAGTCAGAAATATGAAGCTAGTTGCCCATTCCAAAGCGTAGTAGGTACCTATGGAGAAGAACGGGCAAGAAAATCTACGGACACTCTTTTAAATAAAAATAAAAGTTACAAAATATTGGTTACATCATTAATGTTGAAATTATACATGTGAGAACAATGTAGAAAGACGTGCACGTTAAAAGCGTCCGTAAAAAAAATATAAAAAGCAAAGAACAATTCAAAAATTAAAATAAGCCATGGCAGCTAAGAGATGACCAGTCCCTACTGACGGCGCCCGTTCACGAACATGAGGCATGGAATTAGCACCATTCAGATCAACCATTTTGAAGGGAGCTAAATGATCCAACACACGCGCCACCATCAGCGAGACATCTGAGTGAGCATGACATACTCACAGCCGCTAGGGCACATTCAAGTCAATGAAAGACATATTACCCGGTAAATGGTAGCTCTTTAGTACCTGTGCTATGCAGTTATATAATACAAAGAAGATTGAGCTTATACAATACAAAGATGGTCTTACAATCTTCAGCAGCTCCAAGAGGTTTTTTTTTTTAAATGTTATTCAATTAGTTGTGGTTGTGGAGCAGGACCAGCATGAATGATGTAACCAATATTTTGTATAAAAGTTTTGATTTAAAAGAGTGTCCGTGAAGTTTATTGCCCGTTCTTTAGGTACCTACTACGCTTTGGAATGGGCAACTAGCTTCATATTTCTAACTGACCGACTTTCTGACAATTCAAAAGTGCCTGTAAATGGTTTAATTGAAATAAATGCTTTGAGTTTGAGTTGAGTTTGAGTTTGAACTCGAGTCCAATAATTAATCTATACCATTTAAAAGTTGCTATAGACAATATTCTTCTAATAATTTTTCTGTAAAGGAGCACTGCACATTTGTTCTTAGATTTTTTTAGAGTTGTTCACAAATGACTTTAATAAATTTCATGATTTTTGTGGTTATAGCTACAATGAATGTGAAGTTGGCATTAATGGCAAAATAACTGCACATGTATCCATTTTCTATTGCTTTACCAGAAATCATAATCAAATGGTAAAGAATTCTTCAACATTCATTTTCTATTGTATAAAATCAAGAGTATATTAATCAAACATTCGGAAGAGGAAATTAATATTGGAACTCTTATTACACTTCATTTCTTAACCCAAACTTTGGGGAAAAAGATTTATATTATGTTTCATTTTTTCTCCCCTCTTTTTATACCCGAGATGGGACACTACCGTAAAAATATTCTATAATAATAAACAAAGGAACAATGACTGACATGAAAAAAGATATTTTGTTTCTTTATCTTTCTAAAAAGAAATAAAGAAAGGAACATTATTATTTAACACATGTCAAGTCATTGGTACACAGAATAAAACTTAAATACACTACAGACTTCATTGTCGATTCGTCGAAGCCAAATAAACGAAAATTTCATTTATAATGCCCAAAGGCATTATAAATGAAGATTGACAAATGACTCGACAGTAAGAAAAAAGGATTTATCGGTGGAAATGTACCAATAAAATGGTTTTCACGTGCAGAAAAGCACGTAGATAAGTAACATGATACATACGATCACATTGAAGAACAAGCAATCGATAAAATATATTTTTAAATGTATTTTTCATGTTAAAAGTTTTGCGAGATGTTCAACCAGTCACAAGGGACTTTCTAGCGTTTACGTTATTTCCTTTATTTCTACAAGAAAATTTACTAAAAGTGAATATATTTTTAAACCTGTTAACCTGTTGGCAACGCACAGGCAACTGAAGGAACACGGGTGGGTTTTAGTCAGTAAGAGTCTGACACGCCCTCCCGCTCCACCCAGAGCGGTAGAAGTTATTTGATAATTTCACACCAAAAAAAAAAAAATTGGATTTGACATTGATTATAATTATACTTATCTGGCGGCGCAGCAAGTGGCGCCGTCTAGTTTTGGTACGAAGTTACTGGAATCACCGTAAAAGTCGGATAAGATTGATACTGACTGGTGACTGTCACTCAAGCAGAGCGTCGCATCGATGGTTGCGTGGCGGCTGTCGTCTGGAAGATGATGTCAGGGAAGCCGCTGTCGACTTGATTTTTATAACAGTGCGCTTGGAGCTGTCAAAATCGTAGGTTGTTAGTATTGAATCCACCTCATCAGTGCCCCGACGCCTCTTAATATGGTCTACACAACTCGTGTCGTCTCCACAGTTCTGTCTTTATATTAGTTAAATTGTTATTGTTATTATTTAAACCACATAAACTGTAATAATTTGACGTTGACAGGCGCACAGTTATAAAAACCGGGTTATACCATAATACACCACGAACTGCTACTTCTTATAAAGGCTATTATGCGCCGTTATATCGATTGATTCGTGTTATCTGGTATGATCCTTCCAACTTTATCAGCTTAGACAGTATAAAATTCCAAACAACAAAACTTAATCCATGCCGTTACACATCCTATACTATTAAACGAGCAATATATTTGTATATATATTATTATTTGTAATCACGTTCTCAAAAACGGCTCTACCGATTTCGATGAAAGTTGCAATATAGGGGTTCACGGGGGCGAAAAATCGATCTAGCTAGGTCTCATATCTGGGAAAATTCGTTTTTTCTGTATTTTCTCCCAAGCAAAGCTCGGTCACCCAAAGTTTAGAACAAGAATAATGACACCTTAGAAAAATGAAATGACAGCATGGAATTAGTAAGTACCTATTATCATGGCCGTATGGAATTAGTAAGTACCTACTATCATGGCAACATGGAATTATTATGTACTATAATGGCAGCATAGAATTAGTATAAACTTTCCTAGTCTATTAAATGAGCATTCTCTATTTTCTCCAGAGCAATGCTCGGTCGCCCAGGTACTTCTACTAACACAAGTAAACCATCCCCAACCAACCATTTGACCTCTTTCCCATATTTCTCAACTCATGATTTAGGGTTTCATAACATCATAATTTAAGGATGATACAACATAAACTACAATAAAAATGTTACACAACCATTATGACTGTATACAACAACGTCAGAATTTGATTGATTGATCCGTCGGCGTACACGCCTCCCGAAATGGGTAAGGCGTCAAGACATAAAAGAAGCAAATAACTGTATAAAACACAATATAACAGCACGCCGGTAATCCCCGGAAGGATAGGCAGAGGTGTCGACATTTTGCCAGTTATGTTTAAGTCCCATGTAATAGGGGGCGAGCCTATTACCACCATCTGGACACGAATGCAGGCTCCCGGCTGCTACTGAGAAATTCCTGATCGGAAAAACCCAATGTACCAGAGTCATCGCTATCTCAGAGACAAAGCTGAAAAAACTCTTATCATCCTACAGTAGTCCACTGCTGGACATAGGCCTCTCCAACCGCACGCCATTCAGGTCGATTCTGGGCAACTCTCACCCAGCGACTACCAGCCAACCTGCGAAGATTCTCGTTCCACCTAGTCTGAGGGCGTCCTACAAGAACATGTCTACCAAAAAACTCATGTACTTGTATATGTAATGGATGGTCATGAACCGAGCGAGGCAAGCTTAGCTTAAAGCTTCGTGCAGACTGATGCGACGCAACTCTAACAAAACAATTTCTAAGAAAACTTCACTGGTTATCAGACTTTCGGTATTTCTGACGACCCGTAACAACTGTCAAATATTTACGAATGACAGCCGGGACAAACGGCTTAACGTGGCACGGAGGGGCTTCGGTATGTTAAGATGGTTACTCATTCTTGACCGACCGCAGCAAGCGTAACTTAACCTGATCGATCGTCCCGTGCGGCTACCGACTGTTATTATTTAGCTCACACACAGTACTACTACCACAGTCTTGTAAAAGTAAGACAATGCAACTACTAAAAGTAAGTCCTGCATCAATCGTACAATATATTAATAATCCCCAGGTTTTTATATGTGGAAAAGGAATTGCGCCAAACGAACCGATTTCCCGTTCCGATTATTGCCCCAATTTATTTTGTACGGTAAAGCTACGCGTATACGGAAGGTAAGGGAAGCATACATCGTCTTGCTCTTAATCTTTATCATCCCTTCGGGATCAGTAGCCTGAAAGATATCTATTGGGCTGCTGTTTTGGTACTTATTGTTATTTGGGAATTAATACCAAAAGGAATAGAACGAATGGAATATAATTGAAGGACTGAGTCAGTGAGAGAACGAAGGAGTCTAGAAGAACCAATATAAATTAATAATATTATTAATATTTAGATCTTGATGTACCATGTACTGAGAAATAAATTATATATTATCTTATCTTATCATGATATGACTGAACGGTGTAAGGGTGATATATAATAAAGTATGGTGTTAAAAACAATTGTTATTAAAAAAGTTTAAAATTAACGTTTGTCATAGAATTAGTACACAGTCGGTCGGTTGGTCGGTTGGTCGGTTGGTCATTGGTTTTATTGGTAGTCGAACCCAAACACTACAGCTATGTTACCTTTATGTTCATATCAGTTGCAAAAGTATCTGATAAAAGAGTAAACAAACCCTGTTCAGATTAAATTCTTACTCAATCAGTCACTAAAAAATAATATAAAATAATATAAATTATGTACAACATTTTTTTTTTTTGCCTCTGTATACTTGTACATAATTTATATATATTAGTGTTAGATGTTTATTATATTTAAGATGATACACAATAAATTACAAATCAGTCACTAAAGGGAATTAGTAACACATTCATGTATTTAAGAAATGTCAACTTTATATCTCACCAGTTTTATTATTGTTTGAAGAACATAATTAAATTGTAATTGAAAAATCACCGGCGAAAATTGAGGTTTGTACTAACCTTAACTGTCGGTATGTATTTTGACTTCAGATTTTTGGAAACCTGGTTTCAGATTCTTAAAGGAACTTTATTTTTAACTTTCGATTAAATTCATTAGCAATTAACTTGCTTAAGAAAAAGCGTGCTGATCAATGCAAAGTCAAAGTCAAATCATTTATTTCACATTTCCACTTTTGAACCTCAAAAATTTCCAAAATAAAAATTATTGATTCTAGTCGCCCCTTCCAAAAGGTAGTTTTCGCATGGAGAAGAATGGGCAAGAAACTCCACCGTTACTCTTTTAAAATGTTTTACAATATTTTGTATAAGTACATTAGTTATATAATTATATGTGAGGACGATGCACCTAGAATAAAAGTATTATACCACAATAGGTACAAAGAATTAAGAATTAAAAATGAAGCAACAACAGATAAACTAATTATGTGATAGATACATGGTGCTCATATGTTCTCTGTTTGCGAAGAGGCCTTTGTAGAGGACAATAATAGGCTGATATTATTTAAAACAAGCAAGCAAGTAACTTGCTTAAAAGTGCATCATCTAGATCGATCGGTTTTACAACAATATACAGTTGAATAAAACCCCATTTAGGCAGCGCAAGTCTCTGGAACGTTCAAGAGCAATAATCACATGCCCTTATAGCACGTTCAATTATTGCCATTCAAGAATTGTATGCAAGGTGTTTACACGCATGCGAATTCCATAAACAAGGCAATAAATTGCAAAGCGGTTATTGCATGCCAGTTTTGCCTCGTCTAAACAAAGACTTCGACGTCCTTGTACAATTGATTCAAGAATTGAATACGTTTTTTTTGTACGTGCCGTTTACACCTATACCGGTTTTGAACGGCAATTATCTTGCCCGTATCGTGCAATAACTGTACGTGTTGTTGAGTCGGTACCAGTCAATTGTTGCTTCAATTTTATGCCACATGCAATAAAATTGCACCGTGTAAATGGGGCTTAAGTCTATAAGAACTGAAATAAAACAAAATAATAACAAGAATCAGAACGTGATGTTTTAAAGAAACCCAAGACCAAGACCAAGCGGCTAGCAAAAAGTCTTTGCAGTATAATCATGCTTACAACAAAAACCGAAGCAGCAAAGGACTGCTAGATACTCATAGCCCTGCAGCAGTCATAAAAGAAAAAGCACAAGAAGACAAATATGGATAATAAGTCACCCGGTAATGGTAAGCAGAAGAACTTTACGCTACCCAGTCATTTCTAAGCACCAAAGAAAAATGTAGGTGTACCAAAAAATGGTCCGCAATAAAAATGAAAGCTTTTTTATTTATTCAACACTTTTCTTTCTTTATAGTCGCGCGATTTTGCTCTCAGAAATCCTTTTGGACCTCCGGGAGGTAATTTGGGATGAAAAATAACAATATCCTTGGCGCAAGGGAATCCTTTACAAAAGGACATAAATATGTGATTATATTAATTTTAAGAAGGATGGTGAATTTAATGCTGTTAATTACGTTGGGAGTGGGTACGTTTCGTATTGGAATAATACCACAGAATAGATAGGTACAGAAGGCAGACTTCAGAATGTTTATCGAATCACCTGATCAGGCACACGCACACATAAACACGAACGTACACCGATCTCAGACGAATTCAGTAACGCTAGTACGAATGCACGTAGTAAACGTAACGTAAATTCGAATGTTATAAAAATGGAAAATACTTCGCATATAATTTATAATAATTGTAACAATTTTTAAATAGGTACTTTATTCATATCTTTGGGTAATACTAATTGTGCTTGTCGCAAAAAATTTTACCAATACGCTATAGAATAGTTGTATTTTCAATTCAACAATCGAACAGACAGTTGACAGGCCTACACTGTAATGTGAAATCATTGTAAAAGCCATTTATTTTTAAAAGAATAATAAGTTTATTTCCGGCTCTTCTACATAGGAAACGACCAAATGGAACCGTGCACCTAGCTTCTGAAGTTTCAATAAGTGCCCATGTAGGTTTATGTGAAATAAAATAATCTGATTTAGATTTTGAAGGAATTTACGTTTAGCCTCTGGTCGCGAGTGAGCTTGTACTCGCTGTACGTAGACGCGTGTCTATGTGTGCGTGCGTTTTTCCTCGTTGTACGGAGCTGGCCTTCTGTACCTATATTATATTCTGTGACAATACTGTGGAATGTTATTATTAGCTATATTGGGGGCTTTCGTGTGGGTGTTCTTGTGTTCTCTTTCATATAAGATTTACATGTGGTTAGAAAAGGTTTTTACAATAATTATGTTTGTCATGTAATTAAAATTATCTTTTGATGTAACTGTAATGATGTTTTCCTGGTTTGGTTATTTGTGTTTATCAGGATGGTTTGTAGATAATTTAAGAAATGAAAATGTTTATGATAGACGAATGGGAGCTACGTAACGTGTGGAAGTGGGTGACATTCTATCTACAATGATAAGAAAAGAAAAATCTCATAAAAAAAAACGTATATTTTCGAAAACCGCTATTTTTATTCGCAAGGATTTGCTACTCAAATATATGGTTAAAGTTTCACTTAGTAACTAATGACTTTTTAACTTTCATAAACATTACTAGGTTAATCTTGGCGGTCACTGGCTGACAGTAATAAGAAAAGCTTCGAGTTTTACCCTCAAGCACTTTCAATAAAGATTCGATTAAAAAAATCCATCCAACCATCAAACAATCTAACGCTATTCCGTACTTAATTAAGGACCAATGTTGTGTCCAGTAGGTAATTGTTTTTCAGATACACGAGGTTAGACCGTCGAACTGAATGTAAAATAGAGTGGAGCAAAAAAATCAAATTTGAGCTATTGTTCAAATGATTGTTAACAAAGGCCTGTTGAAGGAACCTTAAACAAAGTTTTTATTTTATTTTTATCTACCCAGCTTTACCTTTCAACAGTTACACGTGTTTCATAGCTTTCGGCCATGAGTAGGACACGTGTAAGCGTTATGGCAATGTAAATAAAAAATAAAAAGATCATTAAACCTAATTCCCTATTTCGCGCAATTGCTAATAGTTATTTTTATAGAAGCAATTAAACGATGGTCATTATGATAAGGACTAGCGTATTTTGCGAGCAGTGGTGGCTCAGTGGGAACGGCCACGACCTACGAGTTTTGGGTCGAGGTTCGAACCCTGACAGGCGCTTTACTTTGTGTAAATTATTTCATCACCACTGCTCTCAATACGGTAAAGGAAAACATCTTGAGGAAACCGGCATGTCCTAGGACCAAAAATTCAAAGGCATGTGACATCTACTAACCCGCACTGGGCTCGTGTGGCGGATTACGGCCCGTTTCCTCTCATCGAGAGGAGGCCTGAGTCCCGGCAGTAGTTACATTATATAGGCTGATTATGCTATATGCTTATGCCACGTTTTGTTAGGCGAATAGTTTTGGCAGAAGACGGTATATGCAGATTGGCCAGAGAAGGCAACTCAAACGGAATAGTAGACAGCTATGGAGGAGACCTTCGCCAGCAGTGGCACAATTTAATACTCAATACTCAATACTTTATTGCATGCCATAATGTGTACATAAAAACAGTTGGTATGTTAAACATAGAATCAATTATGGACCCTGTCGGGCACAGCAAAGTGAATTTTTACAATTATTTACAAACATTTCATTAGGAGAGAGGATGAAGGCGCTTACTTGTTTAGAAAAATATAAATGAAATAGTACCTAAAATAGTTTTTTGTGCTATTTATATGAGTCGTTGGTTTAATGTTATTGCATTATTAAAATAAGTATTAAATTAAAATTACAAATATAATACATTTAACCACAACGGTGAAGTTCTTGACCTGCATCTCACCTGATGGTAAGTGATGATCAGGCCGAAGGTGGAAGCGAGCTTCACCCAGGTATCGTCAACCACAGAGGAACTGGCTATCTTACCTCTTACCATCCTAACTTTATTTATTTATTTTTTATTTATTTATTTATTACCATCTTAACTGCCGCGACACAACCATGCTGTTAACATTGTTTTTATGGCGACAGACTTAGATAAGATGATTATGATGATTATTTATAAAAGAGAGAACCTTATTTTGGTTTTAGCCAAAAACTACATTTCATTCACTAAAGCACTATAAAAATAGTACCCTCTTTACTGAATACTACAATAATCTTAAATTGTCTCTACATTCTTAGAAAAACTACCCAAATAAAACTCCTAAATATTTTATTTTCGTACGAAAAGACCAGACATTTATATCTCTTTCTTTCTACGACTAGACGACTGTACGTATATTTTTCTGACCCACACAAAGAAATAAAATATATAATCACATTTAACAGGTAGATTAGGATGATACCTTTTCTGAGCCACAGTCAAGATTTATAGCTTGGAGTCGGGATCTCTGAGATTAAGTGTTTTATTATCAAAAAGTGTGCAAAAATAAAATGCTTGAAAATATTATATAATATTTTCACGGCGACTTTTATTTTTTATTTTGTCTGAAAAATTGCGAACTGTCTGTTGGGTATATTTCGTTATATAAAAAATACTAAAAGCATGCAAAATTAAAATGCTTAAAAATATAACTTAAGTTATATTTTCAAGGCATCTTTTACTTTTTATTTTGTCTGTATAATTGCGAACTGTCTGTTGGGTATATTTCGTTACATAAAAAATCAAAAAGTATGCAAAAATAAAATGCTTGAAAATATAAAGTTATATATTTTTCAAGGCATCTTTCACTTTTTTATTTTATCTGGATTATTGCAAACTGTCTGCTGGGTATATTTCGTAACAAAAATTTAATCCACCTAGCCTTTTTTCAACTGTGTTGTAGTCGGCTTCCAGTCTAACCGGACGCAACTGAATACCAGTATATCTATTTACATGGAGCGACTGCCTATCTGAATTCCACAACCCAGTTACTGGGTAGCACGATACACCATAAGACTGATTGTCACACTTTTAAGCTTCTGACTAACGTTTGCCAACGTTGTTTTTGCGTAACGCTTATCAAAGATCAACGAATGACAGCCGAGACCAACGGCTTAAGGTACCCGACCGCAGCTGCAAGCGACGTGTCGTCGCGACATGACTGGTTTCTATGAAATACCTTCCGTAGCTAGCGACACGTCGCTGGTATATGGTGTATAGGCGAGCGACAGGTGACTCGTGTAGCCCGACCGCAGACCAGTAGTGCCGCCAACGCTCAAGCGATAACACGTTTTTCTATCTTCTATCTACCGACTGGAATACGGACTGCTGAAGCCTTCGGTCGGGTTCGGAATCATGACGGCAGCGACGTGACGCCGTGACACGTCGCCTACAGTTGCCACCTGCGGTCGCAACTAACTCGCCTTTAACGTGTTTTTCAAGGCACGGAAAAGTCTCGAAAGGTAATGGATGATCACCCATCCAAGAACCGTCCGCGGCAAACGTAGCCTAACTTGATTGATCGACCCGTGAAGCTGTTATTTCTTTGAAGTTACGAAGGAAATATATTAACACCCCAGAATGTTACTGAAATTGTTTTCTTACTTGACTGTACACGTTGACATTTCTTTAACATTATTAAACAGGAAAGGAAGGAAGTATTATCTATTTTATCTTTTATGTGTACACTGTCCGTGCATTAATTATTTATTGGTCTTTAACCGTCTTAATAAAAGTAAATAAATAAATGAGGCACGGATAAGATTTTTGTTTTAAAGTTACACGACATTATCGACATTGTAAATGTTTAAATTGCGTTCATTACCAAACTCTTGTTAATAAAATGTGACAACAGACAAATACGCTAAAACTATTACATTTTTCCATAAAAAAACGCTTCTAAATCCTTAATAACCTCCAAAACATTTAACACCCAAACAAAGTAACGTATAAACGTTTTTATTTCAACAGTACCCCGAAAATAGGGCCCAAATTATATCTTTATAAATGTAACGAAATAAACGCTCCGTTTACGATGTCACAATAAACAATTCCTATTCCTTTGTCGGACTTATTAAGTAGAAAGCTTGGATAAACATAACCATGGGTTACTTAATCTGTATATGCCGTGCCATTTTTATCGTCTTACATAACAACAGCGAACTTGTTAATGTAGGTTATGACAACAGCTGTCCTTAAAAAAAAGAAGGCCGGAGAAACCTTTCGGCCATGTTCTGCGAGTTGGTTGATTAAGAACAAAAAAGGGGCCAAAACAGGGGTGAAAAATGGTCAGTATCGTCACAAAAGATAGCCGCTAGCGCTTTGTTATCGGAAAACCAATTCCTGAGGACTACCTATGTAGATTTGACTGACGCAAAGAGTGTCAGCTGAAAGGCGATAAAAATGGCGCGACGTATATTTCGATTCATTTAATCTTCTTCTTTTCATGTGTTTAGTGCCTAACCTGGTGTCAGAGTTTTAAAGCTGCCCATGGGCCTCTGACTATATCCTACTATATATATAATCCATATATATACGTCATATAAAATTGTAAATGTGAAAGTTTGTAAGTTTGAATGTTTGTTACTCAATCACGCAAAAACGGCTGAACGGATTTAGATACAATTTGGCACACAGATAGTTTATAACCTGGATTGAAACATATAATACTTTTTATCCTGGTGTACGTTCCCGTGGGATAATTTTCGACCTCCGCGCGGGCGAAGCCGCGGGTGAAAGCTATTGTAGTAATCTCTCGTTGGTAATCCTCAAATAAATAAACAAGAATTGATTCGGTCTGCCAGTCCTCATTATGGAGATATATGTATGTTATTCGATAATAGAAGAAATAAACGAAATTGTTTGTAGTAAATAAGAAATGAAGAAGTAGGTAGGTACAATATTCTAGTGTTGTTTTTGGTCTGGGATTAAAAGAAAATAAACTGGATAGGGACGAATTGGGTTCCGGATGATTAATTTTTCGCTACGCAACTGTCATAACAATGACAGAGAATTCGTAATTGGATCTTCTTGAAATATATAAAGACTATAAAGACTGGGCAATATTCTATTTCTCAAAGGTGAAAGCTTGATAAACAGCGCGTGAACAAAGATCTTCAAGAAAACAGACAGAGCTGTACACTACACAGTATACCCACGTTTCGCCAGTTATGCAATAAGTCCTATGTAACAGGTGAAAGGACGAGGTTCTTGCCATCTCCGGTAGAACCTGAATTAGTTAAAAAAAGAGCGAGGAGAAGCAAATAAAGCCCTACTCCCAACAGTAGATTAAGTTGGGCTGTGAGCCTATTAATATTATCAACCGGGCACAAATACAACTCCTGGAAAAATTTTCGTCCACAAGTATGAGTATGGATAAAACTTATGGATGTTACTCCACGGAAACATTGAACGATTTGAAAGTTTCCATTTATATGGAAGAATAAACTGCAGATACTTATGCAGTGTGGTATCTTTTATCCGATATTTGCTGTTGAAGCTTTGTTGGGCTGCAGATTGTTCTCTTTTATGCTCTCCTTGTTCATAAAAGATATCACTGGTTGTATTATTTTATGTTTTACCAGCTCCACATTAGATCTTGTTCAGTAATATTAGCAGTAATCGGTTTTTCCATTGCGAGTGCTGTGATTATTGCTTCATCTATTTACATCAAGACCTCTATGATATCATTGAACGTTGATAATCTTAATTACGTGGTCATCATCCCTTATATTTTTTTTTTGAGAAGCATGATGACTTTTTGGAATAAAGCTTTCTATAATATTTACTATAAATTATCCTTTACCCACTAGACCGATAAATCAGCCAACAGGTTCAGTAAAAAATAAAAATATAATCTACAAAGTCACTTCAATAACTCGATATATCATATTTGATCAAAAATATTATGAAGAGATAGTGCATAAATTATAACAGATTGTTGACCTGTCGAGGGGAATGGTGATCCATTTTCTTCGGTGATTCATAGGTAACATTTTTGTGAAATAGTTCGCGGTTTTGCTATGTGACTGGCAATTACTGGTAATCAGTAAAAAAAAACACTAAGATTGACGTACTATCGAACTTCATATCTACGCAGTTTGAAAACAAAATCCCGTGAACACGATGAACACATCTGTTATCACCCCGGTTCTATAGCGGCCGAGCACTGCAAGCAGAAATAGTCCTTACGGTGTATTGTACGTCGATCATCATCATCATCATCCACAGCTTGACTTCATCTACTGCCGGGCATAGGCCTCTCTCTTCTTGTGTCAATCCCCATGCATTTTTTCTCGTCGTTGAAATCCTCATGAATGTCCTCCGCCCTGGGGTGAGCAGAGGAGTCTATCAGACTCTTACTGAGTAAAACCACTCAGTGTTCATTCACACACTTGCGTCGAGGGGCTGCCAGTGCAAATTCGACTTCCACTGGTAATGGCCCGTATTCTGCAGGCTCGTCCCGTAGGGGGAGTGAGGTATTGAAACTCCTCCCGTTAAGTCTTAGAGAGGCGCGAGTGGAACACTTCACGCCACCATCTCGGGTCCTGTGTAGCCCCATGCTCCTGTGTCAACCTCATTCAGGTTCTACCCGCAATGCCTACCGTAAACAACGAATAACCTGGCTAATTATTACGACTAGACCTATACTGATAAATTGGCTATCAGAAATAGTGAATACACACATAATTCTGCGTTGATTGATTTCGCTGTAGTATGCGGTTTGAAACAAATCGGATATCATGATTGATTTGTTGTTGAAAAAATATGTAATATCGTTATGACTGTATCTCTGTATATTTCATGTTTCTGGTCAAAGCCATGTATGTACACCGAATCAATTACTCAAATTAAGTAATCTATTGGCTTTTGTTTCATTTTGACGAATCTGCATTGGTTTTGTGGGTTTTATTCAGCGTTGCCCTTTACAAAAATAAATACCAAACTATAAACTAAAATTAATTTGGGAGCAGTTTAAACCGTTTTCGCAAACATGAAATTAATTTAAAATGTATTACTCGCAATCGTAATTTTAGTGCTCTATAAATACCATATTTAATTTTCACCTTTGTGCTTAGTATTTTATTTATAACGTTATAAAGTTGAAATAGCAGTTAGCATTTTAGTAACTCACTTTGCCAATTCCAATACTTATTTCCCGTCCTTGCTTTTAGTTCTAATATTAACTTTCTATTAAAAGCACAACAGCTAGTTACTTCTAAGAATCATTTTTCAAAGCCAATTTATTCTTTATTAAATACATAATTGTACGTTCAACTTATAGTTATTGTACCTACACGCTTGTAGTTATGATATTGCCCATTCACTTTCAGTTTAGTAATACTCCACTATAAAGCGAAGGACCAAAATACGTTGCTTGGTAGAGCACGTATTATTTTGTAATGATCCACGAGGGCCTATTATAATCCTATTAACAACAGCAATTTATCAAAATAAACCAGCCATTCACGATCCAGAAACTATCAACTAATTAGATCTAGCACCACTTAACAAAAACCCAAAGCCAAAGAAAACTAAGTATGGCCTTATTAATCTAAATCAAACAAATTCCGAAGAAAAGAGAATAAAGAAAATATAAATACTTCGGAAGATAAGATCTCAATTTAAGGCAGGCCTGAGGGAGTTGTTTATAAAAAAAGAATGTAGGAAAAGTAAAGAAGAGAGAACAAACGAATACTCTTAAACAATAATGAGCCACCAGAATTTGTGGTGAATGTTAACAATATAGAAAGATTGTATATTCTTTTGCACAGATGTTGGGGAATCTTCAAAACACATTGAGGTAATGGAATTTTCGCCGGACACTTGAACACGTTTCCTGTTCAGATTTAAAATGTAAGGATTTGTGTTTCGTGAAGGATCATTTTAGCGTTTATTCTGTGCGTTATTTGATTTTTGCTGTATTCTTCAATGCTTTTCGTATAATTTGGAAGAATTGTTGGGAGTTTCTTGAAGATAAAAGTGTGTAATCTCCTGTGTGTTTTTATTATAATAATTGAAATAAAGAAGAATATGGTGAAGATAAATAAGTTGGATAATTTTGTCTATGATATTTTTCTATTAACTCTAAATATTTCACACTGTATTGTAAGGAAAAGTCTTCATAACTTGCGACAATCTACACCGCGTGCTAACCAAAAGCTATCGTCGCGCGATTAGCCATCCACGCAATCGTCTGTACTAGCTGCGCCCCGCGGTTTCACCCGTATAAGTCTTGATCTCGTAAGAGTATCGGGATAAAAAGTATTTTATATCCTAATCCAGGTCATGGTCTACCTATGTGAAAAATTTTATCCGAATCTGATCAGCCGTTTTAGCGTGACAGCATAACAAACAATCAAAAATACTCACGATCGCATTTATAATAGTTAGGATAGGATAGGATGACGTGCAAACGCGACTTGATTGATCGCGCGCGTATTTCATATTCCTATAAAAGAGTTCGATGGTCGCGTAATTCGATGGCGATCGCTTTTGATTAGCACTCGGCCTTATTCTTCTTATAAGAGATTCATCGCTTACTTTAACATAATAATTTAAGGATTGAACATTGACACTCTCATAATTACAATTGAAAAACTACTTAGTACGCACATTATTGCGTACTAAGTTTCTCAGACTTGTAGGTAGATTAATTTAATTAAATAACAGCCAGCACAGATGTTTGGAACTACGTAATAACAATGTATAGCATAACATCTGGACGCTAACGAAGTATCTAGGATTCCAGCAGCTTAAACTAATGAATATTATAATATTCATATTTTTAATAAAAAAGGACGTAGAACAGAATTATAAATGCAAAATTCTTCACTTATAGCATATATTTATATATAATTAAAAGAAATGGATTTTTTTATCGTTATTATGTGAGAGCTTAAAAAAAACAGTTTAATTAAAACTGCAGTATGAAAAAAACGAAACAGATAGCACCTGTTAATAAAAATATTTGAATTTCAAAATTAAAACTGCTATGAACTTGTGAATAACAGAGGAGACTAAAACATTTAAACCTTTCAACAATTTTTTTTTTTTCGTCTACTATTATTTGGTTTGGAACGTTCGCGTTGTCAGGTAAAATTCTATAAGTTTCTGGAAATATTCCAAGAATTTAAAAATATTCACTTACCAATGAAATGCAGTGCTATGCAAATGAATACTGAATGTAGCGGTGTCATTTTGATCATTGTTGATTCTTCTCTGCCAACCAGTTCGATGGACCATTCATTTTATTTAATATTATCCACATTTATTTTATTTTCATCCCCATTATTCACAACACTCACACATTTATCACTTATTTGTCTTTGTGTAACAGTTTCATGTTTGGTCCGATCGATTCGATTACATTCAACAATCGAATAATGCCAGTCTTCTGATTATCGATGACTGATACTCGAGATAATCTTTAGCAAGACGGTGTGGTCGAAATATCCGTTGCGGGTGCTGCCACGTTTCAAGTCTCCTGTAACAAAGTGGAGTAATTTGATCAAGTCTAGGAATTTGAATACGATTTCCATATTGGATGCTTACACGCTAAACCTTGGGTGTGTGCCAAAGATGTACTCGAAAGATGTTACGTGGATTCCCGTGCTAATCCAGTGATAAAAGAAAAACATGGACTCGTTAGAGAAGTGGTAAGTGTATGAATGTTAACGTACGTGTCTAAGAGGAATAATACGGCGCTTTATGCATTAGTGAACTTTCCATCCATTAGTACTTCGTGGAAATGCAATCATCGAAACTATGCTCTGTGTTAGTACGAAATTTGCATCTTTAAGGTTCAATTCTCTGAACGCCAATCGCTCTGATAAAATATTCGAGAAAGAAAAGCATTGAGAGTATTCAGACAATAGAGTATTCGACATTCAACCTCACCAATGGAATTCGAATTTTATTTGTGCTAGCAAAAAGAACGAACTTTTTGTACAAGTGAGTAGAAACAATTAAATGAATATTAACCTGCTTTACTGCCTATGCCACAAGAAAAACGAGTGTAAGTAAAAGAAGTAATTTTTCACCATTAGTTTACATTTTGTACATTTTCGTTTCGACCAAAACTAAGACCACAAATTCTGGAAGTTGCTCAGTAACGACTATAAGTTTTGGAAAACTTGTTAGTTCGGAAGATTGATTAGTTTAAAGAATTGGGTTTTGCGGCTAACGGGATTCCGATTAATTCTATTTCAGAGGTTTATCTGTTTTGTTCATTTATAAAGTAAGCTGTTCTTTTAAAGTGATTTATCAATCGTATTGTATTTTGTACCAACCATTTTCAGAAAAATTTAAGTGTTTTTAAAATATCTCACTGGATGAATGAGGATAAAGTTTTATGAGAACTAACTATGTTTATAAGAAGTTTATGACATTTATTTTTATTTTTATAAACCATTAAAATAATAATATAAGAAGGAACTTTTCCAAAATACACGCCAACTCGGAAACTACAATATGCCAAGAAAGATTTTACACATAAACTTGATGGCACTGGCATTAAAAATGTTATTTGCACCTCTACGCACAGAATCTCATAAACACCAGCAACATTTATGACGTAGGTAAATAAATAAACATCTCACATTCACGGTCCAACACTAGGATTCTGTGTCATAGAACACACACACAAATCATGAGCACAAACATGCAGACTTGAAGCAAACATCTGTAGAACATGCTGTTTGCTGTTGTGCGGAAATCGTGCTGTGCTTTGCATTGTATCTGTGATACTCATTTGATTATTATTTCATTTCATTAAAAATGTTGATGACATTATTAACGTTATTTACAATATTCAATCACGATCTGTTCCTAAATTGTGGGATATATCCTAATCCTAACTATCATAATCATAACTATGTATAATATTATAAATGAGAAAGTGAGTTTCTTTGTTTGTTTTTTTGTTTTTTACGCTTTCACGCTAAAACGGCTGAATAGATTTGGATGAAATTTGGCACATGGACCTAAATTAGGACATTAAATACTATTTATCCAGATATTCCTACGGAATCGAGAATTATGCAGGTGAAACCGCGGGGCGCAGGTAATTATGTTATACAGGTAAACCATAAAAAAAGTATACCTATGGATGGTTTTCCAACTTCATTTTTTGTTTATCTTTACCGGTTAGTATCTAGGAGATATCGTCATTAAAAAAATATAAAACGCAAGAATTTTTTTTTTATTTAACTTGTCTAATATTTATGATAGACTAGCTGCTGCCAGCGAGTTCAACCCCTTGGACCCTTATTCTTTTTCTAAAATAAAAGTAAGTTACTCCTTATGACATCAGCTATCTGCCAGTAAAAATCGGTCCAGGTGTTTCGGAGATTAGTCGGAACAAACAGACAGACAGACAATTTTTTTTTTTGTTATATAATATGTACCGTTTATAGTTCATAAGCATTTTGTAAAAGCTGTTATTTTGACATTACTAACAAACATATTGTAAACATTTTGTAAATTATCGTAGTGAAGTAATATGCTATTTGACTAGGGTTTTGGCGAGCGGAGCCGTGGAATCACCTCGTTCCGTATAAAACCTACTCCAACTTGATATACTTACATAAAAAGTATATAATCCCTTGCTTATTGCTTACTCGGCCTGGAGAGAATACTGCCTCGACTAGTATAAAGGACATTCACCCTTACCTTTTCTTCACTCAGTTGATCTTTAATCAAATAAACGAGATGGGCAGTAGCACTGACCCTAAATAAATCATTCAGCAAAAATCTGAACCCTTCAGGTCTAGATCGAACAGAAGGCTTTATTTATGAGCAAATTGGTCTTGATATATTCTACAACTGAATGATTACCGTCTGCGGTATATTTGATGGCGTTTATGTGATCATTTACTTATTTAATTTGATTTGCCCATGAAGGGCGCACCGAGCTTATTGCGAAATAATTGCGTTCGTTTGATCCCTTGCTGCATAATTATTACTTAACCTATAGTTATGTAATTAATATGTAAGATATTTAAGGATTCACTCTATACATCATAAACTTTAGAAAAACTATTACGTTTCTTGGGTAGATTAAAAATAAATAAAATAAAATCTCTAAAAAACAATATAAACATACAATATGGCGGCGTAAATACTTCACGGAAGGTTCAGTTTTTTTTATAATAACAAAACTACATGTTTTTCGATAACGTATACATTTTACATTTTTTAAATATGTATTTGTTTTAATAATCCGAAGGAAATGCCTAAATAAGCGCGTGAACCGCCCATTCTTTATCCCGCTCTATCCCATTCATTAGCGGCAAAAGCTCGGCTTAACATCTACTACTGGGAGCTTTATCAAAAAGGGATGATTCAAATTCAAAATATTTTATCCTACATAAACCTGGGTGTGTAATGTTTGGTATAATAACAGATAGTCTAATTTCATTTGACATAACTTTCATATGATATAATTTTCATATGCTATAAAAACATTTAACCTAATTTCATATGATCTAATGTTATATTTGATATAATTCTCATTTTCTCTAATTTAATTTAGTATAACGTTCATTTCATATAATTTTCAAATTCTATAATGCTCTTTTTATATAATGCTCATTTGACCTAACTTTCGTAATAACTAATTTTCTAAGGTAACGCATCGTTCTTGACAAAAGAAAATTATATTGTTTAAGCCTACAACGTTCTCACGTTAACAAAATAGAAAATAATCTATATGTATAAAGGACAAATAAATTAGTAAAAATAAAAACCTATTTAAAACGAAATGACATAATTTCCATTACAACTGTAACAAATCTGAATAATTATCATGCCCACAAAAGCCACAAATAAAGTGTTGAAATTAAATTGTAGGTGTATCATGTCAAATAACAGGATTATTATGTCAAGGAAGAGTGTAAAAAATAAACAAGGTAATTTGGGAGCAGTTAAAAGACTCAAGTCTTACATAATTATGCCGTTAAATTGCCAGCAAGACACCAGTAAATTCCTATAATCACCAGGAGTGATAGACGAATTGGTGATCACATTAGGAACCAGGAGGATTTTGATGGCTCTCAGTCCATTATTCAGCAGTGGACATCATCTAAAGATTTGATAACGTCTACTGCAGGTCATGGCGACTTGTATTAAACGAAGATCAGTTAATAGCAAAGAACAGAAAGAAGTTGGCTGGGGAGTCTCCCCAACAAACTTTTCTAAAACAAAAGCCCATCTAATTTGTAATATAATCTACGCATAATTACCTCTAACCTCCCTGTTCCAAGTTGTGTTACGAAGCCATTTTATGAATATTTCAGAAGACTGCATAATTTTCCCAAGATTTGGGGAACAAACTTTAATGCAATGTTAATTTGACGACACCAGGGAACCCGCTTCCTTCAGGGAAGGTCGTACGTGTATTAAAGTTGTGTTCACAGAGCACTTTTAATTATAGGGTTGTGTTCGTAAGTTTTATTTGCGGGTACATGAATTGTTTTGTCTTCTTGTGATTCTGAAACTTTAACTACCAAGGTATATCTACTTTCCGTACTTTGTGTATTTAATTTTTAGGTTATATTTTTTTTTTTTTGATATCTTGAGTCCATACATAGTACCAACGTTTACAAAACGACTGTTAAGACTTGATTTGTCTTTGTGGCTTTTTATAAGTCAACCAATGTAACTTCATGAATCACATAAAAAAGAGTAAATTAGGTGATACTGATACCAACAGAATAATATAATTAATACCAATAAAGCAGCTGAAAATAGTAAAACATACCTCCCTCTATTAACATCTGTGAAAGTCTGTGAACTTAAGTGCAAACCGGAGGCCCTAGCAAGTACACGCATCGTAGATTCGAACGATTTTTGAATCGAAAATACAACCATCCCATAGTATTTTGATTTATTTTTTTGCGAAAAACACAATAATGGCTCATTTACTTTAGTTCGTTTTCACCGATTAGGTTGCTGCGCGTATTCGGTCACCGAATAGTTTAAACGGGTTTTCGGTTAGCCGTAGTCGGCCGCAGACCGTTTTCGATGTCTGTGTGTGTTACAATACAATATGTCTGTCCTTGATGATGCTTTCAAAACGAGTGTACACAGTTCTGCTGAATGCGGTCGCCGAATCCGGTAAACCAACCCACGTAAGCAACTCAATTCGGTTAACCAATCCTGTAGAATCGTGATCGCCGAATTCGGTGAACCAACCTAATGTAAGTAACCCAATTCGGTTAACCGATCCGGTTCAACGGAAAGCTGTCGCCTTATACGATGGCCTACCTAATGTAAACGCGACATAACAAGTAAATATTATGTGCAAAACGAGAATTTTTAGTTTAAAAATCGTACGTATTTACGTTGCGTTTACTCCGCGGATTTGTGCTTGGCCCGCGAGTGTTTGTTGAAATACTGTAGTATCAGAGATGATACTAATGGTACAATTGTCTAGCTAGAGCTCCACGATTGGTACTAAAATCACATCCATCCATAAGCTGCTTATTGTATCAAACACGACGTTTGATATTACGCGTTAATTTGAGCCCTGCTTTCAGGCAGAACGGATCTGTAAAAGCGAATACTGTATGGATATTAAATACCAACTCTGCTTTTCAAATGTTCCATATGATGAGAAATTATTTCGTTCCCCTATTTTGTGTAGAAATTGGACGTTTCCGGTGGATTATATGCTTGTGGGATAACGGGGTTGTGATTCTAATTGATGTTGTATTTTGGTTAATGAATGTACGTTATTATGTCTAGTAAATGATAATAAACTGCCTCGTTGGTCTCGTGGTCTCAAGCGCGACTACTGAGACTGAGGGTCCTGGGTTCGATTCTGGGTTGGGCAAAGTATTATTGGGTTTTTCCATTAGGAATTTCTTAGTATCAGCCCGGAGTTTGGAAGTTGGCGTCGTGCGAGCCTCGGAAAGCACCTTAAGCCGTTTTCCCTGCACCTGATCTCTGTCCGGTCGTGTCGGATTGCCGTCTCATCGGACTATGAGAGTGCACCTGTGTCTACGTACACACTTGTGCACTATAATATCTCCTGCGCCGAAGGCTAGTCTCCGTTGAGATTGGCGGCCATGGCCGAAATACGGTCTCGAGGACTATAACTGGATGGGCACGCCACAATTGCGGTGATAAGACCCCTCTTTGAGGAGTGGCTAGAGAGGCGCCACGGCGTCCTCACCTTCCGCCTGACGCAGGCCCTTACCGGACACGGATGTTTCGGGAGGTTCCTGTTCCAGATAAGGCGGGAGGAAACGCCCGGGTGTCATCATTGCGTGGATCGCCCGGAGGACACGGTGGAGCATACGGTGGAGGTCTGCCCGGCTTGGGCAGAGCTTCGCCATTTCTGAAGGAGATCGGTGGCGATGATCTCTCGCGTTCGGCCCTGTGATCCAGGCCATGGTACGGAGCGAGAGGGCATGGCAGGCCGTCACCTCCTTCTGCGAAGCAGTAATGTTCGCAAAGGAGGCGGCGGAACGCGTGAGGAAGAGGCAAATTTCGCGCCCTCACGCCCCTATCCACCGCAGGAGACGCCCTGGGCGTCGGGAATCACAGGCCGATTCCCAGTCACCGTAGGCGCGGGCTTGCGGACGGTGAGCAATGGGTAGCTCGCCGTCCGATAAGGACCAAGTCACGCCACGTCGTGTTCCACGCGCACCTCAAAGAGATGTCAGCACAACTGACGGGGTCCGTCAGGACCGATGACTGCCGGGGTCGCGGGAAAGTCCGAATGGGATACCGTGGCCCCTGGCAACGTACAGGCAAAAGGTACAATACAATTACATTAAAGTTTATTTTACGTTATAATTTGAAGATGAAGCATTCAGGGTGTAATTACAAAACACGATCAAACTATTACTGTTAAAGTCTAAATAAAAGCAATACAGAATTAGGTACTTAAATCTATTGCTTTAAGTATTTCGGTTTAAAGAAATTTAGTTCTCAAAATAAACATACATAGTTCACTTATATATGAGAAACTAAACAAAATATCTTTAGTATTAAATTAATTGTCGTTCGATCTATCGAGTGAGTATAATTATTTTATTGCTGCGATCAAACTGAGTAGTTCTTCTTCCGTACAAAGTCCTAACTGAAGGCAATTCCATACTATTTCTATTCCTGGTGTAGTAGTGGTGAGTTTTATGCTTGAACGTATTAGTGTATTGTTGAATAATAATTTTTATTATTTCAATTGATGGTTTCCATTCTTCTTTTCCTTAACCTATAATAAAATATAGATCATTCTTCATCATTATAATCATCAGCGTCATCAACTTAGGCTTTTCCCAACTACGGTTGGCTTCCAGTATAACCAGATGCAGCATTACGCTTATTGTTTACTAGCTTCCGCCAGCGGCTTCGCCCGCGTAATATCTTTATAAATTATAACCCATGTTACTCAGTGATAATATGACATTCAACTGATGAAAGATTTTTTTAAATTGGTCCAGTAGTTTTTGAGTTTATTCAGCACAAACAAACAAATATTTTTTCTTTATTATATTAGTTTAGAATCTTTATTACCACCCAGTAAATTCGTATTTCCTACTAGACTTCTACATAAAATGACGCCATATGTATAATTCAACTGGAACCACGCATGAATTCCTTTTAATCATATTTTAACGTGGTGAAATATCTTCGTTATTTATTATTCTTACTTCGCTGGGGCTCTAAGGTCCTTATGCAACTACTTCCTGACTTTGTACGTTTTCTTCAAGTAGAATATCTTTGTTGGTATAATAAATTATGATGTATTAGCATGCTCTATTGAATTTTGTTTGAACTATGAAAGAAAATCTTTTTGCGATTCAAAGAGCGAAAAAGCTTCATGAAGCGACTGCCTATCTGACCTCCACAACCCAGTTACTGGATAACACGATACCCGTTGGCAAGACTGGTTGTCAGACTATCGGACTTCTGACTACCCGTAACGACTGTAAAAGATCTACAAATGACAGCCGGGGCCATCGACTCACCGCTAATGGATGGACACCTATCCACGGACCGACCCCGGCAACAGTTGCTTACCCTTGCGGCTGTTATTATTTAGCTACGAGCCCCTCTTACTTTACCGAAATCCTTTATGAAAATAATAAAAATAAATATCAGTTACTTCTCGTCTGTAAATGTTCCCAAAAATATCTACAGCAAACTCTTTAAACCTTGCATAAACGAGCGGTACATTGGTGACATCACCGCTGTCTATCTGTCATTATGCTATTATCTCCTTTGCAAAGGATATGTATGATCATATGCGATCATTTACGACTCGTAAGTACTTGTTACAGATCGTTTGCATGTTTGAGAGAACGCTCCGCCTAACACATTCCATTTACCACTGCGCTTGTGCGAAATTGAAAGGTCGTATCTCCTAAAGGACGTTCCCGTTTTGGTACATATTAGTCGCTTTTGGGAATTATGCGATGGACTAATTTGGGCTTGGTTTTTGCGAGTGTTAGTATGGCTTTTGCAACATTTAAATACTGACCGTTTGATGAAGTTAAGCGGAAGTTGAAAAGTGCTAAAATAAAGTGGAAATCTAAAGAAGAATTGCGAAAAAGACAGATTTTTCAAACACTGTTTATACTAACAAATGCCCAAAAATTTAAGACTAATAATATTTTGATAACATTATACAATCAAATTGGCTGACACTTATATGAAATCATCATAATTTCTTTAACAAAAAACGTTAACAGCATCAAACAATATTGACCTTAATTACTACCCTCACTAAAGTCGTAATTCAATAAATGACGAAGCCAAACATACGCCCTTTCGATTTCAACAGCGCTGCTGTGAACATTAGGTCCAATTCATTCCATTACCATTCGATACTCGTTACTCGGAACGCTTTTAAACTGTTTACCCGGCAAAATTGAATTCACCGAGTTTATCTAAGGGAACATCTTTCTGTGGTACCGACGCAAATTGAACGTGTTTTACGGAGTATACTTAAATAGGGTTACGACTTAATGATGGCTGTGTTAAGAGTAAAATGAGAAAACTGAATTAAGGGTTCTTGAACTTGTTAAGTCTTCATACTTTTTTGAGAATGTTAGATGGCTCTAGTTTGAAAATATATTTTAGGAATGGAGATGAATAAGGAGCTTTGGAACTGTATAACTGTTCACAAGAGGTCTCTCTTAGTACCAAATAAATATTGCTAGAGGCAAGGTCTTTTTCTTAGCATGTCGATAGCAGTATATCTTATAGAGTCAGCCCAGACTTTGGTTACGAGTTTGGCACCCTCAGTAGCGTGCATCAGCTCCTGCATTGTGCAGGCAACAGGATACACTGGACACCATATTAAGTGCCCCATTGTTTGTTTGTGAGACAAGAGGATGAAGAGAGAAATCTTCCGTGCCTAATGATAAGCTTAGCTATTGCCTTTAATATTTAAAAAAAATATTATTAGTCTACTGCCATGGTTATTTCAAGTTAAGTCCTTTTACCCCGTTGTTGGCTAGGATCTAGTAATAAAGCTCTTCTTTCTTCTTATTGTCTTCCTGAATAATTTAATCTCTCTTTAACTTTCTACAAATTTTCCACTATACATAGACCTTTCTTGAACGGGCTGGTCATCTCTCAGCTGCCATGGCTTATTTTTTTATCGTTTTTATTTTTTATTACGGTCACTTTTAACGTGCATGTCTTTATATATTATTCTCACATGTATAGTTGCAACATGAATCATGTAACCAATATTTTGATTTAAAAGAGTGTCCGTGGAGCTTCTTGCCCGTTCTTCTCCATAGGAACCTACTACGCTTTGGAATGGGCTACTAGCTTCATCTTTCTGACTGACCGACCCCTTGACAATTCAAAAGTGCCTGTAATTGGTTTATTTGAAATAAATGCTTTGAGTTTGAGTTTGACTACGGTCAACACACGCCCTGGTCAAAATTCCTACCTCAAATTAAAATAGAAAGTAATGAAAGAAGTTTTTAAGATGTCCTCTTCACAGGGATCACATTAAAAAGTGACAGGAAACAAAGACAATTTTGTTAAAAAGTTGGAAGTTCCATCGTAATGGGCTACACTCAATTTACTTCCTTTATTAAAGTTCGGTGTTTCAAAATAATTGGAATATTCCAAAGTATTTGATGGCTTTGGTGATCTAATTGCTCCTTTAACCATAGTGACTGCCTCGTTGGTCTAGTGAAGAACATAGTTTGTACAATTTTTATTTTATATTTTTAAGAAATTTGCAGTCAAACTATCCCGATTAAAGTCAAAATTTCATCCTGGGTTCAATTCACTTCTGGGCATATAGGTACTTCCTTTCCTTCCTGTCATTCTCCACAATATCGTGCATCCCTCGTCCGGATACACATCCTGCAAGTTTGACGATGAAGCCAACCAAACGCTCTATCACAGATATTATGAATAAAATTTACCTTGGCTTATAACTCCACAAAAGACATAAACTTAACAAAGGACCCGTCACCAGCACCGTGTGTGAAATGAAACGAAAAAGCTTAGTAGATGCAATAAAAACACTAAACCAAGTGAACAATAGCTCTAAGCGTGGCTGTCAGGTTTATTGTAACAAATCGTTTGGCCAGGTGTCGTTTATGTTGTTCCGATGTCTCAAGGAACATCTCTGCCTGTAAAGGCCGCTGCAGACAGGAACGATGCGACAGCGCGACGCGAATCTGTGATATAATATCCGTAGAACAATTTATATGAAAACAGAGTCACAATGCGACACGTCGTTCGACAAGTCGCGCCTGTCTTCGGGAGACTTTAAACGTACAGAGCCATTTCATTGCGGTCGATTGAACATTTCCTAGCACTGTTTTAATGTTACGATAAAGTTGGTGTTGTTATTTGGTAGCCGAGAAGTAAGTTTATTGAGGATTGAGGTGTTATGTAAGGCTGGTGTCACTAAGCCATTGTTTTCTATTTTCTATACATTAGAAGAACGTCCTCGAGTGAATACGCCTACGTATGTCTGGCGACTAAACGACATCGCCCATTATAACAGCATCGCTCTGACACGACAAATAACTTGTCATTCAAGTTAGGATTTTGAATCAAATGCATTAAAGTCTTTTTCGCGAGCCGTCCACTATTCTGTATAGCCATGCATCATAAAAGCACTTTAATGCATTTGATTTAAAATCCTAACTTGAATGACAAGTTATATGCCGTGTCAGAGCGGTGCTGTTATAATGGACAATGTCCTTTAGGCACCTTGGGATTGCCGTCCGATAAGGACCAGGCCCGGGTCGATGGCGCGTTGTGTTCCACGCGCGCCTCAAAGAGATGTCAGCAACTGAAGGGGTCCGACAGAACCGATGCCTGCCGGGGTTGCGGGAAAGTCTGAAAGGGATACCTTGGCCCCTGGCAACGTACAGGCAACTGAAGGAACACGGATGGGTTGGTGGTCAGTAAGAGTCTGACAAGCTCCGCCCAGAGCGGGAGAAGTTATTTGATAATTTACCATCCAAAAATAAAAAAACCGTCAGTCCCAATATCAACCTCGCTGACTGTCTAAACTTTTCGCCTCGTCATGAGCTTTTACTTAACGAGGCCGATTACATAAAATAACATAACATCACGCCGGTATTCTCCGAAGGGTTAGGCAGAGGTGTCTTGACGTCACGGTTGGCGCAGTGGTTAAGCGATTGACTGCTGCACTGCGTGTCGCAGGTTCGATTCCCGCACGGAACAAATATTTGTATGACCTGCAAGTAGTTGTTCCGGGTCTGGCTGTTTGTGTATGTGAGTATATATGTTTGTAAACGCACCCACGATACAGGAGAAATTCCTAGTGTGGGGCAACGTTTCAAAAAAAAAAAAAAAAAAATAAGACACCTCTCCCGCGAGCGAGCTCTGGGCGAGCCTATTGCCATCAACCGGGCACAAATCCAGACTCCGGGCTACTACTGAGCAATTTCAGATGGAAAACCCACTAACGCTATGTCCGACTCGGGCATCGAACCCAGGACCTCATGCTCAGCAGTAGCGCTTGCAACCACTAGATCAACGAGGCATGGATTACCTTGCATTATTATCTTATTTGTTCCTAAACGATGATAACTGAATACGGACCAGTCAAAAACTATAGTAAAAGATTCAAGTCAAAGGTTCATGAAAAAATTGCTATAAGCACCGTGCTTGATCGAATTTCAAAGAATCAGCATTGCAAATCAAGACGTGACAATGCTGCCAGCCTTTTAGGCACTTTTCCCACTGACATCCATGCGGACGAATTTTTTTGTGCCCAATGAGCTCAATATTCAATACTCAATTCTTTATTGCATTCCATAGTATTACATAGATGGTATAAACAAGTAAAAGATCAATATGGACCCTGTCAGGCACAGCAAAATTAGGAGAGACGAAGAGGGCTAAGTAACAATTCGAACAATTAATATTATTATAAATTAAGTGTTACATGTGTTTAATGCTCTTCCGTTATTTTAGGGTTCCGTAGTCAACAAGGAACCCTTATAGTTTCGCCATGTCCAACTGTCATCTGTCTATCTGTCTGTCTGTCCGTCTGTCCGCGGCTTAGCTCAGAGACTGTTAGTACTAGAAAACTGTTATTTGTTTTATTTAAGTGGTAAAATAAAAACATGAAAAAAAAAAAAATCGTTTGTGTACCCTCCTCTGCACGTAAAGTTTCGATGTTTTTTTTTTCTTGTCTGTCCTATGGTGTGTGTTAAAAACATTGTGAGTTTGTGAACATAATATTTGGATTCAGGGATCCGTTTGCGAAATATTAAGCTTTAACGGCACGGTTGGCGCAGTGGTTAAGCGATTGACTGCTGCGCTGCGTGTCGCGGGTTCGATTCCCGCACGGAAACAATATTTGTATGACCTACAAGTAGTTGTTCTGGGTCTGGCTGTTTGTGTATGTGATTATAAATGTTTGTAAACGCACCCACGATACAGGAGAAATTCCTAGTGTGGGGCAACGTTTTTAAAAAAAAAAAAAAAAAAGTGCATTTTTTCTTTTCTTTATTTTCTTGTACTTAATATATTATTATATGTTAGTATTAGATTGTATTATATTGTTATATTGTTGACATAATCTACTCATTACAATGTTTTTTTTATGAGTTGTATTGCAATATGTGGTTAGCTAGCGACCTCGATAATTTTTTAATTTACCTGGATGTTCCTAGTTTATGAATTATAACTTCTAGTTACAGCTATATGTAAGCGGGCACGCCCTTTATGCCTGGAGGCTTTTATTTAGATATTGTTTTCGTTAAGTTATTTTTATTTCTGCTTCAGTATAGTTCTCGATGTTTTTGGTTGGTATATTGGCGTGTGCTAGCTGTCATATGGCTATTAATTTTATAATTTAAATTATGTTTTGTGTTGCGTAATGTAAATATCATTTTGCATACTATTATATAGAATCATTTTTTTCTAACTGAACAGACAGCTGTGCTGCTGGGGAGTTTGTTGCGCCACTTCTTCTTCCCAGCTAAAGCACTAGGAAGTGGTGAAGGGTGGGCGTTTTGGGGGACTGTCTTATGTAATTTTGACGTTCGAAAAGTGCTGATTCTCAGCCTAGTTTGAATAAATGACTTTTGAGTTTTGAATTTTGAATGCCGTCCATTCCTTTGATATTCAATCAAACTCAAACTTCACAAGTACACGTACATGCATATTTTATAAGTAAGATGAACAATATACAAAAGTTGGAACCGAAAACCTTTATTTATTACGGTACAGGTTTCGAAGAATGTTGGTTACTTCTACGACTAAGGTTACCGCTATCTGGGTAACTCAAGAAGAAGAAACATTTTTTTATTTATTCAAAATCTGTTATAACAATAACTTGACGGCACGGTTGGCGCAATGGTTAAGCGATTGACTGCTGCACCGCGTGTCGCGGGTTCGATTCCCGCATGGAACAAATATTTGTATGACCTACAAGTAGTTGTTCCGGGTCTGGCAGTTTGTGTATGTGAGTTTAAATGTTTGTAAAGGCAGTACAATACAGAAGAAATTCCTAGTAGAAAGATTAAAAAAAAAAAAACTTACATATTTATTTAAGAAGTATGTATGTCATGTAAGTATATTGTCATATTGTATGTTTATTTTTTTAATTAGTGAATAGTTAATTGTTTTTATATTATGTATTTCATTTTCTCTTCTACTCTTATACACGTTGTCTACATCTCTTTTTATCCACTTTCCTATCGCAGGTATGCTGGAAGATATTTCTTTAGAAATAAGCATCACCTTTGTACGTATTTTTCTGTTCCTTTTTCTTGTCTCTTTATATGTGTTTACATAAAATGTTTAATAAATAAACCAAGTCTGCCAAACTGCATAACAGTTTGTCGACATGACAAACTGTTATGCATTGCAAAAACATGACATGTTACCTCTTTTAGGTTACTGTTTTCATACCGGTTACACACACACAGTCATTGCAGGCTCTTTGAATAATGCCGACGGCAACTGTAAGATAGAGGTCGGTCGTTTCGGTAACCGCTATCAATACTGGTTACATTCAATTTAAGGTAACCTGTAAAAAATATAAATCGTGTAACCGAAAAAATAAACGTATCGATCGTACCGGTCCCTGTACAAAAGTCATAAAACTGACGTGCAATTTGTGCATAATCAATTCGCAACTCAACACTGCTGTTCCCTATAGAGTATAGACGAACAAGGAAACACGGTGCCAATGGAAATGTGTTTAGGATTCTGTCAAACTCGTTACAGTACACTAAAGGCACTTGTACTGGTAATCGAAGTTTGACAGATGTCGATACATACTCTCTATGCAACTAGTTTAAGTTGTGTGAGTTGGTTGGGTTGGAACTTGACTCTTGATAAGTGAAGTCGTAGAGGCAAGGTTGGAACATAGATTGGTGGTAGTACTGATTCTAAATAGTAAGTACATTATTTGAGGTGATATTTTTAAGGAAATATTTAACTGATTCTCTAAAATCATTATTGACTTTCTAATGATGGACGCCTTTTTAAATTAATGAACCTCTAAAACTTTTTACATTCCTAATAATGAACACTCTTTTTAATAATTGAGCCTCACAGTAGGTCGCAGTAACTAAGTTAGGGTACCCCGACCAAACGGGTTCGGTTTGGTCCGAACTGTGACCAACCACGCGCAAAATTGGTCGAAAATCGTAACCAAGCTAGGGCATCCCAACCTAGTGGGCTGGGTGAGGTTAGTGACCAACCGCTGGGAGTCGAGTGAGCGTAGCCCCGCCAGCGCCCGGTGAGCGCTACATCCTAGTTGGTCACAGTATTTAGTATTTTTAAAACCTCAAAATAGGAGCTATTTGATGTTTACAAAAAGAGGCGCAATCCTTATATTACTGTTCCATAATATTTTTAGGAAAGCAAAATAGAAATTATTGAGGTTCGATTATATACAGTATTTTTTTTTTTTTTTGTATTGTTGGTTTAGGAGCTTTCTTTACATACCGAGACTCCTCCGTGCCTCGGAAAGCACGTTAAGCCGTTGGTCTCGGCTGTCATTCGTGGATCTTTGGCAGTCGTTATGGGTCGTCAGAAGCCCGAAAGTCTGACAACCAGTCTTGCCAACGGGTATCGTGTTACCTGGTAACTGGGTTGTGGAGGTGCATCCGGTTAGATTAGAAGCCGTCCCCAACATAGTTGGGAAAAGGCTAGGCAAACTGTTTGGTTAAGGAGCTTTGAGTCAGTTGAGGCGTGATAAGAAAATCTAAAATCTTTCAATTTACTGCTGCTGCTTAAGATATTAATATTCTCTTAAAAATAAACTCGTACAAACGACGTCTAAATTGAAAACAAATTCTGTATGAATTACAAAATTCCTTGAAGAACGAGGTCGTTGGAGTATGACATAATCTTATTATTTAGACATTTTTTTCTTTTGATTCCCAGACCAGACAAATTTTAACTGAGTTTTTCTATCAACGATTTCTCAGTAGCAGCATTCATCAAGTTTACCATCAGTTCCTTGTTTATAGCAGCCTTTAGGTGTATAAGCTTCAAATGAGTTTGCAGGAGTTAAAACCTGATACTTCTTCAATTCAACATTTTAATGAAGTATTAAATTACTGCTATTGTACGGTTTTATAATATCCAACTTGACTATATATATCGTGGATGTCCACGTCAACGGCCATAAAATGTATACGTGCACGTTATAACATTTTCGTGCCCGGAAATTTAAAAGCGTCTTCATTATATATTTCCATACATTTTACTTCCCTGGGTTATCGTGATGCTGTGACGTGGACATGGACGCCCACGATAATATCGTCTAAAATTACTGTTTCAACGGCAAATCTTAATATAAATGAAAGGAAAAGTATTTCAGCTTTTCATAGTGTTAAAACTAACACTAAAGCAATAGAGCGCCATATTAAAAATCCTACCCCACTTCCTTTTCATTCTGTAGGGAATGAGGTGAATATGTTGCATGAAAGAGGCTTTCGCGGTTAATACTATTCATACTTTTACGAGTCCCATGAAAATTGCGGTTGACTTTTTAGATTCACAAATATGCATGCTCCTTTGTAACAGGATTATATTTTTTTGTATGTATATTTTGTGTATTGGGATTTACGAGTGAGATTTTCGCTGAGGATGTTTTTGGGACGAAAATTGGAGTGTCAATTATTTTATCTTTGCGGCGTTGTAAAAGTTGATTTAGCTATAGGTTGTGAGTGTTATGACCTAATTGCCTTATCATTGTAAAGCTTTGTCTTGTCTCTTTCTGAATAAACTTAACTGATAACAAAATTATAATATCCTAACTAATATTATAAATGCTGAAGTGAGTTTAATTATTTGTTTGTTACGCTTTCACACTAAAACTTCATGATTTGGATGAAATTTGACACATTTGAGATCTGGGTTAGGACATAGGATACTTTTTATCCCGATATTCTCACGAGCTCGAGAATTATGCGGGGCGCGGTTAGACTAATAAATAATATTTTAAATTTATAATATTGACTCAATCATATTTTTCATAATATTTGCACGCTATGTCAGAAATATTTTTTTAATGTTATCCTGCTTGCCCGAAGTGTACATACACAAGATATGTTTGAACATACTTATCTCACTCTTATCTTATATTATCATTTCTTTAACTGGTCTCTTTACAGGTTGCAATTTGTTCAGTTCAAACTGCTGGTTCTTGCTTCGATATAATTCTAGAATCAACAGGTTTTATAAGCTCTAATCAATCTTCTTTCCGCGATCAACATACCTTGAGCAACATACCTTCCTTAAATAACCACCTTCATGAAATATACCTAATGTATCAAACTCAGGCTAAGGTCAACAACTATATTCGCTGACCCCCAACTCTGTCACAGATAAACTATCAAGAAGACACATAACTCAGAAAAGTATTACTCTAAATCAATCTGAACCACCAAATGATTACTACTATCAACATACTAAATCTATTTTTCCGAACTCTTCGATCGAAAACATGTTTGTCTACATGGAAAATATTTGCCGAACCCTCAAATGCGACTATGGTCTGAGAAAGGCTTCTGTATTATAATTCAGAACGTGACAAAGATGAAAATGTCAGCTTAATAAATATGAGTTCTTCAGCTGACTGCCTAGCTGTCGGCTCGTGGCTAAAATAACAGCCGCACGGGTCGATCGTAGGTTAAGCTACGCTAACCGCGGTCGGTTCGTGGATGGTCAGCCATCCACGAAACGACCGCGGTGGAGAGCCCCCCGTGCCTTTGAAAGCACGTTAACCCGTTGGTTCCGGCTATCTTTTGTAGATCTTTGACATTCGTTACGCGGCGGGTATCAGAAGCTCAACAGTCTGATAACCAGTCTTACTAAGGAGTATCGTATTACCCAGTAACTGGATTGTGGAGGTCTGATAGGCAGTCGCTCCATGTAAAATACAGGTATTCAGCTGCATCAGGTTAGATTGGAAATCAACCTCAACGGGTATCAGAAGCTCAACAGTCTGATAACCAGTCTTACTAAGGAGTATCGTATTACCCAGTAACTGGATTGTGGAGGTCTGATAGGCAGTCGCTCCATGTAAAATACAGGTATTCAGCTGCATCAGGTTAGATTGGAAATCAACCTCAAGAAAAGGCTAGGCAGATTGATTGGCTGTCTGCCTAGTTCGTACTGTGAATGTGAGGTTCTGGATTCGATTCTCGGTTTGGGCGAAATGTTATTGGAAAAATTCTCAGTAGCCGCCTGGAGTCTGCATTTGTATATTGTTTATGGCAAAAGGCTCGCCCCATATTACATGTGATTTGTAGTATGAAACTGGGAAATTTTAGGTGTACTTCTGCACCTGTTCAAGATAATATTATGTTAAAACAAAACCGGGAAACGTAGGCTGCCTGCCCCTTCAGTGAAAACAGGCTTCATAAAATGAGTTCATGTTCTAAATTAAGACCTAACAGTGTACTTATTTTGTTACGAGCTAGTCCAGAATTAACTTGGCCGAACACCACCCAGTCGAATTAGTTTTTTACGTTGTAATTGTGCCAAACGTATCGACAACTTTGTTTTGATTAAGTTTCTATGTAGCTCCGGTGTTGAATGAGTTAGCGAACTAGACTGACTGAAACTTGGGTATCCTTGGATACCCCAGGCAATATAAAGTCAATCTATCAAACTTTGATTCAGAATCTATGGAAGGATAGAATGAATTACGTCTTACACATTTCGACACATAGACTACTTTTCGACATCATGTCATTTCGTTTATATAGGTTACATTTTTGCGAAGCCAAAAAATGACGGAATAGGTGTTAAAAAAACATCACAAAAATAACATTAATGTCGGAAGCTGGTGTTTTCTGTATTTTCGTTTTTTGGCACCGATTTCCGAAATTAAAGTTATTTTTCACTTTTTAGTGTTTTTTTTTGGGAGTCGGTTGTTTTTTGACCATGGCTTTGGGATGTTTTCCCTTTGACACCACACCCGTAGCTCGTATCAATAAGCCAGGCCGTCACATTTATACGTATTAGCCTTATTTCTTTGAAACGATTGATCCGTTTTTGATGTAAGTTGCACTGTTCCCTAAGTTGAAGTAAATGTAGCTAGAAAAATTGGTTACGATCCGATTAATAGTTTCGGAGAAATGCGTGGAAAAAAATCATACATACACCTATGAAATGTTGTATATTTTTTTGGAAGCCCTAATAGATTATCATAATATGTGAATGTATTGCAGTTCCAATAATGTTACATATATACATACGTATCGAATTGATAACCTCTTTTTGTTTAGGTCGTTTAAAAGAAGGTGCCTTCGACTGCATGTTATTGTTTATAGTATTAAGTGGGAGTGGGTACAAAAATAGGTGATCTTCTTTCTATATTTTTTTAAAGTTAACTTTTTTATGATTTTATTAATCTTTTATATAGGTTCTCTATTGCGTAAATATGAGAACGTTGTAGGTCTTGCAAACTGTAGGTTTGTTGACTATTTTATATTTTTTTTAAGTATCTGGTACTTGTTGACAAGCCTTCACTGTCCCCCCATACACACACAGTAATTTGCAAATTTTGTAAAAGCCAATTATTTGTAAAAGAGTAACCGTTTAGTTTATTACCTGCTCTTATCCATATGAAACGACCAATTGGAACCGTGCACCTAGCTTCTGGCGTTTCATAATTGCCCATGTAGGTTTATGTGAAATTGTAGGTACATTTCGATAAGAATATTTGATTGGTACTCATCTAATAAGAGGTAACGGATCATTGTAATTTTGTAATCAAAACACAAATCAGGCAAGAAACGTTCATTGATCTGCCTTCGAATTAAAAGCCCACAAATATAGTTATAAACATAGCTTGCGAAATGTGGGTAGGTACATCTCTGTAGTGATGGCATGTAGAGTGGATCCTTAACGAAATGGTTGCCAAGAAACGGTAAAAGGAGCGTTGGCGAACCAATAGCCACGTGGGTAGACGACCAACAGAAGATCGTAGGGAAAACCGGACGAGACTCGCACAGACCAGGGAAGCATGGCACAATAGAGAGGTGGCCTGTACTCAGCAGTGGGTGTAACAACGCTTCTAATGATGATGATGACACCTCTGCCTAATCCTTCGGGCATACATGCATGATGTTATATTTAATAATAGCACCTAGGTGACAGAGCTCTGCTCAGGTGAGAATAGAGAAAACATTTTTTCCCAGATATGAGACCTAGCTAGATCGATTTTTCGCCCCTTCAAACCCCTATATTGCAACTTTCATCGAAATTGTTACAGCCGTTTTCGAGAACGTGATCATAAATATATATCCCATCAAAAACGTAACATGTACCGATAAAAGATATGAGATCATTAGATGTCATAGCTTTTATCGGTACATGTTATGTTTATGAAACCAAGTCTGTTAATTTTATTCAGTAACTAATTAACAGACTTGGTTTTACATTAGATCTCCCATCTTTTTACGGTAGAAGAACTGCGTTGCGAGACTTGCATTTTTTTACATGTTATGTTTTTAATGGGATCTTATTTCTTTTTGTAAGTAAATAGCCCAATATTTATACTGAACCTACATCAGTTTAATAAAACATGTGGATTTGTGATAACTGCGGGATCGTACGTAGATCCCACAGGTTGTTATACCTAATTATTATTGCTTCTTCATTAAAATAGCCAAAAGACGAAGCACACGCCGAGGGTGCAGTTAATAGAATCGCACCGGAACGTCAACTTCAAGGCGTTCGTGGTGCGTGTACCGAACTGTTATCTGCCCCTCGTCATGGAAGAAGACTTTTGGCCGCAAGACGTGGTGTTCCGTCGCTTCCGCGGACAAGTTCCACAGGACAGCACAAAGTAAAGCTAGTGTAAAGTGAAGTGCTACTAACATAATCTAAGCCTTATTTATTAACACAAGTTTTTGTTTATATTAAAATATGTATGTTTAGGTTAAGGTATTTTTCTATGGGCCTGTGTCGCCTGAAATAAATGGTATTATTATTATTATTAAATTTCAATGCAGTTTATTAGACAACTGATTTCATTTGTTGCCCATTTTGCAAGTAACCTTCGAAGAGACTGATTGTGCCTACCTTTATATTCCATGAGATAGGTACACTAGGACTTAGTCCCTATCTATGTAAATAGGTATAGGTAGCGCAGGTGATGCATAATTTTACAAACTGTTTGTTTATGTATGAAATTTAAATTTACTTAACTATCTATATATTTAGGTGATGTAAGTGATGAAAAATTGCGTGAACTGTAAAAGTAAGTAAAAAGTAAGCAAGTAAAAATTAAAATATACCTCAATTTCAGTCTCGCTTTTTAGATACACGAACTGCGTAAGTAACTTTGTAATCGCATATTATTTATATAGGATTACAAAGTTAGAAAGAAAAAAAAAAAGAAAGAAATTACGTTTATTTGCGGTAAATATGACGCAAAGAAAAAAAAAGCACGAGAATAACAAATTGGAGAACACGAACACGAGATTAACAAAAGTTACTTATGCAGTTCATGTATCTAGAAAACGAGACTGAAGTTGCGGTATATTTTAATTTTTCCTAGGCTAAACACGAATTGTGTTCAAAATTTGAAGCTTGTGTGTCTGCTAGAAGTACCTTAGAATTTTTATGATCGATGAGGGAGTGACTGAGTCAGTATGTCAGTGACAAAATTAAGGAACTTTGACCTGCAATAGTTCTCAAAGTACAGGTTCAGATTTAATGTAATTTAGGAATATACCTAGTTATACTAAGCCCTCTTGGTCACTGAAAATGAAATCAGGTTTCTAGCTTTATCCACAATAAAGTTAAAGGGGTTCGAAAATGACCTGACTGGCTTCGAGAAAATATTTGCTCGACTTGGCGGGGGCACTGTCGTGCCCCATATATAAACAAATATTACTCTTTTAATAGTATAGGATTTATTGAAGCTGAATGATGTTTTTAAAAACATGAGAAAAATAATAGGATACTTTTGTTCACCTTGAATGCTTTGTTTGAGAAATGCATCCACACGCAACTCAAATATTATTGAATTTGCTTCCTACATTAAATTCTCACCATCGAATTGATATCATACATAACATCCTCTAATATGACACATACTGTCATCAGGGACACATAGTGTCTGATATTACACCTCCGTCTTCTAAACCTCCCTAGAGAACATAGATGTGACGTATATTCCCACAGGACAGTATCATATACACAGGTGAAGGCGGGGTAAAAGCATAAAATAAATACAGAAGGTCGGTTCCACACAGCGGGGGAAAGCAAACGCACACTTAAACACGCTTCACGAATAATGAGTGCGAGCGCACTTACGACTGGCATTTGTTTGAGATCGCTGTACGTACGCGTCTACAAATCTCCCAGAAAAAGTATACGCTTCACCAATGATCGTCCATCTTCGGAAATACGAACACGCGAAGACTTAATAAATAGAGCTTTTACAGTCATGGTACTTACCTATTTCGTATTACTATGGCAACAAAATTTGAGTTTTTTTTTTATTCATTTAAAAAAAAAAAACAGAACTTTTTTTACTCTAACTCTGTCTCTCTCTGTTTTTTCTCAATCTCTCTTTACTTACTTACTTGCTCTCTTTTTTAGAAGCTTTGCCTCTGTGGGGAGTTTAGTGCTCATACACATGAGTGGCACGCGTCAACGGCAGAGGTAACTCCAGCCGTCGACAACGTGCGGCTCATGTATAAGAGTACGGTGTTCAAATACACGAGTGGCACGTACTAATCCGTAAACACGAATATGACTGAAGCGCATACCTTTTCTGGTTTACCTGTATGCGAGCTGGTTTTCGCTTCTTGTATGGAGACGGCCTTCTAAACCTATCTATTTTGTGGCAAAAGCCGATGTGAATAAATGAAGCAAGCAAGACTTCAGTGTTATAAGACGGCTTATGAAGTTTCAGTACTTATGGACTGAGGTGGTCGTAAGGTGTCATGTTATTATACGGTCTACTTAGTTACGAACTAAGACTTGTAAGTGGTGTACAAGTGGGCGTTTGAAACTTTGATTATGATGACGAAATTGAGCCTTTCGTGTATATATACTAGCATAGAGGCATAAAGAACAGACGGTAAATTCACTCATCCTCTATTTATTACATTTTTTATAGCACAATGTATTCTCTAAACTGATTTTATTTAAAAAGGTCGATCGCATCTGTCATTTTGGTTTAAAATGACAGGTGCGGTTGACGTTTTATTAAAAATAATATGATAATTAATTAATATTACAGAGACAACACGACAATAGTGACGATCCTTTTGCAGAGAATGATTCAGTGGTCTTTGGTGAGAGTCACTCGGTAACTAGATTATTTACTAGGTTATTTTTATGTCGACACCAAATATCATTTTAGTCCAGAAATTTAAAAATCTGAGTATATGTACATTCTGCATTTGTACATACGTAAATGCTATTGCGTCTTTTATATACGTTTTATATTGCGTTATTTATATACAAAGGTTAAAATACAATTTATACTCTAGATACATTCGGCAGTTGTACATAAATACTCATGATTGTAATTTTCAATAATATGAAAGCTTTCAACCAATTATAGATGCCATTGACTATGAATCCGCAATGTAACACTTAAGAAAGCACACTCGTAAAAAAAACCATCCTTTGAATTAAAATGTTTACGAATTAAGTAAAATTTACTCAATGAATTTTAAGAACGTTTTAAAATAAATTCACATTTTAACTGGGCTATCTAAAACAACAGTTTTTTCACTATCCTATCTTTTTCTCAAACTGAACAAACTCATCTTGATACCGTAAGAATCCATTTGAAAACACTTCATGCGATGTCTAAGTATCTATTTCACAATCTTCTGTGGATTGTTTAGACGTATCTCTTCCACCCAGTGAACTCGAGCCAGTAACTTACCTAAACTTTAAACTTTTTGGGACGTCTACATTTCATATTATTATCTCTAGTGAGTCTTGTAAAACTTAAAAGTATTTTAACTTTGAATTTTAGTAACATAATAAATATGAAACTTTGGTTTTCCATTATTTAGCTCTTTTCAGTCACATTTATATAAACTATTTCTAAATCATAACTAATGCAAAGGATAACCTGTTAATATAAATTACACTATTTTAATCAACGACGAGAAGAAAATTTATCACTGAAATTGGAAATCATTGAGTCATGTTTCACAACGTAAATACCACTGTACGTTATCACCATCCCAATTTAAGCAAACAAAGGATTTCATCGACAGTCTTTGCTGCGGATAACAACAAACTGTAATCATCAAAAACAATAACCAAAATCCGCTTTGGCCGTTCATGAACTACAACACTTTACTATACACAAGCTCAACCACAACCAACAATCTTTCACTTCCAACTAGTATCTATTACTCAACAGCCACGTCCAAACGCTCCCTAGATCCTAGATCCAAGTCACGAGTGCTATCAGGAAGCAACCCACGCCACTCTCCCGTCCAAGATTTTAAAGTCTGCTTCAGACTCGTATAGTGGAATTTTTTAACGAACTAGATACCGAAATATATTGCTGGTTTGGTTTGTTTCTTGCATTAAGAAGTGTCTAATTGGTAGTTTTATTTTTATTAGGTTTAGACGAGCTGTTGGTAAAATGAGTATTTATAAGTGTCTGCTTTGTTAAACAAAATCAGTCTGGTTTTAATTCTCAGTCTGGGCAAAGTGGGATTGTCTATTGGAAAATTACTCGTAGCAGCCCGGAATCTGGGCTCGTTTCTGGTTAAGGCACTGACAAGAGGCAAACGGCAAAAGTAGGCTTGACTTAAACAAAAAAATTGCCAAATCTATATATTAGATTGTAGTAACGGAAAAATATATGATAATCTTGGACAAATTTCTCAGAAGTTGGTTGATAACAAAACATGTTTTCAAAAAAAATATCTCGATACAAATTAACGGTAAACTAACCTTTTAACTTGAGTTCCAATCCAAAATATCGTATTAAATATCAACGTACGTTGGTTTTATAATTAATTCAAGATCCTTAATTGAATGCAGAACGTGGATATTTTTTATTTTCGATTACCTAGTCAACTTATTTTTGAGTAAATAGCGTTATGTCATCGCGCTTCTCTTTTTTTTCTATGCAATCCAAGTGACCGCGGTTTAGCTCTTGTCAGTTTCTTAATGATAAAAGATTCTCCCCTATCACATCGGACTTACAACTTATCTTGCGAAATTAATGTAGGTGTCTGTATATCCCTTTCTGGCAGGCGTGATGTAATGTAATGCTACAATAACAAAATGTTGAGAATGTTAATGAATGTGGTTCAAAAATACCAATTCTACTCAATTACACTACCCATTATATTCTCGCCTCACCACTCCACAGAATTGCAAAGGTCAAAATATAATGTATAATGCAAGAGAACTCAAATTACACAGTGTAATACAATGTCCTAATTTGAGTCTTGTGGCCCATTTTACGAGCAATGCAATCAGTATTCTTTTGCAGTCGCTGTGACAATATAAAGTCGTGTTGAAGTCGGCTATAATGAAGGAGAGAGAATGCCCATAGTGCTGCTCGATGAGGTGGGCAAGCTCTTTGAAAGAGTCATTGCAGACCGCCTCGTCGGGCGGCTGGTGCGGGTAGGGCCGGATTTGGCGGAGAGCCAGTTTGATTTCCGCAGGGGGCGCTCTACGGTGGACGCCATCATGCGCGTGCGAGCCCTCACGACGGGGGACGCTGTGGCCCGGGGTGGGGTCGTCTTGGCGGTGTCTCTAGACATCGCCAATGCCTTCAATACCCTGCCCTGGAGTTGCATCAGGGAGGCACTCCAGTATCACCGGATGCCGACCTACCTCTGTCGTGTGGTCGAGGCCTATTTGACGGACAGGGCCGTCATCTACCCCGGTCACCAGGGAGAATGGAACCGGCGAGAGATGTCGTGCGGTGTCCCACAGGGATCGGTCCTGGGGCCGCATCTGTGGGACATCGGATACGACTGGGTGCTGCGCGCCGACCTCCCTAGCGGCGTCAGCGTCGTTTGCTACGCTGACGACACGTTGGTCCTGGCGCAGGGGAGGTCGCACCAGGCGGCGGCCGAACTAGCGACACACGGGGTTGCGACAATCGTGGACAGAATCCGGCAATTGGGACTCGAGGTGGCCCTGCACAAGTCCGAGGCCATGTGTTTTCATGGTCCTCGGAACGCGCCACCGTTGGGGTCCCAAATAACGGCAGGAGGAGTTCACATCGGCATCGAGTCGACGATGAAGTACCTTGGACTCGTCCTCGACAGCCGGTGGAACTTCGTGGAGCACTTCCGACGTTTGGCTCCCAGACTGGAGCGGGCCGGGGCTGCTCTGAAGCGGCTCCTGCCCAATCTAGGGGGTCCAAACGCCTCCTGCCGGAGGCTATACGCGGGGGTCGTGCGGTCCATGGCCCTTTACGGGGCTCCGGTCTGGGCGCGTTCATTGAGGCGGCGGCCAGCCCGCCGGTTGAACGCGTCCCAGAGAGTCATGGCCACCCGGCTGGTCCGGGGATACCGCACGATCTCCGGTGAGGCGGCGAGCCTTCTTGCCGGATTACCGCCATGGGATCTGGAGGGAAAAGTCCTCGCGCACATCTGGGAGTGGCGCGAGGAGTCGAAACGCCGGGGCGTAACTCCGTTCCCGCGAGAAATCGCGGCACAGCGGACAGAGCTCCGGCGGGATCTCATGGCGTCATGGAGAGTGCGATTGTCGCAACCCAGTGCTGGGCACGCCACTATTGCGGCGATAAGTCCCCTCTTTGAGGAGTGTCTAGAGAGGCGCCACGACGTCCTCACCTTCCGCCTGACTCAGGTCCTCACCGGACATGGTTGTTTCGGGAGGTTCCTATTTCGTATCAGGCGGGAGGAAACGCCCGGGTGTCATCACTGCGTGGATCGCCCGGAGGACACGGTTGAGCATACGGTGGAGGTCTGTCCGGCTTGGGCAGAGCATCGCCGTGTCCTCGTGGAGGCGATCGGCGGCGGGGATCTCTCGCGTCCGGCCCTAGTCCAGGCCATGGCACGGAGCGAGAGGGCATGGGAGGCCGTCACCTCCTTCTGCGAAGCAGTAATGCTCGCGAAGGAGGAGGCAGAACGCGTGAGGGAGAGGCAAATTTCGCGCCCTCAGGCCCCTAGCCGCCGCAGGAGACGCCCTGGGCGTCGGGAATCGCAGGCCGATTCCCGGCCACCGTAGGCGCGGGCTTGCGGACGGTGAGCAATGGGTAGCTCGCCGTCCGATAAGGACCAGGCCCGGGTCGACGGCGCGTTGTGTTCCACGCGCGCCTCAAAGAGATGTCAGCACAACGGAAGGGGTCCGATAGGACCGATGCCTGCCGGGGTTGCGGGAAAGTCCGAAAGGGATACCGTGGCCCCTGGCAACGTAAAGGCAACGGAAGGAACACGGGTGGGTTTTAGTCAGTAAGAGTCTGACACGCCCTCCCGCTCCACCCAGAGCGGGAGAAGTTATTTGATAATTTCCCACCCAAAAAAAAAAAAAAAAAGGAGAGAGAATGTAAATAAGTGTCACTGTAAGTAAATTAACTGTGGAGGAAACTTGACTTGTCAAAGATGAATGAAATTGTTGTGACATTCTCATATCACGGTTACTTTGAGAATAAGAATGTGTATAAAAGTAACTATAGGGAAATGTTATTGCAAGGAAAACTATGAATAAGATATGCGCATCAGAGCTCAAAAAGTGACTCAAAAAATAACAACCAATTTTACAAAGTCATCATTGAATCTTCTCTCAAATTCCATGTTATGAGCTATACTTAATAATAATAATTGACTGAAATGACAACAGGAGCTGAAATCAATTATCATAATTACAGTGAGTATAAGGCTGTGTATACGTTGAGCTAGTCTGTATTTAACGCAAAATACAGGCAAATCACGCAAAAAGGTCCAGTATACATTGGGCGAGCCCGTCGCACTAGGAGCTTTAGACTACATTGAGGTTATCTCTAGTCAAATCACTACATGTGTCATGTGTCAAACTTGGTAAAACAAAATTACAGAACTTATGTAAGTCATAATTACAACATACCTTTATATCCGATCAATTATCATAAATCCCAACCATTACTTCAATTAAATTTAGATAATGTGACAGACATTTCACCAAAATCGAATATTACATGATCACTGGCCAAAGCCTGCCTATCAACGCTTGGCTTCGATTTCAACTTCAAATTGTGTGCCTGTAATTGGATTTTCTAGTTTGGCAAATTTTCAGTTTCACCTCGGGATTAGAATCGTGTTCGATAAATGGCGGTGAAGTTGGCAATCATGTCCAGACCTAGTAACGATATATACGGACCAGACCTCTTCTTTCTCATAGCGCCCTGGTACTTTAGGTTGATGTTACTGAATTAATTAATGCTACCCAGTAACTGGGTTGTGGGAGGTCAGATAGGCAGTCGCTACTTGTAAAATACTGGTATTCAGATGTCTCCAATTAGACTGGAAACCGACCCCAAAAGGCTAGGCGGATTCTGATGTTACAGAATTATTGAAGAGTTAGCTTGAGGCTTTGCCGGCGAAAATGTTCTGGGTTTTCCGGGATCAATGATATTCATATCCCTAGTTACCAAAGTATTTATTTATTTGTTAGTTTTTGGTCGTTCGCGTCCGAGCAGTCGACGAGTCAACATCGCCAGAGGCTGCCCCGTAGAGATCATAATATATACTCGAAAGACGTGTCGAGTATAGGTTTGGGTTTCATGTTGTACAAAAATAAACGCATCTTCTGCATGTACATATTTATGCGGATGGGAGGGTGGTGCTGGTCCCACATCCAAGCCTGGACCTGGTTATTGCGGATTTAAAACATATTTCTAAATTAAACTGTCATGGTTTTCCAAATGGTTTTTCAAAGTAACGCCTGATTCCATAACTTAATTATCATCAAAGTCAGCTATGCAGTTTGTGACAATCAACATTTAAGTAGTTCAGATACAGAATCTTAAGAATAAAAACCTCCTACAGGCATGAGAACATCATGACCCTAGTCAGAAAATGAGGATTATTCATATATTCGTTCCATGCGAAAATTCAACTAACTATCCTAGACTAAATGGTAAGTAATGACTCATCAAAGTTTATTATCGATTGTTAAACGCACAATTCGTCAAAAATATAGTCTTCGGAACGGAATTAGTAGTATTAAAACGAAGACCAAGTACCTAACTTAGCTTGCTATCCATCTTAACATTCAAACAAGTAAAATAAAACAGAAGCTTGTAAATACACTTTCAACAAAAGCCCCTAGGTATAAACCAGACGCATTCAAAACACAATTTCTGGAAGTGTTCGGTAAATGTAACAAACGTATGTCGTTAGTGCATTAGGAGGGCCCAGCCTGCTATATTCAAAGCCACGCGCGATCTCCATTTTGTGCGGCAGCCATTTTTGATTTATGGTTTCGAAACGACGTATAGTTTTGAGTGTGTGGTTTTTAAAATTGTGTGTCTGTTTCTCTAGTAAAGTGAGCTTTTAGTCCAATAATTGATAAAATGATGTCCCCTTTATTAATAGATTGACGATGTGTAAAAGATTCTTCTTTGGATTTTATATTCTATAAACTACTACCAGCAATAAAGTCGATACATCTTTTTACAAAGAGTTTATATCAAGAGTTTTTATTCATTGAGAATGCATTCTTGACACCTGTCAGTTTCATACAAACGAATATGTGTTTTGCGTATTTGATCCATATTACAACAAGAAATCGTCCAACTGACAGGTGTCAGTAACGCATTCTCTTGACTGTAAACTAACTAACGAAAAATTTCGCTTGAAATGAAAACAGGTTCACGTCAAAAATACGACGGGCAGGATTGAAATTCACAACCTCACTCATGATCACTATTTCTTTCACCCAACCGTTGGACTATATTACCTTTCCTAACAAATTATCTACCTAACTAGTGATAGAAAACAGTTCTAATCAACAGCGGTAATAAGCTCCCTCCTACCTAAATATCGGCCTACTATTCCTAACAAGATGTGAAACGAGAAAGAAAATCTAATCGAGGGATTTTCTCCTACATTTCTTGCCCCACTTTTTTCGAATACCTCCGTACTAAAAAAAGGACCATCTTTTTATTCGATTTGTCTTGTCTCAATCTAGAAACGGTACAGTTAAAGGCTGTGAGACGGAATTTACAGTGTTAAGATTTTTTTTGTTGTTATAGTCTTGATTTTGCGTTATTTTATAGGAGTTTGAGGTTTAAAAATTATAGAAAAAACAGTTATACGATTAAGTATAATTGTGTTCGATTCCCAACAAATAAAGATATTATAATGAAGACACATTAATGAACACATTGTATAGGACTTTGATGTTTAAGAATTATAGAAAGATCAGTTCTACGATTTAGTATAATATGTATCGTAATAATCGATGACTGATAGCCTTTATTCTATTCACAACAAATACAGATAATTATAATGAACGAGCATTAATGAACATATTTTATAGGAGTTTGAGGTTTAAGAATTATAGAAAGAACAGTTATAGGATTTAGTGTATTTTTTATCGTAATTATCAATAACTAATAGCCTATGTAATACAGATATAATGAACGAGCATTAATGAACATTGCACTCAATGCATGCATGAGCATGCATTGATGATTTCAGCCAATAGCTCCAGTTTTGCTCAAACTGGAAATAGTTTGAGCAAAACTGGAGCTCATTATCTTGTGGTGTCTAAGTAAAACCTAAGAATGAAGATACTTGATGCCGGTTAAGTTTATCAAAAACTAATCTATGTTACCTTGACTTACGTTATGTCTTTAGAAGAAGGTATTTAAACCATCCGATTACCACGAATGAGAATATCTAGGGATAATACAAACCCACCATATTTTACTTGTGATGATTTTTAGGAAACACAAAAACATCATCTGACTCTCCAATTACCACCGAAAATCTAATTACCATTCCATACACACGTCTCATCAAAACGAATAAAAGAAATTCTCTACCATAACCTAATTAGCTTGGACTAAATTAAACAATACCAATTATTTTTAGTAGTCTAGTACTAAAATGTGGACATTTGAAGCACAGAATAGATAGGTACAGAAGGTCGGCTCCGTACAGCGAGTGAAAAGAGGCGCACGCACTCATACGTCCAACATTCATCTATTCCAAAAGTGCAAACAAACCCTGATAAGGTTAAATTCTTACGCAATCCCTCCACAAACGTTAGGTTTTTTATTAGTAACACATTCATCTGTATCTAGAAGGTTTCAACTTTATATCTCACCATTTATATCACACCACCAACAATTATTGTTTGAATAGCATTATAAAATAGTAATTGATAAATAATCGACGAAAATTGAGGTTATAAAATTACCTTAACTGTTAAATGAAAAACATCTGTAAGATGGTTTAATATTAGAATTTCGGATTTTAGTACCTATTCAAATAATCAAATCAAAGCACTTATTTTGTAAGTGGGACTTCAATTTAGCAAATCAGATATATATAAATATATACAAACCAGACTATAGACGCGTACGCACGATCTAAATGAAATGCCAGTCGCAAGTGCGCTTGCACTCGCTGTACGTGAAACGTGTTTATGTGTATCTGCATTTTTGCTCGTTGTATGAAGCCAACCTTCTGTATCTATCTATTCTGTGCTTGACGACTGTCCAACTATCGTTGAAGGCCCCTCGTTTAGATCCACGTGGCGTAATTGGCCGGGTAATGACCTCTTGAAACACGTTTGAATTCGTAATGTAGTGTCACTGATTTGTATGCAGGGGTTTTGGAGTATTCAGGTGGTTTTGAGTAGGGAATTATAATTATGAGAATAGTAATGTGAGATACTCTGAGAGACTGAGATCGGCAGTTTTATTCAGAATATTTTAGGAATATAACAGGACAACTATTGGACTAAGATAGAGAGATCAACAGTTGTATCAATCTATTAATAGTTGACGCATTTTACCATGGCAATAGCGGTCATTGACCCACCTATATTTTCTAGCATTTTTTTAGTTCAAAAACTAAAATAAAGTATGTGTTCTAATAAAAAATCATACATAGTTTATTGTTTGGGTTCCTACGGAAAGATAGTAGGGGAAAGGTCAATGACCGCTATAGTTATGCCAAAATGCGACAACTATAGCAACCTCCTGAAATTTCTCTCTAAATCTAAATTCATTTATAAAGGCATCAACTACAAATTTCCAGTGATTGATAAACTTAATTGAAGGCACCAAGTTGTCGATAAAAGCTAGGGATCGGATACATAAATAGAAACGATTTAGCTAACCTTGAAACTAATCGAAATCGTATTTCTTTGGCCGTCTTTAAACGTTTAATTTGGTTTCCATTAAATGTTTTTGTACTGTAAGTCCTGGCCTGTGGATTCGCGAAATTGCTTCTTCTACAATGTGGATATTACAATAATATTAAGAAAAAATACTGTGAAGTATTGTAGTAGTAGTTATAGGGAGTATTTAAGGATCGTAGCAGGTGATATTCTGTAGTTTCTGCCTAATGCGAAGAAGGCGTGAGTTTATGTATGAGTTTGTGTAAATATTGTGAAAATTAAAACTTTAAACGACACTTTAAGAGACACTTATGTATCACATAAACATGTTCATACACAAAAAATCCTGATAAATGACCAGTCCCCTTTATAAAAAAAACGGGAGCCTTGAGGATGATTTCCACCAAACGGCTCGCATCGCATCGGATCGGAAAGGATACGAACGGATGTGGCGACAGCCGATCGCGTCCGGCAGGTTGACGACGCATATGATCGGCTCCGTACCGTCGCCTACAAATATATCCGTTTTTGCGCCTAGTCAAAAATTTCCATTCCTACGACGACAGGCGAACGGGCCGACGCGCGTCGCAGCATACTTTCGGCTACGATCGCGTGTCGCGGAAGCCGCTCGCGGTCAAGCTGCTGTGCGCGGCTTGGTAATATAGACTTTAAATACTGTGTACACGATTTAATATCGTTTAAAGATTGTAAAATCCGTTCCGTTGCGATCCGATGCGATGCGAGCCGTTTGGTGGAAATCATCCTTTATTATATAGCCACTCTCTCTACAAGTTTGCTCTCTGCTCTCTTCATTTTTCAAATATCGCAGTGTCGAGTAGTCTTCCTTTTTATTCGGTCTGCAAAATGTTTTATTTCATTAAAACATAATTTGGCTGAAGAGTTGGTGCAGACTTACAGAGTAGTTACAACAGGGCTTGTACACTTACAGAGTAGTTACATCAATTAGGCCCCTGGACTTATTATTTTTAATTCACCAACAGCAAATATCTACTCGTACAGACTTAAACACACAAAATTGTATATTTCAGCTACGATTGGAAGTAATCTTAAGAAAATACTGAACATTGGGACCAAGAAATCAAAACTCTTAAGGTCACGCTTGACAGCCACAGAGTAATTTCTAGACCCATCTCAGACGTCCTTGAACCTCAAACGAAATGATTTACGATACTATTTCGGCCTCGTATTTGATCTTTGATTCGATTAGGGTAACCTCAGAGACCCGTGTTTATATAAACTCGAATCCAAGAACAGAAGCTTTCTTGCCTTTGGTAACAAAACTCCACAAGCTAAGAATACCCTGTTTAATTATTTTTTTAGGTTTAAATTACAATTATAGTCAGTGGAATACAGCTGTAATTTATTAGCAGTGGCGTTGTATACATAATATCTGCCGGGGTTGCGGGAAAGTCTGAAAGGGATACCGTGGCCCCTGGCAACGTACAGGCAACGGAAGGAACACGGGTGGGTTTTAGTCAGTAATAGTCTGACACGCCCTTCCGCTCCACCCAGAGCGGGAGAAGTTATTTGATAATTTACCACCCAAAAAAAAAAAGTATGCATAATATTATGGTTGTTAAAATTTCGTTGTGTGTAGTGTCGCCATAACATACATACATAAACTAAAGCGTCCCGCGGGGGTAGGCAGGAACTACAGAACACCACCTGCTATGATCCTCACACACTTTTTTTGCTTCGTTTAAGTTCATACATCTGTTAATACACGCACGCCAGTTGCGAGTACTACGCACCTGATCTTTCCGAAGAACATACCAATATGTTCAATATTTATGTCCTCTTAGGGCATCCCCTCCCTTTTTTGCTACTCTGCCTTGAGGTAACATTCTGGTGAAAATGATAAAATATCAAATAAAAAATCATTAAATGAGGTTTAGAATATTTAGTCGATATTTAACACAATTCTTTATTCATTGCTTTATTTTTATTCACAATAAAAATAAAGCAATGACAGATAAATTAATTATGTGATAGATACAATGGTGCTCACACATTTACAAAGATTGTAAAAGTAGGTATACGATATTCCTAACATTTTAACAAGTAATACTAATAAGTTCATGTGTGAGTTAAAGTAATCACAGAATGTAAAATTAATGTCATAAAAATAATAAAATATACAATTATATTAGCAACCAGTTTGATTTCTTCTAGACTCTAGATTGTCCTATGGAGCAGGAGCAGCATGTTTCCAAGCATTCTTATCTTGGATAAAATCCTCTAATTTGTAATAATGCTTATTTACAAAGTGTACTTTTAATATGAGATTTAAATTTTATTTTATCGACACTACAAACGAGAAAACAGAATACCTTTTCCTCGTCCTACAGTAAACGTTCCACTATAGCGGAATAGCCGAGCGATACTTCACAATAACATCTGCAATAACAAATAGCCGTGAACGTTCACAAATCGCCTCTTTTGTTACCTAATTCCGAGCTTATGTCCGTAACGCAGCTGTGTCCAATTTATTGCTTAACCTTTCCTCCTTTACGGATAGAATTGAAGACAATAAATTATACTTCAAACCCAAATAAGGGCAGTAAGTTACGATCCACACAAATACCGGGCTGATGGTAGATCAGTCCAGATAGATTAGATGGCTGTGCGAAAAACAATATGGCACGCGAGTGCCGATAAAAATGTTGGAATTTGATTTTTGTGGACATCTTTGTGATTATGGAAGAATAAACTCACTGCTAAATAATATGTTTTAAGCATGGATGATATTCGTGATTTTTAAAATTGTGAGGATATCAAAGAAAGAAATAAGTAAGTAAATACGTTTATTTGCGGTAAACATGACGCAAGGAAAGAACACAAACTCGAAAATAACAAGTTGGGGGAAAATATGCGTCACATCCGCGCAAAAAGGACATCGCTCAGCATAATTCTGCGACCCTATGCGAGACAGCGCCCCAGCGCTAGTGTTCAGCGACAGCCGGCGTTGACGTGATGACGTTAACCGGTGCAGCATATAATGAGATAAAAAATACAAAATAAGAAATAAAATACAATACTTAGTTCTAAATATGATATTTTAAATGGCAACATTCCGTCAGAATGTCTTTAAATATTTGAAGAACCAAAACATTACGTAACATGTACAGTTTTCGAAGGACAAAATTACCACCTAATTGTCTTGTAAATATTGAACGAAACGCTTATTCAGTCATTTCAAGATAAGGGACATCTTCACCTTTATCGTTACACGGATTAATCATCAATTTTCCAAGTGTATGTTTATGACGCGATTTTTTCTTGATGACAGTTCATCCTAGGACGTCACGAGCCGAAATTGATGTCCACACTGCAGTCCTAGGAAATTCCTTAACAAACTGTGACCATTTTAACGAGAATCTATATATGAGACGAAAAATTTAAAATCTTTGCAACAGTCCTGAAAATATTAAAATTAAAATAAGAAACTGAATATAAATAAATGTACAATATTCATATTTGTTGTCAGAATGTTGAATTGATTTATTTATTTTTACGTAATATTTGCAGATGAAAATATGAAAACCTTTATCCCAAAAAAAATACTCGGCACTCAAAAGTGTCAAACAAATCTATCGTAGCGAGCAGAGCCAGTTGTCAGAGAGTGTCAGTTGGCACTATAATAATAAAACCATTTCCGGAAAATACCGGCTCGTTTTTAATACATTCGTACACCTCCATTCATTCCGTCCTCGGAAAACTAACGTCAGAGCACTCAAAGCCCTATCCTAAGAGCGGGTAACTTTTTTATAACAAAAAATCTACCTACTCGTAAAAGTATATCTACATATAAATATGTACAAAATAGTGAGCAACTGAAGATCGAATCAATCTGCCTAGCTTTTTCGCAACTATGTTGAGGTGACGTCCCCGTTTGCACGGGGCTTAACTTCAATCGACCCGTACGGCTGTTATCATTTAGCACTGAGCAACTGAAGATAATGGGTAACTAAGAAAGAAAAAAATAAACCTAGTTTAATGACCCTGTGTGTGGTCGAACACGTAAAGTAAATCACGTGGGTGCGGGGGATTAGAGAATATTTATCAAAAGTATAGTCTGGACTGCCAATTAAATATCCTGGTAATTAAAAGTCCTGGCGAGATAATGCCTCAGGCTTTCGGAAACACCGATGACCGATGACGGTCGCGGGAATCCGCTGTATGCACGAAGTATAGGACCAATCGATGTGGCTGTTCTTTGAGGAGGTTCATCTCCAGCAGTTGACATCATTTGGCTGAATGACGGTGATGACGATATCACCAGGGAAGACCCTTTTGAACACTGTAGATTATTACTGGCTGGTCATAAAACAAATTCTATTGTTAGACCTCATTTAAAAAGTTGCAAAGTTCTTTTCACTTAAAATTTCATAAAAAGAGCTTCATAAAGTTTAATTAATTACTCTCTGTGGCTGGCCAGTCAATAAACGGAAGCTGCTCTATTTAGATAATGTTCTTTTTTCTGTGAGGGAGCTGTAATGGAATAGGGTTCCAACGGTCTCCATGGTTTTATTGTAAGGGGCCACGTATGGAAGGGAAATTGCAAAACGCAAGTGTTTATGTTCTCACTAGCTTCTTCTCGCGACTTTGTTCGCATTTTCTAACATAAAACATAATATATACTCGGCAACAGAGTAGTTGTCTATCAGTGAAATGTTTATTGTAATCAGATCTGTAGTTCCAGAGATTAACTTTTACACAAACATGGTATAAACAAACTATTTTACCTCTTCATAATATTTTATTTAGTTTGCTTGTTGTGCACTAGTGTCTGGCTCATCTTTAGTAAGTTAGAATTATTGCCTATCTTAAGTAGAATGATTGTTAACCAGCATTCGCTCGCGGCTTCGCCCGCGTGGATGTCAGAAATTATCACACGGGAACGTTTTACCAGAATAAAAAGTATCCTATAGTGGAGTTTCTTGCCGGCTCTTCTCCATAGGAAACGACCAATTGGAACCGTGCACCTAGCTTCTGACGTTTCATAAGTGCCCTTGTAGGTTTATGAGAAATAATTTATTTTTATTTTTATTTGTATGTGTTAATTCAGGCTAAGAACTATCTGTGTGCCAAATTCCATCCAAATCCATTCAGCCAATTTTGCGTGATTGAGTAACAAATTGACTAACGTTTATAATAATATTAGTAGGATAGGATTTTTTGTCCTCATTAATGTCTCCAACTGTGTCGGTTACCGAGAGGAAGCTTATAATATAATCCTACACCATTATGCGGATATTGACCAATCCCGAGGCACTGGTTCATTAAAATTAATTGACATCTCTCTATACTGGCGGTATCGTTATCGACTCGATACTAAACTAACCATACAAAGTATATCGATTTCTTGATTGGAGGCAATTGAAACTCAACCCCAACCAATCATTACTGGACATTGAACTCCAGACTTTACACCAAACGGACCAGCCAGGATATTGCCAATCTAAGAGCGAAGGACCAAAAAAAATAAACCGTAAGTTATCTAACACCAACCGCTGAATAAGGACAATTTATATTTCAGCAATGTGCGGAACTTCTGGCACAAACACTGTTGGTCCTCCTTCGTTTTCTGCGCACGGCCGCCTGGTCTAATGAAGTTTGCTTTTGTGTAACTAGTCTGTTCGAGGGATTTCGGTGTGATGTGAACACGATGTGTTTCATCTTTAATAGTAGACTTTTAGGGTGCTAAGTGGTGTTGCATTGTGCTGTTAAAAGTGGTTTGTGTCTGTGCAGTTTGCAATACTTGAAGTACCTATTTTATTTGACTCAAAGTTCTAAAATTTTGTCGGCAATAACGAAGTGATTGCTAACTAGGTAATTCAAATGCCTTTCAATGCTCGTGACTTCTCTATATGAGAAGAGGCCTTTGTCCTGTACTGGGACTATCAGAGGCTGTTTTTTTTTTAAACGTCTATCAATCCTTAATTAAAGCGTTCTGCCTATGAATCTGTTGGGTTTTTTTATATAATACGTACCAGAAGCATTCATAAATGATTTATTGACAATTGAAAAACAATTCCGTACTTATTAATAAGAATAAATGGCCCCAGCCCCAAAGCCCTAACGCGTACCTATCTAAAGAATCCATTAAACTTTGCACCCAAATTGATTTCACAATCTAGATTTACGTAAAGCCCTAAAAGGCTGATAAGTGGCGATATCCGATCATAACTCACGTATTTACAACTAAAAAGGAATATATGCGTAAACAGGGCCTGAATATCGGACCCCTGGAATTTATTGCTTGACCTTTTTGCCCCCTATAACAAAATGAAGGTAGTTGTTTTAGATTTAGACTGATTGTGATGTAAAAAAGAGCTATGGATATATTGTAGGCAGTTTAGGGTCTTAGGATATGTAAGGCTGTGCACAGACTGAGAGTCAAGACTCCCACAAGGTGGACCGATGACCTTGTGAAGGCTGCAGGAATCTGCTGGATGCGGGAAGCACAGAACCGGTCGAAGAGGGGATTCTTGGGGGAGGCCTATGTCCAGCAGTAGACGTCTTTCGGCTGAAATGATGATGATAATTACACATAAAACTTCCGCAATATATGCTGTAAATGATGGTGAAAACCGCATCAAATACTATTGTGTAGTTAAGAAGATCTAAGGTCCCACAGACAGACACGAAAACTGACTTTGTTTTATAAAATGTATAGATACATATAAGTTGGAAATACGTTAGTGAGTTGACTAATCGGGACGCTAGCGCCGCCTAACGGTGCTCGACAGAGTCTACAACTTATCGCTCGGACCGGCCGGAGCTAAGGAGACTTCGTGGGTGGCAGTCGAGCTGTGAAGACGTTTAGAAACCGTCGCGCGTTTCGAATAGTTGTGTCGTGTACCTACAGTGTGATTAATTTGATCTGAACTGCAAACGGTTTTTCTATTGCGCAATAACCAACACTACCCTTAGTACGCCCACAGCAGTTAAAATATGCCTGATAATAACGAGAGAGACCTCCTCCGTTATATAGAATTTGGCAATATGTACTACTAAAAAAGTTATTAGAGATTACAGCGTTTAGCGGATATCTCTCTTAATGTCAAAAACAACGTATAGGAAGGGGGTAGCATCGTCTCTGCCAGAAACCCCAAATAACAAAATATATTGAACGGTTCTGAGAAAATATTAGCATAATGACACGTTTGGCATTTATCGTCATTAGGCTTCGGATTTCGGCAGTCGTTCAACGTAAAATATTGGTATTCATTTATATCAGGTTTGACAAGTCGTTTGGTTAAAGGCTAAAATATTTGAGGAAAATCTTGGGAGTAAAACGTTTCATACGCAAGAAAAACAGGTCAATCAATCTGCCTAGCCTTTTCCCGACTATGTTGGGGTCGGATTCCAGTCTAACCGGTTGCAGTTTGATACTAGTATTTTACATGGAGCGCCTGCCTATCTGACGACCACAACCCAGGTACTGGGTGATACGATATAACCCGTGGGTTTCTGACGACCCGTAACGACTGTCAAAGATCCACGAATGACAGCCAGGACCAACGGCTTAACGTGCTTTCCGAGGCACGGAGGAGTCTCGGTATGTAAAAATGGTCACACATCCACGGACCAACCACGCCAAGAGTAGCTTAACCTGATCGATCGACCCGCGTGGCTGTTATTACTTAGCCACAAGGTCCAAGTAATTCTAGCTTTGTAAAATAAAAAGTTGAAATCGGTCCTCCTTGCAAAATACACCTACAAGTACATTATAAAAATATTTGTTTTTGATCCAACAAATTAGGATTTAGTACCAATCACAATTTTGTACTTCCAAATTCTTACAAAGGGAAATATACAATTATTAAGAAATCTGTAAATAAAAATACATGTGCTAAATTAAGTTATCCTCACAATTCGTCAAAAGAAAACCAAACATGGATTTTACTCCGACATACACCTCACATCCCCGAAATAAGTTATCTGTTTGACTTAACACCCCACCGCGCCCGTCAAAGCAATGAATGTAAGTTTTATGTAAGGAAATGGGCAATAGTGGTGGGGGAACGCAACATTGCCCCATCACTTAGTATACGCGTTTGAATAATGACCGTCTTTTGTTTGTTTGTGTCCACAAGGGTTTATTTTTCGGAGTGAGCATTTTTCCTCGGTTTTAGAAACACTGCTTACTTTTGCTGAAACTATTTGTAGAATAATCAGCCTGGTGATGAGTATCAATATCAAAACACGACAAATAAAAAACAAAAAAGAATAGTTTTTTTTGTGTTTTTTATTTGCAACATTCATTCACAAACATTGAGGGAAACGTCTTATATTTATGGTGTAAATGTAACGCAAATTTAAAACATTGTGCTATAACTAGAAGTCTGGAGTATTTAAAAATAAGTTATAACATTTAAAACATGTTTTCGTAAAAAATTACACGAAGAAATTGGAACTTTGACCAACAATATCTCCGTAACCATGGTCCAGTACAACAATATCATCATCATCATCATCATTCAGCCGAAAGACGTCCACTGCTGGACATAGGCCTCCCCCAAGCATCGCCACTTCGACCGATTCTGTGCCTCCCGTATCCAGCGGATTCCGGATACAAAAATTATCACAATGACGAAAATAACTAGTGACTCTCTTCTCGGCTTCGTTAAGCGTTTTTTTACACCCGTTGTAATTGTGAACTAAATTATAACGGGTGTAAAAAAACGCTTAACGAAGCCGAGAGGAGAGTCACTAGTTATTTTCGTCATTGTGATATATTTCGATCACCTTCACGTATTGCGGATAATTTGGTAGCAGTAAAACGTAAAAGTATGTTTGTTCGTGGTTTTACCGAAAACAGTTTAACTGTACGGAATAATTTGATTGCTATCGGGAAGTTTTCGGCACTAATGTGACCCGTATGTATGTTTATGTAAATACGTAACGGAATAAGTTGTAACGCAATAGTCCTATTTACACAAAATGGCTTCCATAATACGTTTAGCTTAATTAAGGTAAGCTTACCGGGAAATACCAGGATTCAGAACTATTTTCATATCACTTAGCAACTGTATTCCTGTAATTGTTTCTTTTTCCTTCAAGTAGGGATTGATCTTAGTGGACCTCATCATCATAATCAGCATATAATGTTCCCACTGCTGAGCATATGCCTACTCTTTTCGACAGGGAGTGGGCTGTAATCCACCACTCGGGCCCAGTGCGGATTGGTAGATGTCACATGTCTTCGAATTTTTGGTTAAAGGACATGCCGGTTTCCTCACGATATTTCGTTCACCGTTGTGAGAGCAGTGGTGATGAAATTATTTTGGCACATTTTATGATCAAAAGTTTTGAGTCTTCTATTAACAAATAAAATAAATGAACTAATATTCACCCATATTAAGGCTATTGTTCCACTGCACTGCAAAATCATTTCGCGATTTCAGACTAATATATATTAAATAAGTCCAGGTTTTCCCACGAATGTTTCCTTCGCAGATGTCGACGATATCCGAGGTAAACATAGATTCACGATATCCATCCTTATTTATTATATATTCTTTAATTTTTTTTTTTCATACGTTATCTTGCAGTGTATTATTCTTACATAACACCTGCCAATCAATTTGTCGGCAGTAGGTTCTCGTGGATTTTTCACGCTTTTCTTCGCTTAAGTAAACATAAAAACTAAATCTAAGTTAAAACGAAGAGTAAGACCATGGCTCTGTAGACAAACACTCCGTGAATACAGAGTAGTTACCCACACAACCATAGATTCTACAACCACAGCTACTACACTCAGCGGTATCAGTCAACGAATGTCATGAGACCATCCCATAGTACTTACCATAGTTGTATGCAAGTAATCGTCCTCAAAATATTGATTTATTTATTTAGGCAAACCGACTAAATACACACAAAGACATTCCAAGTATATATCATTTACAAATACAACAACATTGCATGCATCTAAATTAAAGGTAAGTACAGCATTTTATTTAGATCTCAATATACAATCTCGATAACAATGTAATTAGATCAATAATATTTTAAACTTAATATTAACTTGAATTAAATTAAATAAGATTGAATTAAATAACAAACTAAAAACATAATAAAAAACACACACAAAATAAAATAAAAATAAAAAACATTATTGAAAAAAAAATACGTAATATTGAGCACAGCTCTTTTAAACTTAGTGATTCTGCTTGAAAATATGTCGAAGTCACAATCGTGTTATAGTAAAAGTGCAAAAAAATCTGGGGAATGAAGTTATAACCAGAAATAGCTCAGTCAATCAGGGATGCCAGGGAGCGCATTTATCCGTCCTCGTTCAAATTTGAGCACATCAATCGTATTCCCGCCTCCGTAATGGAAAAACGGCAGTGATTTGAGTCCATTTGTTGATTTAATCCCATAAAATGGAGATTAAAATTGTCAGATTGGGAAAAGTCAACGATATCGTACTGTCAATGAACCTGGAGTAACGTAATCCTTTTAGCTCCAAGCTCAAGCATACATCAATTTTTGAGTGTGACATATTTTTTTGCATAACTGTAGCAAAAAGATCATTAAATCAAATGGGCCCATATATCTCTTTTTTTAATTATTTCGGATTTCGGACTTATAGTTGGCTGAAGGCCTAAGAATGGAGAGCAATAGCGATTTAATATTATGATGTATGCCTTGATAATGTGTTTTTCTTGGCAAGGGTGATGTAGCTTCTTAACATTCTACAGGTCTAATGCCTAAAGGTACAATTCCGTAGCCAACCGCAGGCGGCAGCAGCAGGCGACGTGTCGCCGCGACAAGACTGGTTTATATGTATTTCTATGAAACCAACGTGTCGCTACCTACAAAAGGTATTTCAGGTAGCTCAATCTTAAAGCACTGTGTACGGGCTGTCATCAAAATCGTAAATGTAAATCATCCATATAAAAATTAAGTAAGTAATAAGCAATCTATAATAAAAATTTCGCTTTGTATCGTAACTTTAAAATGAATAGCGAAATAAATAAACCTCTGTATACTTCTGCCCCCTTTGGGGATTATAAGCTTGATGTTAATTAATGTCAAACATTATTTTCATTATGAAATGTTCTACCCAAATAATCGATTCGAAACAAGTTCGTCAATACTTCTAGCTCCCACATAATGATATAATAACTCTCACAAACCCAGAACAAAATTCCCAGCCCACAAAAAACCCTTTTCCACAACTATAATTTTAAATTTGTCTTTCTTTACTATTTACCCTTCATAAACACCCAGTTGTTAGCCACAGCGGCCCGCAATTGTCTTTGAGCGTCCTTTGTGATAAAAGTGGCGTAGATTGTACTGTACTGTGACAATTTGAACGTTTGTTAGTAGTGCTACCTATAATAGAAGGTCTAGTTGAGAAAGAATGTGGTATAGAGGAAATTCATAATTGTTATGGATAAATACATGTAGTTATTGAGAATTATGGAAGTGATAATTTTAGGGGTAGGATTATTAAAAATTTCGATAGGAAAGCAGGAATTCTTAAGAAAAGAAGAATGGATTGTATAAATAATGGTATGGCTAGGAACAAAGTAAACACAAAGATGATGGCTAATAGAGATGTCTCGGCTCTAAATAAATTGGCATAATGGCAGGAGGATGATGATTATGAGCCGTAGCGGCCCGCAATTGTCTTTGAGCGTCTTTCATGATAAAAGTGGCGTAGATTGTACACTGTACTATGACAATTTAAACTTTTGTTAGTAGTGTTATAGAGGGTCTTATTGTGAAAGAATGTGGTAACGAGGAAATTGAAAACTGTTAAGCATAATTACATATTTATTGAGAATAATGAAAGTGATGATTTTAGGGGTAGGATTATTGAAAATGTCGATAGGAAAGCAGGAAATCTTAGGAAAAGAAGAATGGATTGTGTACATAATGATATGGCTAGGAACGAAGTAAACACAAAGATGATGGCTAATAGAGATGTGTGAAAGACGTACGTTGCCGGCTCTAAATAAATTGGCATAATTGCAGGAGGGTGATGATTATGAGCTGTATACCTATAATAGAGGGTCTAGTTGTGAAAGAATGTGAAGATGAAATTGAAAATTGTTAAGGATGAATGGATGAAAGGATAGTTTTAGATGAATTTGTTATTACGAATGATAGAAGTGATGTATAAGGTGGTACAAATATGATCAAGGACGGCATAACAAAAGAGGCAGACCAAATAATATATGGAGTGGATTGTGTGAATGATGATATGGATAGGTAGGAATTCAACACAGAGATGATTGCTGATAGAGACTGATGTATGAAATAAAAAGACGTATTATTGCGCTAACCCCAATATATAGGTATTGGGGTTAGCGCAATAATAGGTCTTTCTGCAATAATACGTCATTGGGGTCAGCGTAGGGCAGCGCAGGTAAGATAGTTTGATGATAATGATTATAATCAATACCTCTTTAACATAATGATAATATATCAGTATGATTTACATCAATAAAGGCGTTGGTGTTGGAGACTCTCTGATCTCACCATTTGAATTCTCATATAATATTATGAAGAAAACCTGTTAGACGAGACTCTATAAACATAAACACATAACATCACGCCGGGATTCCCCAAAGGGTTAGACAGAGGTGTCCCTGTAGTACACCCACATTTCGCCAGTTATGTTCTTAAGTCCCATGTAATAGGGGGCGAGCCTATTGCCATCAAACGAGCACAAATCCAGACTCTGGGCTGCTACTGAGAAATTTCAGATGAAAATATTATAATTTACACAGATTATAAAACATTTCATAATCACCCATTGAAACACGTGGATTTTCAAGACCGCATTGCTAGTAGAAATATTGTCCCAAAATAAATTATCATTAACGCCGTTAATGAAAAATTTAATTGCGCTGAATAAAGTCTGTAAAAGATGTGGCCCATTTTCACAAATGGAGTTACGCAACTCATCAGCTTTCAACGTTGTATTAAAAGCTGAGAGCTAAAAGGCACAAATATTGTATCATATAGCTTTAATACGATTGCGAGAGAATTTGTAATGAATTCAAATATTCTGTTGATTGTTTGATTAGAAATCCCACGGCAAATATGGTAGCTACAAGTTTGCCTTTTAGTGTCATAATGAGCTTCGAATTTTGTTATTAAAAACAAGAGTCATGGTTCTAAAACTCAACCAAAAATTAAAAACAACTGCTTTTGCGGCTTCAGCCGCGTGGAGGTCGGAAATTATCCTACGAGAATGTTCTAACTCAGATTATGGTCAACCTGTATTTTAAATTTAATCGAAATCCGTTCAGTTGGCGTGAAATTATAACACTCTATCTGTATATAGAGTTACTTCTCATTTATAATATTAAGTACCTAGTATGAATATTTTTTTAAATGGACATTAAAAATGTAAATTTTCCGGAAAGTTTCACAAAATGAATTAGAAAAGATTATAAGGAACCCGACCCGTCACTGATGACACTCCAAGTAAATGAAAAATAGATTTGGACTTTCACCCAAAGAAAAAGTGACACCAATAAAAAACGCGTCATAAAATATCTGTCGAACCCTAAAAAATCCTTTTACCTTTTACAATCTCCACAAAAAAGGTTGTTCGTATGTCTTTTCCCTCTTCTCCTTTCATAATATTCAGGCAAAAAGTGACAGTATTAGGTTCCTCCTCACGTTTTACCGTTCTCGTGTGGACGAGGTTTAAATAACGCATTGATAGGTAGGTACGGTACAATTGTAACAGAGCTTTTCTGGCGGCGAAAATTCGTAAACCGTTTTTGTTCCGCCCGAAGCGGTGCGGATTTTATATGATCATTTTGGGCGAAATTATCTTAGGATTCGGAAGTGTGGAGTAGATAAAATAACGTCGGTATTATTTTAGAAACCTAACACAAAAATATGGATCTTTTGAAATAAAAGTATCTATTAAAGATGTGGCAAAGCCTGAAGCAATATTACATAGAAAAATTTGAATCAAGAAAATTCTAAAGTCATTTATTAAAATTAGGCTGAGAATCAGCACTTTTTGAACGTCCAAATTACATAAGACAGTCCCCCAAAACGCCAAACCTTCACCACTTCCTAGTGCTTTAGCTAAGAAGAAGAAGTGGCGCAACAAACTCCCCAGCAGCACAGCTGTCTGTTCAGTGAGAAAAAAATGATTCTATATAATAGTATGCAGAATAATTTTACATTACGCAACACAAAACATAATTTAAATTATAATTAATAGCCATATGACAGCTAGCACACGCCAATATACCAACCAAAAACATCGAGAACTATACTCAGGCAGAGATAAAAATAACTAAACGAAAACAATATCTAAATAAAAGCCTCCAGGCATAAAGGGCGTGCCCGCTTACATATAGCTGTAACTAGAAGTTATAATTGATAAACTAGGACCATCGAGGTAAAATAAAAATAATTGTCGAGGTCGCTAGCTACCCACATATTGCAATACAACTCATAAAAAAACATTGTAATGAGAAGATTATGTCAACAATAAATTAAAATAAATTTACTTATAAAGTAAAATTATAAACAATTATATAAAATCATATAACCTGTCAGTAGGTAAGCTAAAAAGAATCTGAAAAATCGTCGATAATAATGAAGCAATAGAAACGATCAATCATGAACATCAAACGTATAATGTCAATGAAAAACAAGTTCACAATTTTAGTAACACAAACGCTACTTTTCCTGACACAGATAAAGGGCCTTTGTTACCTAAGGCGTAACTCGCAGAGTCAGGACAAAAGTAATTACAAATGTTAGTTCGTAGCAGCCGTTCATTAATATGCTAATACCGTAGCGGGAGTACCATCGAACTCCGAATTGGCGCAAAAGAACTCGGCAGAGCAAAAAATGGGAGTTGAATTTTAAAAAGGGGAACCCACTGTAGCCTATTTTGATGCTGAAACTGAGTAGGGTTAATTAATTTGCGCTTTTATTTGCCTACGTTGATTGTGTTTCTGTTTTGCTGCTAAGACACTTTTTTTGGTCAGGTTGCGGCTCCAATTATGAGATTGCATTTTTTTTTGTACGAAATTTTGACGGCGTACGCAAACAGATTGATAAAAATAAATGCACCAAGTTTGGAGGGTTTTAGAGTATTAAATTTGAAATTCGCAGCTATATATTTGGATTTTAGTCGGTGAATTTGGATAAAGGTATATAAATTACTACTGCACACTACTGTGAAATTCGAACAGCTAAACTTATGAAATTGTGCTAAATGGGTTTTGGCGTGTGGTTCTATATACAGAATTGGCAGAAATGGCTACCGAATCTCTTGTTTTGGTTATAGTAAACTGAAATAGCAACGATATGCCTGTAGGCTAAGCATTTATCTGCCTGTGCTCACACAACCACACCACCAGCCTGATAGCCAATCAGAAACCTTGACTAATGACCAAATTTGCTTCTAAAACCTTATATTCCCTTTACACGATGCCAGTCACATCGACTGTGAAGACATAACCACATTATAAAACCTTTTGTATACTAATGGAGCAGACGTTAAAATGTAGCCAACGTGAGCTTATGTGCCCAGAATTCATAATGAAAACACATTTTTCTTGCAACGTATAGCAACTAAGGGTCAGTTCACACCGAGACGTGACGCGACGCAACAATGCTTAAAGAAGCCAGTGGTTTCACGCTGCTCAGCGCGACGTCGTGAGGCGCATCATGAAGTCGCTGGCAGCCCCACGCCTCGCTGCTTCGTGTTGCGTCACGCTATGCCACGAGGTATCTCGAGACGCAACGCGGCGCGGCGCGACGCCGCGAGGCATTCACTAATTATCTCAATTAAATGTGTATCTTTTTGAGTAGTAAATAAAGTTATATTTTGTATCATTATCTTAAAAAGTGCGCGCAGCGTCGCTTCGCGTCACGTCTCGGTGTGAACTGACCCCAAGTGTACGAATAAGGATGGGACCACGTTCCCAATTATCGATAAGCGCCCGTAATAACTTCTATCGACACTAAAACACCGCTTTTTATTAAAATGCATAAAAATCCGTTATCATAAATTGTAATCTTGCATGCTTTGGGAGAAAAATGGGAATAATATCATACTTACATGATCGTAATTTATTTTATATGCTTCCTTGCAGATTTAAGGGGGATGAAAAACTCGCGTATTATTAAATTAGTATGAGATAAGTTGCGATGTCACGTATGAAGAAAGTGCTTACAGGTACCAAAGAATTTAAGCCTTGAAATATGTTAGAAAAAGATAATTTTGAATTCTTGCTCACGATAATTTCGCGTGAGTGAGTAATGCTGTTATCGATCGTAAAGCTTTTGTCACAATACCTCGATCAATAAAAAAGATTGAGATAAGATGAAACAATCACAAAACAAAATACGGAAGAAGAATTCATTGTAGGAAGTAAAAACATCAGTAATGACTTGCCAAAGATCAATAAATAAATACTTTTGTTTAATCAAAAACCAAGGCAACAACAACAATGATTTTTTCCAAGTCAAAATTAGTTTAACCTCACACAGCCTACAACAACGTTAGCAAACTTTTCATTTCGCCCCTTCAGCCAAGTTTGTGCTACAGCTTCAATTTGTGCTAAATTGATACTGGTGCAGTAAAACCCAGGTGGGAGAACAATTTCATAGGAATATAAAAATGTTATAGACAAAGTTTATGGAGTATTCAATACGCCCAATTACTTTTGTGCAAGGAGGCTTGATTATGAGCAGTTTTGATGGTGTTGCTAGTATTGTGACTTTTGAAGGCTTTAGTTTTTTTTTTTTCGAGGCCCATTATCGAAAAATAATGCGTATAAATGAAAATAGTTTGTAGCAGATCACAATTTTTCGACAGTTTATAATCTAACGAAAACAATACCGATAGCTTATAAACTAAGGTAGTTCGTTATTATGCGGTGACATGTACAGGTGGATTTTTGAGATGTGGCAGTCAGGGCAGCTACCTTAACCGTTGCAGCTACAGGAAAACGGTATTAGGAGACTGTCCTTAACTTTTTGAGACATTTTGATCTGCATTCACAGATTTTGAAAAAAATGTACATTCAGCAATCGATCCTGTTTCTTATAAGGATCATAAAACTCTAACGGTCTAACTGAGGTTTGAGTACTAGAAAAGTCAGAAATCTCAAAAAAACTTATTCCATACTTTAGGTCGGAAATTTTTTCCAACTTACTTTTTTATGATGGACAGACTAGCCGAAAATAAACAAAAATACATGACTTCGAACGAATACGCGTTATAATTTTATAGATATAAAAAGTGTGTTGCTTGTGATTTCCGACGTTCTGACGAAAAAATTACCTCAAATAGTTTCAAACTTTCAGACCTGTATGGAAAATGTTAAAGACTGTCCGTTACAAAAATTGACAACTGTCGTTCAAAAAATATCAGTACTACTTAGACACAAAATTAAAGAAGAAAGTAATAATAACGATTATTGTGCCGATAGTCGTGACAGCCAAAGGCTTAATAGCCAAGAGCGAAGACCAACACAATGAGGCTCTCGATAGGCAGCTTGATTCAGAATGCGGTACTTCTGGACACAGCTCTTAATGCTAGGAAGTTCTTCTCTCTTATATTCTTATTTCTTGTTTTTATATTTTCCATTTATTAAATTATATTATAATTTTTATAATTATATTAATTAAATTATTTTATAATTAAAAAACTTAAACTCGCCAACAGACAAAGAGATACATTAGCACAAAAAAATTACACAACATTTAGTTGATAACACACTACCTAACCGCAATTTAACCTTTTCACACCAAGCTGACGATATAAAAAAATCACCAAGCTCCGTGCACTGCGAAGCCAATATGCAAGTTGATTGAATGATAATGCTTTCGAAACTCACAAAGGCTGGCCTTTTTACGTCCAATTTATTCTTCATTACAGTAATTTTAACTGAAGTTAGAGTGAAAGGGATTGGTAATGAAATGATTTTATAAATAGCGTTGCAGTTGAACATGCTATTATTTATGCAGGATGAGATCTTTGAAATGCAATGTGTTTGTTGTTAGCTGCACTAAGGCTAGGGCTGGCAGTACAATTATTCTGGCGCTGATATTGTTCAAGCAAATCTAAGCAATATTATCAAGAACATTATCATTTTATTATCAAGTGGGAAGATGTAACTACAACGTTGTAAAGTGGGGCTACCTCAACGGAATCGTAGCAAGGTGTGGTTGTGGAGCTATGTCACAAACTTTGTTCCACCTCCTATTTTGCCCTCTGTGCCACAAAAATGCAATCAAAGTGACCTCTGTGCTGCCACCATCGACGCCGTGGAAGTGGCGAAGTTTTGGCCCAACAAACATAATTATCTGTCGTGCTAACGACACATAACCACAACATGACTGCATTTACCGATTGACTAAAATAATTATCAATATTCCAGCTAAAACAATGCTCTCTGTTGTCAATACACTATGAAAGCTTATAAAAGATTTAACAATGTAGGTGTTGATTCTAATAAATTAACTACGAGGAAACAAGAAGAGTCTCCACAAGAATCAGGTCAACCGAGATAAGGTTGATGTTACCAGCTCCGAATCATACCATTGTGATACAAAACTACCCAAGTCTTGATTCTGAATAAGCTTACCTAATACCTGCTGTCAGTTATACTAGCACATTCATTGTTTTCCAGTTCCAAAAGATAGCTAACAGATCAGCCGCTCATTTTTATTCAAATCCGCACAGTTCCAAATCTCTATAAAGTGTCCTTTATCTTCTGCTCTCAAAGTTTCTTCATTAGGAAAACTAAAGGTCTGTTAGATGCAAAGTTTTGATCCGGGATAATTACTACGTTTACACACCGTTTTAGTATGAGAGGGTAAAGGCTCATTTGCATGAGGAGAGATTGTCGCCTCGAATAGGTGATCATCGACAAAAATAATGAGAAAAAATTAACTCATGTAAACAGTACATATATACCTACCTACAGGAAACCGCACGTCAATAAATTGTAGTACTTGATCTACATAAAATGACCACTTTGGTACAACATTAAGCCACTATCAATTAAATGTGCTTTATGTTGTTGAGGCTAGAATAGAGAGTAGTGTTTTTATAATCACAACTAGCTGCTGCCCGTGGCTACATCGGCGTGGACCCTAAGTTACTCCTCATAACATCAGCTATCTGCCAGTTAGAGTCCCGTCAAAATCGATCAAGCCGTTTCGGAGATTAGCCGGAACAGACAAATATACAGATATGCAAAAAAATAAAAAGCCGTGTTTTTCTTTTCAGTACCGTGACGCATTTATTAAAAAGCTGTCATTATGACTTTACAAACAGGCACTTTAATTTTATTTATTTGTATGTATGTTTAGAGACACGTGTCTACATAAGACACGTGTGTCTAAACAATTTTATAAACACGGAACAATGTTACAACTTGAATTTACTTCAGTTTGACCTTACATTTTTCGAAGTTTAAGTTTGACTTATTTATTCTTTGGATCTATTAATAATGTGATGTGGATGCATTCGATAGTCTCCTAGCAAGTCTGCCTATGATGCTCACGTGGACATTCTCGCCTCTCAACGAGCGAGAAACTCTCCTAATATAAATGATCCTTATAGCTTCCATAATTTGCGAGTCGTCACAAACCAAATTTTAGTTTTAAGTAAATACCTATAGAGTGTTATGTAATCATGATTAATTATACGATTAAGGGTAAAGGCCCTCGCCTCATTTAGGTGGGGAAGTTCTGAACATTTGTTATATCAGGAGGCGTTATTAATGATGTCTTTGTTGATAATGTAAATATAAAGTTTGAAAATGTTTTTAGTGACGTAGGACGAGAAGTATTTTGACATGATGATTTCGGTTTTGTAATCTATAGTGTTGTTTTAAATTTTAGAGTTAATGGCCCAGTAAGAACGGATGAGCAAGAAGTAAAAATAAGGAAAATATAAAATAATTACATTTGTTTTATACTCATTTACAAATTAATAGCATAATCACACCATACATTATAAATTATAAATTAATAGCATAATCACACCATACATTTTGCATGGGGACTATATACCGGAACTCCATCAAATTGGTTTTTCATAAAATGCTTAAGAAATTAAATCTTCCGGCTCCACTGTGTTGAAAAACACGCGCGTGTGAAGTTTAATTCTTTTTTAAATCTTAAGCATTATTATGTTTTGCGAAAGCATTCTACCCGAAGGCAACTCTTCATATAGAACGCTTGCGACTTTGGGCACTCCAATTCGGACAGGTTAGGTTCAAAGGGGATAACGGGAGCTCAAGTGGACGAGCAAAGCGTACTAGGTTCCTTTAAACCCTACAGGTAGAAATAGGAGCCCCATGAAGCGGGGTTCCTTCGTCTATGCCTTATTATTATTGCTTGGAAACAAATTTAGACCCGCCATATGATCTTCCTTACCCTTAATGCTCCCACCATCCCACCAATTCCGAAAGAAACTGGCGATTTTTTCTCGGCAGCTATGGTTTTGCGCAGCATGGGGTTTTCAAACACAAAAAAGGGTCTTTTACCC